>LR990497.1:2412500-3612500 GCA_905147785.2 Thyatira batis | reverse complement strand
TGAATACCTTTTTTACCAATTGTTTTGGGAATCTTCTAACGTTTGGAGAGTTAATGTAAAATTAAGTGAAACGAACAACGTTCCGATTGGTTCTGGTTATAACATTAAAATTGGATTAAGTATAGGTAGGAACTTCGGAAATTATACCGACAACTTTGTAACTCTTTTGTTTTTGTGTATTTCAATTTCGATTTAGTTAACTTTGGTCTCGTAAAATTAGAAGTATTTAAGTAGTTATTAAATAAAAATTGTTTTTTTGTTATTGTTTTATGTTTTATCAATAGTGTCACATACATAATGCCACATTGAAAATACCTTTTTAACATTTTTATTAATTAATTTGAGGAAATGAAAAGATATTTATTTATTTTACAAAAATAAGAAGATGCGCTTAGAATATATAATGGAATATTTATTTTGTACTAAAGAAGAGTTCATTTATCTTATCTTTTGAGCCATACTCATGACGATTTCAAAATTGAACTAAAGGCCCGAGGCCCTTTGAATCGAACATGAGTTTCTAAAGGGTTATTCCACATTTCCTTAGTGTAAGATAATCCACTCAACAAATTACAGAAACGATTCATGAGAATAAATCGCCAACGCATAAGATATATTTGTATGTATTAAAAAGGAAATTATATTAGAGAACTTATTTGTAACTTGTAAGGCTTCTGAATAGCTTTGCTTGGAGATTAACTATTGATAACATTGAGGAAAAAGTTTGTTTGACAATTTTGAAAAAGTTAATTTGGTGTTTTTCCTTTACGAATACATCGATCGCTTGTTGCTCGACCTGTTTGTCAAAGCAATGTATTATTTATATGCCTGTACCTAGACTGTAGACTTGCCTAATTGCAATAAAACTTGATTAGTAAGGTCTTATCTTTAATGTCCTCAGTGCGCGCGAATACTTAAAGCGAAAATAGGATACGTCAGCCCACAATAAACGGAAGTCGAAATGCATCGCTATAGCCGAAACCGGCATGAATGACATCATCATCTTTCATGTCATAATATTTCGCTACTTTTAAATTATACACTAGAGATTGCATAACTTTAGCCAAGCAATACTTAAACCAAAATTCGGTCAAGTATCTATTATCAGATCTCGGTGAATTGAGTGTCACGTTCGAATTCAGAATCCTAACTATGTGAAACCGCGGGAAGCCACTAGTTATATACAATTTCTGAATTATGTTTATACTTTATGGGACGTAAATATGAGAATCCTATATATTTATGAAACATACTCTTCAGAGCAAATATTTTAAATCTAAGTTTGTTTTCAAAACTCTAATTGCTCAGTTTAAATGTGTGCCGGCGTTAATGTTTGACTTGTGCTTGTAAAGGCCTTTTTGAAAACAATATTCTGTTTGTTTGACATCAACAAAATTGCGTACGTAGCCTCTTGACAGGAGTAGCCAAAGTCTAATACATATAACAAAGTCTATTAAACTCGCTTAAAACAAATATTGCAAATTCTGCTTCTGTTACCAGTCCTATTATTTTATAAATCATACAGTTACCTCTTATTTTACTAGCCGACTTGATGAATGAAGGAGGGCTGCTAATGGAAATCCGGCTTTACCTAAAAGGTACAAAACAAAAGCATGATACAACATTGAGTAGCTGCTTCCGGAATATGTAGGTGGATCCACTCAAGCCAGCCCGACGTGGCTGACTCTAAAATAAGATGTTGTCCAATAACCACGTTATAAGAATTAATTTTCTTCACTAGATTTAATTTATGTACATTTAACGACATATAAAAGGTTCGTAATATCTATGTTCCAAAAACAGACACCCTTTTGGTGTATCCCCATATTAATCCTAATTAATATATTGGATTATACAAATATACAAAACAAAATGCCTTAACATCTCAATAAGAGTTCGTGTTCACATTTATTATGAAATGATAACTATATTACTATATGGCTGGCCCCTAAGAGGTTAGTTAGAATTGTGTGGAAACGTAAATAGGGGATAAAAATTTAAATTAGCTCCCAGTGCTTCGCTCTTTCGTTAAAAAAATAGCATTTCTGTAATCTTAATGTTTAGACTTTTGCATTTTAAAAATGCCAAACGGATATTGCAAATGCTTGACTATTTTAATGACATATAGCTTCTCTATTTCCGAGTGTCAAAGTATATGTTTCTATCTCAGGATGTGTATTGAAATCACTAGACATTCCTTTATAAATAACCTACCTTGAGGAAGTCTATTAAATGTAAAAAAAAACTTGTTATACATTCATAACTTCCATTTCTACTATTTTCAATGTCTGAATAGAGGATAAAATATACTTGTGAAATAAAGTTATAAATAACCCAGCTATGAAAAATATGAAGACTTTCTAATGACTATATCATTACTGTTACTAACATACCTATCTAATAACATATTATTTTCTCTGTCACCGAAATACCAACTAATAGTTGCGTCCAATCGATTTTTCTTCGAATTTTATTTCATAGTACACAATATATATTTTCAGTAATAGCGTTATGTCGCATACGGTTCCATTCTATACTTTCATGTCACTTCGTAAACTAATGGAATGAGGCCCAAATTGTTTTCTGATAGAAAAGCCTATCGAGATATTAGGCGGAAAATGAAAAAAACCTATTCTGAAATTACTCTCAATGATGTAATTTTTATTGCCCGTGTAGGATTTATTTTGGACAAAGTCATCGTACGTGACATTTGTTGCGTTACGTTCATCTGACAAAAATGCGGGAGTGAAATTAGAACATTAATAAAATTAATAAAAAGTACACTTGCATTATTGTTATAATAATATACCTACTTACGGTAGAAAGGCAATGTTTCAATGATAAAAATATTTTTTAACACCAAACCCTCAAAGTGTTTACCTGACTTTTCCTTAAAATTAAAGTATGCGGAGTTCGAATAAAGATTAAAAATTTGAATATTGAGGTAAGTATAAACGTAAAAGCTGAGACAAAAAAATACTTTCCGATATTGATAAGTTACCGCACGTCGACAGTCACACCCGTTGTGAATACCAATTATATTAATTTTATTTAAATAAATAATTATAAAGTACGTAAATAATAAATGTTACCATCACATTTCATATGCAGTTGAAATAATAAATTAAAACAATTGTGCAATTGCAGTTTCATTATATTTAAAAACAAGAACTTAACCTTTTAAATAATATTATTAAATGAAAAGCACTGTTAACTGATACGTAAATACATATTTTTACTTGGTTTTTTTATTTACCTCCTTGTTTACTGATAAGTAAGTTAACGTAAATAATGGTTGGGTCCATACAAAATAATTCTATAACTGATCCTCTTTAGTTAAACAGCATTTAAGTACAATTACATTTAAAACGGGCACTTAAACAATTAAAATGAATTAATTAACCAACACGCAATTTCAAGTGTCAAGTCGTACTAAGCTCACAGACATATCATTCCGCTAATTTGGTAACATTTTTCCGCCCACTTTCCTATTCTGTTAGAACTGAAAAAAGAAACACTAGATTACGTGAACTGTAGGACTGTCCTACAGTATTTCTGGTTCAAATATTTTCGCAAGCTTAGAGTGTCGTGTCAATGAAAATGCATACTTGAATGCATTTCGGTAATCCCTTGAGAATCCTTTCGATCTGTATAAGTTATAGTGGATTCTTATTGGATTTTTCCGCGAAGTGGATGGAATTCTATAATACTAACCGGGCGTTTACGGTACCGTGGCTTAAACTTGGTTATATGATTTGATTTCTATGTAAAACATCTTTATGATCAAAAAAATTTCTAGCTTAGTAGTCATACAAGGGAATCCATGATCAACTCCTCCAAAACATTAGGTGTAGCTAAAGCCTATATAAAATTAATATAAAGTATATAGGTTGAAACAAAGCCAGAATAAAATAAATAAATGATTTTGATTTTCCCTCAGAATTTATAACTTGTATATTTTTGTTTAGATACAAGCTATTTACCACTGCACCTTATCTTTTACTCAAAAGTGCAATCAAGAAAATAAATTAAGATGTCTCCCGTCTAGTCAGAGAATACTCCAACCATGAAATGAAGCTTTTGATGTTACACTTAGCGGTTTGTGATGCCATTGAAACAAAACACTTTGAATGCAGCCTTTGTATTCTGTAATGCGAACTAGAGCATCTCGACCTCCGTAGCGAGCTTCTCACGTGAAAGTATACCTGACGAAAGAGATAGAGCATAAGACTCCGCTGAAATATCGTCGTGCTCGGGTCGTATTTTCCTTTACGGAATTGAACTGTTGTTCTTGGTTTTTCCTTACAATGATAGACTGCTCCGAAAGACAAACAAAACAAATGACAATCAGATAGTAAAACGATTGCTGTGCCAATTAAAATATGATAAAAGTACAGTGGTTTAGCTATAGTCGGATTAATAATTCGAGTCAGAGAAGTGACAAGTGCAACTGTCACTGATACAAAAAAGGGTGACCCGCTACAATAGTGATGTTCGGCAGTTTTGTTCTTTCAGTATCCGATACATAAATCTAGTCGAAAATCCCAAAATTTTTTAAAACTAAATTTGAATTTAATTGAAACCAAAATTAAATAAATAAAATCGAATAAATGTTATTAATTTAATTAACCTAACATAGGCTAATCATCCAATTCATGCTTAATTTAAAAAAAATGAATAAATGTACGAATAAATATAATTTATTTTTCCAGTACCCGTACAAATAGTCACTTCCAAAACAAAATGGGGTCCATAGCATGACAAGTGATGACTATAGTTCTTCCAATAGCCCAAAACAAATAATATACATAAGAGTATTTTATGTAATATTTAATTACCTACCGTGTATGTCTTCTGTTTTATTACCATAAATTACATATTTTTATTTATATAAAGGCAATTTGACATTGAATAAAAAAAAAGGAAACTCTAGTCGAGTTTCCTTTGTCCTTAGCCGACTTTTAGTTGTAAAAATTTGAATCTACCACAACACTATTTATTTGGGACTAAAAAACTGCAACACTGGAAACTTCATTTCTCTGCCTACAATGAATAATCTGATTATAGACGAAATCGACAAATTTAATTACGTCAGGCACTTATTTACATATGAGGTAAATAACATAGTAGATAAATTATTACAGGACGTGACTTCTTCACCTTATTTTAGTAGTAATATGGAAATCTATTTAAGTTATCAATAAAGACCCTACTATACTTTCAATAAAATTTTTAGTTATGTTTCAGAAATTTCGAAAGCCATGTAACTAGACATAAACACAATACAATTCCTATGCGTATCACGTACGATATAAAAGTTATCGCACACGTGTTGCTAATGCGTAACTAATAAACTATAGGTATAATATAACAATGATAGATTAACGCAATAACTATAAAGTTTGACTTGGAGGTCTAAGAATGCCACTTCAGCAAAGTCGCTGCTTTTTGAGGCATCATTTATTCTATTGTTTTTTGTTTTCTCAAATCTTGTATGTGGCGTGATTAGGCTATTAAAATAAAACGATTGAAAGAAATATACAAAACCATCTTCAAAGCACGCATCTATAATAATTTATAAACGTGAAATAAAGCATTTTTGCTGATGTGACCTTTTTAGACGACTTCTTAGTGACGAGTCTATTGAAAACTCTATATTTCAGAGTTAGGTTCCGTTATTGAAAATGATTTAGCAATTTTATTCATGAAAACGTGAGCGAAAATACTTGTCACGTTTTGGTAGTGGAAAAGGAACGACACGTGTTTGAGTCGAATAAAAATATTATCAAATGTTTTTTTGCAGCTGTTGTCGTAAACACATCGACTCACGATCTTGAGGGTGCACGTTCAAATCCCTGGCCCGTTTCTCTGAGTTTAACTAACGTACGGATTTATACCACTGCTTTTCGGTGAAGAATAACATCGTGAGGAATCTTACATGCCAAAACAGATGTCACATTCAAGGGCATATGAAGTCCTCAATACTTTAATCGAGTCCGCGTAACGGACTGTGGCCTAAAATCCCTCGTTGCTAAAGAGACTCGTGCTCCTGCAGTGAAGACGTATATGGTCTAACGATCAATGTATCTAAATATAATTATTTTCGAACGTTTAAAATGTTTTTAATCCAAAATTTGGCTAAAGATATTTTTAGTTTGTAATTAAAAGTAATCGTATATAGATTGCAGAGTAAACGTTATTTTCGGTGATGTTAAAAGGTTTTCTTTCTGGATAAAATATAGGAACATTTTTACGTTCTCATACATTCTGTTATAACACGTAAGAAATTGCTTCTGCCGGTAAATATCGAATTACGTTATATACAAGAAAATTTAATTAATTAGAGAGGAAGACATATAATATTTTTATCATGTGATGTTTTAGATGCTGACGCTGGTTTTTTGGAAGATATTCAGTGTATTCGTTGCTATTTATTTATTCCATGAATCAAACGAAGTCAGTATCTACCATTATATTGTTTAACATACCTATATACCTACTTCAAATTTTAACCAAATTGCTAAATCTGTCTTACTTTCTAAGCGTCATCATTCAACTAAATTTAAAATGCTTATTCGCCATAACCCCAATAATTGCTTGTCAAAAATCGCAACTCAAGAAACGTCCAAGATCATTAACAAAACAACATTGTATCTCGCATAGAAATTTCAATTTTCAATTAACAACCGAGTGACACGGCAAATACTTGAATAGATAATTAATGAAACTCGCCGACAAAATAATAACCTAATAAATTAACACCTTGCTGCAGATTTCGGGTGCTACATCTTCTGTCCCTTTCATTAACTATGGAACTATGTGAGAGGTTAGCTTTTAAAGGGGTGGGATTTTCAGGGGATTTCTAATGAAGCGAAGTTACACCTATGTACTTTACATAAGTCTTAATTTAAGTATTTCTCAAGACAGACAACTGTAACGAACAGTTACGAGAGTTAAACATACCTAATTGTTTATATTTAAATATTTAAAAACAGAACCGAAAAAAACTCTTCATTTTAATAAAGGAACAAAACCTTTTTTGCTGCATTACCTACCAACGAGTATAAAAACTTTTGTATTCGTTTTTGTTGACATAAATTGATACGGAATTGGTAAAGTGTTCCACAACTTATACGGTCGCAAATTACCTTTAACAAGATGGGATTTCGTTGTATTCCCATGGGATAGATAAACCCGATCTTTACGGCCTTGCCTCTTGGGTAATAAGAAAGCTATTGTTATTTGAAGCTAATTTTCCTTCAAGACTTTCGAGAAGGCGATGTGGGTTTGCCTAGCAAAATTCGAGTAAATATTACCTACATTCACGAGTAAAATCTTAGATTACACAAATGCCTACATAATCCTTTAAGCCTAAAGCCCTATGTCCTTCCCAGTAAATTTCTACCATCTATAATACCAAAGCTGAAATGTAAATAAACATATTAACCATTTAGGATTAACGCGTTCATTGGATTACAATAATTTGGGGCCAATATACCCAATATTTCATTTATTAAAGTAATTTGGGATAGGACTGTTTGCTTTATCAATGCTAACGACTTTAAAGCAAGTTTGCCTCGTTACTTTGCAGTACTAGTAGGCTTAGGACAAATCTTGGGGTTTTGTGTCAATATGGTCATAAAATAAAATTATTAGGTATACGTCATTTGTTTCGGAGAAGAAGGAAAATGTCTTATAACATGACTGAGCATATTTTTGTTCATCAAAAATTTTAGTAAACACATACAATACAGAAACAGCGGTTGGCTTGGTAGTTAGCAACCTTGACTCTGAAGTCATTGGTCATTATCATGTAATACGAAAGTACGCTGTTTGTAAAAGATTACATGACACCAACACTGCATTTGTTCAAAAGTTCCATTCATTCTTAGGTCCTCTCATTTATAATAAAATTAATAAAACTATTAACATATATAGTCTTAGTAAAAATAACTGCAAAAAAGAAATTATCAATTACCTTGAAAATCTCTCCTACAATGATACTGAGAATCTTCTAAATACATAAAAATCATTAATTCAACTAAACTAAAATAAATAAATAATAAATAAAATTGCAACATAAACATAAAATAAACACTCTCTCACAGACAGACATACACAAGTCACAACACACACTCGTGGTCAGACACACACTACTCACACACAGTGAGAGTTAGGCTTGGTAGGTACACTTGACACAATATCACAACACATACATAATTTACATTAATTAAGCTTATTAATAGGATTGTAAGTTTCAACTTGTTATATTTTTTTTTAATAATTATGTGCTTTTGAAACTAATAAGAAGATAAAAATAAAAACACTAAAAATGTTAAAAGTAAAAGTCCAAATTGCTTAGGCTAACATATTATTAACCTCCGAGGGGAGTAGGCGCTGACTGCCGAAATACAGGAAGTTCGTTCCTAGCTCGGCATCAGATGCTTCTTAATTTAGTTACCGCTGTCAACAATGTTTTAGCCTTACTTAGTATTTAAGAAATAGCTGTAAACTTATAAATCTTTATTGAATAAACTTATTATTATTATATTATTATTATTATAATACATGAAATTATTACCATAGTTTTGGTTGGTTTTAAATTACATTGGCCATGTGTAAAGAATGTCCTAGGATATTATTTATTTAATTGCGACAAACAGATTAGTAGCACTACAGATTGTAGCTAAATTGTTATATTTAGTTCAAATACCTGTTGTGAAATGGTTTATTATTATTATTATTCTATTGATAAATAATTGTTTGAGCGGCGGTTTATCAATGTAAATATTTATTGTTTCGATTACATTTGAATACAAATCAGTTCGTTATCGAATTAAGTACTTAATAATTGATACTCTCAAAGGTTTTAAACATCTTAATTACTCAAAGGAAGTCCCGACTGTTTGACTTCGTTTAATATTCAAAGAAGGTTGTGTTTCACTTATTTTGTTAACCACAACCTTGTTGCATCTGCTATCATTATATCTTTGAAGTCTTAAGTTTGTCGGGAACTTAATAGGTGTTGAGTTCAATGTTGTTTAAAACTATAAACGTAACTAAACTAATTTTGTTAAGATGGCGTTGAAACGCTCAACGATCGCGCGTAACTTCTTTTTACAAGGTTATAAGTTTAAGAAAGTTCGTATTAAGAAGGAACTAAGGAGAACAAGGAAGGAATTTGTTATCAAGAATTGGAGGTAAACAATTACTTATTTATTTTTTATTAGAAAATTAATATACACTTAAAACAAATAATTTTGACATAATTTTGATTGACACCTCGCACCGTAGCACTGCTACAAACGTCTACGAAACGTAGACCCTTCCATATTATTCGCAGTTTCGTTTCCCTATTCTATTAAAACCATAAATGCGAATCAGTTTATTTCCATACTTCTCTGTCATTTTTCAACAAAAAACACAATGATAACTTCCCAATGTGACTGATACATAACAGTAGCATGGGTTAGTTACTAATGGAAATAAATTAAAGCCAACATTATCACGCGAATAGATCTTAAATGCAAATGGATTTCACAATAGAACACCATAATGTTTCATGACATGTACGATATGAAATCATGATTTAATATTAATATCTTCCTGTTATCTAATGTATGTATATCCTACTGAGTAGTCATGTTGTAAACACACTCTGTGAATGAAGTTACAGTGAGGAGACGAACGTGCTTATGTGTAAAAAAAAATCCAGATCCTGGTCTATTTGCTACGCAAAAGTCTAAGCTTATCTGACTACATAGAGTAATATTTGTAGACATTTAAAGTAGGTATGCTATATTCATTATGGTTACAATAAAATATGTAATTTTTTTATCATTGTGACAAGTCCAAATTAAAAGATTAAAAAATAAACGTACAAATAAATTGTTTCATCACAATATTTTTTAATCTTACTTAAAAATATTTGGCCTTTTCATTCTTTAACTTAAGTCTTCACCGTCTACGGCTCTGAAAGTTATTTTATGATTATGATTTAAAAGCGACACTTGTTAAAATGAAATTTTTATTATTTTTTATCGTAAGCTTAATTAGGGACAGATTTTAATTTCATCTTCAAAATTAAAATTCTCATGAAAAAAAAGTATGTTTTATAATATATGAGCACAAGCTGGTTTTAATAATATATGTCACGCCTTTTGTTAATTGGTAACACCATGTGTGGATACACTATGTTTATATTTTTAAGCATTTTGACCAACCACGTAACAAGCTAATTACTGCATTAGAGAAGCGGTTGGTCACCTGCAGAGTTTTAGGGTAAGTTTATTGCTGTCTATTCTCAGAAAAAGCAACCTTCTAAGCCGAGCATTAGAGTTGACGTTTCATAAGTGCCTGTGAAGGCCTTTATGAATAGATAAATATAGATTCCTATTTCATCTTTTAACGTGAACCAGACGAGAACTTTAAAACATAATTTCCCTAATCCCTTCAGCGATATACATCACGCCATATGTTTTTGTAGGCGTGTCCATGTGGTCCACTTTAATTATAATTCATTTAATTCATTACTTATTTCCCGTGGGAATACAGTAGGTGCTTAGTGTGGGTAATAGCGCGAAAAGTAAAACACTCCATATGATTAGAAATACCCGAATATCCTTGTTACTTTTATCACTAATTACTTTGAAAAATCCTATAGGTAATATAAGTAAATAAAATAACACAAAAATTAAATAGAAAATGTACCTAGTTATAATTCCAACTGCTATTATTACTGCAAAAGTGAAACACCTTGTGTTTATACCTTTTCATCCTGGGATAGTCATAAAAAAATGATGAGATTATTTATTAAATCAAAATCAGTGATTTTTCATTATTGCCAAGATCGTGGTAAAGAAGATATATACCTAAGCTATGATTGATTGAATTCTCTAGTCGCTTCACTTTGTCGTGTCAAGATTCGGTGGCGGGATTCAATAAGATTAGATGTAATAAGCCCCTAATAACACGATTTATTCTGACCGCTCTCTGGATTTTAGTATCTGAATCATGAATAGTTTATTGGCTGCGGTCCGTTTGACAAAAGTGATATGGCTTTTTTACCGGTAGGTACCTATCATGTGGATTTCCTCGGTCTGATTCCTTGGGTTATAAGAGTAAATCCTTCAAATAGAAATAAAACTGACACTTATCTAAATTAAGTTGGAACCTTCCTTTACTTTTGTTCCTCTTCAATCAGAGTTGATGAAAATATTGTAAATCTTTGTTTTAAATGAAAAATAAAAGGCAATATATATTTTGAAGTAAAAAAAAACAAAGTATAGATACTACTGTAGCATGTAATAATAATAGTCATCATGAGTATATTTTCACACGCATATAAATATTCGTACGATTCTGTATGATCGCCATAGAGTTTATTTTATTGTAAGTAGGCCTGTAGGAATATTCCGTATGTATTCAATACTAAATGCCAAGTACTAAACCAAATTGAAAGTTATGTACATAATAATATGTCAGTGCTATAAAAATGTTATATTTTAAAATCTACCTTTATATTTCAATACTGCGGAAGAAGCGTGAAGAGGCTACTGAAATATTCAAGGCTTAAAAGTGTGCCAGTATTAAATATTTTAAAAAACTTTGTACTTAGTAAAAACATTGGCTACAAAACTAACCTATTTAAAAATAGATTTTTGCAACTACATGAATTGTGAATTATTAGGTATTTACTAGTGGCCCCCCGCAGTTTCACTCACGTTCCAGGAATTTCTTAAACCTTTGCAGGATAAAAAGTAGCCTTTATATTAACCCGGGCTATAAGCTGTCTTTGTTCCAAATTTCATAAAAATCCGTTCTGTAGTTATTGCGTGAAAGAGGAATAAACATCCATACATACAAACTTGCGCGTTAATAATATTAGCAGGATTAGTTTGTAAATGTAAATATAACTCTGATAGACGTCATTTGACATTTTGTACAAGAGTTATTTATAAAATACGTAGGTATGCATTCACAATGCATTTTCTGCATCTCTTGCCTGACTGAATCAGTTGCACCTGAAGCAGTTCTTCGTAGACGAATACGATTGACATATATTTTTAAAGCTTCAATTTATTCCATTAAACTTATAAGCTCTTAAGTCATTAAAAATAAGATAGAGTTTTGTATATCTTTTGAATAAGTGCTTAAGGAAAGTGTTGAAGTTCGTTTCATAATCCTTAGCAGTCCGGTTAGCTTAATCATTCAAGAGTAAACTTTGATTTATTAAGATGTTTAGTTGCAAACAGCTATTTCAAAAGTAATAGAGAGCACTTGTGATTTGTTTCGTTAGTTTTGAGGTCGAGAATCAACTAAGTTCCAAGTAATTAAGTTCCTCAATAAAATAATATTAATAACCGTTTGCCCAAATTCGGAAGCCTGTTTTACCTTGTATTCCATACAGTTTATGATAAATTATATATTTAAAAATTTATCACATGTAAAATTGATACTGTAATTTTTTCTGATTCCAAAATAACCAGAGTTGCATAGGTATATTTCAGTGTGTTCACGCACTTCCATTGTTACAAATAGATCAATGTTCAATCAACCAAATGTTTGTGGGAGTCGAATCCACGACCCCTGAGAATAACTGGATTATATAATATTTCCCTTCATATGTCAGTTATTCGTACTACCCACGAAATAATTTCTCCTGTGGTTATTAATATGTACCTACTCCACAATTACAACACAATACGTAACAGAACGATGTGTTTGACAACAACCAATAGGTATAATTGATTGGGTTAAAGGGAAATATACCAAAACATATAACGTATAAGGTGCTTTTTTAAATGATAAATTAAAGTATCTTTATAAATGTATGATTTGAGGCTGTATCAATTTTCTTTCAGTTAGTCGAAATTTAAATAAAAAAAACAGTATCAACTGACAATAAAGCTTTCTCAAAACATTTATTATTAAGCCAGAGAAGTGGATACTGTAAAAACACTTAATATGATTTTCATAAATGTTGCCATTCATTTTTGGGCAGATTTGTACGGATTTATCATCTTAACAGCTTTATTGTTTTCCTTTGACGTTATTGTCCTTTGTGGTAGAAAACATATTTTATAAAAGCATTGCGCCTTCTTGCCAAAGATTAGATTTTTTCTTTGTCATAATATTTTAGCTTCATTTTTAGGGTCCGAAATCTCGTAGGTAGGTACTTCTAATAATAAAGTGCTTAATATTGACTTGCTTTTTATGAGATTATGTTGACTGAAGTTACATTGATCTATATGTCAGGTTGTTATTTATATATCAAAAAAGAGGAAAATAAAATATTTTTGTGGTGGTAGCGCCTATAAGACAATATATTTTATAATTTTTAGTAACTGCGGATGAATTATTTTATTCCAGCAGTTAATTGTTTCATTAATTTATTAATCTTCTGTCAACATTATTATTATCAGTATACGAATTGCGTCGGATTTGCTCAGAAGTACCGATGTTACATTCATAATTAATGTTTCAAACATCTTTGTACTCCATTCATAATTTACATTCGTACGTAATATTTTCGTTTACAAACGACTATAATAAGCGTTGTGAGAATTCTTTTTGAAAAGAATTCCTCAAGGAATTTCTACTGGTTAAATTTGATAGCTACGAATTATATAAAAGCTAAATGAAAATGTGATATGAGTATACTCAGATAATAGTTTATGATGGAATATTATTTTCTTTTTGGCACCAATAAATCTACTTAAATCTCTGACCTAATCGGAAATATCTAATTATCGTTCGATTTCAAATTCCGCTATTAATTAGAAATTAATGCCAATGCCAAGCATGCTCACAAATTGCATTATATTATATAGCGGAAGTGGCATAGGGCGTCAATCAACGACAAGGATAGACGACAATGTTGGTGTAGGCGGGATCTCAGATGGGGGACCACACGTAAATGTATTACGGGGTGCCACTTACCTGATGGTCCGATGAACTGAGAAATGCGGTTTGAGACTAGCGAACGTAGCACAAATTTCGTATACCAAAAAAATTCCGAAGACAGATTTTTGCGAAATTGACTTTTAATATCACTTTCAGTATTAGATGAACATTTGTGTTATATTTAGTAAGAATATTATTTTTATACTTGCTATTTAAGGTTTAACATTTAAAAACGAATGATGAGTACATAAACCTTCAAAAGCCCTAATTTCCTATTTAATTCACATTAAGCAGCGTCGTCATTTTATATCGCTTCCTAAATATAATTAGTTATCCATTATTAAACTGATATTAATTGACTCTTGTGAATGGAATTCGCATATAACTAAACGGTATAGGCTATAATTGGATCAAGCGATATCATGAAAGGAGGTACTCGCACCGCTGCGATCGCTAATTTAAATTCGTGCAAAATTAGGAATTAATTTGTTACGGCGATTGATTAGATCGGCACTTGCCCGTTTTTTGCAATATTTTTTTATTGATGCTCCGCTCCTATTTAATGTAGCATGATGATATATAGCCTATTGCCGTCCTCGATAAATAGGCTATCTAACACAGAAAGAATATTTCAAATCGGTTCCTGAGATTACCGCGTTTAAGCGAACAAACAATTTATTAGACATTTACATAGTATATTCATACTGTTTTAATTCTATAGCGGAAAAAATTATCTATAGTAGAAGTTAGGGAAATTATTAACCGGTACAAATTTGAATCTCCATAGTCAGTTCGGCTAATAGAATTTGCAGGTTATTGATAGACAAACGTTTCAGCATAAACATTGCACGTAATGCGATTTCTGTACCGATATAGCTAGATTAGAGTTGGATTAGGGCTTCACCGCTCCGTGTGCTTGTGTGTGACACTTGCAATCTATCCATCCACATTGTACTGTGTTTTGACAACATTGTTGTTGCAATGTGTCACTGTATTGTTTTGCCCGTAATTCAGTGTGCATTTGCAGAAAGTTCGATTATCAAATGTCGTTCTTTATTTGTTTGTATGTTGGCAACTAGATGTGCTTTTATTGCGTTTTCATTTTACGATTCAAAATAGTCAAATATTGTGTTCGACATTTGAAAGGTATTTCGTTTACCTTTCAACCTACGACCGTACGACCAACACAGTTCCTTAAATATTTTTTTAAATCATAAATATTCTTTATATAGACATTTTATAACACTTAGCGAAAGTAATTCTTCGTATTGTTTTTAAAAGAATATTAAAATTCAAAATAGAAGAAAATTCAAAAGTGGAAAATACCTGTTACGGAGATAGAGTTTCTTAGAAACCGGATGGCAGTCGAGCGTGATCTGAAAGTACTTTTAATAAATTGTTTAGAATTCAACAGGTGTTGCTGATACTAAAATTAGTTATTTCGATAATAGCAACCTTTTTAAAAGTTTTTAAGAATCGTTAGAAACATAACTAATAAATTAATCAGTTAGTGTGATCGGGTGGACACTAGAGTTTTAAATACTGTATGTATTAATCTTCGGCCATTCTCTTAAGACTCATCAAACAAAATTACATGTAATCACTTATTGTAACAATTTTTTACAGTTATCACGTATTGTATACCAGCATATTTCAGTGTTGTTTAAAAATATCAATCTTAATTGCATCATAGCTCTACATAATAAGCCACTCGGAGTATAATGCTATAAAATCTAAAAGCACATGTTTACAATTTAATGCGTAGATGTGTTCCAAGTATTAGGTACATTAATTTTAGCAGGATGCTCGTAAAACTGAGTTGGTTGGAGTACCCCATTACACTGCACTTTACTTTACTCTGTAAGTTTTGATACAATAACTAAGTTCACCTGTGTCTTCTCAAAGATAAACCTCGTGTGAAATTAATAAATAAAATGTAGAAAGTCAGAAAGTGCATCCCTTACCAGCACAATTAACCGAAAAATAAGAAAGTGAACGATATTCGGTCGCTTGTACAAATAGGTATATCATTTAAAAATATCACAAGTTAGGAACATAACATAAAAAACCCCATTTTAAAAACTATCAAATAATTTTGTTCTTTATGGATGGCCGGCATAAACAATAAAAAAATATGCATTTTAAACAAATCACAAAATAAAGAAAACGAAAAAAATACTTCTATTAAAATTTATTATTTTTATATTTATTGAAAAAAAATTTGGTATATTGTAAATCTGTGGTATTATCTATGGCCAACCACAGATTTATAATATACCAACAGAATTTTTTTTTGTATTTTGTACCACACATTTATTGAATAAAACCTCCTTGTTCCAGCCATGAATATGTCGATGCAGTTGGTGGTGTTGGCAGCAGTGTGCCTCTGCCTGGTGGAGAGCGCCCCGGACGGCAGGATGACGAGGACCAAGCAGCAGCGACCCACCAGGGGGTTCAAGAACGTAGAGATGATGACCGCAAGGGGCTTCGGCAAGCGGGACCGGCCACACATCAGATCTGAGCGTGAGTGTTACTGAAAAGTTATTATAGAACCTTTAAATTGTATAAATGGGAAGGTTTTGGGTCAAACTTACACTTTTAATCAAGAAAATAATTTGCATAACTTTATGATTGCCTACAGATTAAACCATCCAATCAAAAAATAATTTGAATTGAAACTTATTTCAGAATATTAAAAGTATATACCGTATGTGTATTATATAGTACATATAATTTTTACGAATAAAATTGTCGGTACATGGTTAATTAAACTTGCTTTGTATAAATATAAATCTCTTAGAATCCTGGAAAATCATGTATGAAAACAATTATTTATATCTGTTACGCCGAGAAGGCATCGGGTAAAGTTAAATGCCATCCGAAATACCAAAGAAATATTTATTTACACTTTTTCCAACCCATTTGAACTTTAGGATAATAATAAATTTATTTGTTTATGTAAATATAGTCTTTAACTGATAGGTATACAGTTCAGAATGACATATCAATGGGAGAGAGAGGGCTACCTTTTTGCACCTAATTTTAGAATATTGGAGAGCAGAATATCAATGTTTTTAAATAAAGAATGGCTTATGTATACCAATATCACGGTGGTAAGTCATATGAGGTAAACAATCATGATAGCCCAGAAGAAAACAGGTAGCAATGTGACCATTAAGGAAATTATTACCTCGAAGTAATAAAAAATACTAGTATTGTCTTTGTTATGTGATTAATTGGCTTCTCTTACTTAATATGAATGTACTTTTTCCTTACAGAACGAGTAGATAAATTAATTACGGCAATAAAAGGCAGAAAATCTTTTTCCTAGCCTTACATGGATTTATCATGTCCCATCTTAAGTTTTTTTTTTCCTATTCTGCTTTGTTAGACACATATTACTTTTTGTTACATAAATACTTAGTCGTGAGCGTTACTTTCTTGTTACAAAGAATATAGAAGAAGCTTAATTTAAAATATAATAACAAACTAGAATTATTCAAATTTACACACTCGCACTATATTATTGTGTCATAGTTAATTGAATTGTTACTAAAGTACAAAACTTACCTTGAAATACGGCGAAAGCTCACGAGAAAACTAGTTCACCGTAGTTATTTTGTGGCTCACACTTAGAAGTTCTTTACAAAGAGTAAAAGTTAAATGGAAGACATTATTAACACATTTTAACCGTTCTTGGTATCGTAACTAACTACTGATTAAAAGGAAGAAACTGACAGATAGCAATTGTTTTGACGTCATAGTTAAGGTAGGCAACAGTTGAAGAAAAGGATTTAATAAGAAATACTTATACTGTATTCAAAAAGTATTACAAGTAAGCAGTTAAAAAGCTAATGGGCCGCATAATTTGTTATGAATATTAGACGGTCGTCTTACCTTTTCATTCCCTTTTGTATTTATATTCAAATAAAGCGGGAATTGTGAGGCCAAGTTTGCACAACTTTTCATCTCTCCATCGTCTGTAGCTCAAATAAAGTTTCATTGTTTAACGTTCGGGTGAAGCGTATAATTCTATTGCTGAATGTCATCTTTATACGAGTAATTTGAGAAGTTTGATACAGTTCTTTTATTCGATTGTTGGTAGGTTCTGTATGAAAATGTTATTCATAAATTTTAGATTAAATACGTGTCAAAAATTACTAATAATTGTATCACTAACTTTATTTACAAAGGCGATGTAGACCATCAAACGTCATCGGAGCGTGCAAGCCGAGGCACGCCAACATTTAAGAGTCCCACAGTCGGAATCGCTAGAGATTTCGGAAAAAGAACACCGGAATCGGAAACTGAAGGTACCAAAGGAACCTGATTGGGTTTCCGGCTTCTCATTCGAAGAGCAAATTACACGGAAACTGACGATATAGCGGACTGTGTAATGGACTTGACAACAGTCCGAGCTTGCGGAATATAAAAAGCTAAAATCCAATTGCAATTGGTATACGAAGCTTTCTGGCAAGACTTTACTGAAAGCTGTGTCGCTTTGCAGGTCTTTGTGGCGGCGGAGAAACCTTATTTTGTATAACATACAAACCTACATGAACGTTTCAATAGTTCCTTTGCTTAGAGAGAACGCTTGAATGGTTTTCAAAATATTTTATGTAGAAATAAGATGTATTTAATAATAAAATACTTTATAGTATTTAATAATTGTTACAGTACTCAAGATATTGTTCTCTCTAAATAAAGGAGTACAAGTTTTCAACTAGCTGGAATGTTGCTCGACATTTATCATCAAAGTTGGAAACTTTCAATGGTTCTTTGTGTCTGCAAAATACCTGACGGTCTTCCTTTCATGTGAAACGAGATGGACGATCCTAAACTGTGTCTAACACCAAGTTGACTGGTGAAATGCTTTGTTTTATCATACATTATATACATAATGATCTATATACATAATATTTATAATTACTTAACACTTGAACACACTTTGACAGATCAAGATTTCGGAACACCTTCTCGCAAGAAGTTTAACCCCAAGAACAGTTTGATGGTAGCCTATGATTTTGGCAAAAGAAGTGGTAACGATGACAATGTCGATGAAGGTAACCGTTGTCAATTTAAAATAGGCCTTATCGCTTACAAAATAAATGCTAAATCGAATAACACATGATGAAAAGTAAATATCAGTCCTAAAGCAACGCATAATCCAAAAAAAAATTAGCTTTTCTGCTTACGTTAGAAATAATTTATCTTGAATTGGCATTTCACCAGAAGAAGAAATCAGGGTGACCAGGGGAACCTTCAAACCCAACTCTAACGTACTTATCGCGAGGGGTTACGGCAAACGGGCCGGATTGTCAGTTCCCGAACGAGGTATCGATATAATCACACGCCAAATAAATACCGCTGGTGATTCTAGCTGTTGTCATTGAATTTATGGGAAACCGGCTTGAAGCCGAAAATGGTACATTATTTGTATTGCGAATATGTTTCATATCGACCGGATTAAAGCCTCAGGGACTGGCCAAACATGACATATTGGGCCAACATAACATAAACATGCAATATACGCTTATTGTTAAACATGCAAACTTAACACACGAACATACAGGCGCATTCAATTACTTTTCAACTGTACTTGTATATTAGTTATATTTTAATTTGCTTATTGGTGTATATTTAATTTAAACTAAATGATATTGTTGTACAAGATGACGCCATTGGTAAGTTTAGAAGTGGATGGGGCTTAAAAATTACTTACTCTACCTACTTTTAGTCCTAAGTCAATGTTTTGTTTCGATTAGCTTACATATTCAAAAAGATCGTTATCTTTCTGACCGATACTTGAATATGTAAATTAACTTACACATATTCAGTGTAAGCTGAAATAAATTGGACAATGTTATAATGTGACCAGCATTTGCGATAGCCCGGTTAGCTTTGTGGTTAGTGACCCTGACTTTCAAGCCGCGGGTCGTGGGTTCGAATCCCACCCAGGACAAACATTTGTATGCATGAATATGTCTGTTTGTCCTGTGTCAGGATGTAAATATCTATATAAGTATGTATTTAAAAAGTAGTCTATGTAGTATATCAGCTATCTGGTTACCATAACACAAGCTCACTTTGATGCTTAATTTGGAAACAGATTGGCCGTGTGTGAAAAATGTCCCAGGATATTTATTTATTTATTATTTGTAATTCCCAAAACCTAGTAAAATATATACATATATTTTCTGAAATCAAATATGTTGTGTAAAACTTAACATCTCTTCCTATTTAAAGGAAAATAATAGAGCACACAAGTATTACATTTCATTTCATCCTAACTTTAACGCCTTGAGTTGACAAAACTGATGGAACAAAAATATTCGTAAATGATTTCCATTTCATTATATCAAACGAAATAGAGGTTCTCTACGATTTTTCACTGGATTGATGTTACGTTTACAATGTACAACATAATTGTTATCAAATGGAATATACTCAGAAATAAAACGACAAAATATTAGCAACAGTCATAAAAACGTCGATCCTATTCATGTCACGAGTCTATTTAGTTAGACGTCGCGATAAATGTCCCTTTTGAGTCATATTTCCTTTGAAAAGGTGAGAGAAAGCATTGTCTCTCTGCCAACATGAGGTGAATCACTATTTACGTTCTCAGCTTATGAAAAAGAATATCTCGGAGACACGAGAGTGCTTGTTATAAGAGCTTTCATTGTGGATGCTTGTCTCTGGATACTGAGTTGCCAGGATCCTTTTATATGTCCATTGCTTATTTCGTCTATGAATGCGGCATTTTTAGGTCAAGTTAATAACAGATGGCAACTGGGATTAGGGATCATGCAGTCATAGTCTGAACAATAATACTTACTTTTATTTTGAATTTGATGTAATTGTATTTCCTACATCTTGCTTTGTTGCAATGAGATAGATAGGTATTTGTTGCTCTTAATATTTTATGGATTCATCGATTCAATATAACTACTCTTTGCATGGTCCCTATAATCAATGTTTAGTCTTTAAGATATAGGTACTTCAGGCAAATATTTACCGCCTTCGCTTTACTAAACAGCTTGTAAAATTATAATACCTATTTTATGGAAAAATATGTACGTGTATATTGTTTTTCAGATATTTCTGTTTTGAGACAGTGACACTAAAATTGGCGATATAGTTAACATTTTAACTTATAGAAATAAATAAATATTAATTATATCGTCCAAAATTTTGATACATCAACACAGACTTATAATTACTTTACAATTGACCTTTCCATAGTAGTATATCATGAATAATGTTAAACATAGACAGCAAAATAAATACTATTCATATTTTTGTAGGTATACAAATAATTGTATAGGATAGTTTATTAAAAAGTTTTATATACTAGTTTATAAAACGATATCAATATCTAGTATGTATATTATTATATTTTATTAATAAAAAAGAGAATGAGAGTAGATATTTTAGTTTAATCATGATAATCACTTCAATGTTCTTTTGCAATATAAAAACGAAAAATATAATTATATGTTTACGTTTTGTCTAATTTAATGTAAAACAAAATGAAGTCCAATATTCATTCATTCATTCGTTCATAATTGATAAGTTCTTTTGTAAATGTGATTATAAGAATAGTAGTTTTATTTAAATTAATGATAACATTAATTTGACAGTGTACGGATTGGACAACTTCTGGGATCTTCTGGAGTCATCCCCCGAGCGAGATGGACAGGACGTCAATGATGAGAAGCCATTGGAGAGGTAGGCAATTAATAAAAATAATAGTCATATTCATTTCTTCCGTGAATTAATCTGCGCATAATAATATTTTTTGAACTTTTTCCAAAATACAATCTATCACTAAATCAAAGTTCATCAAAATTGATCCAACCGTAAAACGGCGGATACATTATGAATTTAGTTACTTATATACTAAATAGCTAGGACTTATTATTATAGAGGGCTAGAAGGTAATAGAAAGTTGCAGCAATATGAAACGTAATTTCGAGCTTGTCTGCACATTTTCAGTTTAGCACACGACTAACAAAAGGTGACGCGCACATACCTTAAAACTTGTTTCGTTCAGTGCAAGATTTCTTGTGCACGCCTGTTCACCAGTGAATTTACACCTAATTCCCAACATTTTTAAGATTTAAATAGATATCTACTATAGTTTTATGGGTTTTAAAAAACTTCTGATTATGAAGTTTAGAAATACGGACTAGTGTTATTATTTTTTACTACCAATAACAATATTTAGATGTTAGATCGCATTACTTTGAATGAATCAAATTGCCTTTAAAAGTATCTGTAAATATCTAATTCGTGTAAAAGTTTCGTGGTAGTGGCAATACCTCTGTCTTCAAAGGACTTCTTAAAGTTTGCTTAAATAAACGTTTTAGGGAAAATTTATAAGAGAAAGGCATTTAGTCACTTCTTTAATCACTATCTATAAATGTAAATCCCTATATATGATTCCTATTTCTGCCCACGAAACAAATCGCTTTGTTCCAGTTGGTTCCACTCATTGCAGATAGATAATTGGTTTCGAATGATTCAATTATAATTAAAATGGCCGACCTCAAATTTATGGTCAAATTGAATCATATTGAAATTAATTACAGTTATAATTATTTTATTTATAGCTACTTACATAAGATTCCGCAGTTTTCTGATCATTAATCGCAAAAAGTCAATAACTCATGCATGATATATAAAACTAATAATAACTATGTTCGTACTTAAACAAATATGATAACATACTTAGATCGTCTTCCTCGACTGACGATTGCAAATCACAGAATAAGGGTTCTCTCAAGTTGTCAAGCTTCTTTGAACACAGATTATTACATTCCAGAAAGTTTATGCTGTCAGTGATAGTTCCCAATCAATGTTGCTTTGATCACCAAACTCTGTTAAAGTAATACTATAATGATGTATTTTATGGATATGCCGGCATTTGTGCTCCAGCACTAAATATATAAATGTATACATAACTTTGCAATACAATACAATAGATAATGCAAATATTTTTAACATGGTTCTAGAAGATACAATTTTTTTAATAACTACATCGACATATTGGAAAATATTTCGATGGATTGTTAAGATTTATTTCCTTTAAGTCGCCAGTTACACAGTCGCTACTTAAATGAAATAAATAGACTCAACATTTACAGAAAACGCTGGTTTTCAGCAAGTGGTTTCAACAGAGTCTTATGAATTGAAATGTATATATTTGCATCCTTTGAAGTACTTATTTATGTGTATAATATATTTTTATTGTTTACTGAAGAGTTTCTTAAATCACAAAAGCTTGATTGTAGTTAAAGAAACCATATTGTATATCTATTTGTATAGGAATAGTTGATATTGGAAATCTTCATTATTAGTTCACGCTTCAACATCAATAGAAACAAACAAACAAACGTTCCTTTGTTAAACTTGTTCACTGTACTACTTGGATGGTTGCAACCTATTTCAATTGTAAATCAAAATAAGTTATTACAATAGACAGACTATGTCTAACAAAGTTTACAATACGTACGTACTATGGATCTATATAATTATTATATTTTTTTTCAATATACGAAGCCAAAACTATTTCGTCGGTCTGTCTATCTAGTTATATTTTTAAAATTTATTATATATAATTTCGTTAATTATTATCATTATCATCAGCTCATAATAGTCACCAATGAGGAAGACATTCCCTCCCCTAACAACAAATAGTTATAACAATAAAAGAACTAAGAGTATCAAAGGATTTTATGGTGGTCATTATATTGAAACCCAATAGTTATTATATTATATATAGGTAAACATTTTCATAAATCACATCAACGAATCAAAAGGGTTAATTCAGAAAACCTAAATTTAAATTAATTAGATATCTTAGAACTTAAAAAGGGTAAGGAATAATATTATAAGCACAATGTGCCGCATGTGGGCCAAATATAATTTGTAGAATTAGTCGGGTAGTTGGAAAAACTAGGCGTTCATCCCGACACTGATTAATGTCTAGCAGTAGTCTCGTGACCACGGCCGAAGCAACACGAGTTTAGTCAAAAATATGTTTTCACTAGTTAACCCGCGCAACTTCATTAGCGTCACTTGCCCGTTTTTGCAACATGTTTGATGGATGCTCCGCTTCTATTCGTCGTAGCGTTATGATGTATACTATAGCCTTCTTCGATAAATAATATCTAACACTGAAATAATTTTACAAATCTTACGAGTAGTTCCTAAGATTAAAGCATTCAAGCAATCAAACAGAAAGACTATATAGATAATAACTTAAAAACTCCCACTAATTACAAGACACCTAGAATCGGAAACTCACGCAGTAAGGATTAGTAAGGTTGTATATATATTTGTTAGTCGAGAACCTATCTATCTATACTATTATAATAATTCCATTAAAGTTATAGCTTCGTTAATATAAATAGAAATCGTACCTCTGTTATTTTTAGGCCTAAATAAACTGTGTCAAATGTGAATAATTTAATGAAAAGGCACAATTTTCAACAAAAATGTATTGATGGGTTGTAATAACAAGGGAGTGACGAGGTTCTTTTAAAACTAATATCCGCCTACCTTTATACGGTCATGATAATATTAGACACATAAAAACGTGTTGAATCTTATAGTTTATTTATAGTTCTTTTATATTTTTTTAAACTAGATTCTAATGGAAACGGCTTTATATAAATACTAGAATATATGTCGCTTTGGTTTAGATTTTTATTAATTATTTACCCAAAGTAAATTAAGGCATTTACATTTAATAGTTACGAAATCAAAACCCAAAAACACGCAAAGTTATTGTTACATTTATTGGCTAATCTTCTTACGGCCTTTATCATATAACAAGGGAATCGTGTTTGTAGTTACAATGAGAGATTTAACCGTAAATGGAGTGAAATGAAAGCTGTCGACGGAAAGCTTACGACAAACAAACGCCCTCGCAACCGTGTCTTCATAAAGTGGTCTGATCCATTCCTAAAATTGACTGTCTGCTTTTTTTGCGACTTACTGTAGGTGTTAGTTTGCTATTGAATTCTCTCATCGTATATAACCAATATGGCAATGTTTTACGAAGGATTTGTCTGCCTATACTTCAATAGACAATCCTTTAAAACTAGCGACCCGCCCCGACTATGCACGGTTAGCAGATTATTTATTATTATTTATTATTATTATTATTGTCATATTTGAACAAATAAATATTAAATTATTATACGTATGTATTCCCCTTGAATCATTCAATATTGTTGAAAACCGACCGGTAAAAGACCTAAGCTAACGAATAGCCTAAGCGACTTTGTTTTATATTTTGTAAATATCGTTAATTCAGAACTTTTTGTATTTAAATTAAATTCTGTGGACATCGGGCAAAGCTTAAAGCTCTTATTTCTCACGTGTCTACTCAATACTTTTACTATATTATTTTAGTACCACAATAATAATCGAAGCTCTATCCTAAGGCAATTCTTTGGGACAAAACACCTTCGACCTTAACCTAATTCTGACAATGATATTATATTATTATACGCAATAGAAGCTGACTAAGTTAGTTGACTATAAATACCATAGTCAATATTATTGCTTTAAACAATATGTACTTCAAATATATTCGTAGTACACAATATTATACTCGTAGACTTTCGTAGAGCTTCACCTTACATCAGCTTTGCAACAATAAACCGTAGCTCATTGCTACGACAATACAGATATCATTGGCATAATAATTGAAAAGCCATAATACTATTTTGTCAAATATCTTAACACGACTTTGCTTATATTTTTGTTCACAGCATTCCAGTGGACTGGTTCGTCAATGAGATGCTAAACAACCCGGACTTCGCACGATCTGTTATTCGTAAATTTATCGATGTTAATCAGGTAATATTAATAATCTATTTAATTTTCTTGGTGCATGTAAATAAATTAATTTAATACCTTTTTGAGTTGACATCTTACTATGCATTGTATATAAACAATTGTGTTTCATAACATGAACAAATCGCTGATTTATCCTAAATTAATTCGGCCCTGGATCAGTTTTGGAAGCGAAAATTCCACTGTTCATTACAGTACCTCTAATTGAGTAAGCTGTAAGCAGCCTTTGAAGTTGACTGTACCTGATTAGAGAGTTGCCTAACGAACAACGTAAACAGGTGTTTACCATCGAATAACTCATCTTTGACGTATTTCCACCACGCTAACTAATTCGCTTAGAACATTATACTTTGTAAAACTGAACTAGCGAACTGTAATTTCGAAATTGTGATATTATATTTCTGCTGGCACTTACTCTATTTTGTGAGAACTGATAACTGTGATTAAATTATTTGTTTTACAACGATTATAATATGCCCTAATTCTTTAAAATGTCTTCTCCATTTTTTTTCTTACAAATAACTAGTGGCATCCCGCGGTTTCACCCGCGTACCCGGAAGATCTTCCATTTTCCCGGGATAAGAAGTAGCCTTTATCCTTTCTCAGGTTTAAGGCTATCTGTGTATCTACCAAATTTCATTTAAATCAGTTATTTAGTTTTAGCGTGAAAGCGAGACAGAGATTCAGACTTACTGTCTGAATCATGTAATAATGTGTATTATATTTGTATAGATAAACATTCACTTAACAAAAAATAAATAACCTTCGAACAATTAAGGACGATGGCCTGTCCGGGTTATTCAAATCTTCAGTTGGTTCTAAAGTACGATAAATGCTCCAGGCTATTAAATAGGACAATGGGTATGTACCGGATACATTGGTCAAGTGGTTACTGCAAATAGTTTAACTAACATGAGAACATTTGAACTTTAAGGATGTGAATGAGGTTCGAGTCAATATGCCCCCACTGATAGGAAATTTCCGAAACCCATCAATTGTATTTTGAACTTTATCTTACAGTTTATAGAATACAATTTTGTTTGTTTTCAGGATGGTATGCTCACATCAGAAGAACTACTCAGGAACGTCGTCTAAATCATAGTT
This sequence comes from Thyatira batis, assembly GCA_905147785.2. Lineage (NCBI taxonomy): Eukaryota > Metazoa > Arthropoda > Insecta > Lepidoptera > Drepanidae > Thyatira > Thyatira batis. The sequence goes on along the minus strand of LR990497.1, from coordinate 3,585,620 downwards.
ACGTAAACAATACTCAAGTACCTAGTATTTGTTTGGTATCGGTTACCGGAACGTATATTTTCGTATGTTACCACTTTTCTATTTATTATTGAGTTACCGAAATGTGTAACTTTACTGTGATATGAAATGAACACGACCGGCTTTATTCAGAATTAAAATCTCAAAAAAAAATAATGCTTGCGTACACTCTTTCGATATTCTATATAAAATTTTATTATTTCTTTCCTATTAATAACGTTATTATTTATTAGCAAATTGTTGTTCGGTAAATCATTGTTGTAAATAATTTTAATACGATGTCAATGGCATAAGAATTTGTCTGTCCATAGGAAATACTCTATAGAAAATGTAGATTAATACTTGTTGTTTATAACTAAAACATTTCATCGTCTTACGTCGTGTCTGCATTCTTCAGAATGATATTTAACAATGTCCGTCATATTCTGAACTTGTAATAAGGTATTCGAAATCAAAATAAGAGGTACAAGACTAAAATGTATTTTAATGTTAGAGACATTTTAAAAATCTGTATCTTTGAATCATTAGTAAATAACAATCAAATTAATACTCTCAATTGTAATTAGAAAATTCAAAGGGGAAAGGCGTTACCTATTTAATGTTTCAAAATGGTGCCTACACACATTCTGGGAATGGTTGAATTAATAAAAAAATTCCAACAATTTTTGAGCTTTCAAGACGCTTAACAACGATTTAGTGTCCATGGTTTTAAATACTCTTTATTTTTCTAGGTAATGAAATTCTGTAGTTGTTTTTTTGTGTCTGACGATTCTTACTTTATATAATTTTGTCATATAATTTATAATGATTTCAAAAGATAATTTAGGCGCATGTTGTCAACTAAATATTTAGGTATGCGAATGCTTTGTTAACTCGATACATACTCGTAGATACTCGCCCGAACGTGTGTAAGCAACTTTTCTATTTATTTTCATATAAGTTAGGCTGGGTCATACTATGTATCCTAATATTGTCAATTTTCATGAAAGTAATTAGTCAAATCTGTCCTTTTGAAGTATTCGCTCTACATACATACATGTAATTAAAATTATAATGAGTATAATAAATATTTTTAGGGAGTAAAATATTCGAAAAATAAATGTACGGTTTGGTACCCATCATTTACTTAGTTTGTTGTTAATTATCAGTGTCGACGTTATGGAAGAAATAAAAATAAATAAATATATTGGGTATCGATTATTGCGTTTTTATTTTTATGTCCTTGGATCACCTCTAGTTTAAACAGAGTTAATATCAAGATAATCATGGTGAGAGTATGCTTGATAAATTATAGGTATTACATGCGATGAATAGTAAACCATATTTTAATTATAAAAATAGCTATATTTATTTTTCGGTAAAAAAAATCCAATGGAAATAAAAATATACAAATTGTTGAAAAAATAAAATTAACTTACGCAACTGACAAGAGTAACCCTCAATAGAACCAATAAAACGAGGGTCTCCGTACAAAAGGCTCTCAATCATTGGTTGAATCAGAGCATCCTACCTCCGAAATACCCAATCAAACCGCTTGTTTTCATTCAATTCACGTATATGAAACACAAAACACCTAAACAAGACATTTCACATCCATCTTTTTTTTTACCACAAAAGTGGCAAACAGGTACACGGTCCCACCTGATGGGAAGCGGTTACCGTAGCCTATGGACGCTTGGAACATCAAGGGCGTCACTCACGCGTTGCCCTGCAGAAATCTCCTTGAAGAACCCCATAGTGTACTTCGTTGGGAATACTATCTATAGTTATAAAGAAGCAAATATTTTGTTTGTATTGAGAAGGACTTGAAACTACTAGACCGATCTAATAACTATTTCACCAACGGAAAGCTTAGTAGGTACATTAACAGAGAGTTACATTTTCTATGTTTTATCATCTTATTCTTAACGGAACGAGAACTCCGGGGGGGACGCAAAATAGTGTTTTCATCCCACCATCTCGGAAAGAGTATTTTTAATCTTCAATATCTGAGTGGAAAAGCCGTTTTTATTCTCTAGAGGATAAAGTAAATTGAATTTGGAACATCGTGTGCACTAAGTTTGTGAATTAAAAAAAAACATTAAACCTATTTACTGCTACCTCTATGGTGCCGAATATATCATACAACTTTTTTTTAATTTGTTAAAAACTCAGACTCGGCACCTTCTTGGTGTTCTTTTTTCAATTTGCTTTGTACGCGGTTCTTTACGCGGCATTTTTTCACGTCATTGTTAAACCCTATGTTTTTTTGCATTTAGTCATTTCCTCGCTGAGGTGGAATGAAAAGTTACGTGTTGCACTCGAGTGCAAAGATTTTTCACCTCGTGCTCTTTTGATTCCCTCGCTAACGCTCAGGATTCTAATTTTGAATCACTCGCTGCGCTCGTGATTCAATTTTAGAATCCTTCGCTTGCTCGGTCATCAAAATTGAACACGCGGTTAAAAAGCAACTTTGCACTCTTGTATAACAAATAACTATTACACATTTATAGTCTTAAATATAGACCTATTGAAAATTAATCTAATTATTTTTCAAACTTTATGAACATACAAGCTATTCCCTGAACATTTCATTACACTCTATCATTTGGTAAAGTATTTTTTAATAGTCATATCAGTTTTTAGTGTTTTGTCGTGTGGTGGTTACTTTTCCGATTTTTATGCCCTCCTACATACCTACCTTGATTTGATTGAAACGGAAACCTAAAGGTCCATTCATTGTTTTTCTATCCTACTTAACATTATTAAATAAATCTGAATACTTGTATGGATTTGTTACTCTTCCACGCTACATATTATTATGTTCCGCTATAGCACAGCCTTGAGATCGCGGATAAAACCACGGGGCGGAAGCTAGTTAGGACGGGTTGGTATCGTCTCGCGTATCGCGATATTACATGTAGATAAATATTTGATAAATATTGTTGTGAAACTTATAATTTCCTCCTAAACTGCTATCGGTAAGCATAAACGTACCTAGATATTACTAGAGCTGTAGACGTTTCGCAGAAACTTTTTCATTTCAATTTGTTACGGGAAATTTGAAGCGCTGCAAATATCTGCTTTTAGTTCATACAAATAACTTTCAGTTTATAAAGTAGTTGGACATTATGAGAATTTTTAACTAAAATCAAAAAAAGGAAAAGTTGCATCCCGGTTTTTATATTTTTGATGTAAACTATTGAACACACCTAGGTTCATGTATATCTTTCAATGAGAATTAATATTAAAATAACATTAATGTTTAAATAATAAAATACACACATATTTGGTTTTCGTTGTGTTTTTACAAAAAGACATTTTAATAATTGTGACGAAATTATTCTATCTTCTATTTTTTAGATACACCATTCGTGTCGTAGTTTTAAATAATTCCAAACTTTAATGTTATTAAGTGAATTAGTTGGGGCGACTATCTCGGCAATTTTGCGGGTAACCGAATTATAACTCGGCCTTCCACAACTTTAACTAAGCATTATAGAATATAACTGCTATTCAGGAATTATGTTAAGTTAAATGTGTTCTAAAATGGCGCTGGCGTAGGTACCTACCTACTTGGAAACAGGGTGTAATGTAAAATATGTATGGATACACTTGTTTCTACTCTAGGTCCCACGAATTATAAATTTAGTTTAATTTAAAATATTATCATTTCTTCCGTTGAATACACCGGTGAAAAAAAGTCCGAATTACTTACTTTACGATTTCAAATGCAACAGAGTAAAAAATAACGTATGTTTTATGACGAATTTTCTCCTTACAAGGACCACTAATTGTAGTAGGTAGGTACATGGGATATACATAATGACAGCTAATTTAGTAATAATATGAAACTAGTAATGAACTATTCAAAATAACTATTAAAAAAAATCATAATAATGTTTTTAAACTTTTTCGACCTAAAATCAAATAATGAACATAATAGTCTAATATTATAGTCTGATAATTGTCTACGCGCGAATCATCGTATATAAAACATAATAGAAGTTCTAAAAATAAGGTACCTATATAAGGAACAGCGAAATTTCTATCCGACACCAGAAAAGCCATACTTCTTATACGCAAAAAATGTAATAAGCAAAGCTTGTAGGTACCTATACAAAGAGGTGAGAGATCGCATTACAAAACCTTTGAACTGTTGTATTAAAAGGGGGCAAGATTAATAACCTTACAAACCTCTACATAGCAAAATGTTGTATACATAATAGCTACTTCATTTTTGCATTTAAAGATAAAAGAGGAAGATTATAGGAAAATATTTAACTTAAGACAAAGTACAAAATTACATTTATAATTTTACATGACAGGTTGACATAGTCCGTACCTACATTCTGTTCTGCCATCAAAATATGTTATAACTAGCTGCCTCCCCGCGGTTTTACCCGCGTAGTTCCCGTTCCCGTGGGAATACAGGGATAAAATATAGCCTATGTTACTCGGGGATAATGTAGCTTTCCAAAGGTGAAAGAATTTTTGAAATCGGTCCAGTAGTTTCGGAGCCTATTCATTACAAACAAACAAACAAACAAATCTTTCCTCTTTATAATATTAGTATAGATAATAATAATAATAAAAAATATCCTGGGACATTTTTCACACACGGCCGATCTGATTCCAAAGTAAGCTTCAAAGTGAGCTTTAAGTTATGATAACCAGATAGCTGATATACTACATATAATACTTTTAATTACATACATGTTATAGATATTTACATCCAGACACAGGATAAATGTTATAGCATTTATATATCGCACCCCCAGAATAACACTTCAAAATAGCAACTTTTTCGGAATTGACGGAAAACCGTTATCTCATATATGTATGTCTAAGTTACTGCGTATATCCTTAACATTGCGCCATTTGTTGGACATTGTTGATATTACAGAAACGTTTGTCTTCATGGTATAAGCGGCAAATTTTTGGTTATTCATCGATATATAAATGTCGATTAAGATTTTTCGACATAATACTTACAGTGATGTTCTGGGTGTGCGATATAATTAAGCAGTTAATGACGATATAAATATCGATCATATCACAACTCTTTTCCCCCAATCCGACCTGATAATAATTCATTGGAGAGCTTAATACTTTAAATACCTATTTTAAACTTTAATGTGATTTTTAAACGACTTCAAAAAGAAGGAGGTTCTCAATTCGAATGGTATGTTTTTTTTTATTGTATGTATCTCCTACAGTTAAAAAGTCTTTTAAATACAAGTAGCGACATCAATATTAATTATTGCTTGCTACGGTTGTCTTTGCGGAGCGCATAATGAAGTTAGCGGTCCCTGCCGAGTCAGCTAAGTACTGAAATTGCTCATCGAATTATCAACCAATCTCTGCTTTCAAATTTACCGCTAACAAGACACCAGTTGCGGTTTAATTTATTACCAAACAAATGTTACCGATATTGTCTTTTCTTCAGATATTTACTTATTTGCAAATGTATCGCAAACTATCGATGTACCTATGTATCATCACACACTCCTAACTAATATTATAAATGCGAAAGTATCTTTGTCTGTCTGTCTCGCTTTCACGCTAAAATATCAAATATCAATCATGGTTCAGTAGAACCAATATAAATGAAATTTGGTACATAGATAGTCTGAAAAAGGACATGAGCTACTTTTTATCGCGGGAAAATGGAAGATCTCCCGGGTACGCGGTTGAAACCGCGGCGATCAACTAGTTTCAATATAAAAGTTAATTTGAGAATGAAATATTATTCACATTCAAACATGAATGTTACAATACCCAAAAAAAAATGTTCAAAACTTTTACTGTAAAGGTAAAATATTCTTTATCCAAATTTTTACACCAATAAAACTTTTTGCTTCTTCGTTTATCTTGAACAAGAGAAAACACGCATTCTTTAACTGAGGGTCTATCGTTTTTCAAAGGCCATGTAATATATAGTAGAAATCCTGGAAAGAAAATGAGCATTTCTTAGAAAAGGTTTCGATGTAATAAGGCGAAGGTGGACCTATTTAGCTTACACACTTTACATTCAATGGATAGGAACAGGAAATTGGACTTGATGCGTGTAGTCGCCTATTTTTATTTGTCTCCGTTTAATCGTATGTTACAATTCTTTTGAATGTTATTTTTATATAATCCTTTTCATTGGAAACTCGTTTATTTATTTGAAATCAAATTACTGTAAAAAATCTACTAATAGGGTTAATTAATACTAGGTAATACTAGGTAATAGATAATAGGTTAATGTCATTTACCTGGTTTTGTGCAATTACATTACCTAGTTAATATAAGAGTATTAGGCAAGATAAGGGCAGAAAGAACAAGAAGATAGAAAATATTCTGCAATAACGTTAATATTGAATACCTTTTACCTCTAAAGATTATTCTATTAATAAATTAACCATATAAGATAAAATAATCTCGAAATAGCTGAAATCAAAATCAAGACACTATATATGTAGTTGAGATAATTAATTTTGCCTAGAATTATAACCAATATTAAAAGGGGACAGTTACGATCTCATAAGTAAGATAATGACGATAGTAACCTTCGTTATTTAATAGTAAATTGTATTCTTTACTACATAAGATTATCTTTTAATAAATAGCAATGTTATTATATGGATCAAGTATTGATAGGTTATTCGATCGTTAATATGAGAAATGCTCATGTTGAAGTTACGATGATGAACAGGTTAAAAAAAATTATGTCAACTATCTGGCTACCATATCTTTATTTAATTTTAGTTTGAAAACCGATCTGATATTTATTACTACTCAACTGGTAGACTTAAATATAAAAATAACACAGATACTACCAACATAAATAAAACAGTGGATTTTGTTAACATGAAACATAAATATAACGGATATAAATATAAACTTATGATATTAAATATCTTCTAACCAATAATATAATCGCTCAACGCGCCTAAAGTTTTCACTTTAACATACTGTAACACAGATATAGCATATATATATATATATATATACATCTACATCAACTGTATATGTATGTATATCAAAATGGGTCCTCACTAGTAAAAGTCACCATGAATTTCTCATTACCTGAAGGGTCCCAGGTGCTATCGAATCTCTCTATATTACAAAAAAGGTTCCACTTACGGTCAATGGCCGTAAATTGTGACAGTTTCACCTGCTCTTGTTCTAGCGTTCTGATATTCAATTCAGTACGGGAATATAGTAGTTTGGCGATGATTTGGTACGGGTGTTATGCTCTATCTCTTTCATTTTCTATGCAATCACGTGAAAAGTCCGCTCCTGAAGCCTTGTGGCGCCTACTCACCAACGAACGTATTACGGTCAGTTTCATCCATTACTTGTTAGAGCGTTAGCAAAGAGGCTGTTTTACAACTATGAGCCCGGCTTTATTTATTGTAGTGTTAAATAAATCGAACTAGTTACAAAATTTAATGGTCGTAATTATTAAAAAATATCCTTCCTAAAATATATGGTTTAGTTGTTTCTTGCTACTCAGTCATGTGATCCCAAACTTAAAACGTTGTTTTAATTGTGCGTGATCATACTCCTATCCATATTTGACTTCGGCTAGTACCTACTTTTCGAATGACATTTAGCATTCTGAGGGCTTACTCCCGACGCTTTCGAGAAACGAGTTCTAATCGAATAAATGTCATTTCATACATTTTTGATAGCGATTCCAGCGCACGATCGTGCGGTGACACTTTTTGGAACTAACTTTGATCAAGAATTTCGTTACAATCGAAACCGAATCGAAAAGTCCGTACTCCAGCCACTATATGTCATTTGTGAATCGAATGGCGGCAACGACTTTAAACGTCAAAATACACGATCAGTAAAAAGGTACTTTTTCAGGATCGAGTTATCTCATCTAGGATAAATTTATCTAATCTAAAAAAATTACATCTAATGAACAAGATTTCGTTTTAGAAAAAAATAAAGAATTGAATATTTATTTATTTCTGTAGAAAGTAACCACACACAACTTATTTTATAATTCTGAAACGTCAAACACCGTTACCGATCGAATATATGTCAATCTTAGCCATGGCCATCTTGATTTTTTATTCGTATTGGTTCGGGATTAACCAATAGGAGTTCAAATTGAAATTTTTTGATTCGGGATTAACCAATAGGAGTTCAAGCTGATATCAAAACAAAATCAAAGTCGAATCGTTTTCGGGAGTAAGCCCTCTGTAAGGTTCGTTTCGCTTTCAACTCGTCACCGATCACGATACGAAGCTATTTTCTTGCAGAAATTCAGACGAGAGTCACAGGATGAACTCACATGCAGCGGTTTCTCTACATAGAGGAAAAGTTACAAGGAGGCATGTAAATAAGAGAACTATAACTTACCACTGTAGATCCAATCCTCTTGAAGCTGAATTCAATTTTACAGTTCTGTGGAAGTGAATGAAACAAATACGCGAAGTTAGGAATCAGGAATTCTTCTTTCTCGAACACTGTCTTTTGAATACTGAAAATGTTATAGAGAATATAAAGGATTTTCATATTTATATTTTAATAAACTTGTCATTTTATTTTAGTAAACCATTTATGTTCTAGGCTACTTTTGTCTAGGAAAAGTGAATTATCCTCCGGTAAGTTTGAAACTGCGAGATGGAAGTAAGTTTTAAATATTTTTATGTGTTTGTATACAGGCCATAACAATCTAGTTCTAGTCTATGTCATACTATTTAAGTGAATCTGTATGTGTTTAACACTTTATATGTACCTACACATCGATTAAATATATGAGAATGCATCTACGTACCTACTTATTAGCTACGTAAATTACAAACAATATAAGAAAAATTGTCTAGACAAATTTCACCTAATAATAAGTACCTACGTAGACTTTCGTCGTACTTATTTTAATTAAATATACCCATTAAAGAAATGACACCGGATTCTGTAGACAGATATTATCTTTCTTTCGAGGGTTAATGTTTTAAACACTTTTTGTCTTTCATCTGGCATATAATTTCATTATATATACCTACATTATAACCATTTTTCTAGTGTTTATTAAAATTTATTGTTTCAAATTGAATATTTTCATGCACATTACATTATTTTGGAAACCGGAAAATCATGTACCTAAATGTAAGCAAAAACACAGTTTGCCGTTTATAAATATGTTCACTTCTGATTATACATGTTTTCTAATTGATATATTCACCTACCCTTTAATTATTTACATTTTTGTAAGATTTTTAAAGAAAGTATAGCTGTCGTAGGTATTTACTAATAATAAATCTCATCTGTGTATTCCATTTTATATTGCAATTATTATGTCATTCATCTTTTAGTTCTATCTGCTTGAAGTACTTTACAGGTTCTAAGTAGATATTAAATCCGTTAGGTATATCACAGGTAGGCCCATCTCGTAAAGGTAAGTTATAATATAGATATTATTAACACGGAGTTTATTTTTAAATCTAATCCTTTTTGGGACAAGGGTTTAATGACACGTAAATCAAATTAATTGGAATACGCATAATGTTACGTGTAAGATATGGCCTCTCATTTATTTACTGTAAATATTAAATATTATTTACACCAGATTTATTTGCGGATTCACGAGCAATTACAACTGAATGTTACTTATTACTATTAATGATTTATGATACTTAGAGATATTATTAAATTTTAAAATAAAGAAATAAGCCGATTTCTCCGCGGTTACACAACCCAGATCTCATAGGAGCTTCTATTTCCGGATAACTATAAGTATGCCCTATATTTATTGGTCCCTTTAATCTTTCTGTAGTGAGTACTAAGTGTGTATCAAACATCCATCCATCACAATCTAAAATAAATATATATAGGCTTATTTAAATGATGTGTAGGTTTCATAGGATGCATTATATGGTAAGAAGATACCAACAATGGGAAGATACAAACTACAGGGTACCAACTTTAATATGTACCCTAACGAACAAAAAAAGAATTACGCAAATCGGATTAGAAATGTTAAAGTTATCGACATACTAATATACAAAGTATCGTCAAAATGACATCGTCCAAATAACAATAATGCTTATAAAATAAAAACTACTAAACCAAACTGAAAGAAATTTTCATGGGACCATCTGGCAGCTATTTCGCGTCGAACAAAAAAAGAATCACGCGAATCGGTCCATTAACCGCGACGTAATCGATGTACATACATAGAAAAAAAAAAACCGGCTGAATTGAGAACCTCCTCCTTCTTTTTGGGAAGTCGGTTAAAAATACAGCATGTCGGATGGAGGAGGGAGGTGGAGGATGGTGGCTCAACATCATGAGCTTCGTCATTGCTCCTCTTTTTCCTTATGTGGGCGTAGTTGGTGTGGGTAATGCGGATCAAGGAAACAATTTGCAGCCTTGTTGAAATGAAATTATTATTTGTTCAGCTACACACAGTATATAACACAGTACATAGCCCCCGTATATAACACAGTATATAACACAATACATAACCCCAGTATATAACACAGTACATAACCCCAGTACATAACACAGTACATAACCCCAGTATATAACACATTACATAACCCCAGTATATAACACAGTACATAACCCCAGTATATAACACAGTACATAACCCCAGTATATAACACAGTACATAACCCCAGTATATAACACAGTACATAACCCCAGTATATAACACAGTACATACATAAACCCAGTATATAACACAATACATAACCCCAGTATATAACACAGTACATACATAAACCCAGTATATAACAGTACATAACCCCAGTATATAACACAGTACGTAACCCCAGTATATAACACAGTACATACATAAACCCAGTATATAACACAATACATAACAGTACATAACCCCAGTATATAACACAGTACATAACCCCAGTATATAACACAGTACATACATAAACCCAGTATATAACAGTACATAACCCCCGTATATAACACAGTACATAACCCCAGTATATAAAACAGTACATAAACCCAGTATATAACAGTACATAACCCCAGTATATAACACAGTACATAACCCCAGAATATAACACAGTACATAACCCCAGTATATAACACAGTACATAAACCCAGTATATAACACAATACATAACCCCATTATATAACACAGTACATACATAAACCCAGTATATAACAGTACATAACCCCAGTATATAACACAATACATAACCCCAGTATATAACACAGTACATAACCCCAGTATATAACACAGTACATAACCCCAGTATATAACACAGTACATACATAAACCCAGTATATAACACAATACATAACCCCAGTATATAACACAGTACATACATAAACCCAGTATATAACAGTACATAACCCCCGTATATAACACAGTACATAACCCCAGTATATAACACAATACATAACCCCAGTATATAACACAGTACATACATAAACCCAGTATATAACACAATACATAACCCCAGTATATAACACAGTACATACATAAACCCAGTATATAACAGTACATAACCCCCGTATATAACACAGTACATAACCCCAGTATATAAAACAGTACATAAACCCAGTATATAACAGTACATAACCCCAGTATATAACACAGTACATAACCCCAGTATATAACACAGTACATACATAAACCCAGTATATAACACAATACATAACCCCATTATATAACACAGTACATACATAAACCCAGTATATAACAGTACATAACCCCAGTATATAACACAATACATAACCCCAGTATATAACACAGTACATACATAAACCCAGTATATAACACAATACATAACCCCAGTAAATAACACAGTACATACATAAACCCAGTATATAACAGTACATAACCCCCGTATATAACACAGTACATAACACCAGTATATAAAACAGTACATAAACCCAGTATATAACAGTACATAACCCCAGTATATAACACAGTACATAACCCCAGTATATAACACAGTACATACATAAACCCAGTATATAACACAATACATAACCCCATTATATAACACAGTACATACATAAACCCAGTATATAACAGTACATAACCCCAGTATATAACACAATACATAACCCCAGTATATAACACAGTACATAACCCCAGTATATAACACAGTACATAACCCCAGTATATAACACAGTACATACATAAACCCAGTATATAACACAATACATAACCCCAGTATATAACACAGTACATACATAAACCCAGTATATAACAGTACATAACCCCCGTATACAACACTGTACATAACCCCAGTATATAAAACAGTACATAAACCCAGTATATAACAGTACATAACCCCAGTATATAACACAGTACATAACCCCAGTATATAACACAGTACATACATAAACCCAGTATATAACACAATACATAACCCCATTATATAACACAGTACATACATAAACCCAGTATATAACAGTACATAACCCCAGTATATAACACAATACATAACCCCAGTATATAACACAGTACATAACCCCAGTATATAACACAGTACATAACCCCAGTATATAACACAGTACATACATAAACCCAGTATATAACACAATACATAACCCCAGTATATAACACAGTACATACATAAACCCAGTATTTAACAGTACATAACCCCAGTATATAACACAGTACATAACCCCAGTATATAACACAGTACATACATAAACCCAGTATATAACACAGTACATACATAAACCCAGTATATAACAGTACATAACCCCCGTATATAACACAGTACATAACCCCAGTATATAAAACAGTACATAAACCCAGTATATAACAGTACATAACCCCAGTATATAACACAGTACATAACCCCAGTATATAACACAGTACATACATAAACCCAGTATATAACACAATACATAACCCCATTATATAACACAGTACATACATAAACCCAGTATATAACAGTACATAACCCCAGTATATAACACAATACATAACCCCAGTATATAACACAGTACATAACCCCAGTATATAACACAGTACATAACCCCAGTATATAACACAGTACATACATAAACCCAGTATATAACACAATACATAACCCCAGTATATAACACAGTACATACATAAACCCAGTATATAACAGTACATAACCCCCGTATATAACACAGTACATAACCCCAGTATATTAAACAGTACATAAACCCAGTATATAACAGTACATAACCCCAGTATATAACTGTTGTAATTTCAAAGAAAGATACGGCTTATAGGTGTGAACAATTTTATTTATAGTTGTCACAGCAACGGATCGAATCACCAACATATTATTTAAACTAGTATATTTTCTTTTCTTTACCAGAGAGGTTTAATAGATGTAAAAAAGTATATATTTACAACATCCGCCCTCAATTAAAACTCTCTTAAAATAAAAAATACCACATTATCAAAACCTATGCTAAATCTAAACCAGCTACACATCTCTTATGTGTAATACGCCCTAACGGTTTTGTTAGCATATCAGCAAAATTCAAATCTGATCTGACGAATTTAATATCTATAATACCGTCAGATACCTTCTCTCGTATAAAATGATATCTTGTATCTATATGTTTCGTTCGCTCGTGATGGACAGGGTTGTGCACTAAACATTGTGCACTCTGACTGTCGTTAAACAAAGTAACAGTATTGGTCTTACCGGTTATTTCCGATACAAATCGTCTTAAATAACACGCCTCTTTAGCCGCAGCGGTTAGTGCCATATACTCTGCCTCAGTAGATGACAGAGCAGTCGTCTGCTGCTTTTTAGCTTGCCACATTACAGGGCCTCCAGCCAGCGTAAAATAGTAACCAGTATATGACTTTCGGTCCATACTACAGTTAGCCCAATCTGCGTCCGTGTATCCCTTTAGGTATTCTCCAGTCTTTCTGTAAGTAAGAGCATAATCGATAGTACCTCTCAAATATTGCAACACTCTCTTTCCTGCAAGCCAATGTTCTTTATTGAACTTTGTGTTGAACTGACTGAGATAGCTCGTCACAAATGCTATATCAGGACGAGTATTTACTGCCAAAAACATAAGGGATCCAATTAAACTTTGAAATGGATATTCGTCTTCTCCATTTCCAGTACTCAGCTTCTTCAGGCTTGATGGAGTCTCAACCGTCTTGCACATATCCATACCAAATTTTTTCAGCAAACTTGAAATAAATGTTTTTTGATTAACCTTTACTCCACCATCGTCGCTTCTATGGATATTTAATCCGAGATAATATTTTAATTCGCCCAGATCTTTTATTGAAAAAATATTTTTCAAGTCACATTTGACAATGTCAAATGTCATTTCATTTTGATAAAATAAAATAATGTCGTCGACATAAACTGCCAATATGACTAACTCTTTACCAAAAAGTTTCTTATATACGCATGGTTCCGAAGGAGTTTTTTCAAAACCTAATTTCAACAGTGTTTTATCCAACATCCTGTTCCATGCTCGTGGTGCTTGTTTGAACCCATATAAGGATTTCTGCAGCAGACAAACTTGAGCTTCTTGTCCTTTCTTTACGAAACCTTGAGGTTGTTCCATAAAAACTTCCTCTTCAAGATCTCCGTTTAGAAAAGCTGTATCAACATCCAGGTGTCTCATTTTTAGGTCCATTTCTACAGCTAAAGCAAACAATGTACGGAGTGAAGAATGACGAACTACAGGGGCAAACGTTTCATTGTAGTCAACACCTTCTACTTGTCTGAAACCTTTAACCACTAGTCTTGCCTTATACTTCAAAATATTTCCGTCAGCATCCATCTTTAACTTATAGACCCATTTCGAAGGTATGACCATCTTATTTCCATTGGGTCGGTCAACAAGCTTCCAGGTTTTTAATTTTAACAAAGAATTGTGTTCATCAATCATTGCCAAATTCCATCTATCAGCTTCATTTGCATTCACTGCCTCGAGATAATTCTTCGGTTCAATAATCTCTTCAGCAAATACCTTAGAGGTAAAGAAATCCGGTTGTTTACGAATCCTAGTAGGATATCTACTTACTTGCTGATCCACAGCTGGCTCTATCCTTTCAGGACTTGTAGGATCCTCTGATTCTGCTGAATTATAATCATTTTCATCATCACTACATACAGAATTATTTTCTTCACGAACTTCATTCTCATCCTGCTGCTGCTGTTCATCAATCAAAATGACTGCATCCGTTTTCACAGAATCAACAGCATTATCTTTTAATTGTGTAAAATGATTTTCAAAAAATGTTACGTCTCTCGACTTCTGTACGCTTTTTGGATTAGAAGAATCCCTGAAATAATAACCATTTGGATCTTCTGAGTATCCAACAAAGATTACCTCTTTGGTCTTCAGATCAAGTTTCTTCCGTTGACAAACGGGAACTTGTATAAGTGCTCTACACCCAAACACACGCAAATGGGTCAAATCACCCTTATTGCCATTCCATTTTTCAAAAGGTGTTTTTCTTTCTAGAGCCCGATGTGGTGACCTATTTTTTAAGTACACAGCAGTCTTAAAGGCATCTTCCCAGTACGCCTTGGATAGCAAACTCTGAGCTAGCATGGACCGTGCTTTTTCAACTATGGAACGATTGGTCCTTTCCGCTACTCCATTTGATTGAGGGTTATACCCTACTGTAGTCTCATGTGTCACTCCTCTTGTAGCTAAGAAATCCGCAAGCTCTTTATTGACATATTCCTTTCCGCAGTCAGTTCTCAGTCTCTTGATTTTAGCGCCGGTTTGTCTTTCTACTAATGCTTGGAAAATACAAAACTTTTCCTTATCTTGTGCTTTAGAAGCAATAAAGTAAGGATAGATCATCCGCGAAAAATCATCTATGAAAGTAAGAACATACTTATTACCTTGGAATGATGTCTCAGACATTGGTCCACATAAATCTGAATGGATCAATTCTAGCTCTGAGGTAGCTTTCTTGTACGCAATCGTCTTGAAAGGTTTTCTCGCCTGCTTGCCTTCAACACAGGCAACGCAACTAGATTTATCTATTTCTGTATAATCTATACCTACGTGAGAATTCTTTAATTGGTTCATAGCAATGCGACATAAGTGACCTAACCGTTTGTGCCATAACAGGTACCTGCTTAACGAGTCAGAGTGCACCTCGTACGCCACATTTTGGAGGGAATTAGTTGTACAATCGAGAGTGTACAGTCCACCACTAGCCGAACCATGTAGAATCGCCTCACCTTCAAAAGAAAAATCATTATCTCTATAAAAACTACAACCATTCTTATCAAAAAGCACTACAAAACCTTTGTCTACGACTTTCTTGACAGAAATCAAATTATTAGTAAGTTTAGGTACATACGCTACATCTTTGATGCTATTTACCACATTACACTCAGTTTTAATAGATATGTCACCAATACCACCACAGTCGATCTTCTCACCATTGGCAACAGTAACAGTGCTACCTTCTAATGTTTTGATGTCCTTGAACCAATCCCGTCTAGGAGTCATGTGTTTCGATGCCCCAGAATCAATAAACCACTTATTTATCTCCAAACACGAAGAACCGAGAGCACTAAAAGAAGTAGTCTCCCTGTCTGATGAACTAACGCCTTTCTTTACCTTATTGCGTAGAGGGCAGTCAGGCCGTTTGTGTCCAGGTTTGTTACATTCATAGCATACAATTGGTTTCTTCTTCTTTGTTTTATGAACATCAATGTCAGATCGATTTTTCAGTTGAAAAGCTGCATCACTTTCTGTGGAGTCAATCTTTGACATTTCATTCAGAAGCTTCCTTTTAACTAGCTCGGTACTTACTTCTACATTGCTATTCTCCAACGCCATTATTAGAGGCTCGTATTTTGAAGAGAGGCCTCCTAATAAGATCGCAGCAATCGAAGTATCTTCAATTACCTTACCGATGTCAGCCAAATCTTGTGCAGTACTCAAAACAGCGTTAATGTACAATTCAATATTTTGAAATTCATTCAGCGAGAGCCTATATAACTTTCTCTCTAAAGCTAACCTTCTGCCCATGCCTTTATCTTCGTAAGCATCTTGCAATGCCTTCCAGGCTTCTAGAGCAGATTTTGCACTTCTAATATGCGTTATTGCAGAGCCATCTACTGTTAAGCAAATTTTTGCTAGTGCTCTCTTATTGTTTCGAGATTTTACCTGTTCCGAGGTGGTATCTCCTTCGTCGTACCCATCAATTGTGCACCACAAATCTTCATGAATTAAATAGTTCCTCATTTTGAACTTCCACGAAGGGTACCC
Organism: Thyatira batis; assembly: GCA_905147785.2. Taxonomy (NCBI): domain Eukaryota; kingdom Metazoa; phylum Arthropoda; class Insecta; order Lepidoptera; family Drepanidae; genus Thyatira; species Thyatira batis. The sequence goes on along the minus strand of LR990497.1, from coordinate 3,568,433 downwards.
TTCTCTATTAGATAGGAGAAGCGAGGGTATTGATGATGAAGGCCATCTGGTCGCTACAGAATCACCACTGGACATCTCGGCAAATAAATTCAACTTCACAAAATAACTTTTACACACTATTTGTAATAAGACTAACTGTATTTCCTATGAGAGCTTTCGTGCTGATAACGTGTTGTAATTTCAAAGAAAGATACGGCTTATAGGTGTGAACAATTTTATTTATAGTTGTCACAGCAACGGATCGAATCACCAACATATTATTTAAACTAGTATATTTTCTTTTCTTTACCAGAGAGGTTTAATAGATGTAAAAAAGTATATATTTACAACAATAACACAGTACATAACCCCAGTATATAACACAGTACATACATAAACCCAGTATATAACACAATACATAACCCCATTATATAACACAGTACATACATAAACCCAGTATATAACAGTACATAACCCCAGTATATAACACAATACATAACCCCAGTATATAACACAGTACATAACCCCAGTATATAACACAGTACATAACCCCAGTATATAACACAGTACATACATAAACCCAGTATATAACACAATACATAACCCCAGTATATAACACAGTACATACATAAACCCAGTATATAACAGTACATAACCCCCGTATATAACACAGTACATAACCCCAGTATATAAAACAGTACATACATAAACCCAGTATATAACAGTACATAACCCCAGTATATAACACAGTACATACATAACCCCAGTATATAACACAGTACATACATAAACCCAGTATATAACAGTACATAACCCCAGTATATAACACAGTACATAACCCCAGTATATAACACAGTACATACATAAACCCAGTATATAACACAATACATAACCCCATTATATAACACAGTACATACATTAACCCAGTATATAACAGTACATAACCCCAGTATATAACACAATACATAACCCCAGTATATAACACAGTACATAACCCCAGTATATAACACAGTACATAACCCCAGGATATAACACAGTACATACATAAACCCAGTATATAACAGTACATAACCCCCGTATATAACACAGTACATAACCCCAGTATATAAAACAGTACATAAACCCAGTATATAACAGTACATAACCCCAGTATATAACACAGTACATAACCCCAGTATATAACACAGTACATACATAAACCCAGTATATAACACAATACATAACCCCATTATATAACACAGTACATACATAAACCCAGTATATAACAGTACATAACCCCAGTATATAACACAATACATAACCCCAGTATATAACACAGTACATTACCCCAGTATATAACACAGTACTTACATAAACCCAGTATATAACACAATACATAACCCCAGTATATAACACAGTACATAACCCCAGTATATAACACAGTACATACATAAACCCAGTATATAACAGTACATAACCCCAGTATATAACACAGTACATAACCCCAGTATATAACACAGTACATACATAAACCCAGTATATAACACAATACATAACCCCATTATATAACACAGTACATACATAAACCCAGTATATAACAGTACATAACCCCAGTATATAACACAATACATAACCCCAGTATATAACACAGTACATAACCCCAGTATATAACACAGTACATAACCCCAGTATATAACACAGTACATAACCCCAGTATATAACACAGTACATAACCCCAGTATATAACACAGTACATAACCCCAGTATATAACACAGTACATAACCCCAGTATATAACACAATACATAACCCCAGTATATAACACAGTACATTACCCCAGTATATAACACAGTACATACATAAACCCAGTATATAACAGTACATAACCCCAGTATATAACACAATACATAACCCCAGTATATAACACAGTACATACATAAACCCAGTATATAACACAATACATAACCCCAGTATATAACACAGTACATACATAAACCCAGTATATAACAGTACATAACACCCGTATATAACACAGTACATAACCCCAGTATATAAAACAGTACATAAACCCAGTATATAACAGTACATAACCCCAGTATATAACACAGTACATAACCCCAGTATATAACACAGTACATACATAAACCCAGTATATAACACAATACATAACCCCATTATATAACACAGTACATACATAAACCCAGTATATAACAGTACATAACCCCAGTATATAACACAGAACATAACCCCAGTATATAACACAGTACATACAAAAACCCAGTATAAAACAGTACATAACCCCAGTATATAACACAGTACATAACCCCAGTATATAACACAGTACATACATAAACCCAGTATATAACAGTACATAACCCCATTATATAACACAGTACATACATAAACCCAGTATATAACAGTACATAACCCCAGTATATAACACAATACATAACCCCAGTATATAACACAGTACATAACCCCAGTATATAACACAGTACATACATAAACCCAGTATATAACACAATACATAACCCCATTATATAACACAGTACATACATAAACCCAGTATATAACAGTACATAACCCCAGTATATAACACAATACATAACCCCAGTATATAACACAGTACATAACCCCAGTATATAACACAGTACATAACCCCAGTATATAACACAGTACATAACCCCAGTATATAACACAGTACATAACCCCAGTATATAACACAGTACATAACCCCAGTATATAACACAGTACATAACCCCAGTATATAACACAGTACATAACCCCAGTATATAACACAGTACATAACCCCAGTATATAACACAATACATAACCCCAGTATATAACACAGTACATACATAAACCCAGTATATAACAGTACATAACCCCAGTATATAACACAGTACATAACCCCAGTATATAACACAGTACATACATAAACCCAGTATATAACAGTACTTATTAAGGAGTCTAGTTTGACTACCAAGATACGCCCAGTTTTTGATGCTTCAGCCAAGGATAGAAACAGTATTTCATTAAACTCTTGCTTGGAAAAAGGTGACATAACCCCAGTATATAACACAATACATAACCCCAGTATATAACACAGTACATAACCCCAGTATATTACACAGTACATAACCCCAGTATATAACACAGTATCAAGTATAGGGGTACAATGGCAGCAGTACCTCCACGTGTGCCTAACAGTCTTGCTATTAAGGGGAAATTTTTCACTTAATGGGAAGGCTGCGGGCCGGTGTACCCTGGGCGTCTGTTAGCGACTTTCGGTTGTAGGGGCGTCGAACTGTGTTTGGCGCCACTGGAACCGGATCTTTCTAGCCGAGGGCGAAATCTGCTGTCTCCAATCCAAGGTGTTATACGTACCGTGCCGATGGGTGCGTGGCTGAGGGGTAGCTCAGTCGCGAACGGTGTCTCCTCGAAACCGGGGCAACTCGGGGAGTATTTCTGCCCTTCAACTGTTAAGCGGGGCTCTGGCAGTTGTGACTTTTATTTCCCTAGCTACTCGTGGGACGTGTATGGAAAATAAAGAATTTAATTTAACAGAAATTGTTTCTGTCTTGGACACGATCCAAGGCAACATTTTAGAAGGGACGGCGGGTGGGCTTGAAGCTCCCCAAACGCCCTCTACATCCACCTCCTCCACTGTGAGGCCGAGCCGTGAGAGGGAAGGAGGCTTAACTGACTCCGGATCAATCACGGTGCCGACCTCTAGTGAGGGGACACCTACGCCTGGCAGAACCAGACTGTCAGGAGCTGCTCGGAGGAGGTTCCTGCGGCTGAAGCAGGTGAATGTAGAAGCTGCTGAAGCCCTCGTCCTCTGTCGAAAGCCCTGGAGCGAGATTCCGAGAGACAAACGCCCCCCCGCGGATCTGGCTAGAGCGGTCAAAAGAACGCGGTCGGAGGAGGAGTCACCCAAGGAGCACACGAAGAAGGCTCCAAAGGTGTCCTTGGAGAAAGGGCTAAAACCTTCCTTCAGGGAAATCGCTGGCGCCTCGCGAGTGGGTATTCGCAACGTGGATCCCATGAGTGAGGAGCAGATGCGTTTGGTCCGGCAGGCCATTAACTACGCCATCATTAAGCTGGGCGAAAGTGGCTCCGGACCAAGATTCCTTGGTCTCTCCCACAAACCAGGCTGGCTGCTCATCACCTGTGAAAATCAGGCAAGCCAGCTATGGGTTGAGAGGGAGGTTCCAGGACTACAACCGTGGCCGGAGGCGAAACTCTCCGTTATACCGGAGAGTGAACTACCCAGACCCACGGTTGGCATTTCATTTATACCCAAGGGGGAGGTGAGCACCATAGAAGATGCCCTCCACCTAATAAGGGTACAAAACCTAGGGCTTCATACGGAGCACTGGCGGATCCTCGCCAGTAAGGAGGACGCGGCTGGGCACACTGTGACCCTTTTTTTTTTTTTTTTTTTTTTTTTTTATCGCTGGAAAAAATGCGTTACGCATACCCTCCCCGTCGGGGGACAGGGAGGGTTATGTGGGACTCCCCGGTTGCTAGTCAACCGGTATACCCACTAAACGACCCAGCGGCACTCCTTCCTCGCCTTTGTGGGGGGGGGACTGGGAATCTGGCACAGCCCTTGCGTCCAGTCCCCCCCGGCGACCGCCCGCCCTCTCGGCGGGCCCTTCTCGTCCCCCTCCCGTGCTGGGAGGGGGATCTGGGAATGACCGCGAGTGCTCGGCCATTCCCTCCCGCTACGGTGGTGAACCGTGCAATGCGGGAGTGGGCGCCCCCGCGCCCTTTCTCCCGCTGGTCACCACCGCCTAGGGGGGGAGGTGACGGCGATCGTACTGTCGCCGCCTCCCCCCCCTCCTCCGCCGGCGGAGCTGTGACGCGAGGGGATCGTCCTCCCGCGCACGCTCCGCCGCCTCCTTCTGCGATATCACCTCTTCGCAGAAGGAGGCTACCGCCGCCCAGGCGCTCTCGCTTCCCAGCATGCCCCTAATCACGCTGGGAAGCGAGAGATCGGGCCCAACCACCGCCGTCAGACCGCGGCGCAGCTCTGACCAAGCCGGGCACACCTCCAGGGTGTGCTGCGCCGTGTCCTCTGCCGCGCCGCAGTCGTGGCACGCCGGGGACTCCTCCCTCCGAATCCGGTGCAGGTACGATCCGAAGCACCCATGCCCGGACAATACCTGCACCAGACGGAACGAGAGGAATCCGTGGGACCGCTCGAGCCACTCCCGCAGGACCGGCCCCAGCGCGTCCAGGGTCCGGCGACCGAAGGCGGCGGTGGCGAGGTCCTCCGCCCAATGGTGGACGATGGCGTCCCCTGCCTCCCGCCGGACGGCCTCCCGCTCTTCCGCGGCGGGGCGCTCCCCAAGAGCTCTGCGCCGTGCCGTCCACTCATACACTCTGGCGAGCACCCACGCCTCGAGCTCCCAAGGAGGGGTGCCCGCCAGAGCGCACGCCGCAGAGAAGCCCACTGAGCGGTAGGCCCTCGCCACCCGCAGTGCAATGGCCCTTTGAGGCCTGCGGATGGCGGTGGCATTCTCCCTCCTTTGGAGGGAGTCCGCCCAGATGGGCGCCCCGTAAAGGGCCATGCTCCTGAGGATGCCGGCATACAAGCGCCGGCATCGCGCCCCGGGCCCCCCCAGATTTGGGAGGAGCCACGCCAAAGCGCCCGCGGTCTTCAGCAGGCGCGTCGACAGCCCGCTAAAATGCGGGCCGAAGCGCCACCTGCTGTCGAGGACAAGACCCAGATATTTCATCTGGGTCTTGACCCCGATCGGGACGCCCTCCACGGTTATATGGCCGTCCGGCGGGATGCGCTGCCGAGGCCCGTGGAAGAACACGGCCTCGGTCTTATTCAGCGCCACCGTCAATCCCAGGCGGCGGATCCTTCCCGCGACTAGGGAACCCCCCGCCGAAGCCAGGTTGGCCGCCTCCCTGAAGTCCCCCCCCCGGGCAGTGAGAAGAGTGTCATCTGCGTAGCAGATGACACTCGTGCCACGGAGGAGGGCCCCGCGCAACAGCCAGTCGAATCCGATGTTCCACAGGAGCGGTCCTAGGACGGATCCCTGTGGAACACCGGACTCGGCGCTGTATCGCCTTACCCTGGCCATCTTGTCTACCAGGAGGACCGATCGGTCCTCCAGGTAGCTGGCCAGGAGCGTGCGCAGGTACTGAGGCACTCCGTGATACCGGAGTGCCTCCAGGATCGTCGAGTGGGGGACGGAGTTAAATGCGTTGGCAATGTCGAACGACACTGCCAGCACTCCGCCCCCCTCTTCCACGGCCTCCCTGACTTGGCGCTTGAGTCGGGCCAACGCGTCCACTGTCGAACGCTCCCGCCTGAAGCCGAACTGAGCGTCCGACAGGTCCGGCCCCGCCTCCCGCAGGTGCCCGTTGAGCCGGTCAGCGATGACCCCCTCGAACATTTTACCGACCTCATCGAGCAGAACGATGGGCCGGTACGCCGAGGGGGAATCCGCCGGGCGTCCCTCTTTTCGCAGGAGGCATAGCTGCCCCTCCTTCCAAGGCTTCGGGAACCTTCCAGTCGTGAGACACGCGCTGAACAGGTCCCGAAGCCTCTCCCCCATGTGAGCGGCAGCTATGGCCACCACACGTGCAGGGACGCCGTCCGGCCCAGGGGCCGTCCTCTTCGCGCGGAGGCGAAGTAGGCCCGACTCGAGCTCCACCTCGGACACCGGGGGGATCCCTTCCTCTGGCGGAGCCACCCCCCGCGGGGGGTCCATCACTGGTGGGGTGAAGTCTGTCCCCGATGACGGGAACAGCGATCGAACCACCCCATCCAGCAACGTCGGCTCGAGGGTCTGCGTCAGGGGGGGACCAAAGGGGCGCAGTTTGTTCCGCGCCGCCTTGTATGGTCTCCCATAGGGGTCCCTGTCGAGACCCTCCAGCATCTCAGCCCGGGCCGAGTCGTTGGCGGCGATCATCGCCGCCTTGAGGACCTCTTTTGCCTCCAAGTAGGAGGCGTAGAGGAGGTCCTCCTCGGCCGGGCTTCGACGGCTGCGCCGTCGGCTCCGCGCGTAGGCCCTCCGGCGCGCCACGCAGGCGGCTCGGAGTCCCGTCAGCTCCTCCGACCACCAGTAAACGGCGCGTCGGGGGGGCTGACGGCGTGACCGAGGCATGCAAAAGTCGCACACCTCGGTCAAGGAACGCCGCAGTTCCGCCGCGGCGGCGTCCACGTCCGCGCCTTGGACTGGGGGCGCCAGCCAGTCCTGCAGGAACGCCGCCTCCTCGGCGGCCTCTCTGTCCAGGCGGGTGAGAGCCCAGCGTGGAAAGGGAGAACGACCCGAGCGGGCCGTCCCCCGTGGGCTCTGGGTGGAGACGTCGAACCGCACATAGCGGTGGTCCGAATAGGTCTCCACCATCTCCACCCGCCAGTTCACTATGCGCGCGGCTAGAACGGGGGTGGCGAACGAAACGTCCACCACTGACCCTCCCCGTTGCCGCACGCACGTGTGGACCGTCCCTCTGGCACACTGTGACCCTAGCCCTGGACGAGCCCTCTGTTGAAGCCCTTAAGGAGATGGATTTCAGGGCTGCCTTCGGTTTTAGAAAAGTTCTTTTTAGAATCAAGGGTAGTCCTGAATCCACTAGACAGCGGGTGGAAGAGCCAGCGAGGGGACCAGTAGTGCCACAGCCTATGGGTCCCCCGAGTACTGAAGCTGCCCCGACCGCATCTGTCCAGGGGAGTGAGGTGCCCAAACGCCTTTTGGCGGCAGGGCGCAACCGCTCCGGGCAGTCTAGCGGGAACAGGGGGAAGAATAAGCCTGGGAGGGCTCAGCCCAAGCGTGGACGACCACGTCCGCAAATGGGTGGAGTGCAGCCCGGGCCTTCCTCTGCACCCTAATGGCGCCCCAGGGTGGTTCGGCGAGGATCCTCCAGGCAAACCTCCACCATGCCGTGGCAGCGAGCGCGGTGGTGGAGTGTTGCTTTGCTGAGGGTCAGGTGGATCTCGCCCTCCTTCAAGAACCCTGGGTGCGTAACCAGACCATCATGGGACTCAACGCTGCTGGCAAGGTACTATACCATACTAGTGGAGAAAAGCCCAGAGCTTGCATAGTGTTTTCGAAAAATACTAATTTCTTACCTGTTCCAGAGCTTTGTTCTAACGACCTGGTTGCAGCGTACATTAATCTCAAAGGGTGGGATGGGTCAAGAGTAATTGTGTGCTCGGCCTACCTACCCGGCGAGAAAGAAGACCCGACGGAAGAGCTAAGGCGCGTCGTTGACTACGCTCGATGTCATGGTGCGGAACTGGTGGTTGGATGCGATGCTAACGCCCATCACACCGACTGGGGTAGCACTGATGTCAATTCTCGGGGTGAGTTACTATTTGACTATCTTACACTAAACAGTCTTAGAGTGCTAAACCTAGGATGTATACCAACCTTTGTAACAAGCCTCAGGCAACAAGTTTTAGATATTACTTTCGCCACAAACAAACTAGCCTCTCACATAAATGGATGGCATGTCAGTGACGAAACTTCAATGTCCGATCATCGGCATATACTTTTCGAGGTTAAATGCCGTTTGGACTATGAATCGGTCACTTATCGGAACCCCAGAAAGACTGCCTGGAATGACTTCACGGCCAACCTAAGGCAGAATCTAGAGAACTGTCCGAAAAATATAAAATCAACAGAAGAGCTCGAGATGGCGGCTTGCATTGTCTCGGAGGGCATAATATCTGCCTACGAGGAAAGTTGCCCGCCACAGGTAAAGACTTCTAAAACTAGAGTTCCCTGGTGGAATTCAAAACTTAGGAAACTAAGGGAGAAAACCAGGAAACTATTTAATAGGGCCAAGAAGACGCAGGAGTGGGAGGTCTACAGGAAAGCCCTAACGGATTATAACAAACAAATCAGGAAGGCTAAGAGAGCCTCCTGGAGAAAGTTCTGTGAGGACGTTAAGCATACGCCCCAGGGGGCTAGGATTCATAAGATTCTAGCCAAAGAAAAACCTAGACAAATAGGTCTTCTCAGGAACGCTGGTGGCTCCTTTACAACTAACGAAAAGGAAAGCCTGGAGGTGCTCATCTCCGCCCATTTCCCTGGCGCTCAAGCTATTAAGTTAGCAAATGACAAAGTGCCCTCTTACAGGCCTCGTAACGAGGACTGGCGCAGAGCGGCGCAAATCATTAGACCCCAGCAGGTAAAGTGGGCGGTTAACTCCTTCAAACCCTATAAATCAAGTGGGACGGATGGTATACAGCCTATCTTGCTTCAGAAAGGACTGAACATCCTATTACCCCTATTGATTAAAATGTTTAGAGCCAGTCTTGCCCTGGGGGTGGTTCCAGAACCATGGACCAAGGTAAAAGTGCTCTTCATACCAAAGGCAGGAAAGAAGGATTACTCACAACCTAAATCCTTTAGACCGATAAGCCTTTCCTCCTTCTTACTGAAATCTATGGAGAAAATCATAGATAACTATATCAGGGATGTAGCTCTGCGCTTGCACCCTATTCATTGTACTCAACACGCCTATCAAAGTGGAAAGTCTACTGAGACTGCCCTGCTCAACCTTGTTGACAGAATCGAAAAGGCGTTAGAAGACAAACAAATTGCGCTATGCGCATTTTTGGATATTGAGGGAGCCTTTGACAACACGCCCATAAGCAGTCTGGTCGGGGGCTTAGTTTATAAAAACGTAGACCCAACCACTGTACGATGGGTCAAAGCGATGCTCTCAAATAGGTCAAATACCGTATCGCTGCATGGGACCTCTCTAGAGGTATCTGTAGCGAGGGGTTGTCCACAAGGGGGGGTTCTATCTCCCCTCCTATGGACATTAACCATTGACCAACTCTTGTATAAGATGGCAGATCTTCGCATAGACGTGCAAGGCTACGCCGATGACCTTGTAATCACTGTGCGAGGCTTCTGTCAAAGTACGATTTCGTACCTTATGCAAAGAGCTTTAAACACTATAGGCAAATGGTGCAGCGATAACGATCTTTCGGTTAATGCCGATAAGACTGTCCTGGTCCCATTTACTAAGAAACGTCTGCTGGACAAAATTGTCCTGCCGAAATTATATAACAAAAGCATAAGTCTTTCTAGGGAAGTAAAATATCTGGGAGTCACTATCGACCAGAAACTGACCTGGAACAGCCACGTTGCTAACGTAACACAGAAGGCAAAGATTGCCTTGGGAATATGTAGCAAAATGGCAGGACAACGCTGGGGTCTTAGGCCCCAAATGGTTCTCTGGCTGTACTCAGCTATTGTGAGGCCATTATTAACATACGCCTCCGTAGTCTGGAGTAAGAAGGTCAAACAAAAATCAACAATTGCCATACTCAGTAGCTTACAAAGAACAGCCTGCATTATGGCAACCGGAGCTATGTCAACTTCCCCTGGAGCGGCACTGGATGCGTTGTTAGATCTAACGCCCCTGCATCTACATGTAGAGAAGGTGGCGAGAACTACTATGCACAGGATACACGCACAGGTGGGACCAAAATGGCTCTCCCAGGCACTTAAATCCGTTCAGGACTCAGTACTGGAAACTCCAATTCTGAACATGGTATCGGACTCAATGATACCTCAGATAAACTTTCGTAGGTTTTATGAAGTAGATATTCCCTCCCGCGATGAATGGCTTAGTGACAAAATCGCGTGGGTGGGAGGTGGCCTTAAGTGGTACACCGATGGATCCAAATCAGGATCTGAGGTAGGCTGTGGAATCTATGGAGAGCGTCCAAAAATCAGCAAGCAGCTGAACCTTGGAAAATACGCCTCCATTTTCCAGGCAGAGGTATACGCCATCTTAGAATGTGCGGACATCAATCTGCAGAAAGACTACACCAACCACACAATATATATCCATTCGGACAGCCAAGCGGCCCTTTTGGCCCTGACCTCCGAAACAATCAACTCTAAGTTAGTTAAAAACTGCATGGACCTCCTTAACGAACTGGGCACAAAGAACAGAGTCGTACTAAGGTGGATACCAGGACATGCAGGTATCGTTGGAAATGAAAAAGCCGACGAACTAGCCAAGGCTGGAGCTAAGGGGAGCCCTTATGGGCCTGAGCCAATTTGCGGTATACCCAAAAGCCTAGCTAACTTAACCCTGAGGAACATATATGTAAACTCATCCCTTAATTCCTGGCACGAGGTGCTTGGAATGAGTCACTCTAAGGCACTTATAAAGGCCTTCAGTAAGAAATCTGCTTCAGAGATATTTTCTCTAAGTAGAAGCAACTTGCGCATACTAGTGAGGGTGCTAACAGGGCACTGTGGACTGAATAAACATTTGTTCACAATCAGTGTCCGTGACACAAAGGAGTGCAGATTCTGCTGCAATGCAGATGAAACACCCAAACACTTTTTGTGTGAATGTCACCCACTTATGCCAAAACGTAATACCCACCTGGGGAAACACATATTGCACCCAGATGAGGTAAAATCAATTCCTGTCAAGAACATAGTGCGGTTTTTCAAAGCTGCAGGTCTTGACAGTGAAATCTAGTTAATGTGGCGATCACAATAGACCTAGTATGGTCGCAGTGATACAAGCTCTGAGAAGACTTGAAATAGCCGCTTAATCCAAATAATAAATGGTAAGAAGATTAATATATGATGACCGCGTCGACTTCCCTGTCTGGTGTACAAATCCCTCAAATCTCTTTTAGTGATGCGCTGACTACACATAAATAACGGAACTCTCTTAAAGATAAGGTGAAATATCTATGTACCTATCTACTGGTAAGTAAGTATATTATACTAAGTACTTGTCTTTGAAAAAAGGTCAATTTTGACCCTCCACAAATTAAACACGGACCGTTTTTATTAAAAAAAAATAGAAGAGTTAACGAAAGAGCGAGCACCCGTAATTAAATTCACAGTCAACCGACCGGTAGGAGATGGTAAAATTATTTGACAGAATTCCCTTTTGTATCTAAAAATTAATTATGATTTTAATCGTAAAAAAATTTTTTTTTTTTTTTTTTTTTTTTTATACCACAAGGGTGGCAAACAGGCATACGGTCCCACCTGATGGGAAGCGGTTACCGTAGCCTATAGACGCTTGCAACACCAGAGGCGTCACTCACGCGTTGCCGATCCTATAAAAAAGGGAGCAACTGTATAGGCAGTGAAAGGGACAAAGCGCAAGGTACTTTTCGTCGAAAGGCTAAACAGGTATCACTCCTGCATACTCCTACGACGCTACTCCATCCCTGGTCCCCCCACTGCCGCTACAGCGTCTCCTCATGGAGCTCTGGCTACCTTACTCACCGCAGGAACACAACACTACATGTAGTGTTATTTTGCTGCGGTCTTCTGTAAGGTGGAGGTACTACCCCAGTCGGGCTACTCCAATTTCGAACGGACGAATCCGTTGCGCCCTACCTCCTTCAAAAACATGTATTCTCGCCAAAGTCCAGTAGTCCTCTATATAAAATGCCCTCTTGCACCATGCATTTTATTATACAAAGATACATATTTTAGGGCATCAAAGGACGTTATATTCTCAGACGTTATTGCATACTTTATATAGTATACCTACAGTAGTAAAGATTATCAAAATTCCATTCACAAAACATTAGTTGATTGGCAACTGTATGAAAATCCATATATCCTTGCACACTCGACAGTTTACTTAGGAGCATGTGTAGAAGTATCGGGTCGCCATTATGCGGGGTCTTTCATCGTAAACGCACGGACGACGGGACTGAAGAGCTAATAACAAACCTAATTAGATTGCTGTGGCGCCCACAAGCCGGCTACAATTACTTTAAACGCACTACAAAATGTACTATGCCACTTTACATTTTAATAGTAACTAGCTACCGTCGCGTGGATTCACTCATGTTTTAGGAGATTGTGCTGTTTTCTATAATCCCTATTTCACTCGGAAATAAAGCTTTATTTTATATTGGAGAAGAGATTTCGGAGACTATCTATTACATAAAGTAGGTAAAAACACCAATTGCTATATTATATAAGTATAAGATTAAATTCTACGAAAGCGTATCTCGTGTGGCTTAGAAACAATTTGGTGACACTCGAAACTTAATACTTTTTACCTGATGGTAAGTAGTCATCTATCGATTCAAAGATCCGTCGTATCTCATCTCCTGTCATAAGATCTCGGACCAACCGAATCCTTCAAACCGAATCGAAACAGTAACTAAAGTGCACTATTGCTTCTCCACGGATATTGATAGCACTTCCCCAGACTACACTAAACTAAGCTCTAAGAGCTACACTTGTCTGCAATATACTTCATCCGAAAATGTATAAAATATTTTTGAAGTATTGAATATTTTATGGTGTGCATAATTTGTATAGGTCGTTTAATTCCGCAAATTTTAAGCATTAGGTATATCAATAAAAGGGTATATCTACCCATTGGTCACATAATAAATTGTTGTATTTTCAAAGTATTTCTGAAATGTTTAGTATATAATACTGTTAAATCATCGCCTTTAGGTCAAATATTATAAAGTACCGGTTAGATAAATAATGAAGTAAAAAAAAAATTAAAAGTATATTTTTTTAATCGGACTTTTCCAAATTTAAACTAAATCATTAAAGTTCATTTATCTTAAAACGGTACAGTCATCAACCTTAACATGAGTGGGCAGCGTAAACACTGGGAGGCTCTGGAAAATACGCCCTTCGCCCACGCATTATGGAAAATTAATATTGTTTTGGTAAAATTTGTGATGACGAATTCACCTGTTGATTGTCATTCAAATCTGACTGAAAGGATCGTGTTCAGCTTATGATACCGATATCTGAAGTGTAGTAGATAAATATTTCATTTATCTTTTGTACGGTCAGGTGAAACAGTAGTTGTACAAATTCTGGTACTATGTAGATAAAGAAAACATTGGTAATGACCCTGATAGACAGCGACAATGCTCAATACATATCACAACTGCATCTCTGCATACCACTTCTAGGAAAACGTTCTTAAAATTTAAATCTAATAGCTTTTATATTTTCTTCTCAGTGGTTGACGCAACAGACTGTACTAGGAAGTATTTATACTATTAGATTTGCTAGACTTCTTTTTGATAACAACATAGATATGAGATACTTTACGTTTTGGATATGAGGAATCGATTTTCCTGCGAGAGTATATTTCAAATATCTTATACCTACCTATTATATTCCAAATTAAATTTTCCTCTAACGTATATAACCCTTAATGTAAATATTTTAAAATGGAGTGTCCGTTCACAAATGATGAGCTTACCAATGAAATGCATCCATTTTTAAAGTTTTACGATAAAAAAGTATCTAATAAGTAAATTCAATACATACACTAAATTACTGTTTCTTTATAATTACTTAAGCCGCTTATGTATTCCTATCATCCTTTATACCTTTTATCTTCACTAACATCCGCATTTAAAATTAGAAAGATATTTAGGCTGAGGTAATGTTACTCGTATTTAACCAACGATTAAACTGAACTACGATATAATTGTCCTATTTTTATTGTATATATCAAGAAAAGATTTTTAATCAAGAAATCTGTTCTGACACTCTCTAATTCCATATAATACTGTCGTTGGTATTTTATCGGCCAACAATGACGTCACACGACACAATAAATGCAATACGTGGGTAGTCAGCATTGTAGATATCTTCAAGAATATAGAATATATGGGAAAATAGGACGTTGAGTTTGCACACTGGCGGCTTTTTCATGATAAGTAGGTAGGTGTATTCACACTGTGGGCTATTCAATATATTTGTTAAACTCTATCTATAGTGTAGGAGGTTTAGTGTTACAAGAATACGCTGTTATAAAAAAGATAAGGTTTGTAAAATGTATTTTTGTCTTGTTACTTGAACTTACTATCAAAAAGTATTTTACGAATTGAAATAATGTAGTACACTATTAGTCAATTCGCGGAAATAATAAAATATATTTCTAGCTATCGCCCCGCGGTTTTACCCGCGTAGTTCCCGATCCCGTGATCACTTAGGGGTGTGATAAGTTTATGTTTACCGATTCGCAGGCCTAACCGATAAATATACAAAATTTCTTGAGTATCGGTCGAGGCATTTCGGAGGAGTTTAATTGACACCGTGACAAAAGAAATAAACATATTAAGATATTTATAGACATTAATACAATATAGATTAATCAGGCTAGTCTGCCTATCACTGATTACGAAACATAAATGAAGCTTCAAATCCGTTAGAATTAGTCCCGCAGGTGTACACAATACAAAGGTTAATGAGCTAATTGCTCATGGCGTTGTCTCAAACACATGGTGTTTGATCAAATTCCCGATGTCTTGATTCAGCGGCATAGTAAATAATAGGTACATGTTTTGGTAGTTCTACCAAGCGCTGAGCTAAAGGGACTCCCAGACAGGCCGAAGACGATATTTCAACATGCCTCAAATAATATTTTTAAAACTCACATAATATAGAAATTTTGCAGTATCTACATATTAAGTGTGTATAATTTTCTAGCTCAATGGAGTCCATAGGTTAAAATTGCCTATTTAATATCGACTGTAAATTAAATTAATAATATAATTTTCAATTACTGTCTGGCTGGCAACTTTTTATTGTATTATTTGACTGACTCCAATAAATCGTGACGTGTTAATTTTTAAGCTATTGCATAGCTTTTATCGCGGGCTCTGAGCGTGGCGACCGAATCAAGAAATTCCGTAACGAAAAAACCTAACACCCCCCACTCCGACGGGCAAGGAGGTGTGGCTTGAAGGCCGAGCATCGTCTAACGTCGTTTCAGTTCGGCAGTCTTCGACACGGCGTTGTGTGCGATTAGACGTATTGTACGACTCTACGAAACTCGCACGAATCGAGACGAGCTGCTCCGAAATCGGACGAATACATAAGCAGCTGTTTATGAGAAAGTATATAGGTGTATATGTATTTATGTACAACAGTGAATAGCTGTACTTGTAAAATTTGTGTATGAAGTGTTTTGAATATGAATGAACAAAGTGCATTTATTATTAAAATAAATAAATAAAATTATAATTGCATAAGTTGATACAAAATGCTATGCAATGCAATAGCTTTACCGCGGCAGTCCCCGAGTGCCTCACGTAATTTTTTTAATAAACATTTTTATACTCTGTAATAAGTTCGAGTTATATTTTAAATCTACATGTTGGAAACACGAACGCTCAACTCTATTGAAATGGAACTAGTCTATGAATTATGGAGTTACGACGTCAAAGCCTGTCGACAAGTTTCACATTAGTTCCCGATCAGCATTATAAAGCGTCGGGAAATACTTGCCAGCAGGTATTTAGGTACGGAATATCTGGAATCGAAGCTTATTATGAAGCAAATACCACATTTGCAGTCAAATTGTGACACATGTTTTATAGCATCAAAAACTGTTAACTGTTTCTTGGAAACACATATGTATTTTGTCTTTTAAATTTTCTTATTTAACTAATAATATAAGACGATATTAGAAATAAGCTTATTTTAACTTCTCCGTCAAGTTGTCTGCCTTTTATGTTTTTTGTGTTTTAACGTAGTAGTGGTCCTAGCCATTTTTTTTTTTTTTTTTTTTTTTGTTGCTTTCTGCTGCGTGGCAATCTGTCCTGAGACAATAAGCCACATAGTTGACCAACTCCAAGTCTGTAATATTGGCTTCATATATAGAGAGGTCTTTGTTACTCTCTTCTCCCTATGTAAATCGGTTGGTGAGGCTGGGGATGTCGCTTCTCTTTAGCCTCGCATGTTGTTGTCCTCCTGTTCCGCTCAGTGATAGTGCCAGCTCGTTTGAGTGTTGTGCAAGTCTTTTCTGATATCTTTGACTATGCCGACTTATTTCTTGCTTAACGGTGGGTATGTTGAGATCAAGGTAGATGTATTTATTACTTATACATTTGGGTATGTTAAATATGTTCCTTAGAGTTTTACTCTGGAATCTTTCCAGGATCTCAATGTTGCTGCTGCTTGCTGTGCCCCAAAGTTGAATGCCATATGTCCAGATAGGCTTAATGATGGCTTTGTATACCATCATTTTGCTGACGTTGCTCAAGCGGGAGTGGCGACCAGTTAGCCAGTAAACACTGCGGAGTTTGTTGTCAAGTTGTTTGCGCTTGGTCCAGATATGCTTCTGCCATGTTAATCTCCTATCCAAGTAAAGACCCAAGTATTTTGCGTGGTCTTCTTGAGGTATGGTGTCTTCGTACAATTTTACTGGTGGGCAAGTTTCTTTTCTGAGTGTGAAGGTAACATGTGTGGACTTAGTATGGTTAGCTTTTATTCGCCACCGCTTGAACCACTTTTCAACTCGGTCAGATGGTTTTGCAGTAGAGTAGAAGCAGTTTCCGAGGTAGAGTGCACGGATAGAACAGCAGTGTCGTCAGCATAGGTGGCAGTTATTGTGTGCTCGTCAGTTGGTAGGTCCGCAGTATAAATCAGGTATAGAACTGGTCCCAATATGCTGCCTTGAGGGACTCCTGAACGGATCTCGTATAGGGCTGAGTACTCAGTGTTGCACTTTACTTGATAACTCCTTCGGTCGAGATAGGATAGAAGTATCTGGAGATATGAATGCGGAAGTAATTTTTTTAGTTTGTATGCCAGTCCTTCGTGCCAGACCTTGTCGAAGGCTTGGCTTATGTCTAAAAAAGCGGCAGAACAGTACTTCCGATTTTCCAGGCATCCACTTATGACGTCGACAATGCGATGAACCTGCTCGACTGTACCATGTTCTTCTCGGAATCCGAATTGGTGCGAGGGGATTATGTCGTTAAGATGCTCTTTCATCCTGTTTAAAAGGATCTTTTCCATTAGTTTGCCAATTACTGGCAAGAGGCTTATAGGTCTGTAAGAGTTCCTTTCATGCGGTGGTTTACCAGGTTTAAGTACCATTGCAACCTGAGCAATTTTCCATTGGCCTGGAAAGTGTTCCAGTCTAATGCAGGCGTTGAAGATCCTAACTAAGCTCATGATTCCCTTGTGAGGTAGATTTTTCAAGAGGGTTGCGTCGATGAGGTCGTAACCTGGTGCTTTTCCTTCTTTGAGATTCTTGATTTCTCTTATAATCTCTTTAGGATTTACGAATTTCAGTTGTAGACACATTTGAAGTGGTGTGTTAAGGTACTCTTTAATTTCCTTTCCGTGTCCCTGATCAGATTCAGAGTGAGGTTGAAAAACATCACTTAGATGGTCTGCGAAGGTCTTTGCTTTCTCCTTATCTGATCTTGCCCACTTTCCTGTATTATCTCTAATAGGGGTTATCTGAGCCTTAGGTCTTTTTAAGGCTTTTGTAGCTTTCCACAGCGAGTAATTCGTATCCAGAGTTGGGGACAGTGATGACAGGTAGTTCTGGAGGTTGTCGTTCGTGTAGATTTCTATGAGACTTTTTAGTTCTTCCGTGCATTTATTAAATAAAGTTTTGTCTCTTGGGTATCTAGAAGTCTGCCAAGTTTTTCTCAGTCTTCTTTTTTCCTTTATCTTGTCTTTGATGTCCTTAGGGTATACGTTTAGTTTTAGGGGTTTTCCTTTGCTAACGGGTGTGGCTTCGTTGGCGGCTCTATGGATGATAATGTTTAATTCCTCAACGGCGTTTTCCAGATCTTCGACAGTTTTGACTTTTTTATCCAACTTGGTCTCTGAGGCAATGACACTTTGGTATATTTCCCATACAGTGTTTTTTTTATGGTATATTCGTGTGGGGGGCTCAACTAGTGTCACCTTCGTACTGATGTTAAGGATTACCGGGGTGTGATCAGAACTTAAGTCAGTGCACGACTCTATTTTAGTAAAGTTCATGTCAACATTTTTTGTTACGAAAAAATCTAGTAGATCAGGAATCTTGTTTCTGTCAGTTGGCCAGTAAGTGGGTTCACCATTTGAGAGGCATTCAAGCTTCATTTTTTCTGTCACTCTCAGGAGTTGCCTACCTCTAGGGTTGATAAGTCTGGAGCCCCAAAATGTGTGCTTGGAGTTCCAATCGCCACCGCAGATAAATCTAGGACCCATTCTAGCAAAAAAGTTCTCAAAGTCTCGTTCAGATATTGTGTGTCTGGGAGGGCAATAGACAGCAGATAATGTTGTTTCGATGTTGTTATTTGTAAGTTTTATAGAGGTTGCCTGGATTTTTTCTGTGCGAAATTGCTCCAAGGGATAGTGATGGATGTTGTTTTTGATAATAACAGCTGTTCCTCCATGACTGTTTCCAGATGGGTGGTTTGTAGTGTGAATGGTGAAGTTTTTAAACGCGACATGAGACTTATCTGTAAATCTTGTTTCGGATATTAGTGCTATGTCTATTGTTTCAGTTTCGAGGAAAGTTTCTAATTCTTGACGTCTTTCCGTCAAGCCATTGGCGTTCCAAGTGATTACTCGGAGGTTGATTCCAATCATTTTTTAGAAAGGCTGCTGACTAGCTGGACCATTCTATTTAGCATTTTGTCCATCATCTTCTCCATTACAGTCATCATTGTCTGCTGGATCCTTTCAAGCATGGTCTCCAGTAACTGGGTAATGTTGTGAATGTCTGTCTTTTCAGCTTGTTGTTTCAGTTCAGTTTGTGTCTTAATTGCGTCTGCGTAGGTCTTGGTTATTTTACTATTTGTTGCAGTATTGTGTGTTGTATTACTTTCGGTTTTATGAGTTGACACCTGTGTATTTTCTTTGCTCTTCGGAGGGATTTTTAAGATTTTTTCCTTATATTGTTTATAGGTTTTACAACCTTTGTAGCTGGCAGGATGACTCTCCAGGCAGTTAGCACATGTGGCATCAATATCTGGTCTTTTTTTGCAAGTCGTAGTAGGATGTTCTTCACCACATTTGACGCACCTAAAAGGTCTGAAACAGAGATTCTTAGTGTGTCCGAATCTCTGACACCTTTTGCATTGCAGAATTTCCTTGCTTTGCTTTTTATATGGCGCTTCAAATGTGACTTTCAAGTTGTTTATATGTTTCACGCTGAAGATTTCCTTATTGTTATGCTTTGGCTCTAAGTCCACATAGAACATAGGTAAAGGGTGTTTTGTGGATCGATGTAGTACGTTGACTACTTGTCTGACCTCGTGCCCCATCTCAGATAATTCTATTGCAATTTGTTTGGTGTCTTCCGAGTGGTGAAGGCCACGCAGAATGACTCTATAGGCTCTTTCACTTTTTAGTTGGTACGTGTAGTGTGATATATTATTAGAAATGAAGTTTTCTCTAATGCATTTGTAGGTTTGTATGTCTTTGGGCATTATTTTTATGACATGACCTGATCTAAGAGTATTCATGGTGTAAAGTGAGTTTTCAACAAACTTGCTCATGGCATCCTTCAATGATGTTACATTTAATACCCCTGTCACAAAAATGGGTTCTGGTTTGGGTATGAATTGCTTTTCTGGTTGGTTTTCAATATGTTCATCTTCTAGTATTTCGAATCTATTGTGTGTTGGTATTGCTATCTCTGTCTTATTTTTTTTTTCTTATTGGTGTCTTCATTTATTGGGCTTGTTTCTTTTCTTTTGTGCCTCTTAAAGTGAGTTTGATCATTTTGCCAATTGTCTTTCTCACACAAGATCGTTGGCTGATTCGTTGGCGTATTCATTACGCGTACAGTTATTTTATCTTCATCATTTGCTCTTCTGGTGGTATTTGGTTCGTCTCCAACAGCTGAAGGTATGGATGGAGTTGACATGGTTCTTTGTCTTGTAAACATGCTTTTGTGAAATGTCTGTTGGATCATATTGTTTGAACTGGGTTTTGATTTTGTTTGTATTTCATTCATCATTTTATTCCCACGAGTAAGGTCGATATAAAGGGTCACCTGGGGAGTGACGCCTATTCCCCCAGGAAGGCATAATGCAACGACGTTTGCCAGGTCCGTCGAGGTTGGCGCTAGCGACTTACTTATCCGTAAGCCATTCATCCTGTCGGCGCGTATCCCACCTTAGGATTGGAAGCTTTTTAGAGAGGGTTTCTACCTCGTAGCCCGGGCGGTTAAGCCAAGGTTCCCGATTCTGTGGTACCTATCTTCAGAGTTGCGGGTTGTGTTGGGTCATTTCCTACCTACACTATGACTGACTTATTAGGCCAGTTGGGATCGAGTTAATTGACCGTCGCTCGATGCTCGACGTTGACCTTTTGCGGCTGGTTAGGTTTCCTCTCAGCCAACCCTCCTCCTTTCTCAACCGGGCTTGGGACCGTCTACGGCGGAGGTCCTAGCCATAATGACGATCCTTTTGTATGCCTCAGACAGTGTGTTGCGTCCATTAATTTATAAGTTCTGACGCCCCATCAGTCACATCTCTGCAACCTGTTGCGTAGGTGAGATTAATGTATGAATACACATCTAGATTAATTAAATAAAATTTCGAACGAAATGATATCTAATATATAAAATTCTAGCGTCGCGGAGTTTGTGGTAAAACTCCTCCGAAACGGCTTGACCGATTCTCATGAAATTTTGTGTGCATATTGGGTAGGTCTGAGAATCGGACAACATCTATTTTTCATCCCCTTAAATGTTAAGGGTAATCCGCCCCAATTTTTTTTTCAATTTTAGACAAAAAAAATGTTTTAATTTTTTTATGATATAGCAACAGTAAATACATATAACCCTGAATTTTCAACCCTTTACAATCAACCCCTATTTTACCATCGCGATTTTTATTTTATCTTCCGCCTTCACCGGTCGATAACCGATCAACGATCAATCGATCAGTTATAATAAAAATAGTAGGTGGCGCTGGTGGGCAGAACGAAATCTGCCGGGTCCGCTAGTAAAATATAAAACATTACGTAAATTTTTAAACCTTGTATGGTTATACATTACGTGTCATGTTTAAAAAATATAATATATATAATATATTATATTGTTTTTTGGCTATAGTCGTGGGTCTTAAAACACAAAAATAATGACCCATGTATACTTATTATATATTTCAATTGTTAATGCCTATTCATAAATATGTACAGTACAGCAACAGCATAAAATGAATTTACACTTTCAGACAAATAATTCATTGTTGAACCTGTAAGCTATTAAAATGCTATATCAGTCGAGAGTGCGCTTTTTCAATTTATTTGTTGTAATACCTTTAAACAAAATATCTATATCTACCGTTTATACCATTACTAGAAGGATAGTACTATATTCTAATATTATCTACAGTAAACCTATTTACCTACCCATGATAGCTACAAATGTATTAAACCTAAACAACACCATAATTTCCAAATAATACTTTTTTGATTACAAGCGTATATTGAGCAATCACTTTAAACATTAATTGCTATTGCCTCCGAGAAATCCTTGAAATAAAAACTTCTAATTACTTACCCAGGTTAAGAAAGTGAAATTAATATTTTGTAAAAACAATTCCAACTTAGTACAGTTACAAAAGACCTGAACAATATTAGAAATGAATGCAATGGCCGCTTGTTATGAAGCCGTATGACTGCTCGATTGCGGCATTAAAATTTTACAAGATTTCACAACAAAATTAAACTTAATTCCAATGATTTTTACTAAGATTTTTTTTTATAAGACTGTATACTTAGTTAGCTCTTTAACTGATTTAACATTTAATACTTAAACGTTCAATATCTTGATCATGACAAGAGCCGACTAAAAACTCCACAATAACTCTTTCTAAACACAAACTTACCTACCTACTACAGTTCAAATCATTGTCCAGATAATGACAGTATTTAGTTTTTGGACAGATCATATCTTTTAACAAAAATCTGTTCAATTAACTAGAACATAAAATACTATTTTAAAATTATTTATTTCTATTTAATCATAAAAGTAGGTATATACCATTATACCTACAACCCATCCATACCTAGTAAATATCTACCGTCTACTTGATTTCGGGTCGACACTATTAACCTCAAAAGAAAGATAAGTGAACATGAACGAAACACCTAAACAAGTAAAAAGATGTGACAAAATAAGAAATACCATAAATAGCACCTAATAAAGACACCCCATTCTATCCCAAATTTTGTTGGTCAACATTTTTTACACTTTTTATGACCCACCACAATTTGCATCCATCTTCATCACGCAATCTACTTGAATAAATATTCAAAATAGTCTTTAGAAAATTGAATAGCTTAATGAATATACTTTATTTTGCATAAATAAATATATTAACCGTATTTCACATTTTCATTACATATTTAGGAAGTTGGTAAATTATTGTAATGTTACTTTGGTCAAGTTTTAAAGAAAATTATTAGCATCTTCTTTCTAGTCAATTATCAAAAATAGAATTTCTTAGCATTTGACCTTTCAAGTCTAAGGATTATTAGGAGCTTGAGGGTTTGTACGTGATCTCAATTGTCTCCTATATCAGAAAGAGGTTTCATAACTATTATTGCTGCTTCGGTTCGCCCATACATATTCATAGGAAAACCGTAATCATACTTTATTAACATATTTGCTATATTTGCTACCCACCCGGATAACTGGAATCTTTAGTTAGCGGAGTGACTTAGGAAATTCTCGATCTAATATTTTCTCAGAATCAAAATGTTCTGGATGTGTATTCGAGCTTAATATGTCTTAAATGCCAGTTTTCGCATATTATGTCTATGTTTCTAAGAATCAAAACATTAATAGAATTTACAGTTTTCCCCCTGTTTGGGTAGGTAAATAAATAAGGTAACGGCACCAAAGCCAGACAGTGAACCAAAGGATGACACTTTCAAATATAAACTTCTATATTAAGAATATTTTTATTTATATGACAATATTATTAGTGTCAGATACTACTCGCGCCATACGTTGGTCAAATGACGCAACCAAATTAACCGTATTTTGTTTCGAAATTAAAAATAATGACAGTTGTTGTGTGCAATGTGACAGAGTGACACGCTTGCCGCCATTTCTTGTGATTTTAGTTAAGGACCCTTATGCTACACAGGTGAGTTTTACTTAAAATTTCTTTAATACTTTGCTGTGTTTCTTTTTGTACTAAGAACATTTTTAAATTTTCTGAAGATTATAATGATTGTTTTCTTGCTCTGATAACATTTTTCCAATAAAAAACATAGTGTCTATTATTGGTACCGAAAATAGCCAGTATACCCAAAAGATGACATGCATGTCTACTGTTGGTGTAGTAACGAAATTTATTTCTGATCACAGGTTTGTGCAATCATCAGCATTATTTCGCTTAATATAAGTACTGTACAAAATTACTACATAATAATGAGCACTCCATCCAATAGTAAACAGGGTGTCAACTATTGGGGAGCACTTGATGTCAATTAATGGTGCTATTGTTTTGATTGTTGGTCAGATTGTTCAAGATGCCACCTATAAAAGGGCAAATATTCCGATACACTGAAGCGAATATGGAAGCAGCAATAGATCAATGCAGGCGTGGGGTACCAACTTCAACTGCAGCAAAAAAAAATATTATTTATAAGAACATCTTAAACGAACCTCAGAGAGTAGGTATTTAATATGGATAAGAAGGCGTTTTTCCTGAGTCCAAAAGGCAATGTATAATTAAAAAAAAAATTAAATTTCTTTTGTACATTAAAAATATATAATATTTGAGTTTAAATATTGAGTATTCCTTATAGTGTCTACTATTGGTGCCTTTACCCTACCTATATTTATTTTTGCAGTTTATGCATAATCCAAACGTTTCCATTATAATTTTAAAAATTCTTTCCATCGTTATTAGACCAACTCATTCTTAAACTTTCACATTAACATCTATTCTTAGATATATTTTGTGAGAAGCTTTTTCCAAAACATGAGCTAAAAGTTGTGTTATTTATCGAATTTCGCAGACCTAAGGTAGATAGTGTTTGTGTTTGCCTACGCTTTTACGAAGCCATGATGTCCGTTTATATGGTGTTAGTAAACAAGAACTTATGAGGGTATACTTGCTAAGACGCTTGTAAGGTGAGCCTCTTTGAAGGTATAGAGCGTCCTATTGCAAGAACAATTTATTAAGAGGCTGTAGACAATTTAATATTGAAATTGCTATACGAGTTTTAAGGTAAACATCTCATTAAATTATAGGAATTTATTTAGTACTAAGCAATAATAGCTCTGTGTGATAAATTCTTAGAATAAAAAGTATGATCTAGTTCCAATTTAATGCTATTATTAGTCAATTAAAAACTGTCGTAAACGAAAACATATTTTGAGGTAATTAAAATGCGATGTTCGCAAATTGAAATAAGACCTTCATCTTGTGATTCGTTTCAAATTGGAAACTATTGCTAAAATACCGATGAGTAAAACTATAGAGGAAAATTGAAAAAATTCAAATACATACGTCAGCTCTGTAAAGGCTCATAACTCAAATTACACCCATGCCCGATATAGATTATAGAGAAGCCACGCAACATGGAACAAAGAACGTAGTTATTGTCTCCAAACAATGGATGCAAGTCCATTACCTGCTATTTGCCGCAAATCATCTGTGCTACGGCTAATGCGGCTACACTTGCTGGCATTTATAACAATGAGGCATTTTGTATCCATAAGTGCGCACACACACGACACTCACTTTCTCCTGACGTACAAAATGTAGATAGATATAGGAATCTATCAAACTCTATTGGCCAATGATTGTGTATTTTAATAATATCGCTGTTAATGTGTTGACGTAGCCGACATTATTTATTGTGCTTTAAATTTGATTATATCCACTACATTTTTTTACATTAAATTTTAATTTAATATAAACTTATAATGCTGTAAATTTTAAATAAGGTACATCCTGTTACAGCACACTATGTCCATGTTATTTTTGTTTATTTATTTATAAAAAACTTTGTCCTATCACACTTAGGCTTTAAACAATATGAAACAGATCACACAGTATCAATCACTTTCTAACATAATGGTTATTCGATTCTTACAAGGCACTTTGGACAAAATGTATATTGTAGGAACATTTTAAAAATCCTTTATTTCCGTAGGTTACCATCCGTAGGTTGTACCAAAGTACAATCTTAATGGCCCCTAAAGGCAAGGGATTTCATCATTTTTAGCGACATCAAAATAAAAAGGGTTAAAAGCCCCCACGATTAATCCGCTAAGTCTGTTGTAGGTAAATAAACTAGAATGGAAATATAAAAAAAAAACCCTTTCCGAATACATTTATTGGTATAAAACTGTTGTTACATTATTTAATTGGGAAAAATAAATAAGCTTTCTGACTTACGAATACTTTGAAGTAGTTTATAGAATGCACATCATTTCCTTATTGAACGCGATTATAGGAGGAAACATTCAATTTCATTGCAAAAAGAGAGGAACAGAGTGGAGGAAGGATATGTCACTTGTCCACCCCTAACAAACCAATTAGTGAAAGATTTCCCATTCTATGCATAGCATAAGCCTTATGTTCTTATAATGTTAGGTTGGATTAAAGCTAAATATAGATACCGATAATAGAAATATTTATTAATAGGTATTTTTGATTTCTCAAACATTGTTCGTGAAGTTTAAGTATTTTACTGCTATTTAATATAAACCATAACTGCATATCAGTACTATGTAGCCAACAGAATAGCGTGTTGAAATTGATGATCAAACGAACTTCCAAGTGAAGTTCGATCGAAATTATATGAGCAGCTTCATTCGAAGCGATTTATGGTTTACATATTGTAGTTTCGCCCCCACGAACCAGCCTTGCACGGTTAGTTTATAGTTTTTTTTTTTTTTTTTTTAACGGCAACATTATTTATCCGACTTGCCTGTCATAAGTCTCACTCTCGAGTCATTTTGTTTAAAGCTAATGTTGAAATTTGCTGATTTATCGTTGAGTAAGTATTTTACTGTAGGTACAGTAGGGATGGGTTAGTGTAAATAGTTTTTAAATATTTCATAATGTAATGTAAGTAATCGTATTTATTTTTAAATTAATTGATTTGGGAGGGTATGTATAAATCGCTTCGAATGAAGCTGCTCATATAATTTCGATCGAACTTCACTTGGAAGTTCGTTTGATCATCAATTATATTTCGCAGCTTCATTCTTCGCGATTTATGGTTTACATATTGTAGGATGTTTAGAGACAACAAAAGTAAAATACTTTATGAATCAAAAACATTTTTATTTAAATCACAGTAATCAATGTTTGAAGCCGTGTCGACTTGACACTAAAATAATATCATTTATCTAATGAAATTGAAATCACGTAAATTAATTAATAATCATTTCATGTTTGAGTTTGTAAGAATGGATTCTGCAAACTGGATAGAATCGTTAATTATTTCTTTATTATAATATTTAGCAAATACACTAGAGGAATTACTCCAGCCGGCAGTCTTTCTAATTGTGTCAACATTAACACCAAGTGTGTTGGCCTTGGAGGTCGCCGCATGGCGAGTGCTGTGAGCACTGAATATGGATGTGTCAATACCGCTATCATTAAGAGTATCTTTTATCCAATGACTTAACCTTTGAGAAGATAATTTAGAAAAGGGCTTTTTATAACTAATAAATAAGATATTACAATTTTGGCGCAGCAACTTTGTTTTATTTATATATGCCTCAATGCATCGTACAGGACAAATTTCAGGGCGTTCATTATAATAAGGAAGTTTGAGAACAGGTTGAATGGAATTTAATTTTGATGTTTTTACTAAATCGGGAATTTTTATGATTATTTCTGTATTATTTACAATTATGTTTTTTAAATTAACCAATGATAAGGTTTGCACTCGATGTGCGGTCACCAAGGCCAACAAGGTTTTCTTAGAAAGTGCTTCCAGACTGAGATCTTCATTGGGCCACTTGTGGGCCAAAAAATTTAAAACAATATTAGTGTTAAGTTATACTTTGGATTGTTAGGTCTCAGTCTAAAAACTCCCTTCATGAACCGTGTAATACTACTATCATCTAGAGGGAATAACAATGATAAGGCAGACTTATATGAATTAATAGTGCCGAATTTTGCACCATTATTGAAAATTTCAGTAAGGAAATCTAATACTACGGAAACAGGACATGACATGTAATTGTATCCTTTCCTAAAACAATATTCTAGCCAGGATTTTATACAACTGCTATATTGCTTATAAGTACTATCGGCTAATGAAGACAACATTATATCGACAGTGTCGCTAGACAATGATTTATTTAATAATACCTCCCTGATAACCTCACGGCAATCAAACCTAGCGTTTGGTGTAAGGCGTGTGTCGACCTGAAAGGAGATTTCAGTAAATTAATATTTGGTTCAAAATTAATCGGATTGGATATAGTAATTTTTTGTAATAAAGGGTACCACGGTTGAGTGGGCCAATAAGGCACTATTAAGACACCCTCTGCTTTGTCTTCAATAATTTTACGGACGGTTTTTAAAACCAATGCAAATGGAGGAAAGGCGTAAAAGAAAAAATCAGACCACTTAATAGTGAAAGCATCGACAGCAAAGGCGTCAGGGTCATTTTTCCACGTAACGTACAAAGGACATTTTGAATTACACCTACTTGCAAATAAATCAATATCTGGTATGCCAAAGGCATTAACTACAACACTGAAAGCGTAATCTCCCAATTCCCATTCCGTATCTTGAAACCTCTTACGAGATAATGAATCCGCTACAAAATTGTCCTTTGTGTTAATGTATGATGCAAAAATTTTTATTTTACGCCCTTCACACCACTGCCATATTTCTCTAGATATATTATTTAAATGTGGGTATTTAATACTCCCCATTCTATTTATACACGAAATTGCAGTAACGTTATCAATACGTAACAATATTTCACATCTAATAAAATCTTTTGCAAAAGTTTTTAGACCAAAGTATGCTGCTTTTAATTCTAATTCATTAATATGAAGTAAGGTTTCATTTTCTTTCCAATAGCCAAAACATTTTTTATCATCACATGACGCTCCCCACCCGGTATTGGAAGCGTCCGAAAATATTTGAAGTTTATAGTTATCGTAACTAAAAGGCGCACAATCATTATCAATGTGGTCTAGCCACCAAGTAATATCAACTTTAATATCAGAGGGTAATTTCATAATTTGTTCATACGAAGGATTTGAACACAAACATAAATACTTTTGTCTTTCCAGACTTTTTGTATACAGCCATGAATATTGAATGGCAGGGCATGCCGAGATCAATAAGCCAATTAGTTTTGCAAAGTCGCGTAATTTGCAATATTTTAGGTTAAGAAATTTTAAAAGCATGGCTTTTATTTTTACCCTCTTATTTTCAGGCAACTTTAAAACCATGTTATGCGAATCAAATATAAATCCTAAAAATTTACATTCATTTAAGGGTACTACACAGCTTTTTTCAAAATTGATTTTAAAACCTAAGTTTTCTAATAATGTTTTTGTAAATATTACATTATTACGACATTCTGCAATAGATTTTTCGAGACAAAAAATGTCATCCAAATAAATAACCGAAATCATATTATTCTTATGTGATCTTAAGTATTCCATCACTGGTTTTAAGAGTTTTGTGAAAACATAGGGGGCTGTGCATAAACCAAATGGGAGGCAGTTAAATTCATATAATTGATTGTTAAATTCGAATCTAAGGTATTTTCTGTGTAACTTATGTATAGGTATTAAAAAATATGCGTCTTTTAAATCAAGTGTCGCCATGAAGCAGTCTTTTGTAATGAATTTTGAAGCTGTGCGATAGTCTTCCATTTTAAAATGGTGGGTACTTACAAACTTATTTAAATTTTTTAAATTCAAAATGAACCTTTTGTCACCATTTGGTTTAGGTACTAAAAATATGTCGGACACATATTGTTCACTATTATAATTACATTTAGAGATGGCTTTAATCTGCAATAGTTGGTCTATACAGGTAACATAATCATTCAATTCATTAGTTGACTTTTGTTTATAGTTGGGTTTACTAATACCATAAGGTTTTTTAATGAAAGGTATTTTATATCCTTTTACCCATGATAATAAAACAGGATCATTGGTTATTTTTAACCAATTTTTATAAAAGAATTGTAAACGGCCAGAGTAACTAACCTCAGAGGTTAATATTTCCTGGGAAATTTCCTGGGCGGTGATCGAGAACGTGTCGAGTTCGATGCATGGCCGTAGCGCGCGTTCGACGGTGGCGGCGGCGGCGGTGGAGCCGGAGTGCGCTGCGCTGGTCGAGGCTTCCCCGCATCGGTTCGCGCAGCAGGCTTCCGTAGCGGGGGCTTCCAGTTTAAACGATTAGTACTACTAGGATTCTTCTTATTAGGATGATTTCGATTAGGGTTAAAAAATTGTGATGGCTTGAGAGATTCGCCAGTTTTTTGAATCGTTTTTGCAGATTTAAGTTTCTCAGACAAATCTGCTCCGAAAAGAAATTTATCTCTAATCGTTTCGGAAAGAGTATCTTTAAGTTCTGTATTAATTGTATTAATAACTAGATTTCTACGGGCTTTTGTGACGTAATAAAATGAATCACACATTAACTTGCATGCGTCACTTAACGGCTTTAATACTTCCTGAGGAGTAAAATCTTTACAAACAATCCTATTTGTTGCCTGGGACAGTGCTGCTAAAGCAATACTGATTTGCTTTTGGGTCAGCATTAAAGAAGCTTCTTTTTTATTTGTTAACTCTGAGATACCCGCCTTTATTTCAGGATTAATGATGGGTGTCAACAACATTTCACAATTTTTAGGCACACGATAGTCCTGTAACAACTTTTGTTTTGGCTCTTTCGGAAGGCCCTTAGTTAAAATTAACTGCCATCTATTAGCAATATCTTTATGTATTTCGTTACCTAAAATCTCTTCAGGTTTAGGAGCTTCTCCTAATAATGACAAAATCTCTTCATCAAGCTCAGGATCCTCTGCTACTTCAGGACAACGATTTACCTCTTGTGATACTGCTGAAGTGGAGGGTGTTTGAATAACAGCGGCGTCCGTTGGAATTACTGGCGTCTCCTCAAAGACGGCATCTTGTTGGATAGGCACAGGTGCGACTTCGGTTACCTCAACAACATGTTCTTCTTGAGTATTTTGCACACCTAGGAACAAACAACTAAATGTTTATTGCGAAAATATATATTTTCGTTTTACTTTTCAACCCGGTGAGGGTAGATAGGATTTAGCTATTAAGCTTAATATACGAATATAATAGTGAGTACCATGTAGGTACAGTATTTTGTCATAGTAAGTACTTCAATGAGCACATTTTTTGGGTTTATGTGAATGTTGCAGTCACATGACTTACTTTCATCGAATTCTTCGTCAGATGAAGAAATAACACGAATCCTTTTTCTTTGCAGCTTCTTTTCTAGTTTCTTAATCTTTCTTCTAATCCGATCGTCGTCGTCTTTATTTTTTCTTTTCCCCATGTTTAGAGCTAACTGTTTTGAGGTAACTGTTTCTCGTTGCCAGGTACACGTGCGAAGGCTTGAGCACGGGAACGATGAATGGCTCGAGAGTGAGACTTATGACAGGCAAGTCGGATAAAAAATGTTGCCGTTAAAAAAAAAAAAAAAAAAACTATAAACTAACCGTGCAAGGCTGGTTCGTGGGGGCGAAACTACAATATGTAAACCATAAATCGCGAAGAATGAAGCTGCGAAATATAATTAGATATCGACACATAAAAATTATAAAGTTTGCGTAAAAAGTAAAGGATTTAAAACGAGGGCCCCACTTGTAGAATCATGACTGTTTCTAATAATGTGCTATAGTATATTTTAGTTCCTAATTCTGCCGCAACATGGCGGTGTTTTTACCCGACTACACCAGAAGAATTTACCAGAGTTATTTATATTTCTGTTCGGGCTATAGGCATTTGCCTGATACTACTTAACCTAAAATATAATAAACTAGCTGCCTCCCCGCGGTTTTACCCGCGTAGTTCCCGTTCCCGTGGGAATACAGGGATAAAATATAGCCTATGTTACTCGGGGATAATGTAGCTTTCCAGAGGTGAAAGAATTTTTGAAATCGGTCCAGTAGTTTCGGAGCCTATTCATTACAAACAAACAAACAAACAAACAAACAAACAAACAAATCTTTCGTCTTTATAATATTAGTATAGATATACCTCTTCTTAATTAATAAAATCTCCCTTATTTACATATTATATAATAACTAAAAATACACTATAAACATAAAAATATCACGATATTTACGGTTTTCTACCAGTGGTATTATTAAAACAACAAAACTAACTAAGAACAGGGATCACCTCAGCCGCAAACATGATTCATGCGCCCATATTAAAATGCGTATATCACTTTTATAGGTTTCACATGGCTTTAGGTTTAGCTCTATTTTTCACAGGTATGATGGAAATTTAATTACGTTTCACATTTCTAATAGTGATAAGGCATGAATTTTTTGTTTCTATTACTACCTTATTTTTGTCAATTTTAAAACCGATGTTAAAATTGGGTTCAGGACCCGCGTCCTCGGGGGAATCCATTTTCCTGGGTTAAGAGATAGACAGTGGTTTTTTCCTAAGCTTTGGTCTACGTCATTTCATAATAATCGGTTCAGTGATTTAGGTTCGACAGAATTACTTTTATAATCTTAAGTAAAAAATTGGTTGCCTGTAAAGTCGGTATACGGGCGAAAGTTTTACGTGACAACGACTTTGAGTGGTAAAATAATTTTAATGTAAATATTCATTCGTATAGTAGGAAGAAGGATGAAATAATAGTAACAATTTAAAACATAACGTGACGTAACGTGAGCGGAGCGTAACGCAGTTTCTTGAAGTGTCCACCCGGCAAACCAATTTATAAGACGTTGTCACGTCAAAAAATATTTTATATGAGAAGTAGGGATATAAGTTATGGCTTTAAGAGATGGATATGTACTAAGATATGAACCGGTTTGCTCTTACCCACTCACGTTGATTGTGTGCTACGAAATTCTCTGTGTCTACGATTTTGTGAGTCTGTTAAGGGATGATGTCTGAGCTTCGAGATAGTATGTGATAGGCGTACAATTTCTAAACTGATATTCCAGTTCCTCTAATGATATTATTATATGATCTTATATCTTTTATAATACTTGAAGAATTATTTATAATTAT
The DNA here is from genome assembly GCA_905147785.2 of Thyatira batis. Classification (NCBI taxonomy): domain Eukaryota; kingdom Metazoa; phylum Arthropoda; class Insecta; order Lepidoptera; family Drepanidae; genus Thyatira; species Thyatira batis. The sequence continues at coordinate 3,535,512 of LR990497.1, read as the reverse complement.
AACTTTGTATATGGTAGCTACATTTATTATTGCAATATACCCTTATTTACATTTACTCAGCAGGTTCGATAGCAATGAAGATGTATGAATTTTATCACAACTATAATACGTTCCTATAATAAAACAATAGTTATGAACACAGTTAAAATTATGTTTGGTCGTATTTTTTTCCAAATGGCATGCAACTTCAACGTATATAATAGTTCAATTTGAACAAAGTTTTAATCTGGCCCGCGATATAGGTGCTACAGTGAATTGCACATTTTATTGCGCATTCTGCGCGTTGAACCGTCCTCGTTGTTAGGCTAGCTACATAAAATTGTATAGCACTAGGGTTGCTCCTTTTTCGAGCTTTAAATACGGCTGTGGCTGTTGTAGTGAGTTTAAATCATCATCATTATCATCAGCTCATATACGTCTCCACAGAGGAGCTCGAGCCTCCCCTAACAATGGGGGGGTCTAGGCCATAGGCCACCACGCGGGCCTAGTGCGGATTGGCGGACTTCACATACCTTTGATTGTGACATCTCGGGCATGCAGGTTTCCTCACGATGTTTTCCTTCACCGAAAGCCAGTGGTGTGGAATCCGTACGTAAGATTTTATAAAACTCAGAGGTACGGGCCGGGGTTTGAACCTACACCCTCATGATCGTGAGTTGGTGCGTTACCCACTGAGCCACCACGGCTATGAGTTGAGTTTAAATACCCGTCACGAATTTCAACTCTAATTGAAGAAAACATGGTGAAACTATCGCAGTAAGCCAGTACCCGCTCGTCTAAGGGTTGTATGTAAAGCTAATAACGTACCTACTGGCTTGGTCCACAAGTTATTCTTAAGAACTAGATCTGTGGTTGGCTTGTATGCTAAACAAATTCAACAATATAATATTTAGGCTTTCAATACTTAATATATATTTGACAAATAGTAATAGTAGGTGAGAGTGAAAGTATTTCTCTCCATATTCAGGAACACAAAAACTTTGGTAACCCTAAATGTATTTAGTACGCAGGAACATTATTACCTTAGTCGAGTTTCATAATTGAGTACACAGTTTTTAAGAGTTATTTTATAATAAAATGTTCATTTTATTATTTAAATTTCCCCTAAAACACAACAATTTTGTCAAGCTTTACTAAGGACTACTTTTTTCACTTTAATACCATACGTTTCTGTTCGACTTGTAAAACTACTCCTGGAACCTTTATATGAATTTTATGCCTGAGTATTGACTGTTTGAGTAACCAAGAAATCAGTATGGCTATGGCAACTTGAAATCCAGACTTTAAATCGTCGTAAATAAATAACGATTTTTATGTTTATATTTCATATCAACTATATGAATAAATAAACTTTAGCTTCTTCGACAGTAGGTGTTAATCATTTCTATGTCGTAACTAGTGTAGTTTTCATTCAGAGTCGAAAACTGTTTCACCAAATAATTTTAAGTCATACTGTATTATAGTATGTATTTCCACAAATAAAATCATCAGTTGAGTGATTTATCCAGCGAAAAATGTAAAAATACTCATAACACAAAAGCGAATTGTTCGCGTAAAGGGCAGCGTAACTACAGTTTGAAAAGCCCACGCATTTCCAAAGTCAAAGGAATAAAATTGCACTTATAACATTCTACATTTTATGACAGCAAATTTCTTTTTTAATGCGTCTATAATAGTCCCTGAAAACGTATTTTTTTAATATGTCTGTTTTATTTGTAAGGGCGTGAGTAAACACTGCAATAATCATTTTAATGGAAGTTTTACTCAAAGTTTCGTCGGTACTTATTTGTTTTACGTGATACCAAGGATGTAATTTATAAAATGGATAGCTTATTTACCTAATCTATTTTATTTAACAGAGCTATTTTGAATAATTCGATGATTGCTGTCGGTAAATATATTAAAGGTACTCAATCTAATTAATTGCACACATTAAATTATAGGAAGTTATGAAAGTGTAGGGAGGTATGACCTAACGAGACAACTATGTTAAATATTGATAACATAAAGTTTTCAAATCTCTTACATTTGATTTAATAAATATCCTAGGACATTATTTTTTTCACACACAGCCAATCTGATTCCAAATTAAGCATCAAAGTGAGCTTGTGTTATGGTAACCAGATAGCTGATATACTACATATACTACTTTTAAATACATACTTATATAGAAATTTACATCCAGACACAGGACAAACTCACTCACATATTCATGCATACTAATGTTTGTCCTGGGTGGGATTCGAACCCACGACCCGCGGCTTGAGAGTCAGGGTCACTAACCACAAAGCCAACCGGGCTGTAAATATATTCACGGGATGTAAATATAAAAACATAATCCAAATATTCTAATAAATTGAATTATAACCAAAAACACCAGAAAAAACATAAAACATGCAAATTAAATCACCTCTTGTTAACGGCTTTTTGGGCTCTCATAAATAAATAGGTTTTAATAAATGAGTTGACTTTTTTTCGATTAACGACAACGACAACGTAGCTTACAGGAGTCATCTCCGGATTTATCATTAGCCACTACAGATATAGTACTTAAATACAATTGGAAAGTCACTAACGAGTCCCTGGGTAGTGACCACTTAATTATTAAAATATCAACAGAGTGCAGTTCTGGTATTAGTCATCATAGAAAGAGAAATTATAAGAAAGCCGATTGGATATCATATAAGAGGTATCTGGAAGAGATATTTTCTAATTTTACCTTAACAGAACACTGCCAAACGGCATATAATTTATTTGTAAATGAATTAGAAAAGGCAGCTGATTTATATATACCTAATTTTAGAATTAACCTTAACCCTAGTAGCATTTTCAACCCTAAACCATATTGGAATACATCACTTTCTAAAGCTATAGCTGAACGGAGATTAGCATTAAAGATCTTTAGAAATAACCCTATTCCAAATAACTTAACTATTCTTAAAGAAAAAATTAGGTCAGCACAAAGACTTACTCGACAGGCAAAGTGTGAATCTTATCAAAAATTTTGTTCATCAGTGGATAACGCAACATCTGCTAGCGATATGTGGAGACAAATGAAGTGGTTAAAAGGATTAAATTTTAATAATAGGTATATAGATAAAGACCAAAAATCCTCGTTATTACATAGTTTAACCCCAGATTTTGTTTCACGCAACAAACCGGTATTTTCGTCATCCAATCATATCCTAGATGTTCCGATTTCTTTATTAGAAATAGAAAAAAGTATTAAATCATCTGATACAGCACCCGGCGTCGACAATATATCGTTTTCTATGATAAAACATTTACCTAAAAATGGTAAAGAAATAATGCAAATTTTATATAACAAATTCCTTTCTTACGGCTTCGTGCCAGTACAATGGCGAGACATACATATCATACCTATACCTAAGCACGGCAGAGACCCAAGTTCAACTTCATCGCTGAGGCCTATATCTCTAATATCTTGTTTATGTAAGGTATTTCATTCAATTATTACTAAGCGCTTAGAGTGGTTTCTAGAAAGTAAAGGTGTGTTCTCGAATTATACTGTGGGGTTCCGAAAATCTAGATCATGCTTAGACAATCTGAGCTATCTATCAAGTATGATTCAAATAGGTTTCACTAAAAACCAATCTACTTTATGCTGTTTTGTGGATATTATTAACGCCTACAATAATGTAGACATTACGCAATTATTAAGTATCTTAGATAGACTAGACGTTGGCGCTTCACTCTGCAACTATTTATGGAACTTTTTAATACGCAGGAATTTAAAGATTCAAGTAGATAATACATATTTATGTAGGACTACTAGCCAAGGACTAGCTCAAGGAGATCCTATATCACCCTTGTTATTTAATATCGCGACAATTGATATCTGTAAACAAATAAACAATATTTACATTTCGCAGTTTGCAGATGACTTTGTTTTATTTTTTAGAGATAACAAGCTCGATAACTCAGTGGATAAATTACAAAATGCTTTAAATTGGTTTTCACTTCATTTAAAATCCTTTGGTTTAGAAATTTCCCCAGTTAAAAGCAAGGTTTGCTTATTCACCAGATCTAGGAAACGCAGCAACCATCTTATTAAATTGGAAATAGATAATACTTGTTTAGAAGTAGTGGACACAGTTAAATATCTTGGCCTATGGTTGGATCGGGCATTGAGGTGGGGGAAACACGTCAATGAGTTAAGCCAAAGTATTACCAAACATATTAACCTCTTTAAAGTACTGTCAGGGCCTGGTTGGGGTGTCCATCCAAAACACTTGCGACGCCTATATATTGCACTTATACGTAGCAGACTCGATTATGCTAGTTTCCTCTACGGCAATAGTTGTAAAACCCACTTACTTAAACTTGATAAACAACAAAACCAAGCTATGCGAGTAATAGGCAGCTTCATTAAAACAACCCCAATCCATGTCATGGAAGTTGAGTTACACCTTCAGCCCCTTGAAATTCGTAGGCAATATTTGGCAGGAAAATTTTGTCTCAAAGCTATGTCATTCAACAACAATCCGGTGATGTCTGTTATAAAAGAATTATATGAATGTAAAGATAACCATTATTGGAGAGGAAAGAAGTTACCGTTGTTAGTCTCTAGTCATAATTGCTTGAAAGATACACCTGTTTATTCTAGTCCGATATTAGAAATGTTTTCGTTAAAAACCTGGGTTCATAACATAAATCTTAGTAATATTATCGATTACATTGCCCCCTTAACTAATGCTAAAAGTCATTACAATAGGTCAGACTTGTTACAAATGTCAAAAGAAACTCTGTCAAAATATTCTGGTTTCTATAAAATTTATACTGACGGTTCTAAAGAAATAAACAACAATTTAATAGGAGCTGCCTTTTATGACGAGATGAGCCACTTCAATATGAAATTTAAAATCCAATGCAATATATCCATTATGCACGCGGAATTAGTTGCTATCTCTGAAGCCTTATCGTATGTGGGATCCATTAATTTTGATAAATTCGTAATATTTACGGACTCAAAAAGTGCATTACAACACCTGGCTCGCTGCACCTCGACCTTTCGAGGTGCACCGATTGCCTACACGATTATTAATTTAATTTTAGAATTAATCTCCAAGTCTAAAATTGTTATATTACAGTGGATTCCTTCGCATGTAGGTATAGATGGTAACGAGACAGCGGATATACTGGCAAAACAAGCGTGTAGTGAAGGTGTTGAGTATCCCATGACGCCTTTACACAACGACTGTCTGGGTCTAGTTAAGAAAAAGTGTCAGGACAAATGGAAGGAATACTTTGACGAAAGATCTCTAGATAAAGGTATATGGTTTAAAACTATCCAATCACAACCTTATAACGCGCCATGGATAGATGACTGCGAGTTAAGTAGGCAGGATATAGTTTTAATGTTTCGACTCCGTTCCGGACACATTCCACTAAATAAGTTTGCATTTCTCATGCGCAAAGAGAGGTCACCGCTCTGCAACTTGTGCCATCAACAAGAGGATGTGTACCATGTTATAATGGAATGTGCCCGCAACAAAGGGCCTAGACAACTTTTATTTGGAGACAGTTCCATTGGAAGATGTAACACATACTTATCATGCCCCACGTCATGCAATGCTAAAATGATACTGGACCTAGTTAAGTTTGGCCTTAAGTTAAGATAAATTGTTTGTTTCTTATTATTTGTAACCATTACAGGGCGACATATTCGCACAGCGAAAAAGCCCTTTAAATTTAAAAAAAAAAAAAAAAAAAAAAAAAAAAACTACAGTTTGAAAAGCCCACGCATTTCCAAAGTCAAAGGAATAAAATTGCACTTATAACATTCTACATTTTATGACAGCAAATTTCTTTTTTAATGCGTCTATAATAGTCCCTGAAAACGTATTTTTTTAATATGTCTGTTTTATTTGTAAGGGCGTGAGTAAACACTGCAATAATCATTTTAATGGAAGTTTTACTCAAAGTTTCGTCGGTACTTATTTGTTTTACGTGATACCAAGGATGTAATTTATAAAATGGATAGCTTATTTACCTAATCTATTTTATTTAACAGAGCTATTTTGAATAATTCGATGATTGCTGTCGGTAAATATATTAAAGGTACTCAATCTAATTAATTGCACACATTAAATTATAGGAAGTTATGAAAGTGTAGGGAGGTATGACCTAACGAGACAACTATGTTAAATATTGATAACATAAAGTTTTCAAATCTCTTACATTTGATTTAATAAATATCCTAGGACATTATTTTTTTCACACACAGCCAATCTGATTCCAAATTAAGCATCAAAGTGAGCTTGTGTTATGGTAACCAGATAGCTGATATACTACATATACTACTTTTAAATACATACTTATATAGAAATTTACATCCAGACACAGGACAAACTCACTCACATATTCATGCATACTAATGTTTGTCCTGGGTGGGATTCGAACCCACGACCCGCGGCTTGAGAGTCAGGGTCACTAACCACAAAGCCAACCGGGCTGTAAATATATTCACGGGATGTAAATATAAAAACATAATCCAAATATTCTAATAAATTGAATTATAACCAAAAACACCAGAAAAAACATAAAACATGCAAATTAAATCACCTCTTGTTAACGGCTTTTTGGGCTCTCATAAATAAATAGGTTTTAATAAATGAGTTGACTTTTTTTCGATTAACGACAACGAAAACACTCTGAAGAGATAAACGGTTGCTTTTACACAACATGAAACTCCACTCGCGGTCCTAATAGTTCTAATTTTAAGGGTCAACTGTACGATTTCATTTCCCCTATCATTCCAGTCTATATTGTTGTTTATTTCGACCTTTCGTACGAGTGATGATGAGTTAACGAGTGAAATGAAATATATTTATTAATTCACTTATGAAACGTCGATTCTAAAGCTCGGTTCGGAAGGTTGCTTTTGCTGAGAAGAGCCGGCAAAAAACTCAGAAATTACTCTTTAGAACAATGTTTTTACAATAATAAATAATATTAGTCCTGCTAGAACGAGCGCTATACCCAAGCCTCGAATTGTTTTGTACTTACTCTCAAAAGTTACATTACTCTTATAAGTACAATTAACGGTGTATTAACGATACATTAGTTCACTAATAACTATATTACTCCGTGATCACAGAATGATCAGTTACGGTTTTGAGTTCCATTATTCCATTAGCATTAAAATATCTGGAATTAATAATCACACTAATTTTATAAAGGCGAAAGTTTGTGAGTGTGTAATGTGAATGTTTGTTACTTCTTCACGTCTAAACAGCTGTATTTTAATAAAATTTGGTATGGAGTTAGCTCCACTCTGGATTAACACAAAGGCTACTTTTTATCCCGGAAAAATTGAAGATCCTTTGGGAACGCGGGTGAAACCGCGGGAGTCACTAGTGAATCATAAATATCTCGTTAGTGATACCGTAAATGTTTCAAACCATGAAAATCAAAATCAGAGTTATAAGTGTACCTATACAATATTATAGCTAATATAATCATTAGAATATAGATATATACGAGACAAATATAGGAGCTCAAAACTCCCCTAACAACGAGGAGGTTAGGCCATAGGCCACCACACTTTTATTGATCTAAATGTATCATTTAGTTTAGATGGAGGCGATGGATCACAGTTTTATTAACAAATTCTATATAGAATATTTATAAAATATGAAACGAATAGATCTAGAATAGGCATTAATTAAAATCAGAGAAGTTTTTACGTATATCATAGTTAGTAAATAATTGATTTTGATGGAAAAGGTTCAATGAATATTAATAAAAATAAAGTGAAATGTACTAAAAAAAAACGAGTCGTTTTAACCATTTAAAAATATGAGCTTCAATATTTTTATTATTTTTCAGGCGGTGATTGACACGTTCTGTTTATTTGTATCAATAGGAACGGAATATTCGTATATAAAATGCGGCATACTACATTGTTAATTTGAGAGAGAGATTTAAATAAAATATTTTACTTTAAAATACCTACTGATTATTTATTATTATCTCAGCAATCGAGTTGTATTTATTATATTTATTTGGGCTTGCGACTGAAAATTCTAGGTTTGATTACCAGTCTACGTTAAAATATTTTGACTGTACCTAATCTAATTTTATTCATAAAAAAATACTACTATTCATTGTTTCAGCAAAACAAACTTAATATAGTGAGATTTCCTTATTTTTGCCATTCTGAATATTGTTAAAAGAAATACATGTGCGTCGCGAATCAAAGGCTTATCTAGGGTTTTCCACTGAAGATGACAAATGTCTGAGGCATGTATGATAGCAGTAATCTTCACGAAATGTGGAATAAAACAAATCATACATCTGTATTCAATAACACACGTAGGATTGTCGACAGTTTCTCAAACTTGCTCTAACAACGCCCTCTTTTCCATATTGGTATCTATAGAAGGTATCTATAGCAGCGATTACCCCAAACTAAGTTGTCTCTCCAAATCGAATGACGTTTCATGTAGGTACCTACAAACAAGCCCAATTTTTATAGTGACATTCTAAATAAAATAGGTAGGTAGGTAGGTTCCAAATTATTCATACTCAGTCGTTTTAAAAAAACTCCTAACTGTTTACTCAGTGTCTTAGCGACAAACAAATATATTTTAAATACATAATAAATTTAAATATTTACATATTTTGAGAATCTTTGGAAAAGATATATCCTCATATTATTCAAGTGACTCGCGATGCGATGTAATATCGAATGTTCCCGGAAATTATTTGTAATTAATACATAGTATTATTAGTTGTCGCTTGGAATCACAATGAAGAGGTTTCAACATATTTTTATTATATTCACAAAATGTTTATATTCAAGTTACGTGGACAAAGTGAAGGTTTTACATTTTTTAATGAGTTTGATGTGAGTCTTCTCAAATTTCAAAGTAAAAAATAAAAACTCACCTTAAACTTTTAAACATACACCCAAATTGAAAAGTTAATGAAGACGCAAAAAATATGTTTTAAAACAACATTGAAAAATAATATTTTAAATTGAAAATACCGCTGTACTTAAGCTTAGGCTTGTGTCATTAAACCATGTTTTTTTTTTATTGTTGAGAAACACAATGTTTTTGCAGTTCATATTTGGTTGATTTCACTGTTTGCTATGAAGAATAGAAAACATTACATGTTATATTTCAACCGACTTCGGAAAAAGAAAAGGTTCTAAACAATCATAGAATAAAAATTATCTATATAGATTTAAAAATATTTAGTAAAAATTTCGACATTGAATAAATAATGTCTAATGGATTCTAGTAATTATCTATTGATGAAGTAATCTCCATCTCAAAATAACAATATTAATTACATGTTAACCTTAATATTTGCAATACTTTTAAGTTTTGTAATTACTTAAATTGTATACTTGAAACGTGACTCAAGTAAAAACTCAACTAACAACAAGAAACCGATAAAGCTCCCTGTTTACCGGTAATACCAATTTGCTAAGGTTTCTACTTAAACAGTTAATTTCATAATTTTTTCCCTTTTACATTTTACTCCGACGCAAACTCAATAATTATTCTTATAGGCTTTTAAGAAAACTTTCGTTCCAGTTAACCAGAGAAAAGTTTTGTAACAATATTTCTTTGAAAGGCTTCATACTTACCATTGATTGGTCTATAATAAAATACTGTAGCTATAGTTAATTAAACAAACTACCACTAAAGGTAGGAATAATATTTAAACGGAAACATATAATTAATTTCTCTAAAGTATTTTCAGTCTGGATTAGTTATATATTTTTGGTAAAATAAAATCATTTGGTTCAAAAGAAGCAGATCATTGTTTTTAAAGTATACAATATTCTCACAAACAGTATGTTTATTCATTCACCAGATGCAGGTACTTATATCAGGAAAATTGAGTATTATTTCAAGTAAAATGTTTGCATAACTTCTTGGAAAATGTGGATGGAGCCTTGAGACGGATCGGAAAGTACTATTCCATTTTCAAACTATTTGTGTAAGAGAACCGAGCTAAACGAACGAAGGCTTAAAATACAACCAAAACCAACGTTTGTAATAACTTATTCAAGTTCCAGCTAATTGCCGTGTAATGAAAATAGACATGCTCACTTATTGTGGGTATAAATCGAACCCATGACCTGCGGAGAGAAAGTCACGGTAGTTGCCTACTGGGACTTTTAAGCCGATCACTGGTGAAAAGTGGTGGCAACAAGCCATATCATTAATTTTGGATAGATTAACACTCACAATTTATAAAACTATCAATGATTTTGTAAGAAATTTTCTAGTTTCTTTTTATTGAATCTTTATTGAGCCGGCATTGTTCAAAACATAAGACATAAAAAACATGAGCACATTCAGATATTTCTTGAATATATTCGTAATCTCGGCAACTGAAAACATTTGTTTGATAGTTCTGTTGCATCGATTTTTAAACTATGATACTTAATATTTTTCTAGTTGAAATGAGAATGACACTATATAACCTATGTTATATTACTTGATATATTGCACGTTGTAACCAAACTAGCAACAGCCTCAGATAATGAAATAACTCGTTATATAACAACGCTATCAATACGAGATTAGATGGAAAAGTTTGTATCGAGTGGCTGCCCACGATCTGTAGGTAGTATTAACTTGGATACAGATTTCTTTAAATCATATGTCAAGCAAATAGTTTCAAGCTCCGACAGTAGATGCTCTATATGAAAGTTTTGGATTCTATTCTTTGGTTCGTGTTTAAATGTTTTGTTTTTTTAGAAATTATGATATTTTTGAACAAATCATCAACATTAGCATGTGATATGGCTAGGCAAAGTTTATACTAAAGAAAGCTGATAGCCGTTAAAGTATATGATTTATTAGTTTTTAAATACGGGTATAAAGAAAAATACAGACGCAGAACCAACACAAAATGTTTGTACTGGGCGGAATACGAATCCACGGCAGGCGGCATTAAGTACAAAGCCAACCGGCCTATATTGAGCTTCTGTTGTTTTCTGCAATTTTAAAGTGTGTCATTAGTTATTATCCTTATAGATTTAATTAATGTTGAGACCGTTGCACTAAGCAATCGAAGTAAATATTTGTATAGATAGTATTTGGCTACTGTTTTCTGAAAGCAAAATTCACATGAACAGGCGTGCACTTGACCTAAAAGTACCTTAGGTACTTATGTTATGTCGTAGTAGTATTTACGCCCGTCAATTTCAATGGCCAAATGTTACAATATATATTATCTTTATCATATCAGTTGACAGACAAGTTTAGTTCACGGCGATAACATTTGTTGCCAATGCCATTGATTTCAAAGAAAATTGAAAAGTTTTGAGGGTCTTAATAGATTGTTATATCGACACTAAATAACCCTTCGTAGCATCTCACTACACAAAATTGTGTATCCATTTATGGTCTTCAGGCCGACCAGAAAACATACTTTTCATCCCACCATCTCGGAAAGAGTATTTTTAATCTTCAATATCTGAGTGGAAAAGCCGTTTTTATTCTCTAGAGGATAAAGTAAATTGAATTTGGAACATCGTGTGCACTAAGTTTGTGAATTAAAAAAAAACATTAAACCTATTTACTGCTACCTCTATGGTGCCGAATATATCATACAACTTTTTTTTAATTTGTTAAAAACTCAGACTCGGCACCTTGGCTTGGTGTTCTTTTTTCAATTTGCTTTGTACGCGGTTCTTTACGCGGCATTTTTTCACGTCATTGTTAAACCTTATATTAAAAAAAACAAGAAACTTGAAAACAAGTGAAAAAACTAAAATGAGTGATTCTAGCGACGAGGAAGTTTGCTTGACGCCAACAGAATTGACTGAAACTGTTAATAATGCGCAAATGAGCTTTCTCCCTCAACAATCACGCGAGAAGTATTCATTTCCTCGCTGAGGTGGAATGAAAAGTTACGTGTTGCACTCGAGTGCAAAGATTTTTCACCTCGTGCTCTTTTGATTCCCTCGCTAACGCTCAGGATTCTAATTTTGAATCACTCGCTGCGCTCGTGATTCAATTTTAGAATCCTTCGCTTGCTCGGTCATCAAAATTGAACACGCGGTTAAAAAGCAACTTTGCACTCTTGTATAACAAATAACTATTATAATTGCGATTACATAAGTTAATATTAATGGAAATATATTTTAATGATTTGTAATATTTTTATTAACTTACATGAAAAAATTAGCCTAAGTAATTGGTTCAGCATAACATATTTTAAATTCAGTTTCAATATACTAGATAGGTGATCCGAACAAACATACCGAAGTAGTAAGTTAAATAAAAACTTTAAAAATTAAGCAATAAATTGTTACGATTTATAGATACATTTCATACCTGGATAGTTGTATTTTACTCGAAAGACAATATTGGATATATCTTGTATCGGAAGATAACTACTGAAGATTATCTACCTGGAGAATGAATTCAAGAAAATACAAATGTGAATAATGAGTGGGTAATAAACAATATTACCAATTTAAATGCAGGTCCATACAGATTGTGATACTAGATCGTCTGTCATACTCGTAGCGTAGACTACATTACTGTACAATAACTTATTAATGGACAGAACTAACTCCTCCTTGCTCGCTAATGGAGTATGATATAACTAAAAAGGGTAAGTGCATACGCTATATAGTCGTGTAAACTATCTGCAACCAAAAAAGCAGTATTGTTACCAAGAACCTACCAAAAAAATTTATGTATTAAAACAACGGACTGCCCCGAAAAATTATTAAACGCGGTGTTTGACAGTACGTAGATTTTTTATTTAATTTAATAATAAAACAGGTCATTTTCACACACAACCAATCTGAGTCTAAAAGAAGCAGAGCTTGTTTATTACATATTTTTTAATGCTTGTATAAAATATGCTTGGATTTTTCTCACTCCCGGTCAATCTGATTCCAACCCAAGCAGAGCTTGTATTATGGTATCCAGATAGCTGATATAATATTTTTAAATATATACTTATTATATATAGATTATTTACATCTAGAAACAGATCAAACAGGCATGTTTAGGTATGCACACAATGTTTGTTCTGGCAGTGATTCGAACGAGACGCGGCAACGGCTTGAAAGCCAACCGGTCAGACTTCAAAATTAAAAATGTATCTACCCATGGCAATTATTAATCGTTTAGTATTTATCTTTAACGGGTACAATTTGAAATATAAATTGTTACATAGTGGTATTCCAACCTTGTACTGGGATCGTTCAATGCTCCCTGCACTTTATAGTGTAGGTAAGTACAAGCAAAAACCAGAAGACTTATTTAGGCATGATATAGGTATGTCCGGTCGAGGTCCTATTCAAATAATACCTACAGTTACGTATTATGCTAAAGCGACGATATCAAGTAGTTAAGCCCTACTTGAGAGTAACGTGCGTAATCACCTGATTTTCTAACATGATGGCTAGTTTTACCAACTTTGCATGCATTCATATGATTATGAGCACAAGGTTATGTGGGACAACATTGCATGATTTCTGATAGATAACTTAAACGCAAAATGTTTCTAAGGTGAATTTTCACTGTAACGATTTTGTGATGTTTGTATTGCAAAATTAATTATTATTATGAACTACAGAGTTTAACCAAAACTGGGGTTTAATTAGATATCGTTTACATTTATGTTATGAGTACAGTTAAGAAGGTAACGTATGCCTATATTGAAAATTTTACTCATAGACTCATTAGACTTGGAAAAGTTATAAATTACACAGGTAAGTAGGTACCTAGATAATAATTTATACTTTAATAACATGTTTACCTATTTATATTATGTCCTATTACCTGGATTGGCTTGAAAATACGACTTAGAGATAAAGCCACCTTAATTACTTGTACATTTTTATTTTTGTTATTTTGATGTCTAAGTAGTAAACTATATTTATAGTATTGTTGCATTATGGATTAAAACTGCTGTCAATTTAAGTTTTATTTGGACTCTGCGATTATTTAGTCGCATAAAAATCGCGCTGACGGAACCATATTCATACGCGAGATAAGCTGTTGATCGACAATATCTCCACGGTATATCTCGGAATATTGCCTGACGCTATCTCGCCTCACAGATACGATGATCTCGATAAAATTGAAGTCTTTCGATGGTTTTACCTTACTTTTGTCGTAGATCGCTTCAGTGACACGAGTCCTTGCGGTCAATATGAATAGTAAGTACCCTTAATGTACCTACTTGAAAAATAGGGATTTTTATTCAAAGTGTTCAAGCTAATTTAAGTTTGGTGAAAGTAAATAAAGCTTTGTGATTATTATCGAATATGTGACCCCATAATTATTGGTTATTTAAAGACGTGCCTACATTTGTCTGCTTTTTTCGTCACAAAATGATTGGCAATTAGTTCAAAGTATTAATAACTATAGCTCTACAGATTTGATATTGGTTTGAACTTTAACTAACTTCTTCACGACGCATAATGTTTATCGTAGTCCCGTGCTACGAGTCTACGAATTTGTGCTACAGTTTCTTTTGGAACACGAATTAAAATCATTAAGTCTTGTTATAGGTGCAATTGTCTGCTAGTCTTATTTTATGTCATATCTTTCACCTCATTCATTTAATGAAACAACATAAAAAAATATTGTGAGTAGTTTCAATTTACTCTGTTGAACTGCTAAATGGAAATATTGTTTTAAAGATTTTTCCATTGTTACTTTAGGCATTTTTCGTTTCTTGAAAGGCTGATGAAATTATTGTTTTCATTTAATAGACCCTCCTCTATATAAAAGTTTAGAAAAGCAACTTTGTGAAGTTTGGAGATGTTTTATCAATTTTCCAAACATGACCTTTTATGGCTTATGTTTTATATCTCAAGTTGAGATAAATAATAGTTTTATCTTTTTGATACGTCAAGGTGTCATAGATTCAATCGATTAATCATTTTGGTACTTTGTGAGATGTCTTTATGTCACAGCTGTTTACTTGAAATTCGCTATCTATCTGAATTTGGCATAGATATTATTGTCTTAAGCTTCGTAACCTTCAGGGATAACAGTATTTCCATTTCATTATTCAGTTTGATCTGTGGATTTTAGTTCCCAATATTGTGCAACCCTTGAAAGCAACGTCTTTATCGTCCCTTGTTTTGATTGTTTCAGCAGCCGTCTGGCTCGTTTGCTGCGCGGCGGCGCTGGCCGGTGCCTCCTCTCTCTCAATAGACGTGAGACAGAACCCGGAGGTATTATGCATCGGTCAAGCAAACTTCCTACGGATAGCCAGTATCAACAGTTGTTCGCACTACTACCAGTGCTATGCGGGCCGTTCTTACCTTATGGAATGCCCTCCATCTACGTGGTTCAATGAGCAAGAACAGGTAACTAAATCACACCTTGCAGAAATATTCAGTACAAATCAACCTCGTCATGAGATCGCATTGTCCCGAATTAAACTAGCTCTTTGCTATTTGTGAAGGAAAGTCGTTATAGCTAAACAAATCTGCGTAATTAAAGTTAGGTACTTATTCAATGAAGGATAGGAAGGCAGAGGAGAAATTGACGAAGGGCCGTGAAGAGTGGCGCAAAAAGAAGGAGTTGATAGATAGAAAGTTAGACCTATTTAGTACATCAGGTACTTTGAACGTTAAATATATAAGAAAAGAATATGTGAAACAAATTTACATTTCGTTTCAAAATTTCAGGTATGCGATTGGTCAGATCCACCAGCGGGTTGCCACATCCATCCTCATCCAGAGCCGGAACCTGAACCTGAACCCGAACCAGAACCTGAACCGGAGCCAGAACCGGAGCCTGAACAAGAGCCGGAACCAGAGCCAGAACCGGAACCAGAACAAGAGCCAGAGCCAGAACAAGAGCCTGAACCGGAATCTGAACCAGAAGTTGAGCCTGAACCTCAAGCAGAAGATTCAGAGGAGCCAGTTGAAGAATCAACAGAAACCCCCGAAGAAGAGGTTGTTGAACCCGAAGAGGCTCCTGAGGTATCTGAAGAAGTACCAGAAGCCGAGGAATCTGAAGGGTCTCCTGATGAACCAGAAAACGAAGATGCAAATGAACCTGAAGAAGAAGAGGGCTCTGGTGATAACTGGGAAGAAGAGGCCATGAAAAGGTTTTTAAGAGCTCCAAAGAGGTTCAAGCAACAAGAGGAGGTAGAAGCTGAGGAAGAGGAATTAAGACAAGAAGAGGTAAAAGATAATGAAGAAGAACTCGCTAAGAAATTGAAACAAGATGAAGCTGACGACGAAGAAGACGAAGATGTTAAGAGGCAGGATGAAGCAGAAGCTGAAGATATCGAAGAAGACGCAGATCTTAAAAAGAAGCACAGACAAGATGAAAGTGAAAATGAGGAAGTTGAAGACGTCAAAAGGCGATTGAGACGCCAAGTTGATGAGCAGGAAGAAGAGGAAGAAGGAGAAGTTAAAAGGAAGTTAAGACAAGAGGAAGGTGACGCTGAGGATGATACTGAAGATGAAGTCAAGAGGAAGTTGAGACAAGAGGAAGTTGATGCTGAGGAAGATGACGAAGAAGTAAAGAGAAAGTTAAGACAAAAAGAAGGCGATAATGAGGACGATGATGATGAACTGAAGAGAAAGCTGAGACAGGAGGAAGGTGATGATGAGGAAGATGATGAAGAAGTAAAGAGAAAGCTGAGACAGGAGGAAGGTGATGATGAGGAAGATGACGAAGAAGTGAAGAGAAAGTTGAGACAAGAAGAAGGCGATACTGAGGACGATGATGAAGAACTAAAGAGAAAGCTGAGACAGGAGGAAGGTGATGATGAGGAAGATGACGAAGAAGTAAAGAGAAAGCTAAGACAAGAAGAAGTCGAAAATGTGGAAGATGATGAAGAAGTAAAAAGAAAACTAAGACAAGAAGAAGGTGATGATGAAGAAGATGATGAAGAAGTGAAGAGGAAGCTCAGACAGGAGGAAGGTGACGATGAGGAAGATGAAGAAATAAAGAGGAAGTTGAGACAAGAAGAAGTTGATGAAGAAACCGTAAACGAGATTGACGAAGATGTTGAAACTAACCAGGAGGAGCAAGATGGAGCACTAAAGAAATTTTTCAAACGGCTTTTCAGAATCGCTTGAAGTGTTTCAGCATTCAAAAGCACTTCCTATAGGAATGCTTCCTTAGAGTGCAATGAAATCAACAAGCACTTAGAAATTATTATTTAAAAATAGTTATAAGTTAGATAGGATCACTTTGTGCAATTTTGTAAATATTCTGTGAGTATTAAATTATTTTATTGCAGCCGTTTTTTCTTCTATCGTTTCGATTAAAAATGCAGATATTTATTTGTTTTTATCAATTTATTACAATATCATTATTATACAAAATAAATCTCAAATACAATAATAATCGTAGGTATAAGTAACACAACCAAAGCAAAACATTAAACACTGGATTCGAGAGACACGTTTATGTCACTGTAGGCCCGCGATAGGATCGGCCGTAAATGCATCTTAGGACATAAATTAACCACAGGTTAGGTAATCAGTATAAACTAAGGTATGACTTGATTGTTAGAGTTATTTTCTACTCATTGGCAGTAAATTCTTACAAATACTGGCAATTTCATCGTCGTGCGACAGTATCACGCGACAAGCGATAAGCTAGTTATAAAAAATAAACATCTACAATTGTACATAACATACCTACCAACAGTAAAAGAAGTACAAATAGAATTGGTGTAAGAGTGTCCTTTTAATCGCAAACATTGACTGTATAGAAATGCTTCGACCATCTCGGATGTAAAATTGTCGTGAACAATATAATTTGCGTTTAGTGTTTACGGCAAAGATATGTCCACTTTAAAAGGTTACTTATAGGCTCTTTGCGATGGGGTTTTCAACATGTAAGTACCCAATGTTCCTTGTCTTCGATCGACACTCTTCTACACTTGATTTTAAGAATTTTAGTCAAATATTTTGGCAACATAAAGTCTATTAGTATTTATGTCAGTGCGAGGTCAAGATGTAAACCACACGCTAGCCCGCTATTACGTGAAGCCAAAACTAAGAACGGCAATACCGTAACAATTATCATATAAAAACGTTTAACATGGTCCACCTAACGCACAGTATAAAAGAGTAGCAATGAGTAGATTAGATATGTGATGTGTTAAAATATATAGAAGTAAATACATTGTTACGATGGAACCCACCATTGTTTTCATCATTAAGTATTATCATGTTAGCAAATCCGTTGGTTACTACGATTTGAATAAGGTTCCAAGTCGTATAATAATTAAAAGCCTACCCCTAAAGCGAATATAATAGTAGTAAATTACGTGTTTGTATATCTAGCGATTTATAACAGATAACCATACTTGACCAGATACATTTGCCCTACAAAATCATTACACGGTCGATATCGTCAAACAATGCGCCCTCGGTCTTGTATAAAAACCATCTAGCATTAGAAAAACTACCGTCTTTGGCTTAACGCACTGTTTAATAATACCCTAATGTTACATCGAAAAATATCACCATTGTATCTCATTGCCATTTTGTCATATCCATGCCGGCATTAAACATCTAAAATAAAACAAAGTTTTACAAAAACAAAATTATATTTTACACTACAAATTCATTATAAAAAGTGCGGTTAAAATATCGAATTATACAGAGACATTAAGAAATAAATAAATAAAGAAATAAAACGACTATATACAAACTAGAAAACCACCTACATACCGTGCCATGCCATGGATGCGACAAAAACAACACCACACTAAACAAACAATTCCAACATCCAAATCCGTGTTCGTCGAAACATCACATCACGCAACTACTTGCCTATATACGGCGGTTACATGAAAATATCACGAGAAAGAATACATAGTTACATTCCGTTAGTACAAAATGACAACTGTTCCGTTAACTACAGAATTTAAAGCGTGCTCTTAATATTAATTGTATCAAATCCATCGGTTGTTCAGTAAAAAAGTACGAAATAGCTGCGGTTGTACAAAAGTTCTACACTATTTGGAGCGAGTCGAGTGTTTGGCTCAACTTCATTTAGACGTTCCTTGTAAACGCAATAACATTTCTTAGCCGGCGCTAGTGCCTTCTTCCTGTAGCGTCGCGCGCACAAATTGGTTCAATTCAATAGTGTAAAGGCAGACCGGTCAAAAGAGGCCGACGTCTTTCTTCATGTTTGTCTGCTTCCATGCTGGTAACACCGAAAATTCTTCTTTGGTCATTCCGAAAGCCTCCTGATGGACAAATAATACCAATTAATATGATGTTAGGGTCGTTATGTTATTAGCTTTATATACAGTGTTATCTATCACCCAGTGCATTGTTTTATAAATGACCAAAAATATTACAATGTTTATTACTAAAAAGTTTTGATAGGCTGAAAAAAGATAAGAGATTATTTTATCATAGTTTATTTTATTGACCAACTATAAAATCACTGTACCGTATCATTCCATCGAGAATGAAGGTGACAATTATTGGACAAATGCATAGAAATCTGCTGACACCATGAGATTGTAATGCAAGTCCTACGATAGTCGAAATCAACTGGGCTCGTTGAGCGAATGTTTCGAAAGTCAAATCCATTTGTTCAGTTTAGGCCCTAAGGAAGTTCGAAGCAGCTAAAGCTACCACGTTCTAACCTCCACTCGAAACCCGACGATTGATTAAAGAACTATCTCCTTAATTGGTAAAAGACCATTCATCCATCGAGTTACACATGCAACCACCATTTTCATTTGGGAACATTGTTTGATTCCCAACTGGTTCAAGGTGGCGGTACACCGCTGCACAGTTGGTTACACATGAAACCATTTTCATTTGGGATCACTGTTCGATACCCAACCGGTTCACGATGGTAGGCACACCGCTGCACTGTTGGAAGTGCATCGCGTATACGTACCATGAAGTCCCCGAGTGAGAGATGCCGCTCGAGGTGGTGCGGGTCGACGTGCGCGGGCAGCGGGCGGCGCTGCAGCGCGGCGAGCGGCTCCACGGCGTCGCAGCTCGCCAGCCGGGACAGCTCGCGCGCGCCCTCCGTAGCCGTACCCGCCTTGTACCCGTGCTGGAATACCGATACCGAGCCTTTGGGTGCTATGTGCTACTGCGTGCGTATTTTACAATGTGCTACCGTTATGATAGTGAGTTGCTGACTTTACTGAAGTTTAGTCAGCTAAAGCAATTAGGGAGAAAATTGGATGTGGTTATTTATTTTGTAAAATCATATATCATTTCTACTATTAACTTATTTTTTGATAGCAGGAATGATTGTGGAATAACTGCTCTGAAATTCAGTTTCAAGATTTGACTCATAAATACAAAGGTATAACGCGTGCTAAATAAAAGCTTGTAAGAAACTTAAATATTCAGACATACGTATCGGTTAAGAATATCAAGGGCCACATCGAGTCTTATTCTTTTTAACTTATTTACAGCAAAAAAAAAGAATAAGACCTCAATTTACTTCCCATCCCGAAATTTTATAAATAACCACAAACACCATTTTTAAAGCAAGTCACAGCGATATTTGAATCCAGTATTTATATAGTGTTATCTTTAGATCTTACAATGACCGGAAAACAACATTTTTGAGCTGGTCATTAGACTTATCAGCTTTTATTTTCCAAACATCTGTTTCAATGACCTTATAAACAAAATATACAAGAGGTATTAATTGATGCACATAATTATATCCTGTACATAGGTAGTTTAAGTTCCAAATTCCATAGCCCATAATGAAAAGCGACTTACAGCAATGTTAACGTCTGCAGCCTCGTCGTGATTGTCCCAGGTGTCGAAGAGGTCGGTGAAGAGTTGGGGTTCGAGTCCTGCGGCCACCACTCGGACGGCGGGGGTCTCGGGGGTCGAGGCGGGGTCGGGGGTCGAGTCGGTTCCCGAGGCGCGCGACACCCGCCAGTACGCTTCGGCTGTGCGCAGAGCCGCTACACGCATGGCCTGCCAACGAGCGGCGAACGCACCCACACCTAGAAAATATATTTTGGATTTGTTAAAAATGATTTCGTTAGTTTGTTTGCGCTTCTGACTTTGATAGGTTAAAATTTTTACAAAAAAGCAATTAGTTTATGCCTAATATTAATAGATTTATATCAGAAAAAACTTTCCTTGTAAAAGGCATAACTATTGCGTATCAGACACTATTACTGTAGGGCTCGTGTCATACTCTAATTCTTCTCTGGTATCTATACTAATATTATAAAGAGGAAAGATTTGTTTGTTTGTTTGTTTGTTTGTTTGTTTGTTTGTTTGTAATGAATAGGCTCCGAAACTACTGGACCGATTTCAAAAATTCTTTCACCTTTGGAAAGCTTCATTATCCCCGAGTAACATAGGCTATATTTTATCCCTGTATTCCCACGGGAACGGGAACTACGCGGGTAAAACCGCGGGGAGGCAGCTAGTTTAATATAAAAAAGCAATAACAGTACTATATGCTCGTAAGTGACAACCAACCTTGAATACTTCCATAGGTCATTATATGTATCCTATACCACATTCGCTACATCAAGATAATACACAATAATAACTAACCAGCGTTCCTCTCCGCGGGCTCCATGTCCCCGTCCTCCCCTCGGGGCCACCATCCTTGCCACAGCCATACCGACTTGCCGTCGTCCAGTAGGAATAGGGCTGAAAATTATACAATACTTTATTAGCTATGTATATAAAAACATTTGATACATTTATTTCAAGTTAGAAGAGTACAAAATAGGTTGAATTACAGAGACATTTGATGGAACTAAATATTCTAAGTACTTATCACTGCGGTATAGTACACAGTGTATGATGATCAAATTCGAAATCTTACCTGGTTGCGAAGCCGAATACAACTCCTTTTGTTCAAAAGGGAAGGGTGTCACCAGATGTTCGTGGCGCAGCGGCGACAACACCTCGTTCGCTTCAAACTGTCCTCCCAAATCCGTGAAATGGAACAGCCGAGGGGTCGAGTCCCCACCGCACTCCTTCCCGCTTCCCAACACAGAGTTATAATACTGCTTATTTGCAACGCCCAGCGCGTCCAACACTTCCTTAGGCTCCTCGCCCTCTTTCACTTCGGTTATCTTAACATCTGCCGCGTTTTTGCCGAATAAGTATTTCGACTCTCGCGCTATTAATTTGTTCGCCAGGTCGATAGCAATGTTCTTAGTATGTTTTAGACTTCGCGCTCCGTGCCAAATGTATATACCACATTTTTCTGTGTCTACGAGTAAAAAGGAGCCTCGGCTTCGAAGTTGGCGTACGGAACATGGCACCTGAAGGGAGTATGCTTCGTTTGTCAAGTTTCCGCGCGTCACAAATAGCCGGTATCTGCTCTTATCTGTGTCTCTTTTCCCTTGATGTATGACTAGGTTTCCTTGGAAGAGATTGAGGAACGCCGTCGGTTCGTTACCTTGAGCGACGCGCACTTGTGGTCCCTTCTCTCTGTCCAACTCGACCGTTAGCAAAGCGGCGGCGCCTTTCTCGTTAGAAGATGCATCTTTCCCCTGCCAGCAGAAGTATGCGCATCTATCTCTTCCCGTCAAGTTATGTTTCGACGGTTTACCATTTAGTTCCCGTCCAGACACAGTGATTTGATACTCCCATCTGATGATATAACTGTCGCCCGAGAAGAATTCTGGTGCTTCAGCCTCGTTTTCGACCTTCGAAAAGTCATACTCTTGTATCACCCATTTGCACACTGATTTAGTTTTGATATCGTAGTGTCTCATGCTCTCTTTGTCGTAGTATTGTGTGCCGCGACCGATGTGGGATCCTTCTAAAATGAGATCTGGATCCTGGTATTCGTTCGACCACATTTCCTCGGCGTCGCAGGGATTGATTTCGACACCGTTGGACTTATTCTCTTGCGGTTTTACTTTGATCACGCGGGAGTAGTCTGGCCAGTCGAGGAATTTCTCTTTGAAGAGTATTGTTTCCATGTGCTGCGTAATTTTTGATAATATCGCCCATTCAGGTCTTGTTTTGGCCGCTTTGGCAGGCGCAGCCGAATCTAATCGGGCACCTTGATATACGGCGGCATTTAACGGGTTGATGTGACACTCTTCGTAATTATAACCCTCGTCGAACAGTTCTTGAGCTAACTGTGCGGCGCGTCTTCGACTCTCCAGGGGTACATTCTTTCCGTACCAAATGTACATTTCGGAGCCGAAATCGAAAACGATTACTTTAGATTGGTGCAACATCGCGATCTTCGGCATTTGGCCCCAATATTCCTGGATTGGCACCAACTCATCATCCATTACTTCGTAACACATATTTGTTTGGATGATGCAGGACTCAAATATCTCGTCTTCATCAGCGTGGCCAGTTTCAATGGGTTTGTATTCTTCAATCCCTTCGGTAACGCCGAGTAGCGACCAAAATTGGTTCCAATGTTTGTTGGAAATATTTTTTGTTTGTTCATCGATTTTCGTAATGCCTGATGAGTTCTTGCATCCCAGATCTTTAGTGTTGTGAATGTGTAGAGCGATGTCCGTGCTACGATTTCTAAAAATAAAAGAAAATATTTGATTAACATTTGTAGTACATTGTAGTACATGACATGTATAGTACATAAATACTTAAGATATACTTCTTCAGCAAGATAGGTTTCTTCCTAAAACAGCGTATTGTTGACTTTGTATAGCATTATGCTGAACTGGAGGTCAAGTCTTACTTTTGCTAATGAAAACACACACATTATGTGAAAAATAAAGGATTTTCTTATTTTATACATTTTAATGTTCTACTTACTTTTCTATAACGTTTGCATAGAGTCCAATATACAAAAACACTTGATCAGTTGTGATGAGGATGAAGCAGTCACCGCGGTTCACGTTCGAATGAACGGGCTCCACAAGTCGAGTCTGTAATTAAATAAATAAAATCTGTAATTAAAATAACTTAATCAATCGCATATAACCGGCTAAATCAATGCTGACTAACTGGTAATCCTGTTACAAATGCTGGTATCTACACGCTATGAAAATATGTAAAATATGTTATTGTAGAAATTACAAGTTAAAATATATGAAATGACAATAGTTTTATACAAATAGGCTATAAGCTTTTATGATAGTCAGACTCTACTTCGAATAGGAATTAAAGTTAGTAAATTCAAAAAAAAAAAAATACCGGCCGAATTGAGAACCTCCTTCTTCTTTTTGGGAAGTCGGTTAAAAAGTGAATCTCTATGGGGATTATGACAGTTCTACATTTGCGGGGTACGAATAAATTTTAATACGAAATAGACATATACTAGCAAAAATGTATTTATATACCTGCACCCTCCTCCTGCCCTTGACTTGTAGTAGCATGAGGGACCGCGTGCCGGGCGCGGGCGCGGGCGCGGCGGCGGCGCTGCGCAGCGCCACGTGCGCGAAGTCCTCCTTGCTGGCCAGCGCCGCCAGAGCCTCCGCTGCCAGGCCGCAGTTTGCCGTCACTAGCGGGAATACCGACGTTTATATATTAAACTAGCTGCCACCCGGGGTTTCACCCGCCTAGTTCCCGTTCCCGTGATCACTTAGGGGTATGAGAAATAGATGTTGCCCAATTCTCAGACCTACTGAATAAGCATATTCATAAAAATCAATCAAGCCGTTTCGGAGGAGTATGGTAACTAACATAGTGACACGAGAATTTTATATATAAGATATTTCCTTCCATCTTTAATTTGAATGGCTTTGGGGATGAGAGGTAATGGAATGGAAAATTTTGTGCAGCCAGGTTCTGGCCAAGTTACATAAACAATTATTAAATTGGAAATAAATCTAACTAGACATCAAACTTCTTTTAGAATCTAGATTCGGAGGTTTCTGTATTTTTTAATATAAAGATTAAGTTAAATGTGTCTCTGTTTTCACAAGAGTTAACCATTCAGACTGAATCTAATTATTAGCAATTTATATCAACATGTCCATATTTTCATGTTTTTCACATTCAAACAAAGTAACATTCCATTAAGAAAAAAACACCTAAATAGGTATCACAAGTTGCGATAGTGAGGTAATCATGAGTCAAACAGATGCTAAACAATTTAATGCAAAATATGTGTGATGCAAAACAAACAGTGCATTATAACCATATGTGTCATTGGTAAACCATAGGTGTTAGGTGTAGGCTATCCAGACGAAAAACCTTTAGATATATTAGACTTTTCATACAGAATTATAAATGAAAATATGTTTCAAGTAATATGTAATAAATTTCGAAATTAAGTGATAAGATTAGTTAAGCCATCCTATCTAATATGAGTTATGGCCGTTATTTGATAATATACCTAAAAGTTAACTACACCAATGACTTAAATACATACGTCCTTGGATTAAAAGCTCTTGTAATTATTAAAGGTGATGGTGGACTATGGCCAAGACCCCGTCTTCGTTAGGGGCGGCCCTAGCACCTTGGAGGAGTCGCATATGAGCTGATAATGATAAATTTAAATAACACGAAATGACAGCAAACGTTTTCTATTTGATTTTTGTCCTATTAATAGTGTTTTTAGTCATGAAAATCACTTTATCGTCATCTTTAATAAGATTTACTTTTATCGTCAATATTATAGGTATATAGGTTTTAGTTTTAATTATATACCTTTCTCCTTGATGAGTTGATCGCGGATAGTGGAGGGTGGGGCCACGTACTCCTGGCGCAGGTCGGTCCGCGCGGCGAGCGCCTTGAGAGGGTTGCGCGACGCCGCGTGCCGCCGTTCCCGCTTCGCACGCCGAGACCACTCGTTGGCCAACCTTTTAACAATATAAATGTCAGATACTTCGATCGAACATACTTATCCATAGATTTTGGTACAATAATATTCACAGCGTTTTTGAAACGTGTTTGTATGGATACAAGCGCGATCTGTGTTAAGACAGACGCAGCTTGTAGATGTTTGCACACGCTTTGAGGAATAAAAAACGGTGAGCTGATGGCCTAGGGGCGTGGCTTTTTGAGAGCATGTCAAATGCTATTCGACAGATATTTCATGGTTAAATTTCGAAAAAATAATTATGTTAGAAATTTTAGCTAAATCAACATCAGTCGCCAATTATGTATTAATCTAATAGAGTTATAGGGCCTAAACTGAGTTTTTGGCAAGGCTTTGAATTGTTTTTTATTAATGTAGGTATACAGCCGAGAGAGTTCTACTTACAACTGCCTAGACCCGCTATCGATGGCGTCAAGGTCGACATCGTTATCGACTCCGACTTCCAAAGTTCTCTCCTGCTGCAGTACTGGCGCGAAGAATGCATGGAAGGTTTCATCGTCAGCGCGCGGCACCCGCACTGCGCAACCAGATTTCTCTGCTCCGGGTGAAACATCATCTACTAGACAGAGAGAAAAGATGTAGTGAGGTTAGCTTTCGTTTTTTAGGTTGGGACATAAAGAGGGATTGTAATGTATTTTGAATCAGATTTTATGGTTTAGAATGGTTTCAATACTTTCGATAAATTGTATTTGACTTGAAATCAGTTTCCAACGGTAATATTTCGGTAAAACATGAGCATTCAAAAACAATTCAGTTTGTGTTTGATCAGCAAATGTGGGAACAGTCATAAAAGTCCTTCAGTTGTCTGATAAAGGTATAAGTATTACAGGAAGTATCGGCTTGAAACCACATTGCAACCACAATACATTGGATTAACTACTTATGTAGAAGTAGAAATATTTTTATAAAATTTTCAGATGATAACTGAGAGGGACAAAGAACGGTGATACTATCATAAGGTAGTTAATAGTCACTGCTATCAAGTTATTCAAGTTGAATCGCCAAAATCTTTGTTTGTTTGAACGCACTAGTAAATTTCCGAGATTAGTCTATATAAATTAATTAAACCAATATTAAACAAAATAGTGCTACAATGTACCTAGTTATGAAACATCCTTGAAAACGTAAATTTTAATTACAGATTTACTAACAAAAGCACTTTCAAGTGTTTTGTGCGTATCACTTCAAATTATCAAAATCCGGTAGGTGGTTAGAGTGGCATTAATGATACCACTCGGCAATCGAGTGTGCATTATCAATTTACAACTAAACGGGTGTGTTGTTCACATCCTGCCGCTAATGCCTTATTATTTTGAAGTTAGCTTTCATGTTTCATGTATAGGTACAGTGGCGATAAATAACTATAGATACTGTTCATACATTTTGACAGGTATTAACTAACTTCAAAAAAGGAGATTCGCTTTACGACTTTTACTAAGTTTTTTGGTACCTAACATACATACAATTATTTTAAATAGAACTAGAAATTAAGTCAATTTATATTACTCGCTTTTCTAAGGGATCTACCAAACTTTTCTAATATATTTTCCATAAAAACCACATTTTAGAAGACAAATATTCAAATCGGTAGTCTCGAATTTGGTGCATACCTCCATATTTAAGCCTAATTTAATTCTGATAATATTATAGGACAAATATTCTTATTTTCTAAGAGTTATAAATCGTGTAGGTACTCACTTTCATCGGCCCTACTAATGCTCTCGCTGACAGAGTGACTTCGCTTGAACGACTCCCGGTCGGGGCGAGATTCCTTCGGCTTCGAGTCGACGGCGACGGAACTGACGACGGCGCACGACGCGGAACGGAGCGGCCCTGACGCGAACCCGTTGGTAGGGGACGTAGGTTGCTTTCGAGATCTGAGGGTCATTTTATTAACATTATGATAATGAGAAGGTTTGTGTCTGGGTTTTATGGTTCGGTAACGGATAGGGATAAATCTTGCAAACATATAGGTCTGTGAATTTGCACATCATCTTAAAATTATAATCTCGGGAAACAATGTGATGCCGTAGCACAAACCCGTACGAAACAAAGAAGGGGTTTTCTAAAAATCATTATGTCCATAAAGATTCTTATCAAATGTAAAGTTGATTTACTACTATTTTACTATAGACGAGTGTCTTATGAAAACTCTACTTACTTTTATAGCTGTTTTATTTACTATTATTAATATCTACACCAAGAACTTAGACCGGGATGTATAAATAAGCTTAAGAATGATCAAGAAAACTGTAGCATTATCCATAAGGCATACCTGAACGTATTTGGGGGTGGTATACCAGGCGAAGCAATAACAGGCGGTGGGGGGACAGCAGGCGGAGGAGACACTGGTGGTGTCGAATTTGTTACTTTGTCCCTTTCTAATCGACCGGCTACCGTAAATAAGGATGCGTCGCTTTGAGGTACTCGTTTGCGCCATCCCTGTAACAATTTTAAGTAATTTTTAATTTATAATTATCAAAAAAAATTTGAAACAGAAATAGTAAATTAAATACAAGTTTCCTTATAAATAGCTATGAGAAAGCTGAATAAAAAAAAATTACAAAAAAGGGTAGATATGGCACTTATCACTTTCCATTGAATTCGACAGTCGATTATGTACTTTATTATTATGTGTATTTTAGTATACATTGCATTATGGAGGATGTTCTTTGGCAGTAGATACGTAAATATAGCCGCCACTTGATATAGGATTAAGACTAAGGAAATAATGGATACAAAACTCTATTAATAAACACAAGATGATTTATGTAGTAGTTTCGGCTCAATCAAATAAATAATAAGAGCATTAATATCCTACTTTGACCCTACTTGATTTAGGGGAAAAACTACATTTCTTAGTTTAATTGTAATGATGAGGTGACATTATTTATAATAATTTTATTACACTTCTGCATACATTAGGGAAACGGATAATTTAAATTCGAACGCATTGTTAAAACTACCTAATGCATTATATGGCTAATGATTCACAAATCTGGGATTTCAATTAGTCATTGACAACTTCAATTTTAACTTTTAGTACGTGATTGCAAATTTATTGGAAGTTCCAGTACAAACGAGGACAAAATTGCCATATCATGTTTAATTTTTAATTAATGTTAGATTTGCGGAAACCTTAATAATTACTATAACTCATTCGTTGAAGTTCTTGTATTCAAAAAGGTTTTTTTATTCTAGCCCGTTCGAAAGGCTATTTTATTCTGTTAATTAAATATTACAGTCGCCTTTCTATGGTTAAGCATTTATGCGCGTGACTATACAGAATGAAGGCAATAAATTGACACTGGAGCAAGTAAATCGCAAAAGCTCGTATCCTTGATCTTTACAACTTACGTTTAAAGTTAAGGATAAACTTATTAGCGCAATTATAGTTGAAATGTTTTTAACACTTGCCCTCGGCTGTAGAGGTCAATAATCAACTTACGTGGTATACGGTATGTTAGTCAAGTGTGGATATATGGATATTTACACAATGTTCGATTTTATTGTTTTAACAGGTCCGTGTCAACTTTGACATATACCGATATCAATAGTAATTTATATAGCTGACTTGTATTGATAAATATGTTGTGTTATTGGAAAGCATTTCCTTGTTGGAAAACATTTATGTAATATGCTCCATATAATTTGTAACATATGAGCAAAAGGTCAATTTTGTTGATTATTTTAATGTAAATACTATCTATTTGTTCAAAGATGATGAAGGGTTATAATTCAGAAAAGCCGTAACATATAGCTTGAAATAGATTGATTATATTCGTAAGATTAAAAAATATTTAGTTAATTTATAGGAATGTATGAAATATCTTTAACATGGTTCGCAACTCTCTCTTTATTTAAACAAAGCAGTGTTTACAAACCAAATTCTAGGTTTCAAGCTCTATTTTATTTGAGCATATTATTTATGAAAGTAGAATAGAAATATTTTAAGTGTTTTACCTGAGCAGCAGTCTCTAACTTATTCCGCCTATCGGCTAAGATATTCGGACTTAATTCAGCTTCTTCTATGTGTACTTTTTTCTTTTCATCCACCACTGTGTTTAGAGATTCCTGAAACAAAATGAGAATAACTTTAAAACAGGATTTTTTTTAAATATTGTTTGCAAAATCATTTTATTGAAATTAAGTTAGTTTCCCAGATTGAAATACCTTTATTGGATTTATTCCAACAATAAATACGTCACGGTAAATACATATTTATAACAACATAAACTTAATAGAGGAAACATTATTATTATCCAACTATAATATTGACGCGATTTAGATTAACAAATTAGGTAGTAACGCCATTTACACCTACACAAATTGACGTTGTTGACATACAATTTTCTATTTTTATTGATTTCCAAATTGAATACCTCAAGCCAAGCACAATTTACACCGTCTCATTTTTATTATATTCTGTGGTGAAATGATTATGTCATTGGAATGTTCTTCCTTGATTTATAATCTTTATACATTGTTATTGTTACGTGCAGGTGTAATAAGAAGCTTTGATCTACATTCACATGGTGTTAATTATCACGCTACATTACATAACGTAACTTGACACCTCGCGACACTAAGATATAATGTAGCATTTTGCCTGCGGCTTTACTCGCACATTTTTATATGGTTTAGTAATATGTAACATTTACGCAAAGAGCTACATTTAATTCAAAAGTCTACAAATCCTTTGTTGTCATTTCATAAGCAATAAACTTATCAAAAACTAATTAAATCCTGTGCAATTTTAAGCCAGGAAGTATGCAGTAATAAAACATTATTTATAGGTACGGATTGCAGACTTGAAAGTTTCCGCTAACCCTGAATTTTGCGCCGTAAATATTAATCGCAGAAAAAAACAACATGCCTGAGAGTTATCCACGGAATCGGTGTCGAATTTTTTGAAGACAGGTTTCAGTCCACCATTGCTGGCGTTTCTAGTTTTATTCCTCAATTCTCCGATAACCGAACCAAAGTTTAGCCCTGGAGGAAAACCAGGCTGTTTTTGAAGACGTTTCAGAAAAGGTTTGTCCTCAATAGGATTGTCTACAACAGCACTATCTTGAGGAGTAGGTAAATCTATGTTTTGATTACTATCTTTAATAAGTTTATCAACATTCAGATGTTTTATTTTGTCAGCAATTTGATCAATGGATTCTTGAAGTTTAGCAGCTTTTTCACTTATTGGCGCAACCTCAGCTTTAATTGGTTTAATTTCCAAATTGTAACATGATTCTATACTCGCTGGTTCATCATTACAATTTTTAAAATCGTTCTTATCCAAAGACAAGTTTTTTATGATACTTTGTAGCTTGTCATCGCTCAAAATAGTTTTCTCGAGGAATTCGGCTAATCTTTCTTTAGGCGGACTTTCCCGTTTGGCAACTTTTTCTATAAGTACTTTTTCTGTATATTCTTTTAATAGTATGCTCGGTTTGGTTATGTCGTTATTTATTGATTCGTTGTAACAAGGTATGGCTTGTTTAATGTCTGTTTTGGTGTCATTTACATTAAAGTATATTTCGTTATGTTCTTCGGAAGCAACTGGGGATTCTTTGTGAATAGCTTTTTCAAATCCATCAACAGATATCGGTTCATTCGATATGACTTCTTTTGGGACACTTTGTGTTAGTTGAGGTTGCTTTTGTTTTCCTTGCACTATAAACTTCCATATTAAATACAATATCACACCGAAGCCAATAACGGATTCATAAAACATTTTGAATTATTGTCCAATCACATCACTGACTAGAATAAGGCTTACACGCAGTTCCAATATAACTAACAATCCTTGAAGGCTTCGCGCTTCATTTGTAACGAGGAGGCAATTGGGAAATACAGTTTTTTGCACTATTCGTAATCACACATTTTGCTGTATTGTCAAATCGACGTATTACTGGGTAATTGTTGATTCTTTAATTTATACTGTAATTAAATATGAAGTTGCTTTTAATTATACAATAGATAGATCGAAAACAATAACAAAGCGCTGCAAACAAAGCGCGTGCGCCGACAGACACTAGTACACTGGCGGATCATTTAGATCGTCATTATCATCTGGCAGCGGACGGCGCGTGTGACTCATGCGCAGGTCCTAGAATGTGTGTAAACATTATCATCGACACCACAACCAGTAGCGGCAATATTATGACGCATCTCGTGTAATGAAAACTCTACAAAGTTAGGTGCGCCTCGTCCGTCCGGACCAGTTGGAGCGTCTTGAACCAACGATGCGACCTTCAAACGGGAAATCATACCACTCCCAAACACACAATCATTACGATCTCTCTATCAAACAAACCTTAACCAAACAGTTAAATGACTGAGGAAGAGCACTAAGCTGGCAAAAAGGCTGGGCCAAACTCGTAAATTCTAACGAATATAACCGTAAAAACCATTCACCGTTTATGTCCGTTATATGCAGCTAGGTACTCGTTAAGCATACAATAATATAACATTTGAATAATAAATTTAAGGACACAAGGAAAATCATAAAGCTGATTTCCTCGCCGCAGACACACAACGTTGCGTCTATCCACCACAATTGTACGCAATATCTTCACGCGTCGACAGTTCAATACCAAATATGACAACTTGTCCAGACCCTATTCGGAATCATGCAAACTGCGAACACCAAAATTATTCAAAACATTACGGAGATCGTCATTAACAGATTGCTAATTTAAATAATAAATGTACCTAACAACATTTTGAATACCAACGGAATATTATTCCTAATCATACATTCGTGGAGTGCTCCAAAATAAATCAATCATTGTCAGTGAGTGAATATCCATGAATAGAGAATGATATGGGTAATCACAGAGGAATCCATCACAATTGTTGTAATATCAACAGTAGACACAATAAAATACCACATAACTATGCATCGATGTTACTAACTTAAGTTGAATACAAATGATGGTTCATACGACTTAATGTTTAGAAATCCAATGAGACGACTACACAAAGAATAATTAATGTTTAAACCAAAATTGACACAGTAAGTACCTACGTTTGAACGAGCGAAAGCGAAACAACAAAAATAACTGTTATATACTTTAGTATGATTGTAGTCAAAGAAAGGTCACAGTAGAAATTTCCGCTAATAAAATTATATAATTCGTAGCCGATTACAAGGTCAAATACGAAGATAGCAAAGATAAACTATAAGATAAAGGCCATGATAATGAACGAAGAACACGATTGGAATCACAATACACAATTCACTTCGGGAATTGAATTCTACTAACAATCATTAGTATCAATTGAAAAAATCAAGGACCACCGATTGAAACACTTGTGTAAATTATGTAGTCATTGAAATCAATTTTCGACGATAAACAAGATATATATATAGACACCATAGTTATTAAACCTGTAAATGAGAGAAATTTCACCATGTACAGCGGTGAGCATTTAACGTAATTTTGACGAAAATTTGACGTAAGTCATGAATACCACATTGTGATGAAAAAGTAAACACTCTTTTAACACACTTAAAGGTTCAGTCGAAGGAAATGAGATATAGAATCGATTTTTGAATTTCATACACGGCGCGAGTACAGAGGCGCGCGCGCACTGTCGCCGAGCCCGCCAAAACAACTGGCGGTGCCAGCTTGTCTCGCTGACCAGCTGGGTCATTGCTAAATGCATGCAATATTCAATACCACTTTTGGTTGAGTAAAATTAGGATTCATTTCTTGTTTGTTTAACAATTTTTAAGGCAAATATCCGGGAAATTAACTGTTTAGCAAGTTTCGAAGTTGAATATCGCACTATACGATGAAATATGATTCAACCTTCAGAATGTAAAAAGAACTTTGAAGTTCGACTCCAATAAACGAGTACGAAAATCTCTCTAAAGTACAGTTAAAATTGAAGATTACACTGGAAATGTGAATGTACACGTTAATTATTCGGACAATTAAACTAATTTGCGCGTATATAAAGGCGTAACATGTGGTAACGCTCGCATGTGCGACTGTGTATTAAGTAAAACGACACGACTCGAATTTCGTGAGAAACCTTTTTTATTTTGGCGATGAAAGCTAAATATTTTTTTTCGCTCGCCGATTTACGTTTGATAATATTCACACGTCGTAGCACAGCGTTCAGTTTGCTTATTTTTAGAATTTGCTTTTGTAAGTTCATCGACATCATTACCATTGTCTTCACCTAGATAGTGAGTGGGTAAATAGAAATAAACTAAGATTTATTTACGTCTTGAAAATACGTAACACAATATTTAAAATTTTCCTAATATTTACAACCATATCAGTTACTTAATCTACATCAATTATGTTGACGAACATTTTATCATTCAAGATATTGCAGTTCTTTATAATTTTAGATAGATAAAGTTGACTACCATGTGCTATCATTATTCCAGTGCCGACTCCGCTGTGGCCAAAATTTATAATTAGCTTTCGAATCTAAGCCAAACATTATGTAGAGCACTTTCATAGTTGTTATATTTTGTTGGCACTGTTTGACTGATGAGAATAACTAACAAAACTATAACATGAGTAACAAGCTTGTGATTTTTAACGATGCGTTTTCTAGAAAGAGATTTTAAGCTGAAATATTTGTCGTTCTGCCAAATAATTGGACTAAATGATAAATGTTTAAGGGCGTTCGGCACAACCACTAACCAGGTTCAAAAATCTGTACATGTTTCTCACTTTGCAGATCTATCCCACATTTCGCGCTTATAAGAATATCATAGAAATATAATAAAACAATTTCATGCGCTCAAAGACTTATGACAAAGTCTATGTCTCAAATAATTTTATTGACAGGTCGCCCTACCCTGGTGATCTTTTTCGTGTTTATGCACATTCAGGAACTCTTATGATTGCAATAAGATCTAACAATATTGTGAAAGAAGATATAAAAAGCTTTGAAGTCCACAGCAGGATATAAACCTTAGTATTCGTGATAGTATATAAAATGCTTTTAAGAAATTATGAACTTATCTTACGATGATTATTTCAATTCCAAGAGAGTATGTATCATGATACATTAAATTTCTCAGGTAATGGACAAAGAATTCTTTGTTTCCATAAAGTAAAGGTACAAAGGGGTAATGCTACAGGTATGTATGACTCAGAACAGTTAATGTTGGGTTGGACTTAGTAATGCTATAAATTTAGAGCGAGGTTTAAAATGACAAGATGACATTTTTATAGGCTTGACGCAATAGGTTGATAAGTTTGTCACTCTGCCAGATTATTAGGACTCTATTACAGCATCTTCATAATGATTTTTTCTTGGCAGGAGTTTCAGATTGATGATCTCTTTATGGGTTATTGTTTAGTCCGATTGCGATTACTAGCAGTTGATTTATACTAACTTATGTACCTACATTTAATAATAAGAACACAAGTAAACCTTGCATAGCTGAGGCGGACGCAACATAAGATGCACGTTTCGATAGGGCTGAGTTTCGTAAGTTTGTGAGTATTTTGCAGAATTCCAACGGCATAAATATAAATAATTTATTAAATGATTATAGTACGTTCAAAGTTGTGGCGGTAATACGATCATTTCAATACGGCAAAAATAATTAAATCCGAAGTCCCAAAACCAAATTCGCTAAATGTTTGTAAAAGAAACTCCATGCCAAAGCTTGTATTGTGAAAGACAAGTATCTTCCAACTAAGTTTCCAATTAAAATATAATTAATTACCTACAATATGGCAACCCTAATGTGCAGTGCACTTGTGCAGTGCCTCAGATCCTGCGATGTATTGCGTCACGACTCCTGCAGAACAGGTTTCGCCGTCGACGGGTCATGTTACACTGGCTTGCGGCTGCGCGTGCGCATGATCGTTGCATTCGTTTTGTCTATGCATGGGAATATCGTATAGCTGGTATTTCTATACATATCTCCTTTTGTATAGATACTGCACCTACTATTACCGGACTTGTTTTATTTAAAACGTGTGATTATATATTCTCTATGCGGTCGGTTTCTATCGACATAAGTACGATATAGAAGCAAATGAAAAGTATGTCAACCCCTTAAGTAGGTTTTCCTTTAGTCCAATAAAAGATAACTACCCTACTTTTTTACCTAATAGTCACGCCATTGTTCTCAAGGGAATAGTTGTGAGGTTGCTAAGATAGGTATGTATACCATGATATTTTGTTTATCCTTACAATATGAGGTTCTATTATATATACACTTACTGGCAAGTTTAAATAGGTACCTAGATAAGTTCTATTGAAAATAAAATCAAAGGCTTGACTAACAAGAGCAACCTTTACATTAAATGCCATACATAAACACTGCCCTTAAACAAAATTCTAAAATTACCATGTAAATCCACGACCTTTCGCA
This sequence comes from Thyatira batis, assembly GCA_905147785.2. Taxonomy (NCBI): domain Eukaryota; kingdom Metazoa; phylum Arthropoda; class Insecta; order Lepidoptera; family Drepanidae; genus Thyatira; species Thyatira batis. The sequence goes on along the minus strand of LR990497.1, from coordinate 3,499,437 downwards.
CTTAGCCTTAAGACGACACGACAACAAGTAACTATAATAATCCGATTATACGAAACGACACCTGGATTGTACGAGGTACGACCTCATTCTAATACAACCCTATAAGGTAAGGGTTATACGAAGTGTTACGCTGTCCGTAAATGGCAATGAGGACTAGAATTATGCAGTCAAATATGGTCTAGAATGTCGGTATACATAATGTTGCACAAATTAAGACATTAGGATGCATATTTAATTAAGAAAGGTGTATTGACAAATCAGTTGCATTTGTATAGTGGTCTTAGATTAAATTAAGGCGATTGGAGAATTAATATAAAAGTTTAATTAAATCGAGATGTGTGGAAAAATAAAAACAAACTTTGTAAAACAAAATACGCTTTTACATTTCCCCCGCAATATGATTCAGTTACGATGCCGCCCGAGGCGCCACAGTCGTACATTTAATTTCCGCCCGCAAACATAGATGGCGCTGACACGTGATTTAATAAAAGAGCACCACCGTAACAGGATAAATCCAATTTTGCGCTTCGGTAAATACGAGGGTACTTTATAGACGTCGAAAAAAATGGGAAAACATTACCAAAATCAATGAGAAAGGAAATTAACCAGCTCTAAATTAGGTCGCAGTAAAAGTGAAGCTTGACACAATTAAATTGAAAGCTACGAAAATCATGACTGATATTAAAGGAGGCTATGCCTATAAAAGTCATGTCATTTGGGTGAAAATGGATTGAACTTTTAAACAACCCCATCCACCGTTAGATTGATAGTTATATGATGGAGTAGATATTTTAAAGGTTACCAGGACATTTCATACAAAAGGTAAGTTAAGTACCTACTTGGGGTATTTGCTGATTAGCGATTTAAATAAATTATACTGTAGGTATTCTGATAAGCGTTAACCCAAAATATCAAAGGCTCCAGTGGCAACAAAGTAAATTGATTCTAATACCCCATTTGTAACCCACTGCAAGGACCACTAAGCAGAAAATAAGGGTCCAGCAAGTGATGACGCAGCAATTTTATCCTACAGGAAGGAAACTCGCACGTTTTGGGAACACGAACAAGGGTACATCTATATTATATTATTGGTGAGATTTATTAGGGGAAATGTTGTATTTAATATAAGCTATAGGTACCCTATTCAGGGCCTTCGCTAGCTCCTAAATCAATGGTTGTCGCAATTTCATATTCTGTAAATCTGTATTAATCCAAGCAATTTCCATACGATTCTAAGAAAGTATTCTCTGTCGTAATGTTTTACCAAAGTACGCTTATTTATAGGTTAAAATGAAATTAGAAACTTCACCGTAGAGTATTTAAAGTAAAGTGTTGACATGCTTTAAAAGCTTTTTACGCAGCCATTAAACGTTAATCTGCTTTACTATATAAATCTGTCAGTTTTCAATTAAAATGCCAATACCCTGTGACTGATGGGAAATAAAACAAAGGATGTGATTAAGGTTAACGTTTGCCTTTAGGGAATCTGGACCGTGACCTGTCAACATTACGTCAACTCGTAAACAATGTTTGCAACGACAAAAATCATCCATCGACGACCTTAATTCGCACACGATAAGGTTTAAATTTGTTTACGCGGTTACATGTTTTTTTTTGTTATTACAGGCAGAGAATGGCACGCGATTTCAGCTAATTTCAGTTCGCAAAGTTCACGCGAGGCGTGGCAGTTGTAATTATGTTTTGTAACATGCGTGACATTGATGTGGGGTTATTAACCTCCATTATCTTCAATGGGAGTTCATGGTGGAAACGGAACCGGTAGTATATAATTGTAATTTGGATAGTTCATCTATTTGATAATAGTGTAAATGGGCTGTTGTCGAAAATCAAACGCATGCGAATAGGATTGCTATGTAAGATTACATACTATTACGACTAGGATTAACATGCTTGATATCTATAGGTACTTCTATCTATACTCATTTATAAAGCTGAAGACTTTGTTCGTTTGCTCACTTGAACGCGTTAATCTCAGGTCCGATTTGAAAAAATTTTCAGTATTAGATAGCCCATTTATCAAGGAAGGGTATAGGCTATATTATATCACTACGCTATGACGAATAGGAGCGGAGCATCAATTAAAAATATTGCAAAAACGGGGAAGTGACGAAGTTGGGCGAGTCGACTAGTAACTATTATTCATCAGTATTTATGTTAAAATTTATATTTTCGTGGGAAATGTGTAAAGACTAAACACCGTGTCATTTCCCCGCGACCTTGTCACGCAAAAACGATAGCGTCGCCCTCCAGTCAAGTTACGGGATTCGTCACGCTATCTTGTTATCGTTGTTTACTGGAACGTATCGACGATTGCGTTACTATCGATAAAAATATCGATTGCGATAGATCAATTAAGATATCCTATTATGAATAATAAATGAAATTATAAAATATTGCTTTTTACTTTTAAAATAAATTCATAAAGGTTTGGATGGATGTTTCAAACTCAATTACGCCAGAATGGCTGAACGGATCTGAATAAAGTTTGGCGCAGAGATTGTTTTATAGTCTTAAATAGTACATAATTTTTTATACCTACCGGAAAATTTAAGATATTACGGGAACACTGGTGCTTAGATAAATAAATGGCTAAACAAATCGTAAGTGTATTAAATAATTCAAGGTGACAACAGAACTTGGTCGCAATTATATAAATATGCCACTCCCTTACAATTCCATGTTTTAAAATAGTTTTAATTTATTGAAGTGACACGGAAGTGTCATGTTTGGAGTAATCAACGCGCTTACCATTTAATTTCAGGCTTAAATAATCCGCACTAATTGTAAGCGACGCATTTTTCAGTACATTAATATATTCCGTATATGGATCTAAAGGCCTTTATATATTTTTGTTTTGAATCCCAAATATGAAATTAACAAATATACAAATTGTAGTTAACATTTTGATTGGATAACCAACAGTTTACTTTAGTAAATTGTAAAATGAGAAAACACAATTTTCAATATAAATGCTGTAAATCACGCTTGGAAATTGATTACGGTGCGGCTTGGAGGTTTACCAAGTCATCAAAGCAATAATAATGCAGTAAAAGAGATATCCCCGATCGGCACAGTGGCTTTATGCCCTTGAATTCTACTGCAAAGGGCTTTTTATTGATCCCTTTCCAAGCGTCCTATTAATATACACAGTATATTTCTATTAATAAATTATTCCTATTATTAATGTTAAAGTTTAGTTTAACGATGAAAACGAATTAACAACTTATGTAACTACGGGTATATTTATCAGATGTAGTCTTAAGAACAACAGAAAACGCAAACGAAATGTACTAGGATATTAATGCCCAATAGAGTTAAAATCGGGGGGAAACCCATCAAGGAATAAGCAACCAGTTTTGTAATTACCCAAATATTAACATGTTGATAGTTAATTTACGTAATATTTATTATTTTATTGTAGGTATGTTATTGGCTACCCAAATAATTGCATTTAATAATTTCAATGACGAATATGATGCTATACAATCAGCGTCATACGAAACTCCATCCATAATTTCGCAAAAGTCGGAATGTCAATATACCCTATTGTACTACTTTCAGCTACGTCAACGAATTCAAGTAGGTATCTACCTACTTGGTACTATACGTCACTATCACATTGTTTCCATGTTCCAGGTATATAATTAATAGCAGCACAACAAGTCTGCTAAAATTTAAGCTTTAAATGAACATTTTCCTAAAAACAAATTGTTTTTTCATTTTGCTTTTCCTAGTAACAGTACCTAATATAGCTTTCTATTCACCCATAGAACAATAGGTACGCCCTCGTACGTAAGTATCCGCCGGTACTCGTGTAAACATGAAGAACCTAAGCCCGTGCTTATTACGGCCGTCAAAGCCTATGCAAGGTCGGCGTTGTGCCTATAGTCGAGATGAGATTGCCCGAGTCTATTGACATGCCGTCCTTTACTATGTGATGATAAAAGATAAGGATAGGTATAGTGCATGGCTCGCGGCATAAGGGGTGCGCGCAGTAGCTGCAACTTCAGTGCTCTTGAAATTTTTACCACTCGACGGGTAGGCTAGTTTTTAAGGGGCCCTTCATTTGATAGTTTTTAAGTGCTGGGTGTATGGAAATAGAGGTTGTGTAGTCATCCGTTTGGTACGCCTTAAATAGAAGTAAATGAAAACGTAATAGTTAACTACAACTGTGAAAAATATACGCAATTGGCAAACTATTCCTGTATTTTAAGGGCTCCATTAAAGTACTTTCGTACTTTCAAGTTTTGATACCAAAAAAATGTGAGTACATACATTGATCCTGTTCTTCACCCGCTCTATTGCTTTGGAGTCTTCCTTCTCGGGACTGAGACGGCAGACCCTCGCTCGCCAGTCGTTAGCACCGGCCGCCTGAAGAGCCGCCAGCCTGTAAACAATGACAAAAATATGTAAATTATTTGATATATATTTGAGATATATTTGAAACATCTTCATACGCTACAATTAAGTTTTAAATGTTTTTAATAATTGGTAAATTTTTTCATCTATTTTCTATATGAATAAAAAATTCTATATTTGTCCTAAACCATTGATCAAATTGTCATCAAATATTGGTTTTAAGAAGCAACACGCGAAAGCTTTTGGTCTCAAAAATATAGAAAAAATTACAATAATAGTATCTAAATTAAACGCATTTAAATTTACAGGTTTCTTGTATTTGTGTCATGTCTGCCATACTAAAATAAAATAGCAAGTGTATCATATCGTAAAATATAACTTATGTAGGTAAGCATATGGGTTCGAGCGAGCTCTATATGTAGATATATTAACAATACAATAGATACAAGCCCTACTACTTATTCAATCTAAGAACCATTTACATCACAATACATCTATCAATGCAATGATTTACCGTTACATTACAATAAGTATACAATGGAATAGTCGTATGTAGTAGAATCAATTTAACTTCGTCTTGTTTGATTACTATATTGATAGCTAATCTATAATTAAAACTTACGAACGAAATACTTTGTTTGAAACTTCATAGTATGTGGTTAAATACAAGTTCGTCTATCAATTTGGATTCTTTAGACGTAAATATAAAATTATTTTAGTCCTGTTGTGACGTTACGTTTCAGTTATTATGAAAAACTACAGTTAGGTAAATGTTTCGTTAAGCAACGACAATTTTTATATAGATAGTACAAAAATGTCGCTTACCGCCGTATGTACCCTTACATCTTTGAAACTACGCATCGGATTCGAGAGGAACATTTATACCTATCTATCCGTATAGTCAAAAATTTTTTTATACGTACGAAATCGTAGCTTTGTCTGTTTGTCTCGCTTTCACGCTATAAGTACTGAGCCTGAGAAAGGACATAGGCTACTTTATATCCCGGGAAAATGGAAGATCTCCTGGGTACGCGGGTGAAACCGCGGGGAGACACTAGTTTATATATAAATATAAATGTCCAGTATTAGTAAATAAACAGATAACGTGAATATGTGCCCTTCATTATGTTAATAGTTAAATATGCATTGTCTCGTGTAAGTTACGATTAGTTATGAACTCTGGGCACCTCTTTATCACAAGTCGTTAGCGTTAATTATTTGTGGGCCGGCAACCGACAATATGGTGCATTGAACGCGGTGAAAATATTTAAAATATTATTACATGGTGTACCTAAAATTATTAAACGATTATTCTTTATAGACTCCAATTATTTTGTTATCATTTTATGGGATAGGACTAGGCTATAGGACATAGTAAACAAAAGCATGACCCAGAAGTCCTCGTGTTGTGACAAGCTATACGACTTTTATTCTATTTCATAGGTGTTACTTTTTTGAGCATTAAAAATTCTGTTTCTAGAATTTATTTCTAAAAACCGTCAGTTAACCTTATTTAGGAACAAAGCGTTACTCAACCTTTTCAACTCCATAAAAAAATATTATAACCCATTTTGTGACGAAGAAGTTCTATTACGCTTTCCAACTATAACCGGCTATAGCTACTTAGTTATATAAATTTTATTGTTACCGGATTATAGTTATCAAAATAAAGAATCTAAGTGGATCCAACACAGTGACTAAAGAAAGACTTTCATAACAGGAAGATATTTAAAAATACGAGAGACAAATTGTAATTTTGCACTTATTTTTATTTTGAAACTACTTGAGACGCTTTAAAAAGGATGCAAATTGCAATCAACATTTTCACTTGAGTTTAATGAACTGCATACCGTCCCTCTGGTAAATAAAGGGAAGTGTGGATTAAAATTAATTATGTCATATCTCGTAAACAGTGGTAGGTAAATAAGTTATTCACTGTCTATACCTTTTCCTGTTATAATTAACCTTATTTTAATTTTAACATGTTTTTCCATAAGGCATAGGCTGTAAATACTGTTTATGAAAATAAATATAATTAGAAACATATTTGTAAGTGATAGGTAACTGGCTTAAATATTTTTACGGTTGGTAATAATAAATTTTTGTTTTGTTTATGAATCACTACATAGTATAAAACAAAGTCGCTATCCGCTGTCTGTCTGTCCCTATGTATGCTTAGATCTTTCAAACTACGCAACGGATTTTGATGCGGTTTTTTTAATAGATAGAGTGTTTCTTAAGGAAGGTTTTTATGTATAAATCATTACGCTATGACGAATATGAGCGGAGCATTAATCAAAACTGTTGCAAAAACGGGCAAGTGACGCTAACGAAGTTGCGCGGGTCAACTAGTTTCATATATGTATAGGGAAAAAGCTCATTTTAAAATATATTTCGGGTCTATTGTCTATCAGGTAAAATACCTACCTGGATAAATTCTAAGAAGACTATGCTATCAATATCTGTTTTATGGCACAAAGAAATACCCCTTATCTCTTTAAATTACTTCAGAACCCTAATCAGTAATTTCTCGGGAAACCATTGATTTCAATATTGAAAGTTAACACTAATTTCAGAACAATAGCTATTCTATTAATCCGTACCTAGTAAGTTAACCTATACAAAAGCCGAGGAGGTAGTCATTATAATTCCACGAAAAAACTTTAAATGGGTTAAGTATTAGTAAATCAGGAAGCTTTAATGTATTGAACAAAGACATTTAGATATATATGTATATATAATGACTCAGTATAACCATTCACTGTTTTGAATACTACAATTTCTAACATTTCACGAAAGCACAGAACTAACCCCTTAGAAATCAACATAATAATAAATCTACCTGCCTCATTTATTAGCACTCTAAAACATATTGATAAGAATCTATAGCGTATTGTGGTCATCACATCTACCTGTGATTGATAAGTAAACGATGCATAGGGGCTAATTTATATTGCTGTGCTTCTTTTACTCATAAAAAATTACCACGACGAAAAGAGATAGAAATACTTAAAGTCTACTCCATTTAATCTACGTAAAAAGGAATTCTAGACAGGAACTTATACCTCTAACTCTTTTTTTCCGAATAGAAATGAAAGGGATAGGTATAAAATGTCATTTTTTACCTTTCGGCAATGGTGCCCCCTCGATGCGGCATCTCGGCATGTGTGGCGCTGCGCTGCACGCCGCCGCCCAACCTGCAAACAAACAAACAAACACGTAAATAAAACATTCATAGGCACGTTACTGCGGTATATACAGGTAAAGTATTATAAAATGCTGACAGGTAATAATAATTAAATTGAGGTTTCATAATTAAGAATTATGAAGATTTTTCAATTCTAGTGCATTTCCCGTCTTGCTCGATAGAGACTAGGTTCGAAAACTGTATTAACATAAAATATGGGAAAGTCTATTATTATGAATGTTTATAATAAGCCGGCAATATATCACATTATAAATAAATTCTACCTAATAGGTAATATATTTTGTAGATTAAAATCTATTTAGGACTACGATAAAAATCTTGTGTGTGTTTTCTGTTGACCCCATAGATAAGAACGAAGTTGTATCCTACTCATAATATAGTGAAAGATTTAATGACTCAATCCCACACACACATAGAATATGTTCTGGATAAACAAAGAGATACTCTTATCCTGGAAATTATTACGATTGCAGGCTCATTCTGCTAAACGGTTGTTAGTTCTAACTAACATTATAAATGCAAAAGTTTCTGAGGATGTGGATGTATGGATGTTTGTAAGTCGTTTACGCCAGAATAGCTGAAGGGATCAGTATGAAATTTGGCACAGGGTTAGAATATGTTCTGGAATAATAAATAGGCTACTTTATATTTCGGGACACTTAAAAATACTCCGGGTACGCGGGTAAAACCGCTGGGAGCCACTAGTATTAAAAGTGTACATTATACATACATAGGTACAAGAACATTCAATTGCGAGTTATCACGACACCACAGTAAGAAACCACAAACATTTGCATTTACCTGGTCTGCTCAAATTTCTCCTTCAGAGACTTGAAACTGAACAGTCTCTCATCCATTTGCCTTACAGACAACATTTTGCAACTTCCACTTTGTATATAATCACAATTTTAACTAAAAACTAACTAGCAATACCAAAATAAACACTTATAAATAAAAGTACATTACGAAATGTATTGTAAATAAAATTAAATAAAGGAAAGGTCCTCCCTCTGTCACCATTGAAAGATAACTGACAGCCTGGCGATGTCGTGAACGCCGTCTGTTTTCTGCTTTGTCTATATTCCGTTTGGACGCGTTCATTTATAATTCGTAACAATAAATCAATGCGTTATCCTTATTTTAATTGTGTGCGAGGTATTTGAAGTTAAATATTTCATACACCAATGTGGTTTGTACTACATTTTATTTCAATTCTTATGACGTTATAAAAGGATATATTGACGCTACCTTTATCGGTGGTAACTTTTGGACAGTTTTGTGTATTATTCAAATGGAACTAATTTTAATTCATTTGAAAGACTATACCTACTTAGTGTTTTAGTAATAAAGTTTGAACAAAATATGTTCAGACTTATGTAGAGTTATTTCCTACTCGTATTGGAGTTGATAAGCTTTTGTTCTGTAGTAACATTTAACAAAGCATCGCATATATACAAATCGATTGAACTACCGTTTGCTATGAATTTTAAGTGTTCTGATAAAAACACAGTAATGTTACAACCCAGCCGCAGTACGTGGCTGATAACAGCCTGCGTCCCGCCGTGCAACGTTTCCTACTGATAAAAATAGTTGTACTGCAGAAATGTAGGATTAACAAATAAAACGTTGAGATGCCTGGTAGCTTTTAAAAATCATATGGATTTAGTAAATGTTTATATTTGATTAGATTTAGTCGTAATTCAGTAATTACGTTTTGACACATAGCTACATTATTTTCATAAATATACCTATGTATGAGAGTTTAGATTTTACAAAATATATGGTCCAATAATAGGTTTATACAAAAAATATTTCTGTTGATACAAAAGTAGATAGAATCTAAGCAAAAAATATATTATACGATGTATATTTTTCAATTTAGATAAACAACATTTCCTAACGACATGTTTATCATAAAACAAATAAAAGAGTGATTAGCCAAATCAAAACAGCACTAATAAAATGTAAATAGAGTCATTAAAAGTGCATTTAAACAAAACAAAAACATGGCTTACAAAGCGGCGATCAAAAAGTTTTTTTCCGTACCTACGCAAAAAGCCATTTCAGCTAATGCTTTTTCAATTCGCAAAGTAAACGAGCAAATAAAAATCCAACCAAAGAACATTAATGAAACTTGACTACCATTATTTGATGCTGTAAAATTCTGCATTTTGGATAAAGAACTACGCATTTCACTCATCAAAGTCTTTAAGAAATACTTGGTAACTTACCGGCTTTCTAACCCGCGGAAATTTGTACTGACAATTGATTCTTCTTGATTATATATTGTAGAAATTTTGATAAACAAAGACGCGTCCTTTTATTACGAGTAAGAGCTCGGAAGGTTCATAGGCGAGTGCGCCCAACGGCAACCGACCTACGACTGTTGGGCGGGCGGGAACACCGCGCGACGTAGAACGATCTACCTACTATAGAAACTCGAAGAGAATTGCGTTTTGGAATGCAAAGTGAATATGTGCTTACAGCATGTGAACTAGAAAAGTTTCATAGGTAGTTTTATGGTTATTATATACTGACATTTCTTATTGAAATGAATGGATTTAGTTTTAGGATTTCGGCTGCATTCACTGTTTAAAATGTACTTAACACGTGTTCCAAGGCCTGAGTAACTAATAAAGGTTATACAATTCTTAGGATTTAGTTCAATGTATACCAAATAGTACGAAGGGACTATTTATCGTCGGTACCTAATTGCTATCGAGACAGAAAACTCTACAAATAGTAGGTGCCATATGACTGCAATGTTTTGTAGACAGTGCGGAGAAAGCTAGCGACTAGGCAAACGCAGCTATTACAAGCTTTAGTTTTAGAGTATTCCGTACTTTGTCGCTAATTAATTGTAATTTTTAATTCGACTTGCGAAGTTTAAAGCGTGGCAATGCTTTGTGATAGGAAAATTCGTGGTCAAAAATTTTGTGGTTTTTTAATAAGCCTCAATTCCGTGATCAAGAATAAGTCGTCTAGTGGTTTCGACTTAAATATTAATAATAATAAAACTGCAATATATAAAATAATAGTCACATGGGACTAAAATAGTAGGTATCATGTGTGTGTGTCTTATTATTATAAGAAAAGAAGGCTGAAGACATTGCCTTCAAATGGGCGCTTATCACATTTATATATGTTTATTTTGACCGTGTATTCGTTAGGTTAGCAAATTTCAAAATCTATCGCATCGTAACATTGCTACCAACAAATAACATAACACAAAATCTATAACATAGAATACATATTTAAGCCCATGCTCAAAATTCTGTACAGGACACCCAACAAGTTACTCCACCAACAAGACCTAAACACAGGATATTAACAGCGTAACTTTGTCTGCCGGCTGTACGGAGTACTGCATTGTGAATAAACAAAGCCGGCAGACGCGTCGACTCATTAAAGCACTCCTCTTCTATGTAGGTACATACAAGCGTCTTGCGGAGCTTGCATGTAATTAATAACAATATGACGTGTACCAAACAATATGAGAAATATTAAGTTTAAGTTTGTTTTAAAGTCAGAACAATTCAGACACCTTTTTCATTTACCTAGTTTTTACTCATGATTTATTTCTATGATAAGTGAGTTTACTTGCTTTTATAATAGCTGGACTGTAACACTATAATTTTCATACATAAAAATATACCTAGCTACATCATAGGCCTACAAATCATACCACTAACACTATCACAGATTCAATAAATACAGAGTACCCACCGCAATAGGGGTTTACAAATGTTGCCTAACAAACACTTTATACCGCAGCCGTCATGGTAAATACAGTGGGCAGGTGAGCTATCAATAACCCGTTCGATGCAAACCCATCTACATTAAACACACACATGCATACAGGGAAGCACCTACCAATGTCATGTATACGAATTTCCCCAAAGCACACATAGAAGGATAGCATAGGACATCGCCCGTCTCGACGCGTTTCAGTTAAGGCTAGGTTACACGACTATGGTAGGTATAGCAGAATAATTAATGGGCTAGGCTCTACCTACTTATAGGCAAAAAAAAAATATTGTAGAAAAGTGATGATACCTAGCTATTAAATGTAACAAGTGCTTTTCAAAGAATGTATAAGTATATACATATCTAGAATAACCATGTAATTTTTTCATTTGTTTATTGCTAAATCAGTGTTAAAAATATCATTATTTTTGACGATTGTTTTTTCGACAAAATATGCTTATACAACAGACTTTAGGCCGTAAACAAATAGTGCACGTATAAACGGTTTATAGCTAAGTACAAACGCGGCCTGCGCCACGCCGTGCGACGCATAAAGCTCTCGTGGTTGAAATACTGCCTCCGACCGTTCGGCTTTTCCGGAGCGCGGGAAATGCGATACTGAAAACTGAACGGCCGCGATGGAATTTCATTGAAAGGTATAATTGTGTACCTAGCTTTATACCTATTGAAATTATAAATGTTTGTGATTTTACCACGACAATAAACCAACGGCTGAAATGATTTGCGGCTTGAAGGGATGTTTTTATAAAATACCTTATACTAGTAATTTACTGATTTTCAATGAACTCTTTTCAGACGTAGCAATTTAAATGAATCAAGTCTACCTATCTATAGAGTATCTAAACGCTTTGGCACCATTGTTTCAAAATTAAAAGAAACTGATTTCATCACTGCTATAAACTACGATTTCAATCCTTATGCTTCACTATTTAAAATGTAAATTACTTTGTTTTAAGCGTCTTGTTAATAAAAAACGTCGATGTATCAAGTAATTGAATAGGATCGTCGCTTGCAGATGTCACTGCAACAATAGTAAATTAAATACGACGTGCTATCCGACAAATGTGAGTCGGCCCGTAGACTTCCCAATTTAAATATGCTAAAGGGATCAGTTTAAATTGGTCGAGTGTTACGTTACAGTAATAAATCGTACAATGGTGATATAAAGCTCGCTTGTTCAGCTACAGTCGTCATATCCGACGTAATGGTCGTTAATAACAATTTAGATGCAACTTCTGATAAGACGTTGTCTTCGAACGCGGTTAAATAGGATGCTGAATCACAAATACATATACTGTATCTACTTAATCAGTTGCGCATCAACCTTTAGACCTCTCTTACTTTTCCTTTAGTTTAAAAGAGTGAGATTTTTCGGAAAGAAACCATTTTTTTACGTGATTTTGATCTACAAAAGCAAATATGACTAAAACTAGAGTATTTTAAACTTTCGTTTGTAAATTAAATGCTCCTATTAGTGAAAAAATATATAAGCATTTTAAAACATATGATTAACCGTCAGTTATAAATCAAAAACTGACTCTAATAAATAACAATCAGTGACCATACATAACGCCGATAATAATAACATAAATGAACGTTAATTATGAAGTTGCATAGTTGTGTTAATTTTTACACTGGATTTTTATCGTCACATTTCATCACATATTCAAAAGTCACGCCACTTATATGAATCTCTAAAACAAACACTGCAGTCCAAAATATAGCAATAAACTGAAAATATACGCCCGTGATATTAATCGAACAATCTGTAATGATAACTAACGCTTATCAAAATAATATTGATGCAGAATACGAAATACTCCGCTCCGTTGACTCATTAAATTATATGAACAATTGTAATTGCTAATTGTAGCGGAAAATTGCTATGTCAATATGAAACATATCAGAAAATGTTTTTCCATTTTCATTAGTGTTCGCTCATTCGTGGCCTAGAAACTACATATTACTCGTGTGTTGAATAATAATATCTTATGAGAATCGACAATGCATTGCATGTGTTTTCGTTTCGCATCAAATGTGAATGTGGATTTCGGGAGGCGGAAATTGACTGGCCGTGGACACCGGAATACATGACTGCAAGCATTTAAGATTCTATCAAGTTCTAAAATATTAATAGAGGAACAATAACTGAAGACTATATCCGGCATTAGGGAATAAATATTTTTGCAATTATTGTAGGAGAGAATCAATTAAGGGCAATAATTGTTCAACTGATTGTTTTGTTATCGCTGGATCTAGAATAAGCGACTGCAATTTATCGGAGCCTTGATTCATAGAGATAAGGGAGTGTCATAAATTAACTTTGTTCTCAATCGATAAGTATTCAATTATGTCTAACTTTTTGATGTGATTACACATTGGTATTGTAGATAATTTGTGGAAAATATTATAAAAAAAAATATCCAATAAAAAGATGCTTTAATTGTATCATAATAGCTTACTTTTATATAATATCTTATTTTAAAAAGCAGTAGACATATTCCAGGTTGAATAATGGCCTACACGATAATGTTGTGTGTAGAGCTATGTATCAAAATTAAACCCTCGGTAAAGCAATTTCACTGCGTTTTATCGTTCGGAAACCGGCGATATGTTGTTACACCCTCGTTATTAATGTTAACTAAATAAGCAGTTAGGTACGTATTTGTTATATCGACTATATATTGAACCGTATAATAATTCACTGTGGTATTTTAAGAAGTCTATTTTAGTCGAAAAATAAGAAGATAAATAATATTGTAATGAAGTTTTTGTTTAGGTATCTTAGTTGATATCGTCAAAAAAGTTGTTGAAATACAACATTTAAGATTCCTAGGTATAAGTAATTCCAAAGTTAAGAACAGTAAATTAAATGAAATAAATGTATTCATTCAAACCGGTTTGGTAGGTCGCGTATGCTGAGAATAGCCGGGAATAATTTCATCAATAAACTGAGCTGATCAAGAGGGTTTTTAAGATAAGGTTCAGAGCGACTAAGTTAAATAACAGTAACTATACTAACTGAATGTTTGATTGCGCAAACAGCGCAGATACCATCTTTCCATTTGATAAGCTACCAGACTGAGAGGTCTCATTCACGTTGATATTTCCCGTACTTTCAAAGGGAACCGAGATGAAAGGACGCGCCGCGACAATGTATAAAGCATTGTTATCTCACTCTACCAGAAGCAAAGCGTGAAATGGGGGCCCAATCTGGATATTACCAGTGTTAGTTGAGGTAGACGCCTATGTGTTTTGACACGTGTCACACTGTCGGCACATCACTAGATGTGAGTGACGCTGTCAGTGTTCGGAGGATCGAGAATTGTTTTTGACAGGAACATCTCACATAGAATTACACACCCACATCATCCTGCCAAATGTATGGATCAAAGTTTGAAACCACGTAGAAACTACATTATATTATATTCCAGAACAAACTAGGTAAATAGATTGTCAATATACAATATTTGCGAACATTATTCAGTTCATACAGACGTTGCCAACAAATTCAATATAACAGACATAACATGCCAACTTTAAGGTGTTAGGTACGGGTACATGGAAATGAGGTTTCCGAGACGGGGAACGGATGCGGGACTCGTCCCAGTTGTCATTGACTGTAATATGGGCTTATGTGTGCTGATAACATGATTTTCTCTTTCACTCATAGGTAAAGGAAACTTTTATTTATGCTACAGAAGTAGTTCAACATACCTACTGATATAGATATTTATATAAAGGTAGAATACTGAGAGACAAAATAAATATTTTGTGTTTGTCCAGAATAAGCCCACGAGGCAAGAGAACACAGTACCTAAAAGAAGGGGATATTTTCTACATTCCCGCTTAGAATTAATAAATGGGTCTTAATCTATTTACAAACATAGTTAGCTAAAATAATTTAACATTTCAATTGAATAAATCAATGCTTGCATATTTGCTTGGAATAGAATTCCGAAAAGGAGGCTACATCCAACATCGATTTACTCGTACCCAAACATTTTATAAATACTGCACAATCTTCCCATACCCATGCCGAGAGCATTCATTTCCCTATCCTTCCCATTTGGTTCCCTTCATTTCCATATGGTAATAATTACTACGTGAGTTAATCACTCTTCCCTAACCTTTCGTAGGGCTAAGCCTGTACTTTATATCAGTAAAGGTGTCCCTTTTCTCGTGTTAAGTGACTTTTGAGATCATATGTTTAAAAGATGTATGACTTTAAGTTAACTATAATTTTGAAATAATGTTTGTACCTAAAAAAGTGTAGAGTTCCTCGAATTAAACTGACACTTTAAAAAACCGGTAAAAGTGAGATTATTCTTGAAGTCGGTTTAAAAAATCTCCAACAAAATTACAACGAAACTGGAAATCATCTTAATTACAGCGTTGAGTACTCACATAAAAACCAAGTACAGATTTATGTCGGTAGGAAACGGTGCATTTAATTTCAGCGACGAAGTGGTAAACTGTGGGAACAAAACATTTTTATTTATATCACTGCTATAAACTACGATTTCAAACCTTATGCTTCACGATTCAAAGTGTAGATTACTTTGTTTTAAGCGTCTTGTTAATAAAAAACGTCGATGTATCGAGTAATTGAATAGGATCGTCGCTTGCAGATGTCACTGCAACAATAGTAAATTAAATACGACGTGCTATCCGACAAATGTGAGTCGGCCTGTAGACTTCCCAATTTAAATATGTTAAAGGGATCAGTTTAAATTGGTCGAGTGTTACGTTACAGTAATAAATCGTACAATGGTGATATAAAGCTCGCTTGTTCAGTTACAGTCGTCATATCCGACGTAATGGTCGTTAATAACAATTTAGATGCAACTTCTGATAAGACGTTGTCTTCGAATGCGGTTAAATAGGATGCTGAATCACAAACACATACACTGTATCTACTTAATCAGTTGCGCATCAACCTTTAAGAGAGGTCTTACTATTCCTCGAGTTTAAAAGAGTGAGATATATTGGAAATACACCATTTTTTTACGATTTTGATCTATAAAAGCAAATATAACTAAAACTAGTGTATTCTTATGTTCCGTCTGTAAATTAAATGCTCCATTAGGGAGAAAATATATAAGCATTTAAAAACATATGATAAACCGTCAGTTATAAATCAAAAACTGACACTAATAAATAACAATTAGTGACCATACATAATGACGAAAATAATAATATAAATGAACGTTAATTATGAAGTTGTGTTAATGGTTACACTTGTTTTTTATCGTCACATTTCATCACATATTCAAAAGTCACGACACTAATATAAATCTCTAAAACAAACACTGCAGTCCAAAATATAGCAATAAACTGAAAACATACGCCCGTGATATTAATCGAACAATATGTAATGATAACTAACGCTTATCAAAATAATATTGATGCAGAATACGAAATACTCCGCTCCGTTGACTCATTAAATTATATGAACAATTGTAATTGCTAATTGTAGCGGAAAATTGCTATGTCAATATGAAACATATCAGAAAATGTTTTTCCATTTTCATTAGTGTTCGCTCATTCGTGGCCTAGAAACTACATATTACTTGTGTGTTGAATAATAAAATCTTATGAGAATCGACAATGCATTGCATGTGGTTCGCATCAAATGTGAATGTGGATTTCAGGAGGCGGAAATTGACTCGCCGTGGACACCGGAATACATGACTGCAAGCATTTAAAGTTCTATCAAGTTCTAAAATATTAATAGAGGAACAATAACTGAAGACTATATTCGGCTGAAAGCATTATCGAATGAATATTTTTGCAATTACAGTAGGAGAAAAACAATTAAGGGCAATAATTGTTCAACTGATTGTTTTGTTATCGCTGAATCTAGAATAAGCGACTGCAATTTATCGGAGCCTTAATTCATAGAGATAAGGGAGTGTCATAAATTAACTTTGTTCTCAATCGATAAGTATTCAATTATGTCTAACTTTTTGATGTGATTACACATTGGTATTGTAGATAATTTGTGGAAAATATTATAAAAAAATGTTTTAATTATATCATAATAGCTTACTTTTATATAATATCTTATTTTAAAAAGCAGTGAACAACATATTCCAGGTTGAATAATGGCCTACACGATAATGTTGTGTGTAGAGCTATGTATCAAAATTAAACCCTCGGTAAAGCAATTTCACTGCGTTTTATCGTTCGGAAACCGGCGATCGTTATTAATGTTAACTAAATAAGCAGTTAGGTACGTATTTGTTATATCGACTATATATTGAACAGTAAAATAATTCACTGTGGTGTTTCGAGGAGTCTATTGTGGTCGATAAATAAGAAGATAAATATTATTTTAAAATTAAATGAAATAAATTTATTCATTCAAACCGGTTCGGTAGATCGCGTATGCTGAGAATAGCCGGCAATAATTTCATCAAAAATCTGAGCTGATCTAGAGGGTTTTTAAGGTAAGATTCAGAGCGACTAAGTTAAATGACAGTAACTATACTAACTGAATGTTTGATTGCGCAAACAGCGCAGATACCATCGTTCCATTTGATAAGCTACCAGACTGAGAGGTCTCATTCACGTTGATATTTCCCGTACTTTCAAAGGGAACCGAGATGAAAGGACGTGCCGCGACAATGTATAAAGCATTGTTATCTCACTCTACCAGAAGCAAAGCGTGAAATAGGGGCCCAATCTGGATATTACCAGTGTTAGCTGAGGTAGACGCCTGTGTGTTTTGACACGTGTCACACTGTCGGCACATCACTAGATGTGAGTGACGCTGTCAGTGTTCGGAGGATCGAGAATTGTTTTTGACAGGAACATCTCACATAGAATTACACACCCACATCATCCTGCCAAATGTATGGATCAAAGTATGGAACCACCTGAAATTTACATTATGTAATATTCCAGAACAAACTAGGTAAATAGATTGTCAATATACAATGTTTGCGAACATTATTCAGTTCTTACAGACGTTGCCAACAAATTCAATATAACAGACACAACATGCCAACTTTAAGGTGTTAGGTACGGGTACATGGAAATGAGGTTTCCGAGACGGGGAACGGATGCGGGACTCGTCCCAGTTGTCATTGACTGTAATATGGGCTTATGTGTGCTGATAACATGATTTTCTCTTTCACACATAGGTAAAGGTAACTTTTATTTATGCTACAGAAGTATTTCAACATACCTACTGATATAGATATTTATTTATATAAAGGTAGAATACTGAGAGACAAAATAAATATTTTGTGTTTGTCCAGAATAAGCCCACGAGGCAAGAGAACACAGTACCTAAAAGAAGGGGATATTTTCTACATTCCCGCTTAGAATTAATAAATGGGTCTTAATCTATTTACAAACATAGTTAGCTAAAATAATTTAACATTTCAATTGAATAAATCAATGCTTGCATATTTGCTTGGAATAGAATTCCGAAAAGGAGGCTACATCCAACATCGATTTACTCGTACCCAAACATTTTATAAATACTGCACAATCTTCCCATACCCATGCCGAGAGCATTCATTTCCCTATCCTTCCCATTTGGTTCCCTTCATTTCCATATGGTAATAATTACTACGTGAGTTAATCACTCTTCCCTAACCTTTCGTAGGGCTAAGCCTGTACTTTATATCAGTAAAGGTGTCCCTTTTCTCGTGTTAAGTGACTTTTGAGATCATATGTTTAAAAGATGTATGACTTTAAGTTAACTATAATTTTGAAATAATGTTTGTACCTAAAAAAGTGTAGAGTTCCTCGAATTAAACTGACACTTTAAAAAACCGGTAAAAGTGAGATTATTCTTGAAGTCGGTTTAAAAAATCTCCAACAAAATTACAACGAAACTGGAAATCATCTTAATTACAGCGTTGAGTACTCACATAAAAACCAAGTACAGATTTATGTCGGTAGGAAACGGTGCATTTAATTTCAGCGACGAAGTGGTAAACTGTGGGAACAAAACATTTTTATTTCGCAAAATAATAAGACTGCAGTAGTAACAGTGGATTCAGCGAAAGCGAAATATGAACCCTCGCATTTCGCCCCCACCCTGTCTAGACTCGCCGCTGAAAATCTTAAAACCACTCTCACTGCGACTGTTTTCTTTGTGCGAACGACTAAAGAATAATATGAATTTTGCAAGACAAGCAGTCAGAGTTGTGTTATTATAAGAAATGTGCGCTAGATTAAGTTATTTTTCTTTAGTGGTATGTTTGCTCTAGGAATTTATAAGCTGTAGGCTTAATGCCAATGTTGAATGTTTCCGATGTCATTGTCGCTTACACGTCTAAAAAAATAGGGTAAGATAACGACTTGGCACGCATATTTTAAATAAATATGCCAGTTAGAACTATGGGAAAAGAATCCTTAGCGAGACAACATCCTTCAATGGAAAGATTTAGGTATTATTATTTTTATTAATTTGCAATAATTACGTAGCTCAACAAAGCGCTCTGTAAAACTCAACGCTGTAAAATACAGCGTTATTTCCATACCATATAAGCATTTTTTCCGTCCATTAAGCGAATTCCGAGCATGTTGTGCGCATGCCGTCATTGCAAATTAAGCGTAGGATTGAAAGACGCTCTCTGCCAGTGAGAGTAATGACACGCCTGTCGCTCGGATGGAACGCTGATGAGGAAATGAGTCTTGTTGCTATACGTAAGTTGTAGGCGTTGTTTTTGCATTCAATATTTTTACTACAAGTACTGTTTTTGTGTGTATTTTTAAAAAGGTATCTTTGTATCTTGTATCTTAATGATGGGGAAATACAATACTTGCGCTACGAGGGTAGAAATAATAATATGTGTGGTGGCTTTCAAGCTGTAGTTTTTTCTTACAATTTCTGTGTATTTAATGTTTGGAATAAAGCACTAAGCATTGAATTAAAATATGAATGTACTGATATTTACGGTAGTCAAAAGAAAGAAAGTGAAAGGACTATTAGAAAAAATTCAGACTAGATGAGGGTAGATGTAAACATACATAGGTACGTAGGTATGGAAGTAGGTGCCTATAGTATGAACGGTTGACGTGAGCTGCTTGTTGAATGCGTACCCGAGCACAGGTCGCCCTGAAGGCTTTTGATTAAGACAGTCGTCGCCATCTTGGAAAATGGGGGAAAAATTCGAGATTAAAAACCGTCTGCCGCTGAAACGTGATGCATTGGATCTCATAGCTTCAGAACTGCACAAGTATATATGGTCTATTTAAAGACAGGTTGGAAGGTACGTTTGTACGTCTGTGGCATTTTTGTTTATTTTACTGTAGCTACTGTAGCTGTAAGCTCAAAGTTCTCGGTTATGTCCTACGCAGGAGTGCTATTTATTAACTAAACTTGATATTACCAGTTAAACGACGCTAATCCTTTCTAAGCTATATAAGTATATATTAATTTATCAAATGCCTAAGCGCCTTGTAAGCAGATTAATGATAATTAATTACCAATGTCTCAGACTAAACACTAATAAATTATAGGTACGGCTGAATACCAACCAGTAAAGCTAAAAATATATTTTAAAGAATATTTTAGTTATAACGTATCATGAAACCTAATATTATTTAACACTCTACAAGGAAACCTCAAGTCCTTACCCGTCAAATTCATAAAAAAAAATATCACATGAAAACATCTCCTCATTTCAGGGACACTACAAAAAAGCTATTCATTGCCAAACAACGGGCCGGATAGAGCCGGTTGTGGCCGGAACGAGGGACATAATCGGCAACACGGCTGCCTGTCAGGTTGCTGGCACGATAAGTTGATATCCCGCGCTCCACCGGACCGGAATAGCATACCCGGATGCACCCTCCAACTTGAAAATATGCTAAGCTCACACTTTATATTGTGCATGCATGCTATATAGCAAGATGATATCTAATGGCGGTCAGAATGTTAAGAATGTATTTACCTGGACAATATATTTAAGGAATTGACAATAATATGGATTTATAGATACATAGTATAAAACAAAGTCGCTTACGCAATATATTTAAATACGGTTTAAAAACAATATAGATACTTACATACCTATAACGATAGTGATTCAGGAGATTCAGTATAATAAGTATTGTCTGGAAGAAATCGCTTTTAGCGATAAGACCGCCACTTGTACATTTAGTTAAGTTTTACTGTTATTTTTTTTTACTTGTTTTGTCATTTGGTGTACAATAAAGTGTTATCTATCTATCTATCTATCTATAGCTACATACCTATATTAATAGTGATTCAGGAGAAAGGTTTATAAGTATAGCTTCATATTATTTACTATTGGTAAAAGAATTATACAGATCGGTCAAGTAGTTTCGTTCTTTTCTCTTTAGATACTTACCTATAGATGAAAAAAAGTTTGGAAAAATATTTAAATTTGGAAAACACCATAGTGCGCTCACGCACCGCACCAATCTCCGGAAGTTGTGAGATAAAACTCACCGGCCGACATGCCGGATGCACAGAAACCGCCATTTTATGTGCGCCCATTAAAATAATGCGAGTCTGGCTAGATCAAACAACACTGTACCTTTATAATAACCAATTTGTTTTTCATCCAGAGCGGTAATATGCGGCAATGTCTACTGCTTTACAGAGTTCTATTTACCGTGTTATGGACTTTATAAAGTAAATACCTACTTAGTTATTGTACATTATTCCCGGATGGCTTTAAAAAAAAAGATACTGCCTACGGTTTTATTCAGGGAATTAAGGATTCGTTACGTAAATAAAAAGTATTCTCTACGTAAGATAATCCAATAAATAATAATTAACAAGGATATAATAGAGATAATTTTCAAGGAGGTAGGGCGCAACGGATTCGTCCGTTCGAATTTTAGCAGCCCGACTGGGGTAGTACCTCCACCTTACAGAAGACCGCAGCCAAATAACACTACATGTAGTGTTGTGTTCCTGCGGTGAGTAAGGTAGCCAGAGCTCCATGAGGAGACCCTGTAGCGGCAGTGAAGGGACCAGGGATGGAGTAGCGTCGTAGGGGTGTGCAGGAGTGATGCCTGTTTGGCCCTTCGGCGTGCATTGCGCTTTGTCCCTTTCACTGCCTATACAGTTGCTCCCTTTTTTATAGGGTCGGCAACGCGTGAGTGACGCCTCTGGTGTTGCAAGCGTCCATAGGCTACGGTAACCGCTTCCCATCAGGTGGGACCGTATGCCTGTTTGCCACCCTTGTGGTATAAACAAAAAAAAATCCAACTTCCTTCAAAAGTTCAAATAAAGACAAATACTTTTAACCATTAAAACAGTAACAATCTATCGATCTTCACATATATTCGTGTTTACTATTAGTAGAAAAATATAAGAAATAAGACTATATGCAATGATTGACCAAAGGAAGGAAGCAGTGTGCATAACAAGTCTCTGAGTACTTATATATGTACAGTTTTTGCAGTGAGTTTGTTATGTCGAAAAAAGCTTTTAAACCTAATTTACCTTACAAATATTTTTAGCGAGTAGGTACACAAACAGGATAAACTGTTAAACGATTTTCCTTGTTGTTTTTTTATTCAATCAACAAACTTTTTATTCGCTAGTTTTAAATTAAATGTGGTCAGACAAAACAGTGTAGGTTAATTAATAAGGTCTCTGACCCTATGGGTACAAAAGACCCAACAATGATCAATCACACTGAGTTAGATACTAATTTGTTTGTATTGATACAGTAATTTAAGTTTGATTTATGAACTAGTTGTTATATAAGAACCAGTGTCAATGCACTCATTATATTATGCTTAAAGTTAAATATAGAGCAAATAATTAGCAAGCACCTGCACATAAAAGTCGCGAGTTTCCTCCATAACGGTATTCCCCATGGGATGGGAATATCAGGGCACATGCACTTATGTTGGCACGACAGTTACTCCGTTACAACATGTAGATAAATGCTGGTTTTTAACTTTTACTAATTATTCTGAGAGGTTGATAAAGAGGCTGTCTTGGACATGTTAATACCTAAGAGATAGCCAATGACTCAACTGTTCACTAAAAAGTATCCTATCTTGCTACTACGGTATATTGCGTTGTTTATTTTGTGAATGGTAATTATAAGATGACTTTTGTTTAATGGTTTAAGAATAGGAAAAATAGAAAATTATGTATTGACAATGTCAGTATTTTTATGAAAATCAGAATACATTTATTAATTTTGACCACATTCCACCTGCAATCTAAAATGCCATACAAGTCTGAAATTATAATGAATTAGGCTAAAAATACTATACGGGCAATTTGCTAAACCTCTCATCCCTGACAATCTTTCAATAAGTACAGCAGATAAAGCATATACTAAACAGAAACACTTCAAACGCGTATTCAATTACGCCGATATCGGTCAATTAGTTACAGACAAGTAGCGCATAAAATTAAAGTGCTCATACTCCATCAATACACGAACAGGTCCAGTAAGATTAACATATGTGCATCCACGCATAACAATTTGGTCACAGTTACGCAACGTTACCCGTTTTGGGTCTACGAACTGACATGTAAACAACTACTCGGACTCGTTTCATATGTACGACTATACTATGTTTCATTTAAATGTTAGTAATGCAGTTCTGTGGCCGAGACCTTGGAGTTTATCATGAACTGCTATTGTGGATATCTATAGCAAGTTCAGGTCTGAACTGATCGTTCTCCCGTCAAAATGCCATAATGTATAGAGTATCAAATTCATTTTAGGTAAAGATAAATATTCCTAAAATTCAAATTAAATAAATCAAAGTAAATCAGAAAATTTTAAGAATAGCATTTAGAAGCTTAACAAAAATATACGTACTGGGATCCGTTTAGATATAAATATTTTTGTAAAAGAGGTATCTAATAATATAATCTAGTCTGTCTTCTGTTGTCTAATATTTACAAAAGTACGAACAAAATAATTATGAAGCTTCATAGTCATAGTAAAAATATGCGAAGCACAGTTCATAAAATTTAAGGATGTATATTTATCATTATAAATAGAACAGTTATTGCGAAGTTCTTCCATCCAGGATAATAACGATATTAATTAATTTGTTATTTAACGCAATATTTTCCTTATTAGATAATAATTGTAAAGGAATAATACAGGTACCTCACTTCACTTACCTTAATAAGGTTGATTTATTTATATTTTTCGTAGGTTCATTTGTTTAGACCTAAGTCTGCATGGAAGTCAATGGGGGAGACCTATATTCAGCAGTGGATGTCCTATGGCAGATATGATGATGATGATGATGAAGTCAGTCATGTTTTTTTTTTCATTTTTTATGCATGTAATCTCTTAGAGCAGTTAGACTTATTACCTAGCATTTCGAAAAGTTTACTTTATTATGTTTTAATACTCTATGACTGCGCATAACGTTAGATTTATTGAAATATTTAAATACCTTTTCTCTGTAGTATTAGCGAAGAATGCCGGGATTATTGCCTACAACATAATCATAATCCATTTTGATACATACCTGTAACAAAAAAAAAATAACAATTAGTATAAAATAACTAGCTGCTTAGGAATACTTAAAAGTTTGCTCCGGGAACTTTATTCCATCTGTCGTCTAAGCCAATGGCCGATTACTTGAAAGCTAAGCATCGGATTAAGACAAGGGTTAGACCGGCCAACTTCAAGTTACAAGTTAGCAACAGTGGCATTACAAAAGTGCAATTTCCCAAGGCACAAGTCTGGCTTCGCGACACAGAAGCCAGACTGGATGCGAGTGATTGCACTTTGCACTTCACTGAGCGTGGTAGGTGGAAATGCATCGTTATAGAGCCGAAAGTGAAGCCGTTTTTAGAAATACCTACACGAGAATTAAAACTCTCAAAGGATGCTATTAAGTATGTGTTAGGATATGATAGTTGCCGTTGATACGATGGTATAGACTTAGTATCACGTGGTTAGAATGTATAGGTACTACAATTATATAAAGATTCCAACAACAAGGAAATAATTATATCCATTAACGCCCGATGTCAATAATCAATCCTGATCCATTTTTTGCTATCTAAGATTGATATATCAATCCATTTTCTGGGTGAAGCTTTAAAATCAATCTATCTTAGATCTACGATCGATCGAATCTGTTCGAAAATGATAGTTTTTGCTTGCCAATAAGCTATCCGTCCATTTTGACAACTCTTTGGTTTTACTCTCGGATAGGAGATAGATTATTAACATCGGGCGTAAAAGGATTTGGGTTTATCTCCCCGTATTTACTCGTATGTTGTGAAATATGTTCTGAACGATTTAAACGAAGGCACAAATTAGACATAAAATAAATATAAAACAAAAATAACCTTCAAGACATAGTTTTATAGCATCCATGTGAAAACGACACCCATGGGACCTAGGCATCCGGATGACCGTACGAGTATCTTGTTACAAACGGAACGAGAAAATTGCGGATTCCCAACGTCTGTGGAAAAGGGTAAGGAATTTGATATCGAGACATACGGACGGAAATTCATATCCTGTGTTATTGGTTTTTTAGTGCTTTTGGGACGACTCAAATGTGCAATTCAAATATTAGTTGCACATGGCAAATATTCGCACCAGAATCTATATTATTTAACACATTAAGACTTTTTCTATTACTAACTATAAAATTTTTCATAAATAAATACAACTTAAACCTTGAATACATAAGAGGATTTACTATTAAAAGACTTTTACAAACACACCAACTCTTATCGCATTATAGTTCTAAGATAAAATTGAATCCGATCGCTTTACAATGGAATTCCTAATGGATTCGATAGCGAATCGAAACTACCTTATTGTCTGGAGATTCTAGCTTGCACCGTAAACCGCTGTGACCTTACACGACAGACATTGGAAGCAATGGAGAATAAAACAACAGTAACAAACAAAGCGGTAAACTTTAAATAGGCACTAAACTAACTAGGTAATGAAAACTCAATATAATAAGTAGGCGTTTCTAAAAGCATGATTGACCTGATGTCATTAACATTGATAGACTTATCGAAATTTGTGACATAACGAAATGTGAAACGAGTTAAAATTTGCCTAAGTTTTATGTATAAAATTTCTTTGTAAGTTTACATATTAGTTACAAATTTATTAGGAATTATAATGGTATATCATGCCAAATTATCGTAAATTGCTGGACGTTTAGTCGACATTGATGAGATATCTCAGAATACATTGGTCAGTAATCTAATTTGGTCGTGTTTGTATAAAAAGCTGCTGCTTTTATTTGTTGATAAAAAACTTGTTGCTATCTTGATACTAGTTGATGACTAACGCTACTTTTTATAGAGACTTTAATAGGATTTGTTACGCTTGAATATCGTATAGGTATAATCAGCTATTCAGTAGTTAAAAATATAAATTAACAATATAGATACAGTATATATGAGAAAAAATCAATCAGTTGCACCTGTACTTGTGTACTGTAATCAAATATTCATTTCCACCCAATTCGTCCTATCGAAGTGTACAAATCTGGCGCTGGTTGTAGAGCGTGGTTGACCGCACCATTCCGATCATTTTCCAGCCATTTCCCGCAGAGCCGCTAGCAATGCGTTCTCCGCTCTAATACCACAAAATGGATTAACATAGCTCCCAATTGCCTATATATAATGCACACGGCGGTCAAAAGCTTTACTTTGCTCACCATACACCTACTATGAGATTTGTTAGACGACGCACAAGAATGTCTATTTGTTTATTTATAATTCCCAACACCTGGTGATTGACATGTCCGTCCGATGCTATAACTTACATACTAAATAACATAGCGATCGTTAATAATACGGCCCTAAGACTGAAGTAGGTACTTTAACTTTGTACGTTCCGATACAAAGACCATTAATAATCGAACGATAACTATTGCGCATGCAGCCTTGGACAAACTGCAGGCAGTTCAAACACGCAATAAAACCCTAGTGTCTGAGGTCATAGCTGCATCACGGCTATTTTGAAAAGCCCTACCTATTTGCTATTTCAGGGACTTTCGGCGATCTCTAAACGCAGTCGGCTTACAATAAATAGACACGGTATTACGTCATCGAGTCTTACTAATGGATCCTTTCGTTATTTGAGTGCTGTAATAAAATGGAACGAATGTAACAGGTGGTTACGAGATAAGGAGTGATTTATGAATTTGTCCTAACGACCGCGCGGTTAAATCAAAACTATTTAGTCATCTTAGTAAACACTAACACATCTCGAGTGCTTCCACAACTCTCGTTATTGTGAAAGTTGTAAGTCCGTATATGGCTAATTGGCCAGGAAATCAATCGTAACCGTCTTAAGCCAAAAAGGGCTTGAAATATTGCGTAACTGAGTAAACGTGTTAGGTGTCTCCCACGCGGCCATTTTATAATAAACCTGTACAGGTGTTGCCACCTTCTAATTTATTAGCAATTCTATGAGGCACCTACATAATACCTGGAGCTGGTATTACTTGATGTCTTAATAGTCGATAAACTTTGAATAGGTCTTTAGATGTTGAAATCTGGGTAGGTTCTATGGAGCATTGAATTGCCTACGTACAATGAGCATAGAATAGCTAGATAATTGCGAGTAACTAAGGCTATGATATCATACACACAAAAAGTAGATAGGTATAGAATACAATTGGTAAGTAAGAACACAAGTTTTTAATTATTTTATGAACTATTATTTAAATAAATAAGATATTTACAGACGGGTTTAACGTAGCAAGTATTTACTAAATAAATGTGTACCTTTTTTTTTTTTTTCGTGGGGAAATCCTCATGGATACCCTGCCGCGCCTCGGGGGAGGGCGGCCGGGTTATGCCGGACTCGACCGGCTAAAACCCCACGGTGGTCGCCATCAGCGCTGTTGTAGAGGGGTCAGGGTTCTCCGTACGGAACACATACCGTGGACCCCTCCATGCGCGATGCTAATAGCCCGTCTCGGGGGAAGCGATAAGCAGCTTCCCCTAGCACCCTCGCTGTGCTTTCGCACGATGGGTCGAGACCACATCGACCCATCGTCTTCCCATCCCACCTACTTATTGAAAATACTCAGAGAGGATGTAAAGAAATTCATGATTTTTGTGGTCGATTCTCACGAACATTAACTATATGGGTTTAGTACCAGCTATTATAAGGAAGCTAAGAAACCCGATATTGTGTAACTGATCGATTGAACAGAAATCGATCTGAATTCAATGAAGTATGTAATTCCGTCCATCATAATCCTTCGATTCTTAGAAGTAGACTAGCAAAGATAAAATTTAAAACTCAGTTATAATCATAAAAATTTATGTTTCAACGTCGAAATAGTACCGATTTAGACGGGAATCATACATGTTATTATATATTTTTTGGATTTAAATTTCTACTACTGTTTTTAATAATGACAGAGAAAACGGTAAAACAGATTAATTCTTTAAAATTGAATTAAAATGATATATATTATGTGTTACCTCAATCATATCCTTAAACATAGTAGGCAAATGCAGAAGAAAAGAAATTTTATTCACTTAAGCATTGTTAAATAAAAGTGACAGTTTATTCAGAATTGACTTCAACTGATTGTCTGGACATTCGCTGAAATGATACTTACGGAAAGTCCCAGTGTAGCATTAGTCACTTAGAATACTTGAAAAGTTTAAAGAAGGCTATGCAGATACAAAACAGAAGGGCAAGACTACTTGACAACTTCACAGATTTATTCATGGAAACGTTAGTAGTACCTATATATCACACTAATATTATAAAGGCGAAAGCTATTTCTCCACGTGGTGCGATTGGAGCGATTTTAACCACATAGGCTTTACTACTTATCCCAGGAAAAAAAAAATCCCCGGGTACGTGGGTGATACCGCGGTGAACCACTAGCAGTATATGTATGCGACAATGAAGCGCATAGTTTATTTTTGATTAACATGATCTAATTTTCCAGCCATAAGAAATGTGTGGAAAGAAGATTACAGTATCATTAATCATTTCCAACTAGATGCGATCATTACGCTCGTGCATATGCCTCATCTATTATGTAAACGTTACGTAGATATACAATAATATGCATATACATCGTTCAGAGACAATCGCGATGGTTAATCGAGACGTGTGAATGTTGCGCCATGTGCGTTCAGATACGATAATTACGAGTTACTTTTACCAAGAACTTCACAGATGTGGTCGATTGCCAGGATTTCATATCAAATTGCTGTAGAAATAAATTCTTATTAATCGCTTAAACGAAAGCGAATCTGTCTGATTGAATTGCTTTCACGTGTAAATTTTTTTGTGAATTTGGAAGTAGCATGGGCATACGTATAAGTGGAATGCACGAAATATAACAGTTCATAGTGTAATAAAATGTATGAATAATAAAAAAATTGGTTTACACATTATTTTAATTATACAGACATTATTATAATGGAGAATTTCTCAACCCAACGCTATTTCATGCGCTTCATTCGAATCTTCGAAAAACCCCACTGATTTACAAACACCGTTAACAGCGAGAATTCCTCTAAAAACAAAGTACACGTTTAAAATACATGCATAATAAGTGTAGACGCCCATTAAGCTATTCCCTTAGCACCGTTAGTGCTGAGGACGCCCACCTCCCACACCCTTTTACTTCACCATTCAACCTGCTGCCTACTCTATACGTAAAGCCTACTTGTTTTTTTGTTTATATGTGGCGGGTGAATGGACTGGATGTCCTTCGATTTACATTGATTTCCGATTTTTACTACAGGTAAGCGATTTAATAGTCTAATAACCAACTATAAATTGTGGGCACTAGTTTAATATTGCTGTATTTTAAATTTTTTTTTGTTGGAGAATAGTGAGTCTACTTCGAATATTGGTCGAAGACAAAGTTTTTATGAAGCTTACGTTTTTGTTAGGAACGAATAGTGAATAACCTCTATTGATTTTAACCATTTCTGTCGGATAACTTAAAGTATTCCTTGAAAGACAGCATTATCTAAATATACTCATAGCATTTATTGAGAGCATACCCAATTAAACCTTACCTCAATATGAAGACAAACATTTTCTTACGAAGACAATATGACACTGCAAGTTGGTTCAATTATGTTAGGTAACGATATAAAAGAAAATGAGCGTATGATTTACTATTAGATAACGCGATCCATTACAGTGCGTTATAAACTATCCATTGTGTAATCAAATTGGTGTCAAATGTGTATTTAACGATGTAGGCAAGTACCTACTTCGTTCAAGTTGTATGTCATGTCCGAGAACTTATTATTTTCCTTGATATATTTATACAAATATTAAATTAATTTGTGAATTGATTTTACCTGTCCTATCCGTTTCAGAATGGAGACCGTTTCAGGACGTCCACTGCTGAACGTAGGCCTCCCGCATCGACTAAGACATAAGAAATAACCTGCGATAATCCAAATAAGGTACCTACCTACCAAGCTCTTATCTAAATCCATGTTTATTTTATAATAATAATATTTAACAAAAAAAGATTAGTTTTTTTTATTGTTTCTGTCATAGGGTATATTTTATCCCTGTATTTGTAATTTGTGAAAACGTGAGCTTCCACAGCTAATATAAGAAATTCAAACGTCAAATCATTATTTTGGTGATTATACGAAATTCAAACTGTCACACAAAGTACAAGTTACGTAAGTATTCTTTCCGGTACTTAGTTACATTAACACAAAGAGATACTTAGAGACCCGATCTAACTAGGACACGTTAAAGTATTTACATTGATATGAGAATCAGTTGACAATAAGTAGGCACAAATAATTATTAATAGGTATGACTACATGTAATAAACCTACATAATGAACAATGTATATTCACAACACAACATTAAAATAATTATCATTACCATGAACGTAAGCCCTTGTCCTGTCATCAATGCACCACAGAGTGAAAGCAGCTTTCTAGCGGAAATGTCCACACAGCCGGACCAAATGTCAAACTAACTTTATTACTTTACCTATATGACTTTTTTTTAACAATTCAATTCTCATATAGAATAAGAATATACCATATTTACTGATAACATAAAATCGATCACACCTTTTACCTATATGACGTAAAATGATTCATAATCAGAATACCGATTAGAAATATTATCCGGGGAAGTACTAATACTATACAGTTATCCAATGAAAAGCAGTACTATGCTGTATTAAAGTCTCAAGCGTAAGGAAGCTGATGGTTTTAGACAAACATCTTTATTTGTCGGGTTAACAGTGCATTGGCGATGGGCCTAGTATTACCAATATCCAGGCGAAGTGAACCACGCTTTCTAGTATCAAGATCATTCATAATAGTCAGTGCCACAAACACCTTGACTTCTCACGATATTTTTCAGTATAACCTTGTAAATAGTAACTTAATTTCTACTATATGACTCATGGGCCGTTTATACCACATTCGGTGAATGGCAAATAAGACAAACCGGTTGCTATTTGAACAATGACGAATCATCGATTGTGAAGATTTAAAGTTGTAAATATCATAGAGAAATTTATTATTTAAACATCGTTACTGAATTATTTTTAATCTACTAGGCAGATACTGACTTTAGATGTAAGTAATTTATTTAAGATCGACACATCACAATATCAGTCTCCCAATATTTTATTATTCACGCATAAATGATATTATATAAAACGGAGAGATTAAACAAACAATTACCAAGAAAATCTCGATTATATGAAACGGCGTCGTAAAGCAGCCAAATAGACGCCTAAATATTTATTTATTTGACGAATATGGGCATAATAATACAATGTGGGCGACAGACTGCACTATTAAGGTGCCATTGCTGATCTGTTCCCCTCGATCTAAACCACCATTATCCACCAACAGTTGGCAGAACTGCTCCTACACTCTCATCTGATACTCGATGCTGATAATAATAAATATCCTGGGACAGTGTTTTACTTATGACCATTTGATGTAAACTAAACAGGGAGTTTAAAAGTTAAGGAATGAGGAATTGAAGCTACCTAAATAAATAATGAAATAATACTTGAAAACCGTACCTACTGAGAAAAGTGGCCTAATGAAGTTAATACTTGTAAATAAATTGATGATTGAATGTCGGGAATGCGAGTAAAACCGCAAAGAAGCAAGGATCATAAATGTATGTTATTCATAATAATATTTTTTTTAAATCTTTAAGTTCAAAGATTAATGGGCAGAGCGAGGTAAAACAAACACAGGTAATAAAAACATTTCCCGGAATATATTATGCAAAAAGCTTGTTGGTTATCAAGCCACGTACAATTTTCAACAATTAAGCGTGTAATTTTAGGCGAAATTGTTGTGAGCTACAATATAGGCACAATGCCAGTTTTGTAGAATTGCCATACAGATAACATACAGACAAATATGGACGTATGACCCTAATCGACCTTATTCACACGTTTTATTCGCTCAACCGTTACGTTCATAGTAGCAAATAAAAACTAGCTTTGTGTTGGAATTATTGCACGTCATCCTGTAATATTTAGTACACATTACTTTAGTACCTACTTTTTTAATTTTCATTTGTTGGGTTATTTATTTCGAAAATACGATCAACAATAAATTATTTCCCTACCCAATCAAGTATGGACTAATATTTTTTTAATATAATAAATAATAATAAGTTA
The DNA here is from genome assembly GCA_905147785.2 of Thyatira batis. Taxonomy (NCBI): domain Eukaryota; kingdom Metazoa; phylum Arthropoda; class Insecta; order Lepidoptera; family Drepanidae; genus Thyatira; species Thyatira batis. The sequence continues at coordinate 3,466,486 of LR990497.1, read as the reverse complement.
ATTTTGCGTCACCATAGAAATAAGCATAATGATTATTCACATGTCATATTTAACGGTATCAAATTAATTGCAATTATTAGATATATAATTACATTTTATGTAAAAATACTAACAAAACTAAACATCAATAACGTCAAAATACCAAACATTTGTTTCTATGTGAAAAAAAAATTTTGAATTTCGGATCTTTTGAAATAAAACTGTTTAATAAATGTGTGTATATTTGTATGTACAGTTGTATATGGTACGAAATCAAAAAGTACGATTGACACTTGTTACAATAAAATAAGGAAAATACGTCAGAGTTAAAAAAACAGTATTGAATAGTAGATATTTGTTTGAACGAAAGTTGGTCTAATTTAAGTTTAAACCCTATAATTCTGAGTTATTCATATAATTTCTAGCTGACCAGTATCGCAAACTTACATTAAAAATTATAACACGAATCAGCAAACGTTGCGAATAATGTTATTGGTTAAGGCATTTACCATGCGCGCGCGCGCATTAAATATAGGCTTGCTTTGGCGCAGCGAGTTGAAAATAGGTTATTTACTTTACGAGATATTTATCCTCTTAGCGATGGAATTATAGCAAAAGTGTTAATTACAAGAGAAACACAAATAGGAACAATTGATTGATTGTGTTATCGGGCAGGGAAGATAGCCATTAAAGTTACGATAAGATATATAAAACTATTTTTGTATTTGCATTGTTTGACTAAAAGTAATGCTGTAAAATAGTTAATGTTTCCATGTAAAAAATAAATCGAATTCAGAAATACATTTAAAACGGCGATGATGCATTTAGAAAATGAATAATTATTTCGTTCCATTAGAGAAAACATTGAAATAACATCGAACATATAATGGAAACTCTATTAATAGATCAAAATAACAACCGATCTGAAAATATCAACCTTCCCCTACAAAACGAGCAGCGCCTATCAATCAACTGCGCTAGGAATAGAATAGGTCCGGAAATGAACTCCGGCTTAGTTAATTACCGTGACAACAACTCTTGACACTCGTTATCCTAAATTTGGACCACACCTCTCCAACTAATGCATTTGAACACTTGAAAGTTTCCAAATACACCGCAGGAAATGAGAGATAGCTTTGAGAGAACGTAGCATCAAAATCTCTTATAATAAATACCACTTGAAGTTTAAGATAGAAGAGTATCCATTCTTGGTATCTAAATTATCTATTGCTAGCATTGTAAACAAAAAATACATATTGATTCTATAACATAATTATAATTTTAGTTTATTTTAGTAAAGGTAGTGCGTGTTGTCGGTCATTAGTACCCAAATACCTAAATACTTAGTTACTAAATAAATAAAAGTCTTAAGATAACAAATAAAAACTATTTAAATTAGATAATAGAGAAGAAGGTGCCTTCCGGTGAGATAACTTTGGTGTTATTATTAAACTTTACAACTGTAATTTAAAAGATAAAGATTGAAGTTCAAATAAAGATGAAACGAGCAGTGCAGCGACAGTACACGCGAAGGTTAATAAATACAATCACTCTGCAAATCACAAGCTAGCTCGAAACGTGACCAACCTTGCTACGTGGATTATTACACGGTGACTCCATGATTAGACCACAAAAATATAACCAAGATATTACTTCACCGTCGCGTCGCAGCAAATTGTAGAAATAAACGGTCTTACAGAAAAACCGAGTAAACGTAAATAACCTTGAAATACGTAAGCTATTCAATAACTTCGACCGCATTTACTATACGCATCGATAAAAAAAGTTCTTAGTATTTTTAAATAATTTTTTTGTGTAGTCTCCACACAAAAAAATTATAAAATACATTTTCATGTATCACTAAAAAGGTTTACTTTAACCACAGAATGGTGCTTGATGTTTCGATGACCACTAACTGGGTACCAATATTGCCACACGTCAAATAACAGAGATAATAGGAACAGGGAAATTTCACTCTAAATCCAATCCTATAGAGGTGACAATCGATCGATCTCATCATATGAATATGGTAAACAAAAAATAGGAGTCACGCTCAAAAGCACACGACTACGGAAAGAGTGCGTCAGGTACGAGACCACCATAAAGGTAGACCACAAAGTCGATAAAACTCTATAGAAACAATGTTTGAAAAGCAGTCTGAACAAAACCATGCAAACTAATAAAAGGTGTTGGTAAATTTGACATAAATGGATGGAAAGTGAGGTATACACATTACGTATTCTGTTGTAGAATCTCAATCTACGGGAAATGCACTTTCTTATACACCACCTGAGAACACTTCCCGGAATACAAACGAAGGTGAAACTTAGTGTTATAGAAAAGATCTGACCGCTTTTCGCTAGATATGAACTGAACGCTCGCTCTTCGCGTTCGTTGAATATCAATTTGACCACAGAGAGTAATTTATTCGTGATAACCGACAAATAGTCAAAGTTATTCAATATTATTCCTATTTGAATAAACATACACGCACAAGACAATATAAATGTCATTCGTACGACACATCATTCAACAATACCAGTTCCTGATGCATAATTCATGACAATAGTGAAAGTTCTTGATCTTATTCCGAGACCGGGTGTTAGTATTGCAATCAGAGACACCATAATTCTGATGATCAATCTCTGAACGTCTCTTCCAAAATATGATAAATGTGTTAATGAATATATCAAAAGATAAACATAGTGCACCACGACAGTGAAAGTTACTCTTACCCATCGCGTGTGGGTACAATTAGCGGCAAGATAAATGATAAGAGATATAAAAATGAGCAAACATACCAAGGCCATTATATAAACAGTCGTGAAATACAATACGATTCATAAATAGAGCGTACGATTGCGATAATTGCAGGCCAGTTGTGGATTGACGTAATTGTGTAAATTCGACATGGATACGAATTGAATTTCGAATGTGTGCTGTTTTTTATAAGTCCTAATAAACAGCGAGAATTTCAATAGGGAATGGGTTTGACGACCGCTTTGTGCAAGCCGCCTCCATTGAGACAGGCCGATGGCACAGGCAGAGAGGGTAACGCACCCCTCAAGTTCACAGTCAACCCCGGGGATGGCGCGACACGACGTCTACCCAATGGATAAAAGTATTCACACCAAACTACGAATTATCCTACAACAGAATTTGCAGTATTGATTTTCATTCTCAAATTCGTGTATAAAATATAAATAGACCACCCTCAATATACCAAAAATAAATAATCGTCAAAACCATAATGTTCTTTGATCAGAAACGATTATATCATTGATGATGATTATATCATTGAAATTGTAGTAAATTTTGTGGGCTTAGCTCATTAAAACTTGTCAGATTAATAAAAAAAACAAATATTGCAAATGCAAATAAATAACAGATAACGATAAATTAATTCACGGAGATGACTCATTGGATTAACCAGAACTAGATAAGATATCATTATGTGCTTACTGGTTCATTTAGTAAACATTTAGTTACCTCTACAGAGCTTAAAAAGTAAATAATGCGAGTACTCACTCTAACAATGCCGTGTTGAAGATGTAGCAAATACACCTGATATCAAAGTCAATCAAGGAAATCCATTCTCACGAACACTGCACTTGTAAGACGAACTGTTGTGGTTTCCACGGTACCCAAGTCATTAACTGGTGCACTAAATAAAATCAGTCTATTGTTTTTTTTTATGTATAATAATAATTATTGCAACTGCCTAATGTATTGCACGATAATATTGCTCAGCTCTATCGTCGGAGGTCGCAGGACCGTTTTCGGGATATCGATCTGAGTCCTGGCGCGTTGCAGTGTCTGCTTTAGCTTCGACCTCGTCTATCACCACTTAACACTACGTACCGTTTACGTAAAAAAAATTTTGTGTATGTTTTATGTGATGATGTTTATTTATGTGATACGAAAGTTTGCGATCAGCTGTTACTCGTGAATTGTTTATACGGTGTGTGCGAGCAGGCGGGAGTGCCGCGCGCGACTGACTATTTCATTCCGTACCGCGGTCGGCTAGTTCGAGTTTCGATGCCTCACGGCCGGTGGAGGCACCCCGCGGCATCTTAACGGCCCGTTACTTACACATGGACGTACTACGAAGATTCGTAAACAAACAACGCGGCTTTAAAATTGTTTTGAGCTTGTTTGGTTGAGTTCGCCTTGAAGTACACGTGTGATTTTTTATTCCTCCCATCAATTTCGATTTTATAGTAAATATTTTGAATTATTATTAGATCTGTTGTTGCTTCTAAATAAGTCTAGTTTTTAATGAAATTGCGTCGATTGAAAAGTATTCTGCGCCATAGTAGCTACATTTCTTAATAATGAAACTAGTTCCTTGTACGCAGGTCTTACTCAACACATGGTCTAGAATTTATTTTCGTAGGAGCCATATCTAATTAAAAAGCAGTTGCGTTTCATTATTGTCCGCTAATTAGAAGTTAGAGCTATGAAATATATACTCAAGTTCCAGTGAACTGATGACATTATAGAGTAGAATTACATAGGCCAGGTCAAATAACGGACATTGGCGCAATCGCGACAAAACTTACAAACTTAGGGAACAATGCAAACAATGCCCAAAACTTATGGGCTTCCGTGAAGCGAAACGCAATCTTTATTGTGTCACTTTTTGAAACCATTGCGGCATCTCCAAGTTGCTACACATTAAGACAATTTCGAGTTAATGTTGATAAAGAAACAAACGCAAACCTTATAATGTTGAAATACATTAAAACGTTAACTACATAAGAGATAATGGAATTCCTTAGTGCGATATACATGTAAAGACCATAGTAAAGCACAAAAGAACATGTAACGAATATCGTGAAGACCTATGACATAACAAATAACAACGTGACATCTTAAGACAAAACAGCTTTGTTGAGCAGTTCAATGAATAAACAATAAGAACTCTTCACAAAAGCTATAAGGAATAGCTGATGTAGAATACAATAGGCGTAGACTGAAGTTGAAGAAGAAATTAAGAGAGAAACACGCTTTATGAAACAGGCCCAGGAATCTCATCGAATAGGAAGAAACTTAAGCTTCCTGCTTTAGAAAAGTCTACAGAATAAATACGAGAGATAAATTGTTATTACGCAAGAGCTTTATTGTGAACGAAGCATCTGCCACGGTCTCTATTCACTGAGTGACCTTTGAGCATAGTTTTGTTCGCTCCGGGTGAACACGTGCGATTGCAAAACATCTCACGGCAGGAACAACTTAAATACCATGAGACATCGACATTTAGATACACGTTTATAGGAATAACCTGGGAAGTTAATTGAATTTAAAGTTTTGTCATCAACATTTCACACCAATTTACATAAACGATACGCGCAAGGTAATCATAAATATTATTTCCAATAAAATTACAATCAATGTTGAAAAAATAGTCGTGACTTATAGAAAAATAATCGTGGGAAAGATGCGTGGGTAAAACTAAGCAGACGGGTCAGGCGTCACGATCGGGTTTTTATCTTTGTTCGGTAAATCTGGGACCAAAGTCATAAACAAAAGGGCTCGATACGATGCAAATGGTAACTATTTTGTATTTTTCTAACGAATACTCAATTAATTATTCCTGTTTGTTTTGAACGATGATATCAAGTGCAACTCACTCAGTTCATCGGCTAATTTTAAATTAATTTTGGAGATGAAGCATACCTGAAACAAGAACAAACAACATGGTTAAGAACATTTGAAACAGTGATAAAATTCTATTTTTGGATCAATGTACATTGTAACTCGGTACGTTAACCTCATGGTCCATCAAATTCGACTGCTATCTGATACATTAACCTACATCCAAAACATAACTCATAACAGATTGCGTATGAAGTTTACACGAAACCAGTGCACCGTGAGTTTGTATCTACGCTTCGCACAATTCTGACGAAACCGAAAGTCGTAAAATTGCTAATGATGCAGGCCATGATGCTTATAGCACTTACAGTGTACAAAATAAAGATTACAATTTTAAAGGTTCGCCAGGAGAACATGGCGAAATAAGTGAATTCGGACGCGGTTGACTGATAGCACGGTTTGTTGACTTCAGCATAATGTTTCTTTGGACGGATGTACAAAAACCTTAACAACCATTAGACACGGTATTGCTATTCAGTCAAAAAAAAATTACGAAATATTATAAAATTACAGCATTTATCGATCGAAAAAGTGGTACGATAGCTATTAAAATTTATTCGAATTTTTTATGAAGCAATAAAGAAAGAGACATAACTGTCACGATTTACATAGAAAAGTTATATTGTACCCTGATTGTAATGTAACCAGAAACCAGTCTAGACGGCTGAATTTACTATTCATGTAAAATAGGAATATATTTCTAGAGGCAAATACATTTGTAGAGTAGGAACCGCAGGAAATATAATTTCGAGTGACGGCAGAACGTGATCTTTGAACACTCAGCCCAACTATACCTCGTATACGGAAAGGGTCATAATAAGCCGTTGTATTTCACCCTAACCTAAGATTGTCTAGACTGAGTCTAGACAATCTTTGTGAATTTAATCTGAGTGAGTTTGTTGATTTAAACCTATGACCCAAACTGAATCGATAGAGTCGTCTAGCTTAGAAACTACACAAGATTACCGTTGTCCAGACAAGCTAGTTAAATTCAAGTTGGATTCGGAATGTACGTGGTTTCGTTGCAGTGAAGAGGCCATTTCAGCAAGAGCTGTTAGTGCAGAGGCATAAAACATGCATGGTTAGTCTGGCATTTGTACATTAACGTATAAAATTTTTGGAGTTACATTCACCGCACGGTTTGGACATAAAAGCTTCTAGACTACTATTTTGAAGGTACTCAGATGAATTCATTTTATAGATGCATTTTCCGAGACTTGATATGACTAAGCGCAATTAAAACTATTAGATTATTCCGATGGAACATTTATGTTATTGCTCGCGTTAGTGTATTTATAACATGTTCATTTCCTGCTTTATCGTCTTTATGGTCATAACGGAAGAACACAAATCCAATACCCTATTGACTTATATAGAAGCGTCTAATACTGCTAATTGAACTTGAATAAAAGCAATTGATACATAGAAACAACATAATTTCGCAAATATATTAAGGTTATTGACATATTATGCGGCCATTAGCCTTTTCAGTATCGTTGTGTTTAATTATTCATGTTTCAAATAAAATAATTCATATGATTTTTGCCAAATACTCATCGAATTTTCGAATTGGAAGGAAGCAATGAAAGATACACCCTAAAAGTAACAGAACAGTGCCAACATCGTATCTGAGTTGTTAACTCATGTTAAGTTCCGAATGGTGGTGTTAATTTCTCGGCCGTTATCTACAGAGCTCATGTAGCTGTAATAACAACAATAACCTCTCGCTTTTGATTGGTCAAATGAAGCTTCCACTGCTCACCTCCGTCGCGACTAACTCAATTATGCTGTGCTTACAAGATTCCGATTTATAAACCGAACGATCATGCAAAATTCATATGATATGCCTACATTTTTTAAACGTGTAATAATGCATAAATTTTCATATAATATAAAACATCTGGTTATGAGATTAGCAGATTAAAATTCAAATTAGTTTGTTTCTATTCAAATATTCATTGACTCTAGGGGTCATTGTCAATATCGTCGTTTTTTATATGTACCTACTATGATACAAAACGCGTTTTTATTATTATTGATCCAGTATCGATACGACAAAAGAAAGGAAATAAAATTTGTCGAGGGAACTACAGTCAAATTATATTGCAATTAAAAATAATGTAACTAGCAAGAGCAAGCTGTCATTACTTGTAAAATAATATCACCTATTTATAAAGGGCATATAACATTAAATGTTGATACGATAGATAAATATATGTTAACATAGATTAAGATATGTTAACATATTAGTGTAAACCAAAAATCGGTGGTTCCAAGATATAAATCAGTTAATTACAAGCGAGAGTCGACACAAAAGCTGGGTTTGTGGGACACTCGTGCGCAAACAGAACGAACGCTATTCACTATAGCGTGCCCATTGTGCGCTATTGTGTAATGAATAATTGCATAGGAGTCAGAAATAGGTGCGTGTAGCCGCGTCGAATAATAAGTGGAACAATAGGCGACGAATTGTTTAAAAATGTATCGAACAGTGATACCTAATAAATATTGATCCTAGGACATCCTTTAAATCTTGCGATAACAAACCAAGCAGGTATGGAAGCAAATCTTGATCAAGAAATAAATTAGGCTGAATCTCGTTATCTCATTAAGCAGAACATAGATTGTGGAAGACGAGTTTTGGTTATTACATGGAAGAATCTAAAGTATTCGACAAACTTTGATAAGCAATGTCAACAGTTACATAACAGACAAATTAAAACATTTGGCATAGAGGTCTAGATTTGATGAATCTAGCTCAACCGAAAGTTTTTCGTAATAACCTCGGACAATGCGCACGATTATGACAGCTAGTGTGAATAACTCAAATACTTGACACGACATGCCCATGTATGGTGACGTTTAGAACAATGACTTTAAAGAAGCCATTAGGGTCAAACAAAGCCTTCCCGATTCGTTTCGAGACAGAAAGAGGAAATACTACTTGTCTTGTTACAAAGTGTGAATCATACACGTAGATGTTGAGATACGAGGTCATACTGTTTGTAGGGAGACACCACATTTGGAATTATGGATACTAATTGCCTTCTTTGGTCAGATAAAAGCTTCGGTCAGTCAATTGCATTTACTAGTCTGGGTAAATAATTATTTTAAACTTTGTTAAAGTCTGTTCCATAGGTCATTATTTCTTTACAATATTTATAAATTAATCGTGTAATTTAATTCAAAGGTGTGCTCACGTGTCTATTTTTATAATAAGATCGAACAGCGTTATTTTTAAAAATAAAATATTATGAGATCATTATCCTCACTTATGAATAAATGATGGTCGCTGCCCTCGTGGGTTATAATAAATGCGACGGGAGTGAAAGCTTGTCCAATGTGTCATTGGCTGATGTGATGGTGATTTTGATTGACTCTCCTATAGAGAACTTTACAATATAGCTGTAATGAGTTGTTAATTATTTCGAGACCAGTGGGAGAAATTGTAGAGACAAGATTTATGGCAATACATAATAAGACACCTCTGATGGATACAGATCAATTTCTTATTCAATTTCCATGTGATGTTGATGGAGTGAAAGTTACTATAATTGTGTTTTTTTAATTGCCTATATTAATTTTGTGGATAGTAAAAATCGATGTTGAAAGTTAATGGCTTTTTTGATTTGTTTCAAGCTTTTATTGATTTATTTATAATAATATGTATATGCCTAACCAACATCTAGACGCATTATTGAAAGATATCTCCTATTTAATTGCATATGATTGCGTCGTCAAATGGAATCTTGTGATCTCATCTGCTGTGGAATCAATTGTGTGAAGTCATATAATATTATTTCTTGGCCGCTTCAATATTTTCATTCGACAATTATCATTATCTAGATCCGCATTTTTCTATAATAGTAAATCACATTGTAATTTGTAATTAATTGCAATCTGCAACTGACACCAAAACAATATCAAAATAACTTTATGTAATTCATAATTGCAATCCTATAAAAACCGATCTTGTTAACAATCTATCTGAAGCGAGTCGCCGAATCATCTTACTTGCTCACACAGTGGGTTTAACTAGCCATTTGAGTAAGGCATTACATCGCACAGGCCACAGAGCGAATCACAATTGGCAATAACAAGTGATTTGTAGCTGCCGTATAGTTGATGCAGATATAACACTGTACTGCGTTTGCGCATCCACCGGAGACGTTCTTGACCCACTTATGTTACAACTCGTTAATAATATTAATCGTATTGCGTTTGTTCAGGCTTAAACTATTGTTTTTGCAAACTAGAAGTTTAGGCTGAAAATTAGCTTCATCGGGAATACGTTATGATGGTAATAAAAGTAGTTAATGAAGTTTTAATGAAGATATATGTATTCTAATAATGTTCATCTATAAACGTTTCTCAAAGATCCTGTTTCGTCCCTTGCAGGGTGAATGTTAATGTAGTTGGGATACTCATTACAAATTACGCAATATCAAACCAACCTTATCCAGTAATTTTAAACTCGTTTTTCTACAAGTAGTTTTCTTATAATAAGCTTTCCGCTCGGAGCTTAGATGGTAGTAATATCCTATAACGATAAACTTGGCTCTTTATTAGTGGCTATTATATGGACTATACAGAAGGCATAAAATCTTTTGCTATTTTCCTTCCAAACTTTATTAATCAGTTTTATTGTTTCTGTCTGTCTTTCAATAAGGAATCTATTACGATATTTCATCATTGGTCTAAATTGGTTCAATTGATTGATTTATGGGTTGGTATATAAAAAAATGCTGTGATATGCAAACCTCTTCTTTCTTTGAAGTCGGTAAAAATCCTGCTTGCATTAACAAATTTATGTTTGAATCGTGTGAATTACTGTTTTGGGAATACAATTATGAAATGACCTTGAATTGCAGGGAAATCAATCCTTTCCGTTGCAGAATAGCCAATAATGGATATTAAGTAGGCAATAAATTTATAATCACCACCCGTTAAGTTCAAGTAATTAACTGTCAAAATTTGCTATAAATTATACCTTGATTACAAACTAACGTAATATCCTAAATTACAAAACTACTCATAGTGAAAAATAATTCCGTTGAACAAGCCAGTAGTAATCGGTAACGCATTTAGGAGAAACGATAAAAGGTTAGTTGCTTAAAAATACCTATTAAGTTTGTTACATTTGTTATCCGTCATTTCTGACAAGATGCGTGTGTCACTTCCATCATTCATTCATTTGATTTCAAATCTTTAATCTTTATTATAAGTGCATAAGGTTTAAATTGATTAACGGTTGTAAATGCGCACGCGCACAGTAACGTTGTCTTGTACTTGACCCGCTATCCAGTTCACCATATACGGCATAGTAGGTTTCCTGACCATTTCGCAAGGACCGTGCAACTCGACTGTTACACTTCCTGACTATTCAATATTCAATCATAATAACATTAACTGTAAGACATATAATTGGTCAGCATGTGTGTTGCGGTAGCTAACTGTTAGACAATGACCATTTTTGGTAATAATCTTATTTCGTTACGCGTTTCGTGGTTATAGATCATAAAATTTCGGTAGCGCGCGCGGTTATGATCTAAATATAAACTTCTAAATGGACTGGTGGTCTTTATAGTCCATAAACATTTGCTTATCTTGTATCTACAAGTTAAAGTAAGTACTTTATCTACTAGCCAGTGAAGGTAAATAATAGCGGCGTGCTCTAAGAGTGCGTTATGAGAATGAGTTATCAAAAGGTTTACTAGAGCATTGCAGAGTAGAGTCGTAGTTAAAAAAAAAAACAAGAGAAATGATACAAGCATTAACCTAAGTGACTTGATAATGTCGATTACATAATTAAAGCTGTAAGATGGTAATTAGTTTTAAATCGGCTTACAAACGTAGGTATCGCATACATACGTTTCTACCATTTTTTTACTAACTACAAAACAAGGACCATTACAGCATTTGCAACTGGTTTCTAAAGATATTTCAGTTTATTAAAAACACCTAAAATAACTGCTTTAATTTGTTTTATATTACAATTAGAAATATAAACACCTGGTCAATGCGAGTCGAATCTAAAAGTATTCTATACAACACGCTAAATTTAACTCGGGAGTCACTGCAATATAAAATCAATTATATAATTTCAATCTGACTGTAAATCACTACATGGGAAAGCTCCTGAGTGAAAACGCGAGGACGTGAGTAGAAATCTCCATGGCTTATAAAGCCGAGATAATTGTACGTCACTCATGATAAATCAAGTATCGCTTTCCTTGTCTTAAACACTGACCGTTTTAAGTCTATGGTGACAAACATCAATTCCATTCATGTTTAATTAAAAACATTAATGGAATCACTTTAAAAACATTGTTTTGTTAAATAAATATGGTAGCTAACAATATGTGGATGCATGAGTTTCTTCACAAAGTCTAAAGATGGTATATAAATAGTTTATCTAGATACACAATAGGTGATCATACGGAATGGTAATTTTAAAACTTTTATCCCACAAAAAGACTATAACATCATTAAAATATGTGTAATTAAGCTGCTGTGTTTGTGCCTTGATTACAGACATATGATATGAAGTTTAACAATGTAAGTAATACGAAGGACTTTCAATAATACACACTAATAGATCTTCGATTTACAATTCTATTTGTAGGTACTGAAGCATGTTATGCAAGTTTTATAATAGTGAAATTCACCATTGGGGCAGCAAGCAATGGAAAACGATCTAAGTCACATTTAACGCACCGCTACGCCCGATTTCCCGGCTCTGCTCAGTCAGCGGGTAATTGATAACTTTCCTTAACCCGACCGCCGTTAGAAAACTAACTATTACGCCTTTCAATCTCATAATTATTTAACGACTTAGTTGCAACACATGATAAACATTTATTGGTCATAATTCTGAACTGTAACAGTATAAGTGAAATTGTTGTTGATCAGACTTGGTAACACAAAAATACAGTTTTTACAATAAGTAAATAGAGTAGTTTGTCCGTGAAGCAACAATGCATTATATTGCAAAATTTCGTTCAAAATTTAAAGAAGCTAGAGAAATCAAAGACACATGAGAATTGACAAATTTATGTCTCAAGGTCGACAACGTATTAGCGATGGGCATCGTAAATGCTAATGCTACACCAAAGGCGGTGATTACTTACCATTAAGTAGACCGCCTGTTTGTCGGCCTTCTTGACCTCATATCGTTTAGTTGCTGATAGCATTCATAGAAAATAAATAACTGACAGACGTACGCATCTTAAATGTGAAACCCATAGCCCATCAACGCCTCTTCGTGTAAAACCGGAATCGAACCGGTTTCGCCGCTTGTGATAAAACGAATGTGGGATTTCTCTATTGCATTAGACAAAATAAGCCTACTTAAAGTAAAATTGGTACAATAATTTAAATATTTATCGCATATGCCCTTGGATATATAACTTTACAACCGATTTCTTAATTAATAGTATACAATTACATTTCTTAACCCAGGGGTGTATGGGGTCCGTTCACATCTTTGGGCCCAAGCCAACCTTACCTGCTAGCGGTGCACCCTGCTGTCCAACGGACGAGGCTCTGGCGAACCTGGTTCCCCTCTCTTAGGGTTGTGGGGGTCAGACGGCTGGTCGCCCCACGTAAAACCAACTTCAGTCAAATCATTATGGAAAAGGACAAGAGAAAGGGTACTCGGGCTAGGGCGTCGCCGCACAACGACGCGCAGGCACATCGCCCTAAACCTGCGACAAGTGGGCTAGGGCTACCGTGTCCTGTACGGGCACGGCTAAAGAAGTTAGTACCCAAGAGGAAGTTCCGCTTTGCCACCTGGAACATTGGCTCTTTAACCGGACGTTGCAGAGAACTCGCGGACGTACTTGCGAAGCGTCGAGTCCAGTGCGCCTTCCTTCAGGAGACGCGCTGGAAGGGGAATAAGTCCCGTGACATCGGGCAGGGGTACCGGCTAGTGTACACCGGATCACCGTCGGGCAGGAGCGGAGTGGCCGTAGTGCTGTCTGGGGACCTTCACGATGGACTCCTTGAAGTAGACCGATACAGCGACCGGTTGATGCGAGTTAAGGTGCTGTTCGAAGGGTCAGTAACGAACCTAATCAGCGCCTATGCTCCTCAAACTGGTTGCTGTGAGTCTGAAAAGGAGGCCTTTTGGGAGGAGTTTGAGGACGTGTTACGCGCTATACCGAATACCGAGGGCGTTTTGGTTGGGGGGGATCTCAACGGTCACGTAGGTCAGTCTGCTGGAGAGCACGGACGTGTGCACGGTGGTTTTGGGCACGGTCAACTGAATGCAGAGGGAGTCAGTATACTCAGGACCTGCGCTGTGTCTGACCTAGCCATCGCGAACACATTCTTTCAGAAGAAGCCCCAGCATCTTATTACGTACTGTAGTGGTCCCTACTCAACCCAAATAGATTACCTGCTGGTGCGTCGGTGCCACATTGGCAAGGTTACTAACTGCAAAGTTATCCCAGGCGAAAGCCTAACGGCTCAACACCGCCTCCTTGTCTTAGACTTTGCGGTCGTGCCAAAAAAGAAAGTGGTAGAGAAACGCCAACCCCGCACTAAGTGGTGGTTGCTTAATGGTCCCAAAAAGTCAGACTTCACCGCGGAGGTCGAGCATCTCGAGATCAGTGCTCCGCATAAATCCGCCCAAGAGACCTGGAGTAGGATCCATTCAGCAATCACCGCTGCGGGTAAGCGCGCTCTTGGCACTTCTCGTGGTGGCCGTCCTATAGACAAGGAGACGTGGTGGTGGGATGACGAGGTGCAGGAGGCGACTCGGAAGAAGAAGGGCTTATTTAAACAGTGGAAAGGGTCCAACTCTCCGGATGACAAGGAGGCATATGGAGCGGCTAAGCGCGCTTGCAAAAAAGCTGTAGCCAGAGCCCGCAGCAAAAGTCTGTCCCCCTTATACGATAAGCTGGAAACTGCGGAGGGACAAAAGCTTATTTTTAAGCTGGCGCGCACCCGGGAAAAAGCTACACGGGACATTAGCAAATGTCTCTGTGTAAAAGACGCCCAGGGTAAGCTGCTCTACGATGCCCCCTCTGTCAAGGAGAGATGGTGTACATACTTCGCGGAGCTGTCTAATAAACAGCATCCCCATAACCTTCCTCCCGAACCGCCTCCTAACCTTGGACTTATTTCCCCTATTTCTCCTGACGAAACCCGCATTGCTCTCCGCCACATGAAAAACCGGAAATCGGTCGGGCCTGACAATGTGCCAATTGAAGTGTGGAAGGCGATGGGCCCACATGGTGTGGACCTTCTGACAGATCTTTTTAACCGCATCCTGACCACCAAGGAAATGCCGAACCAGTGGCGATCTAGCCTGATTATCCCTGTTTACAAAGGCAAAGGTAGCGTACAGGATTGTAGTAACTACCGCGGTATTAAGATAATGTGCCACACCATGAAGCTCTTCGAGCGCATCATTGACACACGGCTCCGTAACGAGTGCACCGTCTCTGAGTGTCAATATGGCTTCCGGGCGGGTAACAGCACCATGGACGCGGTGTTCGCCTTACGGACCCTGACTGAGGCTTACAGAGAGAGAAGGAGAGCTCTGCATATGGCCTTTTTAGACCTGCAGAAGGCCTTCGACTGCATACCTCGGCAATCCATCTGGTGGGCACTTCGCTTCAAGGGCGTTCCCGAGGCCTATATTGACATTATCAGAGACATGTACCGCGATTCCGAGTCCTCTGTCCAGACCGCCGTTGGCGAATCCAATGGCTTTCCGATATCTGTTGGCGTACACCAAGGCTCGGCTCTAAGCCCGTTCTTGTTTAACGTGGTGCTCGACGTAGTTACGGCAAACATCCAAGATCAGCCTCCATGGCTAATGATGTATGCCGATGATATCGCCCTCGTTAATCAAAACAAAGCCCATCTTGAGCGCAAAGTCAACATTTGGAAAGATACGCTGGAAAACGGTGGTCTGCGACTAAATGTGGCGAAGACCGAGTACATGTCCTGTGGCAGCACGGATTCAAACACCATCCGAATAGGTTCGGACCTGATTACGAAGTCCGATGCGTTCAGGTACCTTGGATCTGTGCTGCACGAGTCTGGCAACGTGGACGACGACGTCCAAGCACGTATAGGCGCGGCCTGGGCTAAATGGCGTGAGGTAACGGGCGTTGTATGCGACCGCAAAATGCCTCCGAAACTCAAAGGGCAGATATATAAATGCATCATACGGCCTGTCCTCCTGTACGGCGGCGAGTGTTGGCCAGCACTGGGCAGACACACCCAGGAGCTTCGCGTCACGGAGATGAAGATGCTGAGGTGGATGAGCGGCGTAACGCGATCCGATCGCATACGCAACTCGTTAATCCGAGGTAGTCTTGGTGTCCGTGACGTGGGGGAAAAACTTCAAGAGTGTCGTCTGCGATGGTATGGCCACCTTATGCGCCGCCCTATGGAGTACGTCGGTCGGAGATGCATGAATATGGCTGTCCTTGGGGCTAGGGCCCGTGGTCGCCCACGCAAGCGCTGGCTGGACGTCGTCAAGTCCGACATGAGTGCTAATGGCCTGACTGAAAAGGATGTAAAAGACCGGGCAAAGTGGAGAAAGCTCAGTCGGAAGGCGGACCCTGGCAATAGCCGGGATTAACGCCAGGTAGAAGAAGAGAAGAAGAATTACATTTCTTAACCCAAGGTCCCTAGTAAATTCGGTATTACCAAACCCCTTACTCGGCCTATGCTAATCCGTCGGTGAATTAAAACATGCAGACTAAACTATGTCCTTACATTTAATTGTATAAATAAAATAGCATAATCAATACGCAGCATGTATAGAGATCGTTAGGCCATGTGTATAGGAATGCGCCAGGATGTTTTTGTCTATATTTTCTAGCTCAAAGGTAACTATAATTATCGAGCATTATCGAAACCATTTGTCACTATTTTATTAGGCGAATAAAAAATCTAAAATTGTAAGATTTTTTAAAGCATATGGTATCATTGTTCTGAATATTGTAGTGCGTTTCAAGGGCGTCAGTGTATTACAAATACCTATTTTGTAACGAGGTTGAAGCGGTGCGTATACCAGTCGCAAGACTCGCAAGTTGATAACATCACCTTGAAATTTGGCAGTTTTAGGACATGCTTGCCTGCATCTACATATTTAAAAATTATAATTTCTTGTGTAAGCCAAAAATCTTGCCATGGGTGAAATATGACGATGTCGTAACTCTGACAAATATGATTGAACTTTGTAGATATGTAATAGTTTTTTTCATTAATTTCAATTAATATTGTGTCAAACTTTCGGAGGCCAAAAAAAGTATAGGTAATATAAAAATGTTATCGACGGTCAGTCAAAAACAAAAATGCGCCCTTCCGCTCCCTTATCATGGCCATACTTAAATAACATGAAATAGCAAAAAAATAGGAATAGGAAGACTTATATTAGGAATAATCAAGGGATTAATTTACTAATATTTTCTAAAGTAGGCATGGGACACCCTTAGGAACATCACGTTTTTTTACGCCGATTAACGTCGATTTGGGATCGCGCGTTTTTTTTATCAATAAAGCAATTTATTTCTACAAACTCCGTCTGATATGCGTGCAAATCGCGTACAAATGCGCTTAAAATATACACCTACCTAGTTCCTAAAAAAAACTGACACATTTGTCCATTCGCTGAATATCAGCGCGCTAACTGTATTTATATTGCATTATGCAGGGCTTCAAGACGAAAACTTCTCAATCACCAACCTCTTTTAATTTTATATAAATATATAAGAAAATGTACTTATTTTTTTTTTTATTGAATTTTGTCAGTAATATAATTAGATACTAACCTGTGTCTAACTCTGGTGTTGATGTGTCGCACCTCCCGACCGCCGCTACTCTCCCCGTCGCTGCCCGAGCCGGCCACTTCGATCGTGTGCGTGGACATTGACTTGCTCATCTAAAACAATACAAAAATTTCATATTATAAATAACAATCCACGGTTTTAGTGACATTTTGCAGTATTACGGTGGGTTATTTAGATTACTGAGTCGGTTATTTTCGCTCAATTGTATTCTCAAGAACCTAGTGAATCAATAGTCAGATATCTTAGTATGTGTATTTGTTAATGAATAAATGATTTGATTTGATTTGTGTATAACTATGGATATAGTGTAAATTGAATGAAACTACATTCCATTTATAAATATTAGGTATTTGGTGCATTGAGAGTCCTACCTCATGAATACCTCATCTAAATTAAGGCAATTAATTTAATTAAGTAATGATTAATTATGTATTTATCCATATGAAACTTTCCGTGCTGTTTATAATCATACTGATATTGGTTCTATTTGGATGGTTAAATAATTGGTTTTATTTGAAATCAGAACCATTTTCTAAAAGACAGATAAGATCCAGCTACTGAAAATGGGCCTTTACTGCTCCTTATATATTTAAATAATTGTTTACTCACCGGTGGAATGTACTTTCTGACAGCTGCGGTCAACTCATCGAGACTCTTCTCTTTCTTTCCCGTTTCCAAGCCAAAGAACTTATTCTTCGCCTGTTGGTTCAACGCCGATATCTTCAAAACTTGCGGCGGCAGTATCTCATCTTTGGTAGGCAGTTTTTCTGGAGGTCTCCTCAACTTACCAAGGAGAATCGGCTCGTCGATTTTCTTTGCAAACCTCCTGTACCTCGTCTTATCATCTTCTTCATTCTTCGCCTCTTCAGACGGTTTCCTTCCAAGTTTACCGAGCAGGGGAATTTTGACTTCGTTGTTCTTAGCTTGATTGAGACGCTCTTTCAATTCGATAGCTCCTGGTAGTGGAATTTTGCGGGGGAATGCGTCTTGATGCCTTGTTAAATCCGAATCGGTTCTTGAGGATTTTAACTTATTGTTCTTTCGTTGAAACCTCCTCGGTTTTATGTCTGGGGTCTCATCGGAGCTGTCGGAAGAGGAACAACTTTTCTCAGATGATGAAACGCTCGATGCCGATACAGATTCGTCGTCTGAAGAACTGTCGATTCCTTCATCCTTAAGGCCCTAGAAATAGAGTTGAAATTAGCAAGTAAGCGTAAGTAGGTCGATACTCGAGCGTAGTAAATAGAGTACAGTCAAGTCTCCGGGCGCCGTGAGTTATTTATATTATAAAATGAAATAACAGTGCTATTTTTGATATATTGATTGATGTATCATGTTCCTATTAGGATAGCATCATACTTTCTGATATTTATAGATATAAATGTGTGGAATATTATTTTTATGTGTAACCATTGTTTAATTTTATCTACCTACTCTAGAACACGTTTTTTATTCCATCTTATTCATATAAGAATTTATGAATACGCACTCTATTAGTAGATAGTATATTCATTTTATGAGTAATGTGTAAAGAGAATGTGGTATTCAACATATTGATATGTACATATACGCAAATAAATTGATAAAACTTTTTAATCTTTCTGTATCTAAATTTAACAGGGCACATTTAGACAGTAGACAGAAGCGAATTGATGAATAAGAGCTTACTATATTAACCTCAGAGCTCTCTCCTTTGGCTAGCGTAGACTTGGCTGGTACCACCGTGGAGCCGGACTTTAGTATACCGCGCACTTCCGGAGTGATCATCCTCTGAGCTCGCTCGGATGGAGAGTCGTCGTCGAGATCTGCAAGATATAACATATTTTTATACACAATATTGGTGTTTGGAGTTTGTGAGTGTGTACTGCTTAATTCATGTATATAAATAAGTATGAAATAATACTAAGGATAGTATTATTACCTACAGATACTTACTTTAATAGTGACACTATTATTTAGATGCATTTTATCTTATCGAATGGAATGTAATCTTGATCGATTGATTGATTAAATTTGACGTAGAAAATAGGTTGTGATTTATTTAGCAAGGGAGGAATGACAACGATTTTAATTGTGAACCTATCATTATTTTCCCTTAATAGTTTCTTATATCCCAAATTAAGCTACATTGCTTGGAACCACCTCGGTTCTGTCCATCCAACTTAATCTTCAGGACAGTTGGCACTGAGTGAAGGAGAATGGTGTGCAATTCGTACGTACCTATAGTACCTATATTCTTTTGCTTAATTAGTATTCAGCCGTGGAATCTTTTGTCAAGTAATTATCAGTAATTATCAAAGTATGTATTATTAAAAGCTGGGGGGACGAAGCAGGTCCATTATGTTTTCATTGAGCGTGCGCATTTTTCCAGTGCGCAGTCAAATAAATTAATGCCCCGTACAATAAGGCTTTTTAGTAACAGTAGGAGTTAATCGTGCATAAAATAAAAGTAATACAACACATTGTGTAAGTAAAACGATGAGTAACCGAATTATTGAGCTCTAAAATAAATATTACTCATATACACCATCCATTGGCTGTTAAAAAGAGAATGATTTATTGTCTCTCAAGTGTGCAAGATGATTTGTAGACGCTTAACAGCGCATGCATTTTATTATTATGATAATAATTTCCCAAGCACTGAAACTGTTACGTACGCCTGTCAAAACACATCATATTACAACAAGGAAGATGAAAAACATTGCCAAGTACATTACCATAATATCAACACCGATTACTGTATAGACAACCGTAAAAAACGAGGTATAATTCTCGGTTTTTTATTGTGATTTCGCGATGCTACAGAAAGTCATTGCATGTTTCAGATGTTAATGAATAAGTTAATTATACAAGGTAAGTGTGTTTAAACTAAGGTGCAATATAAAACAGCATGCTCATTCATAACCAGTAACAAATATACAGAAGAGGTGTTAGAACCCATACCAGAAAAGCGCAACGGCCCAAGCGGAAAACGACAAAAAAAACAACTCAAAATAAAAAACAAATCAGACCTAAACTCCTAAATTTCGCGTTCTGCCTCATTAGATACTCTAGAGACGTGTTCTTTGCGCTAGCCGAACGGAACAGTTCCATTTTCAGTTGAAAATCGGGATTACGGGGCACGTCCTCGTGGGTGAGGGATTTGGTGAGCCTTTCGTTTTGTTCCATCGCCTCTTGTAGCTGCGTGGCGAGTACCGGCATCGTGCGTAGTCGCTCGGCGCGGGCCCGGCTCCTCCCCCCCGCGTGGGCCCCCGCACTCCCCCCCGCAGGCGGCTTGTGCGTCAACTTCGCATTAAACATCTTCATCTTCTCCATCAGCGACATCTTGGCAGGATCGTCCTCGTCTAACTTAGCTGCCACCGGTGAGTGTGCGTATATACATAACATTGTGCGGTTGTGTGTTTACGATAGAGCCCGGGACATACACATAGTAGAGTAGTCGAGGACATGCAAAAAAGAAACAAAAAAGCCGACGATCAAAAAGACAGGAAGCGTACTGATTCACGTTTACCGTATGCAAATTTACATGCCGTTGAATTTTCTATAAATTATCAAAATATTTTAACTGATTTAAAAAACAAAAAAAGTGTCTCGAAAATTATATAGAAACGTGGCACTATTAACTAGAGGAAGCGATGAACACTTACCGTCTTCGTCTCTGTCTAGCACGTTGGCCGTGCTTTTGGACGGAACGAGAGAGAATGACTCGTTAGCCGGTTCGCTAGTGGGTTCCGGAGACGGGAACGAGATGGGTTGCGTCTTGAACCTGTCCGTCACCGAAGGCCCCTCCTTTAACTTGGAGCGGCTGTGACGGAGCAGAGGTTTAGGGGTACCTGAAATTGAAACCAGTACTATATGAGATTTTAATATAATTAATATAATATAATTATATAATGTAAAATAAAATAAGTAACAAAAGGCTAACTAAATTGTATTTTTTCCGGACGATATGAACTCTGCGTGTTCTATTTATTTGTTTCATAGATCAAGTGATCCAACCAAAACATTTTTAATAAGATTGACACGCCATATAATAATATTTAATTTCCACTCAGTACATCCGTAATTGTCTAGCGTTTAACACATCAGCTATCTGGTTATCCGACCTCTGTTTTTAGGACATTCAACAGGTCTTCAATACATAAAAATACACACCCTTAGCTTGTTGCTGCAGTTGCTGCCACATGCTAGCTCTAGCGACCACGCTGTTGCTCTTGACCAGTCCCAGAGCGAACCCACTGTGTTCCCTCCCCTCATCGTCACTGGCATCGGGACTCCTGAGGGCATCGTTCTCCGTCGACTTCCTCTCCCGATCCATGGTAAGTAGACCACGTTCGATTGATGAAGACCACTCGTTGCTGCTGTTTGTGGCGTGATTCTCGCGGATTTCTTGGCTCTCGATCAGGCCGAGTTCCTCCCCTGGAATTCGAGATATTAGGGTATTTATTTGTACAGCTCATTATGTTTGTAGTTTCCCAATTGTTATATCACATGAATATTTTAGAGCTATGTGATTTGAATAACATTTACCTTCAGTACAAGGTGAAGGGAAACATTGTAAGGAACAGTGTGATGTTATGCCTGCCCGACTGTATATCATCCACATTTAAAATATTTAAAATTACCATCGTTAATAACAATTATGTGGATAGACAGATATAAATTCAGTTGTTAGCACTATTCATACTTATTGCAGTGTATTAAATATAGTTTTCTTATAAATATGTACTACATTTTTTTAGTAATGTTGTTAACGATTTTAACATTCAGTTAATTGAGATCATTGAAAAGTTATAAATGGCATTGGTATTATTTCTTGTGATTTCAATGTCAGTACGATTGTGTGTAAAAACGTCACAAATTGCTTGATAGGCGGATATAATCTACCTTTGACAGATGTCATGGCGTTTTGACAAAGAACACGTGCATTACATTGACCCAAATAAAAGAGACGAGAGACATCTGCAAGGTTATTCTGTGTTTATTTTCAAAACCGACCTAATACGAATAACGGCGCATTCGGTAAATCTAATTTTACCAAACAGAACGTAAACAAACCGCAAGTTAATGCAAGCCGACCGACCGGACCCGACTGATTGCCATACTAATACATGTTTATTTTATGACAGTAACAGTTGTGATCGCAGCGGGTACTAAATATGTCGAAACATGCCTTCGTATATTTCACATCTGCACACAGTCGTTTAGACAAAAATAATTTTATGAGATTAATAAACTGACTAATGTTGCAGAATGATCAGCAAATTTCAATGTAAGTACTCACCAGAATGCGGGCCGGAGTCTCTGGATGAGGCACGGTTATACACTCCGCTATCACAGGACACGTTCAGACTCCAATTGTCAGCTTCGGCTTGTTGTCTTTCGTCTTCATCTAACGCCCGACTATCCTCGTCTAAAGCGACACGAACTTGATTCACTTCTTGCTCTATCTCATCCAGTGTCGACTGTTTTCTCAGAGAACTAGCGCCGATGTTTTCGAAGTCTAGAAAGGTGGCCTCACCGAAACTGTCGTCCTTGGCACTACCGCCGTCTGAGAGACAGTTGGCTGTCGTCGGCGACTTGACACTGAAGGAGCTTGTGCCGAACGGTGGCGAGTCTAACGTTTTCGCGAAGTCAGCGAATAGATCTTTCTCGAGCTCCCCCGAAAGAGGAAAAGTGCCCCTGATAGAGGGAGCAACACCGGACTCGACGGGGCGACTCGGAAAACTACAAGCCGCTGGGCCGAACGCTTGGAAACTCGGTTGGCCCGGCTCCAAACTGCGAAATGAGAAAAGAAACGCGTTAATGTAGAACATGGCCGTACATAAGAGAGAGACGGTTGGTGTTTCAGCTCGCCTTCATAAATTTCGATGAGTTATGGCGTGAGTGATTGGATTGGCGTTGCCGATCTATCGTTTTAGGGAAGTTTGACACCGACGGCAATATAATCTAAATATACTTGTCGGATCTCGATTTCTTAGTTATCGATCTAAATTCGGTTGTAAATCGTTTAGCCCGAGTGGAGATACCGGTCGTCTTTATCAATTCATCACGTTTAATGATCCTGCGTCGTCCTTTCACACAATGAGCGTAACCGATTCGTATACCACCAATACGAACTCCCTAACAAGTATGTGAATCATGCAATAAAATCATTCTATTCGAAAGGCTATCAATTTAAAACTACATACGCGAGCACAACACACGATAGCTGCATCTCAAGCCAAGCTATTAACTGCATGGGGGGTTCGCGGGACCAGATTGTTCAGTCATAAAACTGTTGCGTGCTTTGAAGCACAACAGATCCAGAAATAGTGCTTGACCCAGTAACGGCTGGAGCGCTTATTTCCGTCATCAAGAAGCCGCTTCGGCTGGCGACTGTACTGACTGCAGGACCGATGTTTATCACATGATAGATTAATGCACCAGCAGAAAATAGAACTCAAATTAAGTTCAATTGAGATTAAATTGATGATGAAGATTATGTAAGTATGCATAGTAGGGTTCACGTGTGTCAATCCATTTATGATGACTACGTACTTGGATATCACGTATTAATGTTATTTATATGGTCGCCAAGTAACAAGGTTGAATTATGAGATAACAAATGTAACAACTAAAGCCAATATTATTATGTACATAAAAACTTTGGCAGGTATAAATATGGTCTGACTCATGCCGCTCGACAAATCTTTATTATCAGTTGGTCGATATTTCTATAAATAATGTAACCAAAAAGAAATATTTACATCAAGGGGTGACGTTCATCTTACGTTACTCGTGTGACAATATAAATGACTACACTTACAAGCACATTTGTGTGATACATGAACCAATGTTGAGACTTGAAACATACGTTTTAGTAGGCAGGTACCAATTTTATTCTAAAGAAATACCAAAAGCTAACTATATAGCTTAGCAAATATAATAAAATATATTTTTGTTGTAACGACTTGTCCATAAAAGCTGCTATATGAGGAGTGCCCTACAGACCACTAGCACTAACCTACATTTCACTAATTGCTTCGTTCAACTAACGGATTACTTACAACTTTAAACGCGAACAATCCAAAATAAAACGGTTCATACTTCCTTCTATGAAAAACTAGTACACAAAAGTCACAACATCAAACCATACACGATTAAATAACTATCTACACAGGCCAAATATAATTCTTACGCTACCTAAACTAAGAATGATTCAAACTGTATACTGAACCAACTAAGATGATGTCAGACCTACGAAAAACCTGAAGTTTACACAATTATGTGTTTACATCTAATGAAATCGCTAATTATAAAAATTTACTGGATTTTTAATTACAGCACGCTCAAGGATTATCCTCTAATGGTTTTTTACTAAACACTGAATAAACAAACCTGTAGCGGGCAGTTTCGATTGAATTTAAATAAGTTCGAAAACGGGGAACCGCTTTATTGGTAAATTTTGTAAGTCAAATATTTACATAGGTATTCGGCGAGACGTCAATAAAAGGGATATTGGAAACTCGTCCTGAAAAAATGAATTGGTTAAGGTGAAATGACACGTGCAAAATGTGTCAATCTATTTATTTTATATACTCAGTAGGTACTAGTACTGCAAAATGTGTAATGAGTGGAACAAAACATTCGGTGTCTGCCTACGCTATACGCTCAAACATCAAAATAATGGCGACTAGCCAACATTTGGCTTCCAACTTTGTGGGGCCGGCACAGAGAACAATCACCTTTGCACGAGAAAACTCATATTTAAGGATGCCGGTCGAGCGGAAAAGAAAAATATCTACTAATAAACAAGATGAAAATTTATTGGTGACTTTAACGTAAATGAATTGACCAATCAGGAGGAAGAATATTAGAAGCGCGCGTAGGACATAAATTAACTAAACAAACTGCATCCACAGTTTTATGGGACAGTGGTGAAAAATTTTCTGGTGCGTTTTATAATTAGCATAGGCAATCAGTTTTTTAGTAATAGTTATCTATTTAGTTAGCAAAAAATATGTTTCTTACCTGGATGTTACTGAACGCATTTCATCAACAGTTATCGGCTGAGTTTTGTAGCGTTCTTTATCTCGAGTTTTCGACCTGGAAGTAGATGGTTGATCTTTTGGAGATAACTCTTTAGTCAGGGCTCTTTCCATTGTCTTTATCCTTGAGGCAATAGACGGAAATGATTTTTGTTGCGATTTGTCTTCAAATCCGTTTTGATTTTCACTTTCACACGGTTCACAATGTCCGTTTTCACATGTCTCCTCCACTTTTAATCGTCGATTGTTTAAAATCGATAGTAATTCATCGTTAACGTCACACGCTAGACTCTTAGATCGAGGGTTATCTTTCGGTCGGAGGTTCCTTCGGCGTAGCACTGCACTCGGAAAACTCTGTTCGGGCTCGGGTGCGAGATTCAGAACTCGTCGCGGTCCAGCCGCCGACAAGTCGTTCGCATCGCAACTAAAATTCGTCACACTAATGTTCGCATCATTGTCCGCGCAAAACGAGAGCCGTGGGCGCGGCGATTGGCTGCGTTCCCTGGTCAAACTCGAACCTCTCTGCTTTAAAATAGGTCTCATAGCGGTTTCACACTCCGATCCGGAGTGATCGGACGTACGCGACCGGAGCAATGAAGGCCTACGAGACCGCGAGTCGTCCTCGCTCAAATCAAAGCTTGAAGTGTGTCCTTCGTCTCCAGAAAACTTTTTTGAGGATTTCAGTATTGGTTTTTTGGGCATTTCGAAATCAAAATCATCGTGTTCAATAGACTTCTTTTTAAGTATCGGTCTCGGTGTTTCACATAAAACTATTTCTGAACAAGGACGCTCTTCAGAAAAACTTTTCTTTTTAAGAATAGGTCTGACAATTTCCTTATCGTCTTCTACTATCTCGGCACCACCAGCAGCCGCTAAGATTACAGCTTGAGCAATTGATACATGCGATGATGCTGTGCTGCTGCTAGAGCTGGAATTTGACTTACGTTTCAATATACCGTGGGGCTCAGGAGAGCCATGAGATAAGTCATCATTTTGATGCTCTTCTTCCCTGCTTAATTTTCTTTTCAATATACCCTGAATTTGTCCGTCAGGCGAATGATTTCTAATAACGTCTTCCAAAGATGATCGTCTATTCTTTAAGATCGGTTTACTGGTATCTAAAGATCCATCATCGGCAAATGAGACTTCGGGGCTGCAGGATCTTCGCCTAGCAACTTGCGATTCGTCTAAGCTACGACGTTTTTTTAATATGCCTTGACGCTGTCTATTATCAGGGCGACAATTACGAGGCTCGATAACACTAGGAGAAAATGTTACGGGTGGAGAAGCAATCGCATTGTTTGATATATTGGATATAGTACACTCTTCATGAATAGATTTGCGCTTTAAGATAGACACGGGTGTATGACTACAAGACGTCAGCGAAGTATCAAGACGGCGATTTTGACTAGACGTATCATTATTGAGATCAGAAAACATTGCACTTTGCTTTTCAAAGTCGATCAGTCTCTGTGCTGCCGTGTCGATATCTTTCAACCTTTCTGTTACACCTCTGTTTTGAATCGGCTTCTCGTTCAAAAGCCCGTAATTATAAGTATGACTATTATTTTTTTGTTCAGCTTTTGATGCAAATAAGGAATCAAAACGAGGCTCAGTTGTGTCTATATTTAACTTATTACTAGTTAAGTTATTCGACAATTTGTTTACCCTATCTAACGTCTGTTTTGTCAACGCAGCTAAGCTGTCCATTTCCTGCGAAAGTCTAGAGCTACTCGCGTGTGGTCTGACAGTTTTATGAAGCGTAGACATCTTTCTATTTACCTTTGAATTCTCCAAGCCACAAGCATTAACATTTGACTTATGATTTGCTTGTGAACTACTGGTATTTAAAACATTTTTAGGCGAATTAATTTTAGTATCATTCGTGTCTCTCGAAGAGTTATTTTCTAAACTAGTCAGTCTTTTTTGTGAATAATGATATTTTTCGCTAAGACTTTCACTATCCTTTTGAGCTCGATGTCTTCGATCGATTCGATTATTTTCGGTGTCACTCTTTGCTTTCTCGGGACTTCTACGAACAGATCTACTACGGGGCGATTCCAATTTTGATTTACTATCCAATTTAGAAACAGTATCTTTTTTTAAATCCTGCTTGATAGGGGATGTAGACGTGCGTATGTTTTTATCAACCGGCTTTTTTGAAAGAGGTATGCAGCTGGGTTTGTTGCCTGTTTCGTTACTTCGTCGTCTTTCATATGGTTTTTGTGGGGTTACGTTAGATGATGAAGATTTGAGAGGGGTTGACTTGATTCCAAACGGTAAATTTAAAGTATTTTTAGGAGATACTTTGGAAGACGGCAGTGAGCTTTCAGTCTTGGGGTGTGGTGCTTCGATTGGTCGTCGATTTTTCGTTTTTGCAACAGTCCCTGAAACAATATAACGCCATGATTTATACGTGGAAATAAAATGTAGTCTTAAACATAAGCTATAATGTACTTTCGACTTAATATAAGGACGGAAGAGGAAGCAGTTGACCCGCACGTGTGTATTGTTCTATAGAGTACACAGGTTCACTGACTGGTGCGCAAGCGCCGACCGTGTGGTGATTCGCGCGATATGGCGTCCGAAGCCATTGTTGCTATAAGTAGGTAACGAGCAACGCATTGTATTATTCAGACATGATTTATATGATGAAAAATTGGACTTATACAATACAATGAGTCCTATTAAACGTGTTTGTAATACAATTGTCTTATTTGTACCTAAGTCACGTACGCAACAAGAGGCGTAACTAACTTCGATTTTCACATCATTATACAGTTTATATAATATCGTATTTCATTGAGATGAAGTATTAGATAACTTTTCATTCACGATTAAGATAACAACTTTACGTTATGATATATAAAGTAACGGATCATTTAAGAAGACAAAATACAATAATAAGTTTTTATTAACATAGTTTGAAAAGGGGGTAGGTATAATTTGTAAGGTATCACCTGTATTCTATAAGAGAAAATCTATTTATCAATCAAGATATTTATTAAAACTATTTCAATCTATGTAGATCGTCATATAAGCAGGTACATAGTAGCCAAATTCTTATTGAAATATCCCATCAGCATGATAATCCAGAAGAGTTAGCCATACGTGAGGCCGCTGGAGATAATTTCCTATAGAACCGTTGGGTCGAAGCCACACGATCTCCAATCACGTGCAAAACATCGAAGGCTGTGGTCGTTGCGGTTTTGGACCACACTATATGTAGGTATATAAACTTCTTTGTTTTCATGGATGGGCCGAGAGACTCTAATAGAAATATAAATAGTTTTGCAGTAACAAAAGGTTTTGATGAAAGTCCTATTCGGGATGGTAAAGACAAACATGATTCGATTTGTGTTCTTTCGTTTTATTGAAGTTTGTCGTCGCTACAAATAAAGCGGTAAACTCGGTTTGGTACATTTTATAGAGATAATAGTTCTAGATCTTAGTGTATAGTAAGCAGGTACTTTAAACCAAATTATAGGTACCTATGGTAGTTGTAGAATACGAGTTAAATGCGTTGATCACTATTATTCTGATTCATAACATTTGATGATTTTAAAAAGTATTATTTTTATGATAAATGAGATTCTTATGAAGTTCTCGAGAAGGAAAATTATCATAAAACATGACGGTGAGGGCGGTTATGAATATTTTGATGTTAAATTCATTATTCAGTTTTCTCATAACAACCCATTGTTTATTTCATTCAATCGTATATTAACATTGAAAATATAGTAAATAACATAATACTATACATAGTTCTATGTGCCAAAATTTCATCAAAATACTATTTGCTGTTTATGGATTGGAAACGTCAATACACAGGTTATAAATAACTGACACATCATATCTCTGGTCCATTAGTTAGACATAATACGTGACACGTGTACTCTCTACAGTAATGTATATCCACCTATTTTTACATACACCAATTAACGTTTGACCCCGTAGATTATATTACCATTAGCAGAGCTACTTAAATTGCTAGCACTATCACGTTATAAACGATCGTACGCAAGCATTCATAAGCATCGCTTAATATTCTTCATATATTACAGTGATCAATCTAAATTTTATCTTTGCCTCAACTCGCGGTTGAAAAATAGCTATTAGATTATTTTGCGTTATTTTATGTAGCGAAATATTAGCGAATATTGAGTTTGATTTTCATTTTACTTGGAAACAATATAAGGAATGCAACATTCCTCTCCATTCTATACAAGCTCCGTATTAGAGAACTACGTTCCTTAATTTTGCAAACATTTCCTACTTAACCGGGTCACGGGAATGCTGTCCTACATACCGAACTAACATGGCATTGTGAACGAGTTATAAATTCAAGTTGTACCATTAGGTTGGTTCGCCATTTGCTGATGCTTATACATCATGTACCCTTTCAAGAGTGCACTAGAATGTGCATGGTCAGAGGGAGATGGCTAGATATCGTGAGACGAATTATCGTAATTACAGTGGAGCATATGAACTCTTGCACGCTGAAGGATGAGCCAACGAGCTGACAGTGATATACAAACTACATTAAGACAATTAAAAAATATCAATCATAAGAAGTGTTCTGGGATTACAATCTTAGGTTTTCATTTAAAATGTACTTCAATTTTGCCACATTTTATTTTCATTCACAATGTTTAAAGCTAACACTGCCATCGCGAAATTTAATCTAAAAATACGAAGTGAAAATTTAAAAACACACAGATTATCGCAGTGAATTTACAATGTGAAAGCGTTCACGTTGATGAGGGTAAGATTAGCGCCTACGCTTGCTTACATTGAATTTTAAACTTCAACCACACCCGTATTATAATACCTATATTTTTTTGCTGTTTTTCAGGGAATATGTAGTTTATTTCTAGTTATAATTTAAAAGCCTTAAACTGGGTTATGAGTTTTAACGCGAAGCAATTTAATCATTATTTAAATGCAAGCATAAAGAGACCGCTACTGGAAATTTAATTAGCTAAGTAAATAAACACAAAACGTGCTGTAAAAAATAAAGGGTAAGGTTCACATTTTTAATTGGTTAGGTATCATAAATCATACTTATCTAACCTTACGAAGGTTAACTAATTTTTTTACGACCCCTAAAGCATCGTTAAATGTTGTCAATGTCTCAACAATAATCGCTCGATACCTACTTACTAATTAAAACATCAAAAACATCTACTACTATTTTGTGTCCAGTTTACATTTTAATATAGAAACGGTGGAATTACAAACCTACGTTTAATTATAAAGCGAAATATTCAAAGTCTAGAAGATTATTATCTTGCCTTTAACGCTGTGCAAATTAATAGGTCTTTTGTCGCTAATAAACAAATACAAGCGGGAAAATTTAGGTTTACGGTTAATTGTAAGTAGATAATTACGCTTTTTGACATATAACCTACTACTAAATATTTCGTTGGCACTAATCGCTTTGACGTACATCGGATACCGTTTCAAAGGATTCGTAAAAAGAGAATATTCAAAAGCTAAAATGTAATTAAGGGATAACGAGTAACTATTTGAAAGGTTTAGGTATAAAATGTACGCTAACAGGTGGCCATGTTAGCTATAGGAAAACATGTTATTCACACAAGGTTTGTTTGCTTACCACGGCTGATTGATTAATCGTGATTGCACAGACTCAGACGCCCATATTGCTAACCAAATAAAGATCAAAATGGTGGGTTCAAATTCTTCTCCCGATCCTAGTCTACATCTTGGCATTTCCATTATTGACTAAATAAATTTGTTTTTCTATTAGATCAATAAAATGTTTAGGTACCATTATGATAACGTGAAGGTAAAAGCACATTTACCTTGTGCTAGGTAAAGTCTTAGAAATGTTTAGGCATTACACATCTACTAAACGATGCCGTAGGCCTCTCCCACCTCGGCAATAACAAAATTTATGTTGGGTAAGTTACTTCGTTATCATCTCTATTTACGCCGAGAAAATTGAAACTGACAGTCATAAGTACCTGCGTAATATTATTTATTGGATGGCAATATATCATGAATGCCTGAGTTCTATGAACTTTATGACAGACAGAAGAAAGAATTATATTAAAATATGAGCCTCAGCAAAATTTAAAATTCATTCGGAACCATCTTCCAGGCCAAAATATGAACAAATAATTCACAACATAATACAGTCAAATACTTTTCAAGTTACACTTATTCAAATTTTAACCACAAGCACCAATGAATGCTCAAGAATATTGTAACGTTTTCGGAAAACGAAATTTGTATTAAGAAAATAAGATTATTGTGATATTTATCTTGGTGTATTTTTTCGGCACCCACAGTCGCCTACGCTTTGATATTCACTAAAAAGGGTTCAATTAGATTAATGGTGATGGTAGATCGTACGAAAATATTCCCGAGACGCCTCACAAAACGATCCAGACGTTTAAAGGCATCGCGCCTATAGGTATAGTCCAATCTTTAATCGGTATTTTTTAAAGTAAATTTTTTGTATGACAAGACAAACAAAATTAAATGACATACTCCGGCCCAGTCTCACTCCTATATCAGGGCCCACACCGCGTATGTGCTTAGAATAACAACCCTCACCGAATGATTGAAGAAGTATCCATAGCTGACACTATTATTGTGTACATTCTTAACTAAATAAAGCAAATTAACAGCAAGAAAGAACTACAGACATAGAAAAAAAAAGTTTACGAAAGATTGATCTACTTATAACAACAAATGAAAAGCCTGGGCTGATATTGGTATCATAATGATAAAATAATTTTGAGGTTTTTGTTATACAAGTGCTTCATTACACAATAATTACTCTCATTTTATATGAAACATTTTCTAACAATATTAACTAAGTTAATGAAGAGACATAATACCTAGAATTTTATTAGCAACCATTCGTACCTTGTAAGTAAGTACTTATAGATTTTACATGCGTTATTAAATATCTTTTGGTGAGCTTTTTAAGAACAGCCTCGTTTAATTATGTATTTGAGGTATTACTTACAGTTGTTGATCAAAGCTTGGTGCGGTTATTTTGGAATCTCAACTACTTTCAAGTATGTGGTACCTATCTACTGAACTGTCCACATGGAATATTCACATTATTTTTATCTTAACTAATATCATAAATGCGAAAGTAGGTAGCTCTGTATGTCTGCCGTTTTCACGCTAAAACTAAGAAAGGACATAGGCTACCCAGGGAAAATTTAAGGTCCTCCGGGAACGCGGGTGAAACCGCACGGAGCGACTATCATCTATATCTACTAGTAGTTAGGTACATGTTACTTTATGTAACGTATAAATAGTAACATTACCTACATAAAACACAGTTTTAAAGGTATCACGTAACTGACGTAACATTTCCAACGCGAATCCCTCGGTACCTGCTTTCAAATAAACTATGATATTTTAGTTTCCTCAGCTACTACCTCGCGTGATAACCCTGTGGGTCAAATTGTACGGGTACCTAAACGGCGAGGGATCAATTCTTATGTCAAACATTTTTCTTCTGCCCTTATCTAGGCTATGTGAGCTTATCTACATGTTTTTATTTCTTTTGCTTGTAACCTTAGAATATGTAACCACATAAATAAATGATTATAAGAAAACATTGACTTCGAAAACTCATCGTAAGCTCCTTATCCTTAATTTATCCCGTAATTAATACCTACAGCTTTGGAAATAACTTTGAAGGAAAAAAGGTCGTGAAAGTTACACGAGCGTGTAAGTTAGGTAACTATTATAATGAAATTATGAATGTAGGCATTATAAATACCATGTAAATTACTTGTCAAAATAATCTATGGCAAGAAGCGCGTAGGAGGAAAACAATTATCCAACACGCTTTGTTCATACGTTTTTGAGGACCCTTGAATTTCGGGGTAATTTGGCCAAAACCTTCAGTATTCCCGCTCCCGGTTGATACGTGACAGGTGCCTATACATTTTCTTTATTATTTTGAGCCGTTTCATTAATATTTAAACGAAGAGTGGGTGAAAAGATGTCACGCTAAAGTGAACGTATGATTGAGGTTATAAAACAACATGAATATTTTATGAAGCCTTTATTTTGGCAGCAACAAGAGCTGTTAGACGAAAAACTATTGCTTGAGGTGTAAACAATTGCACATGTTTTGCAATTCTTAACGACAACTTCGTTACACTTAGCACAAGAGGTAATTGCCATAAAGAATGCAGAGTGCAGGAAACACTTTGAAGTTTCCTACTATAACATGGTCGTTGGTGGCATCAAATGTCCGTGTGAACCGACTATATACGAATGAGGTTTCTTTTAGCTAAATTGCCGGTAAAATAGGTTGGTTTCACGTGTCATGTCATCGTCCTAGACTCGGTCCGGCTCTCACCCGACGGTGAGCCGCATGGGGTGAGTTGTGAGGTCACCCACCACTATGATTACATGGTACCTACACCAAACCCGTGAAGCGTCAATGCCTTAATACAATACGTATTGACCCAATAGCGACCTTGACCTCAGCTCGCCTGACCGTTAAATGTTAGATACACACAGAAAATAACGTCTTAATAATACATTGTAAAATGAACACGAGATATCAAACGATAATAGTATAATTTGTTAGAAGAAAAGATTTTGTATTTTCATTTTAACACAAAGAAAAAGCACCGCACAATTGCTATTTGAAAAGTATCGAATCAGCTAAGAGTTTATGCCAATATCAAAGGCTTTGCTCGGTGAGGCTACAGCAAAGACGGTAAAGGGAAGTCAACTTCAATAAGTCCTTTAACTAAACATCTTATATCTACTTCAATAGAAAGATGCAGGATGCATTAAAAACAGAAATAACTGTGAAAAAATATAGCTTGCGTTGCCATACATTCCGCTAGGTTTTTTTTGGCAACGCTCCAAATACCTGAAAGTTAACCAATTATGATATCGAACTTTATGAATTCATAAATTATTTATATGAACTGATAAAACACTTTTTGATATTTATTACTGAAGTTTTATTTTGTTGATTGTAATTAAAAGTAAATCTATTTGGATGGGCGTTAATATACCTATTAAACGTTTGAGATAAGGAAAGTTGTAAAGGTGCTTGGAATGATAAAGTTTGTAACTGACGTATATATAGTAAACAGCCTCACACACACAACCAAACATCTTATTATCTTGTCCGCTTTGTTGTACCGTGAACTTCGAGCTGAGGGTTGAGGATCCCACAGAGTGATATCATAAAAGCTTTTTTTTAGTATCTATGTACGTCGACCAAACATTGGATTTTATTGAGAACTTCATTAAAGTTCTACAGCTGGAGTTTGCCCGCGGCTATTGAATGAATCCACATAAATAAAGGCTATATAAGTAAAGCTACATAAGCAGTAAAACGGGTGGACAGTAAAAAGGGGATAAAACAGAATCGATGCACGAACACAGGATCCTTGCAGTTACGGTCGGCTGTAGCAAAACGGATCACAAGATTGACAACGGGAAATAACTAAGCTATAACCTTACAGTGAAAAAATTTATCCAAGATTTACAAACTGTAGTCTATAGCAACGAATATCAAAAGACAAGAATCTAATATATCATTCTGAATTATAGATGAAAAGTCGCGTTCAATTCTCTATGCTTTCCGCAGAATATAGTGCATCGTCTATCAACATTGTCTGTTCAATTGAGAAACGTCATAACAGCAATGCCGTCTTGGTCAACAAAGCCACATGATACAAAAGCAGTAAATACAAAACAAAATCAGGATATAAAATATTGCAGGTATCATAGGATCTCTTTCAAAAGAGACATCGACGTCAAATTCAATATTGTTTATTTATTAAGTTTGCCTATTTCGCAAGATCAAATATTTACCACCTTTTATTGTGAGCATCTCATAAATTCTATTCCAAAGGTTTCATCAATCAAGATAAATAAACATATCCCGACACGTTTGCAACAATCAAAGGCAAATAATCTCATTAAATATTTAGAAGTTTTGGGCACTAAAATCATCAGAACGTTAACAATGGGGAAACATAAATTTACGAGCCGTAAAACAGTAAGTCCGCAGCAATACAGTCGCCCATTCGGCACAATAACGATATAATGGTAGATGAAGCTGTAAATAAATATATATATAATAAGCAAAGTATTTTATTGTGTACAATAAAATGACATTAATACAATATTACAGAGTGCCACATACACCCTAACTTCCGTTTGAATACATAATTCAAGGACAAACGCAAATAATACACGAAAATACTAGGTATGCCTGTACCGTATATTTGCAAACATGATTGACATAAAAGATCCAAGTGTAAGAATGGAGCCATAAAAGAAAACGTCTTAGAGGAGAATGCTAATGTGCCATAAAATGAAAAGCCAAAAATATTAACATAAGTGTTAAAGTACCTTTGATGTATAGGATTTTACCATCTCTGCATCCAAATGTTTCGTCTCGGCGAGCAACTACGTACGCCTCATTTGATTTTCGTACACTAATCGCATTGGCTCGTCTCTATGCAGCTACCGACGAGACTAAAAAGCTTTTCATTTAGAGTGAAAAGTGAGTGAGTAACCAAAGTAACCGGCTCTGTTCACGGGTAAAAATAATGGATCCAATGACGCAGGGTCGCAAGTTCGTAGCCCGTACAGACGGACATTAACCTCGATGGAATATTGCAAAAAAGTTGCAAGCTAATCCTTAAACGTCGATATTGAAAGACTCGAAATGATTAATTACACGTTAACTTTAAACTTATAGACTTTTCGAATAGATTGCTCTAATTGAAGTTTCATTAAGTGATTATATGAAATTCTTCATACAGTTTAAATCAAATTCTGTTCGCATAGAGACAAGGCTTGCGGTTACCTCAAGTTACCCTCGAAACAAGAACCTTAGGACAATCACACCGTAAATGACATGTCATCAAGGGACATTGAAAGTGCCAATGGTTTATTGCGAAGTACACTGAACTTTTGAGTTGAACTTCTTCGAAATTGGTCTTAGTAAGGTTTGAATGAAACATTTGACGACTTCAGGTCGTCGATCTCCATCTGCCACATCAAATATTTTTTCATCAGAGCTATAACATATTCCCTGAAACGTAAGTGTCCCGGCAAATCAAAAGCGGTAAATTGAATAATTTTGAAAATACGCATGTGTGTTGTTTTGCATGTAAAACTTACGAGTTTAAATTATTCACCGGGACTGATGAATGTTTTATTCGGTCGATGTGTTTATTAATTGACTAGTGTATTTATACGTGCTCTTATAAATCTGTGAGCAAACTAAGCCGCGAGTCGAGAGATTAGTAGATTAAAACAACAAAGCAGTCGTAACGGGATTTAAACCCACAAATTTAGTCTGGATTCTCTGCGAACTGAAGGTTTGTTTTACACAAGAGTAATGTTTTCCAACTACGATGTTAAATACCATAGCGTTTTGTTTTATTTCAGGAACAAAACTGGATGCAAATGTATCGATTTCAGTATTTTTTTGTTATAGCTAAACTATTTCATTAATAGCCTCAGACAATTATGTCACAGCAAAATAGATTCAGTCATTAAAATAGTTATTTTGTTTCGTTACAATACCATTGTAAACAAAAGACATTTGTTGTTATGGAATTAACAATGTCTCTAAATTTTCTTTTGTTATCCTTAGTGAAAATAAAATTAACTAGAATAAACAACACAACAATATTGTAGTTAATCAAGTCTTAGCTCACTCCATTTGTTTAAGCCTAAGCACTTCTACTTACATAGGGCAACTAGCTTTCATATAACGTACCTTATATTTCCCGAAGGAACAAATTCCGATTGCTCATTCGGAATTTTCCGGCTACACGGCAAAATAAATATTTTCTTAATACTCTTGTGTAAATATTGTTTATTTAATAAAACGTTAACATGCCACGTGATATAGCGCAACGACTACCATTTGCATATACTCTGCCGATATTTTTTCTTCTCCAACCAAATATTCAAAGTAAAATTAAAATGTTAGGAAGAAAACCGGCGAAACGTCGAAAACGAGGAAAAGAGATTTGTTTATAAGAGTTATAAAGGTTTCATTTTTTGCAGTGGGTTGGATTGAAGTCCAAATTTCAAAAATACTGACTTTGGCTGCTATTAAGATACAAGTTTCCTTCCCAAAAGAAATATTATTGATTTTATTTATGCCTCCATTGCTTGTCACATTAAAATTTCATGCACGTTTAAAATAAACACCACAATAACCTAATTAGAATTTCATATGACAATCCATGCGTACGCTTTCAGAGATATAATAGAGAACTATAAAATAAGCTATATTGGTTCTAATTTGTATGCAACATAAGGTAAATATTTGCACGATGGTCATATTTTACCAACGTGCAACAATAGCAAACAGATACGGCTGTACAAATATAGACGTGGACAAAAATTATATTATGTTGGTTACTGAAGCGCAAAGGGGAACTTGGATTAGTTTATACTGTCCACAGTTATAAATAAATTGGTTTCCTATCTAAACTATATGAAATAACCGAACCAATTCCGCCAGTATTGGCTGTCCAATAGGAAACATCGAAAAGGTATTTTTTCGTAAAAATACCTTTTGCGATGTGACAACCATCGAGCTTTAAGAAGAAAGGATTTAGACAAAACTTGGTACACCGATAGAAATTCATTGTAATAACATCTATTATACTTTTTACCCCGGCCAATATTAAGGATACCCTGAGAACGCGAGTAAAACCGCGAAGCGTAAGCTAGTCTATACTAAAGCTAATAAATGTTACCAAAGTAATACGAAAGTTCTATTCAGCAATTGTAAAATGATTGAAATAGTTTTCCCTGATATTTTTCCATTGCTACGTGCACGTTCAGTAAAAACAATAACGCTTTGAAATACCCTGATGAAATACCTTACTAAAATGTTTACAGTAAAAATAAATGAACTTTACTGCATGAAAGAAAAATATTGGCTATTCGAAACAAAAATCCAATTAGCTACATATATTCCAATGACTGTTTACTTTAAAACCTCATTTAAAAAGAGTGAAAATGTGTAAATAATTATTATTTAAATTTTAAATTCTTAATAGGTAGACCGATTTAAGTATAAATCTTCCTTCAAGAAATTTTTAATCATTCACTGAATCACTGTTCCTCAAAAAAATATCATAACAGCTGTAAAAGTTAGGTTATACATAAGCATATGCAATGTAAAATGTCTTATAACATAAAAATCTGTACCGGATTCACAAAGAAATAATCTATATTAAGTACATTCAAGAGCTTACTTTAAATAAGTAAATGTATCCATTGAAATTCCCAGGAACAGAATTAGCTCAACTTTATTGCGAGGAATCGAGCAAAATAATAAGAGCAAAAAAGCTAAGTATTATAACGAGGAGAGGCGTATTATTTCAGTGGCTTTAGAAAGAGATGAAATGAAACTAGACAGAGACCCGTAGATATAATGATCGGATGAGAATAAATCGGAAGAATTATTTTGACATAATAATAGAATCTTTCGATCTCACTGATCTCATTGAAATTTATGTCATTTGACAAATTGCACTTCCTGTTTTATGCAACAGGCGTGTTTATTAGTAGAAGCTTCCATAGAAGAGACAATGAATCTGTGACGTCATAATTAAATAGTTTGTAGGTGGCATGACACGAGTTATAAATAGAGGCGAAAATAACAGAGCAATTTTAATTACTTTTATTTCAGAACTTTATAAAAGCAAATTTACAACGCAAAGTTGGTAGACACGAAAACAAATAGCTGAAAGCAACAATTTTTGTGTATCAGATCATTAAATGTTAATAATTAATCAAAAACTTTTAATAACGGTCTATAATATTTAAACGGTTATATTTTTACGTATTCAAATAAATAGGTTTTTAATTGTCTTGCGATCCCGGATTCGCTAATTTCCGTAATATAATGAAACATAGCCATAATTACTTAGAAACAGCGATACATATTTGTAATCGGATTTGTAGGTTGGTGTTTTTGTAAATTGCTAAGAATATACATCTTGCAAACTTTACAGAACAGGTAAAACTCATTCAATCCCTTAGATATGTAAAATAACGAACATCCTACAATATTACAACAGATTATTAAAACAAGTGTTCTTCATGGAGCCATGGACTCACAATTGATAACAAGTCTGCATAAATATATAAAAGATTCACTATAGATTTCAGCACGTAACTATTGCAACTAAAACAATATATACCATATGAATAAATAGAGATTAGTCGCAGAAAATACACTTGGTAGACGAACTAAGTAAATATTTACACCGAGAGCACGTATACAAAGTGTTTCTCTTGTGTTTTTAAGAAACCCATATGTTTTAATAACGTTACTCTGAAATGGCAGACTTCACATCTGAGAGATAATTAACTGCATTTTTATATTATTCTCGGGAGCCATATCTTCTAGAAAAAGTGTAAGGACGAGGTACACTAGACAGACTTCCACCAGAACAAAGTACTTTTTAAGTTAGCAAGTAAATGTTCTAAGTAAGAACAAGTTTGCTTTGTCTAGAATTTTGTTTACCGATATAAAAGTAAGACTGAGTTACATTTTTTGTCAGACTAAGTATAAGGTCATATCAAAATGTTGTAACAAAACTATATTAATTGATATAAACACTGATTCAATGGAAGTGTGGTACAATGGTACTACAGGTGGTGTCTTCGATTCCAGGCCAAGACATTTATATCCATGAACATAAAAAACGTCTGTCGGCATATGAGAAAATATTTACAGAAACAACATCTCAGATATTTGTATTCAACTACCTATTACTCTACTTAGTAAAGGATAAATGCCCGCGGGTAAATAATATACCAAG
Source organism: Thyatira batis (assembly GCA_905147785.2). Lineage (NCBI taxonomy): Eukaryota > Metazoa > Arthropoda > Insecta > Lepidoptera > Drepanidae > Thyatira > Thyatira batis. The sequence goes on along the minus strand of LR990497.1, from coordinate 3,426,169 downwards.
TTATTATAAAACCTAAAACCTAATGGCCTTAATAAATACATACAAAGGATCCTTTGAAAATACACATATTATTACATAATGAATAAAATGGATATTTTTCGCACGTTTCGGTAATACCCATATCTGTTTTAAAGAAACGCAGTGAGACAGAAATATTGAAGCGTAAGTACTAATGGCTACTAAACACTTGTTGAATTCCTATTAATCTTAATGAAAAATGCCTTTTATTAACGACCGCGTACGAGTGTAAAAGCTATTAAGCTAAAAGCTTATCGCAAAACTAATACTAACAATAGGTATCTTTGTTCCTAATTTCAGGTAAAGTTTTCAAGGCCTTGAGGTACAAAGCTTTTGGGAAAACAAGTAACAATATACACTAAACAATGTTAATTCAATAACAGTGTTAATCGCAAACCATAAAGTGTCCTTGATACAGGTAAGAACCTTCATTCCTCGAAATGTTTGTTATTGAAGGAACAATAATTTTAAGTTTGTGGGAACAACACTAGAAATTATCCATTCAATCCTCGAGCTAAATATAACTGGTGGAGCAAACAAGGTGAAATTACTTAAGGCTTTTCGAGTAATATTAGGTCGGATTATTCAACGAACACTAACGAGCTATTGAAGAAAAAAATAGCAATACCTACCTACTGAGAAAATATTTTAGGGAGAATCGCACAAATTATAAATATTTCCATATTACAGCGACAAAGCATGATTAGGGAAAGGGCAGGAGATGATGATGATGTTGATGAAAGCTCCCAAACATAATTTTGCAGTTATAAATACAGATACCGTTTTCCATTTGACAAGTAGCTATATAAATTTTAAAGGTCTTAATTTTAAACGTCAACCTGAAATGTTCTTGACGTTTCGTTATAGGCCTGGCAACATTTTAAAGGTAGATAAGCATGAGATACGGGTTAAGTCAGAGGCTTTTTCAAGGGCCACTTGGGCAAGACAGCGCTTTGAGAGTCGGCCCACGACTTTTAGAAAATTACTACAAAGGTGGACAGTTAAATAGACATGTTTTATTACCCACTAGCATTTTAGGATGTCTTGGGATTGATGAGAAGCCTATGAGTACTCTAGAATAAGCTATTTTTGTTCGTCATGATTCAAATTCTCTCTGCAGTTTAAGCGTATTATGTTCGCAACATCCATAGATTTTATAATTTTTTATTTAAAAGGTCTTAAGGATGTTTGTTTCTCTAAAGAATTGATACGAAATATTGAAAATATGAGAAACCTGGGAATATTGAACGACAGACGGATGCTAGTATATTCATATTAGTATGATGTTAAGATAAAATCAATATTTCCACGGAAACTATATCCTGTTACTGCATTCTACGTAAAACAATTTGAAACGCGATTAAGCAGCGCTTTTTGATATTCTCGGTTAACTGAACTACGGAACACTCCGTAATGAGTTTCCAAAGTATAGAAACTGGGATGTTATGTATCGACACTCGTATTTAGAGTAAACTACGTAAACCTTTAAGTACATTTACTAGAATATTTGCTACGAACATTGTTTTAGTTAGAAGATGAGATATACAGGCAAATGAGCGAAAAAGCTCGATGATATTTATTCAACTAATGAATGGTTTGACGTCCTGAGTGGTGGGTCGAAAATTAATTCACAGTAGGTAAGTACCTGTCTAGACAAGAGTATCGACTAATAACTTTGGTAGCCCTTTTGTTTGAATAGGATAAAGAAATAATTACTATTACAGAATAATAACAAACACTATTTATATTATTAACGTTTTCCAATAACAATCATGTCGACGATATATTATGTAAACTTTACATATGAATAATATTATTATGGAATAAACCGGAGAAACTGCTTTGATTAGTATAAACATTGATGATTGGAATCATAATATTACACAGCCTACGAACCTATAAGACGATTTCTCAATTCAAAATATAATCTCTAATCGGAATATACCCACTTAGCTTACCAAAACAATGATATAGTCCCACAGAAACAAATAACATTCAACTCTCGCAGTTTCCATTCAAGATATACAATCAAACAATGATGTATATAAACTATGAATTCCTTCAATATTTTTCAAGAACTTCCCGCAACTTATGAATGATAGTCCTTCAAATTCCAATTGTAACAATAAAAAATGTAATAGTCGAACATTTTCGTCTGGAAAGTTTTGTCAGAGCTATCAATGAGCAATTTTGCATAAGGGCAAGAATAGTTCACACTTAATAATAAATGAGAGAAACGAGCGTTAAGTGCTATTCTGACATTGACACTGAAGGTTCTATATTTTCACTAGCTGTCCCGGCAAACGTTCTGCCGTGTAAGAAATACAAAATATAAAATCGAGATAAAAAATTAGAAGGACCTACGAAATATACACAAAAATCGGCCGTTATGTAAGAGAGGATACCAAACACTGTGGCACGAGATTTTTATATATTAAAATATTTAGTTACTAACTAACGTGTGACATATTTTGTTTGTAAATTCATGTTAACAAAGAACAAAGGTCTAGATGAGCACGGTATTGCATATTTTCTTTATCACGAAAACTATTAAAGAGAAAAAAAATTATAGACTGTTGCAAGAACTTAATAATTAAAATAAATAAACGCACTGATGCTGTAAATTAACTCATGCATAAAAATAACAAAGCAAATTTTATTAGTTTTCCCATAGAGCCAACAGTTTTCTTTAATAAATTAGTTACTGTGAAAAAACCATTTTATTGTCACTAAAAGGTCAGTCTGGGTCAAAAAGAGGGAACGTATAAAGGATATTCTACATGCCATTTTAGTTTTACCGTTTTCAAGGTGTGACATTTATGTTCATTAATTTTCTCTAACACGTCATAGAAGATATCAAATGAGTAACCGTTTTTTAAGTTATATAACACCAGTTAACTCCTAGTAATAAAATTATTATTACAAACTGGAGGAAGTTGTGTGAACTAATACAACTTGTTCTTACAGTCATCGTCGTAATAATTGTCTTCTTATTCCTTTTACGAGCAAAGGAAAGAAATTTAATCTTAGACAGACTTTAATGCGCTCATCATTGGAGAGTTATAAGGAGATATCTATAAATGTGATATATTTTTGGATGCTTCCTAAACTTTTAAATAGTTTGTTTGGATTGCAGTTCTCTCTCTAACAGACTCAATCCGTTGAAAGATACCTTAACCCTTTAGAAGATTATAACTTGGATGTATTTTGAGATATAACTTGTTTTCCATATTTTAGCTACACGTACATACGTACATCCATTTCATAAATGTACCGAATCAATCAATAAAATGGTAAATATGGAATATAAATCCTAGAGATCGTTCCATTAAGATAAGGTACATGTTATCACAAATATTTATGTTTGCACAGACCAGTTTCAATTAGCCACGATAGTGTATGGAATATAACGCGAGATAATAGTGGATGGCTAAAACAAAAACTTGGCATACCAACATATTCCTTTGTAATTCTAATTGGCAACAGAGTGCATATTCTTAAATTATCAAGTGACACCTACCTACAATTGCACTGTAAAATTTATTACGCTTCCTCATTACAACGAACGAAAATAAAGATAAAAGAAAATATTAGGTATATGAAACGTTACCAGATTTCATAAATTTATCTCGATTTACCAATAACAACCTCACACTTAGGTACATAGGTATGTGAATATGTTTCTAAGGAATAAATTGTAGCAGAATTTTCAGATACAATAAATTGTAAGATAGCGTCATCCATAACAATAATAGAATGAATAACAGCTCACAAATGTTATCAAAGGCTATCGACGTACCTAGGTGACAATAAATTTATTCACTTTATTGTGTATACCTTAACAATCACGAGATGTCTATTCATCGCAAGTTTTCGATAAATCACGTATACATAAGGCAAAAAATATTTCACAAGAAATGGAAATAAAATTAAGTCTAATATCCGAACCGACCTCGGTGTAAGATTTCCTATACAAAGGAGAAATCATTTAGGTATAGCATTAATATTTGCTAAATACCTACTAGGGAGCTAATTGAGTTGTTACATCTTAGTAGATTTCTTTTGTGACTATCCACGACGAAATTTGATCGAATATGGTCAAATCAAAAATTTGTAGACAAGGTAACAGAAACAAAGAACAACTTAGGAGGGGAGAATCCTTAAATAAAATAACTGTTGATAAAGTAAAATACAATTAAGGTTTGTAGGTTAGATAATTGCAATAATCACATAAATGGGAACTGGACCAAATAAAACAAAGACAAATGAGAAAATTATCTGTGTCGAAACCCACGGTTCCGCTTCACGTCATCTTAATTGATACTGTAATTTGGAGAATCAATGAATTGAAGAAATATATTCGGAAAAGTGATTTCATCACATTTGCAACATAACATAAAATGTAGATAAGATGAAAGTACAGTCACGTGGTAAGATAATCCGAAAGCAATCTCGGTGTGGGCTCGGAAATAACAGTTCTGTACGCGGAGATAAGCGATAGGATGAAGATAAGACTGGCGGGATTCCTTCGGAATACTAACATTAAAGTATATGAATATACCAAACTGGCAATGTTACGGAAAATAACAATTATTTAGTTATCATTACTTGTAGTTAAAAAGTTAACGAGCCACACGAACCAGCTTCAGATAACATATAGCTAATAATTACATTTCAGCGCGATACACTTCACGCTCGTGCTCAAACAATAAATTAAATCTAGCAATCATACCGATACACTATCGGATGCATGTGCTTGTCGTAACTTAAACTGCAATTGACGTAAGATAACTACTTTACAATAACTTCCTTTTGTTTACTAATGACAAACGTCAAACTCATAACAAGCACGTGGTAAATTGCATGTTGTTAAATACTCCACATAAAAACATTTGAAGAACATAAAGTATTTGGATATCAGCAGATCAAATATGACTGCATCGTAAACATGCTGAAGAGCCCATGTTTCACAGCTGATCGACACATAAACAAACTCACCTCAAAGCATTACTGTAAACACTACATCCCATCGACGTATGAAACGTTCGATTTGAAAAAGAAACATACTAAAATGAATTTCCTTTGTGCACTCTCGACGGTTTGACACAAATTCGGATACGACACGCGATTTCCGTGGACTAAAAATATTTTAAAGATTAAAAGGGTCGCGTTCGTATTGCCGCCGCTGAGGACGAAGGGCGTGCGTCTGCCACAACGGTCGGCTGAAGACTGGCGCCGAGCTCGCTGAGCGAGTGCAAAGCCATCAGGTGGGACGAAGAGGTATGAGTTGAGTGCCATTAATTGATGCGGTATCATATGTAGGATGACATTAAGCTAGCTTCCTGTTGAGCAATCGATATCCGTCGCATTGTGGAATTGTTCCGCTCAATAGCAAGGAGACTATCGTCACATATCCTGAGATCGTTCGCAAATAGGCTTTACCTGTCAGCGGATGTATTATACATTCGCTTATATTTTAAGAATAGGTACGAATTTGGCTAATCAGTTAAAAATTACATTTGAACTTGGTACACGAAATGTGAAGGCTTTAAAAGACAGTTACGTATGATTATCTCTATCTAAAAGCTCAACGCGTCAAGTATATTATTGTATACTGTGCTAAGTACAAGTATCAATTAAACAATAACAAACACGCGATAGCTTAATTGCGAACCAACTTAGCGATAATTAATAAAACGTTAGTGATAAAGTATAATCAAAAGACGCCCGGTACGAGATAGTACCTAATGCAATTATAGATCAGGAAGCATTGTTGGTTCCGCGAGGGTCTGGGCCGCAGTTTGTATATTATAAGAGAAATTCTCAAGGCTATAGCGAGCATAATTTCTAGTTCGCAGTCCAAGGGCACTGCAGCGAAGGCAATGCAGAATGCACAAACCGCTCCGTTGCCCCGTAATAGATCCGTTCGCACTCGACCGTGGGTTTACTGTCCAGGAGCTATTAAACACAAAACTATCACTTCTCCGCGGTTTTTGTTGTATTCATGACAAAGGCAAACAGTATAAAAGGAGGTGATTAACATAGCTTGTACTTAATGAACTTTCAAGTTACGACATTTAAATTCAAATAAGAACTCCGTAACAATTTTAATTGGATGACCTGACATGCATAATATTACTTATATTACAATTTCTCTCAGAAAAGGGTATAAAGAGAATTAAACTATCTTAAATGGTGGGAATAAGAAAATAAGGAGTTACGCCAGATAGCCACAAACAATTCGGACATTGCAGACCGCTTTCCTGAAGCAGATATAAACAATGTATTGAATAGTTTTAGACACCCGTATTTCATGAGTCATTGTCATATTGACTGATCATTATGTAGCACGCAAGTTTCGGCAAAATATGTAGCGGCTACAAACGTTTTTGCGGCACGCATGATGTCTTCCCGGATTTAAGTGCTCAGATTGATATCGTTATCATTTACTTATCTTTTGTTCACACCTCAAAAGATTCATGTTCATCTTTTATGAATCACCATAAATAACGTACCTCTTTTGAAATTGCGTTTTATCGAAATTGAGCAATAAAGAAGCAAGTATGTTTTGAGGCACTACCATTCGCCCTTTTAATTTTCAAATCATAATTTAGATGCTAGACGTCAACTTTAACTGACACATTGTCACTTACTGACACTTATTGGTGTACTAGCTTATTCGTGGGACTTTGTCTGCCTCAAATCATCAATAATACTCCGCTCCTATTTCCCCGATAAGTAGATCTAATACAACAAGATTTTTTTTAATCGAACTAGTAGTTTGGAACCTATAGAGACAAACGAACAAAAAGAAAAATCAAATCTTTCCAATAAAAATATCAGTGTAACAACAAAGTTAGAAATTAGATAGTATTTATGTTTTTTTTCCTGCTACCCTGAGAAATATTAATCCCTCGAGGCGCAGAGAGATATGAAATATACAACACGTTACTGTAAAAAATAGCAAAATCGTGTAACTGTCTAGTGTGTGGGCACGTATATACTTGCCTATGTACAATATTTTATATGAAACCTACCAGGTTAACTTATGAATAATACTGAAACAGTTAATAAGCATCATTAAACGCAACTTTAACTTGCAAAAACCGACAAAATACTGGAGCAACATTAAAAAAAAACTAGTTTGCTACATTTTCCAGCTAAACTACAAACTTTATTTAACTACTCTTTTCAGAATGTGATCGTTTCGGCAATATTTTGTTCGATGAAAAATAATAATAACTATTCCTGCTTTACATTCCGTCAAAGTATTACAGCCAATTATTCTCTCCGATGAAAAATAATGGTCGTAGAGAAAGTAAATAATTTGTACAATATATTTAAATTTTCCATTTCGATTTCGTTTAAAAATATTAAAACCTTTACACTATACCGTAGGAGGATGCTATCAACAGAATAGATTTTTAACGTATTTCTTTACATTCTACACATTGCAAGAGCAACTGGAAATTCAAGCTATGCATTTTGTCAAACGCCAGTTGCTGGAATTTTGTCTGATACTTTTACTCAGTACACATAGTAGCATACACTATTCAATATTTACAAAGAGTCGCTGCGAGATGTTTGACTAGACAGACGCGCTTATTTAAATAAAATAGTTAATTCCTATTCATAATGTTATACTATACAAACATAAAATTTTAATTACCGAGACGATGTAAATTTTAAACGTGGTGACACAAAAATACGACCAACTGTTTAGTTTTAATTAGAGTTGGGATGATGTTAACTTGAGTGAAAAAGGACCTTGAGACCGTTACGCAACTAAAGTACTTAGATTGTAAAAAACAAGACCAACTATAATAGTTTTTACATAATCTCTTGAGCAAAATCATAACTAAGGTTTAAAGATAAACGTGCTTTAATATTCCTAGGTACCAGATAGTAGATACCTATATAATGGACTTAACAAGAATCTAACATGAGCAATGGGCTGAATTTAATTAGTGAACATGAATATTACGAGGCTGGATAATGGTCCCAGGTAGAAACACCTCGACCTTTTAATGAGTACCCATATCCAATCTAAATGTAGATCACTTTAATCTCCTACGAAATTCCTGTTCTGTTCATGAACAGTTGAGTTGAATACTTCATGTGGCATATAACATGAGGATTGAATTCAACCAGAAAATTTGCGTAATTGAGATCGCTAGACGAGCTAAGGGACTATAGACGTCTGGTTAGAAAATGGGAGTGAATTAATTGAAATTTACACCCATTTTCCCAATGAATTTCGCAGTGGACGACGTAATAGCTTTGCAGGACTTCAAATAAGTAAATTATTTCCAAAGTAACCAGATGGGTTCTTTCTAACAAAGACAAAATACGAACTTTTTTAATATGGTCTCCATTTAGAGCACTCCAATGAAACATAAGATATTTTCTTGTTTTCTTAGCCTTCTTGTAGCATCTTATTAAGGTCAGAATGTCTAAAACTAGTACAGGGGTTGACGCAAATATTTCTCGGCTGATATGTCCCTAACTGTTACATACCAACATATGTATGTATATTTACTTGGTATGTTATGTAGCTGATACCGTCTCTAAGTGCTCTCGGGTTGACCGCGTTTTCGTAATGACTTCTTACATTTTTATTATAAAGGCAATCTTTGGTATACATATTCAGGGTGGATAATAACGAAAATTACAAGGAGTTTAGGCACTTTGTACAGCTACGAGATTACTTACCTGAAATAACTTTTATGAATAAGATGCTGGTAGCGAGGTAAAAAAGAGAGGAATTTTACCAAATGTTTGGGTAAACGAATGGTTAGCCCGTTTAAATCCACATACACAAAACGTTAACATCTATCATGAAAGCACTCAATTTTAACACTAAAACATTGTCTGTTTTCATGCACTAGAAAGTGTGCACGATACACTATCAAGAACACCAGGTGAAACGGAACAAAGTACAAAAATAACAATTCATCGAATTGAATACCAACATACCAACTGTTATTACAAACCCACACTTGCACAGATCACAATTCAATTTAAAATCGGTTTCCAACAATAACCAAGCAAGTGAGGTAGACGGAACAAAACTTCATTTAACATTCAGGAATACATGAGATACGGTGCGCGACAGGACGACTAAAATATCTGTGTCGGGGACACAAGTAGCCTCGGTAAGTTTGTTAGGCACTAACTTATATTGACATGAGCTACATAAACTCATTTAGCTCACGTTCTAGTGCTTAGACAGGTTCTACAGGATTGAAACATGAAGTGTGGCATACATTTGTTGTGACACTCCTTTAGTTATTTTTAATAAATATATGTATACCTATACATTTTTATAAGAAAGATATTAAGTTAATCATCAACTTTTTTTATATCTTTCGAGATTAGTAGATATTATTTTTTTCTTATAATAGAGGTCTATTACCTACTTGGATTTTATTCAAATTTCCTGTGATAAAATCTAACATGGGTAAGACGGAAAATATTCAAATTCGTAACCCAAGTTGATACGCGTACAAAGAAAATAATCTAACTTGGGATAATATGTTCTGGGAGACGCATATGTAAATAAACATTAGTATGTTTTCCTGGAGCGTTTTATCGGTTGAATTATTATTTAATTAAAAAAGAGGTTATAATAAGTCTTGTATTCCCTGGCCGTTATTATAGAGCAATAACATAACTGTACATATATCACAATTATAGCAACAAATTGCAAGCAAACCAAACAAATCACGGCGGCTTGCATTGCTAACGGTACATAGGAGGCGCGACGGGGTCGACGACCGGCCGCGAAGGCCGCCGATGGGCCGATGACGTCATCGATGCTTAAATATGAATATAATACTGATGATCCACACATATGGAAGTCACTGGACTTCATTTCCGGAGTTATAAAGTTCAATTTCGCCGAGCTTAGGGTCACCAAAAGTTCATGACAAGTCGTTACACCTATGCAATGTCACAAGTACAGTCTAAAATAGAAATAAACAATGACGGTCACGCACGAAAAAAATATAACCATCTCAAAGCGCTCACGTTGCGATTCAAAATTAGAAACGAGACGTTTCAAATGTAGAATTACCATAAATATTCAGTTTCTATTTTTCGAAAACGCAGCGCGCAAAAGGCGTAAAAGTTTTTTGATAAATAACAAAACAGCTCGACGCGACGCTGAATGAAACTTGCGGTCTGAGCCGTGTGGCAGGAGATGGAATTGCTTCGTGGAATATGTGATGCATTTATAATTTAAGAACATCAAATGGTTTCACCCAAAAGCACGTTCACCGTAAATTGATGCATAGCGATGGGTATGTACAGTATACGACTAATATACGAGCGGTACAGTCGCACGCAGAATTGTCGTTTAATTGCATTGGGCACTGCATACCAGAGCCATGTCACGTCACGTACTATCACGTTGATTCAATCAACACGACGACGTGCGACGTGAAATTGATCCACCAAAGCTTCGAATTCGAAACACATCATATAGCTACGTTCCGATTGCAATCTCGTATATATTCAATAATAAATATGTAAAATAATCCCATGATATAAAAATACTTGTGCATAATATTAATACAATATAAAACCATTTCTACATGGTTACACATGATATGTCGTAATAAGATACTTAGGTACTTAAATGAATCTAGTTAGAAAACAATTGATCAAAGAACATGTTTTTCATAAATTTATCATTCCGTATGAAAGCGCAATAAAAGCAATCGATTAATTGAATGATGTGAAACATCACTTATATAACAGATGCCAAGCAACCAAAGTGAAAAAAAAATAAAAAAAATTACAGACATTTATCAATATAACTGTACATCCCATACAAAATGCATCCAGTATTTTTAGAGACCCATTTGGCTACTTGATACCGGTAGTTATTTCACGATGCATTATTGACATGGCCCGAATTGGCCTGGACGAGCGCAACTGTACCGCACGCTGATCCAAATATCGTTTGATTTTAATCCCGTACTCTCATTAGGCTAATAGATCTATCGGCGTATAGCCAAAATGAACGCTACGGTAATTATATTTTCATTCATACTGGCCAATACAAGTCGATTTATTTATCAATTGAAGTTTGTCAAACTGTGATATTCACAATATGTAATTACTTAGTGATGTTATTTACCTACTTTTAAAAACATTGTTTCATCGTTTAGTTTTTTGGTAGGTAGGTACCTAAGATAATAAGAAATATATATTTACTGCATTGAATGATACAGAATGCAAACGATGTACAAAGTTATTTTAAGTTCATCTCGGTCAAAGCTTAAGTTTTTACGCACGACTGAACATACCATAAGTTTAACTGTCATATTAAGACTTGAGAAATATTCGTTGCAAGACAGTAGAAATAAAAGATTAACAAATATAAAGTTGAGTTTATGTACTAAAAAAGCCAAATATACAACGCAACCTCACTGAAATAATCTACTTTTATTTATACTAAGTATATGAGCAAATCCAGAGATATTTTCACAGGACTAAAATACAAGCAGCAACTCAAGCCGAAACGTCAATTAGATACTAATTACATCATACGAAAATACAACGAAGCTCATCTTTATACAAACTTCGGCACAAGTTGCACAAGACCCTTATTTACCACCAATAGCTTTATAGCATAATGGGATTGCCTTCGTCTTAGGAAGCCTGCAATTACCCACCAACACCTGATGCCTGGAGCTAAGTCTACATAAATAACTCTGTGGTAACTGAAAGTTTGCGTGGGGGCAAAAGCTTTGAAGACGTCTCATTGATAGAAGTGATTAACCTTGTTATAAAAATAACACAATATACATGTATGTAATTAAAGGTCACGTTAGGTATGATTGATGCCAGCGTTTAAGTGATCACATGGAGCCTCGTTTGTTTTACTTGATAATTTACTTAATGATTGATTACTTAGACTTTCATGATGATGTAAATTCGATTAATTTACATTATCAAACTATCTTCTTAGAATTCAAATTTGTATGTGAATTTACACCTTCAACCACTTAAAGATGACACCGTAAGTCTAATACGACATTATACTCGTATTATATCTTACGTAGAAATAAAATACCATTAAACAACATAAAAATTCCAGAATCGAATCCCTACTTAAACCAAATGCATACGAGAATGGTATTTTAAAAATACTCGACGTCAAAGTATGCAATTTTGTAATCCACATCGGTTGCAGCGAGACTGCGCGAATCAGGTCACCTAGATCCAGCACTGTGCGCTATGGGATAGTCGAGACGTCTGGCTCACTATCCCGAATAATATACTACCCACAACTAAAGGGCTGCCACTATAATCCTGGGAAATAAAAAAAAATAACAATAATTCCACCTCACTTGAAAATACTCGACTGCAAGTCAGCAAATGCTTCGAGAGAACGTCGTGGAATTGTTGTTGAGGTAAAAACCAAAAAGAGTTACTGCTACATCCATAGGATCCTCCACTGAAATTTAAAAATGGAAAAGTACCAGGCTCGATTAACTGTGTCATAATTACAATACAGACAGCCCTACCAACAACTCGTACATAGAAGTTACTCTTGATAGCAGTATATTAATGTGCAGCACAAATTGTGACAGAATGTCCTTAGCGCACTGCACTTAGAGACCAATTTGCAACAGTCGAGTATCCAGACTGAATAATGAGTGTTTTCTCAATGTGGGAACGTTGCAACAGAAGGTGTTAAGCTGAGTGTTGGCTTACCTTCGGTAATGATAATAATAGGTGAAGGCTTTAAAGGGAAAACTTCCATGTAACATGCATATTAACTATTGAGTCAACTTCTAGTTGAATACAATGGTAAGTAGAATACATTTGTTAGGTAGGTGTATGAAGGAAATATTCACTAGGTAAAGATACTGAAATAATTAAAAGCCTTGTTTTAGCAGAAACTGTTTTTATTTATAGGTAAACTGCATGTAACATCGGTAAATTGAAGTGCACCTATATTATTCAACCAATTGTCGACATGTTGGGACCAGACTCACTAGAAAATATAATAACGCTATAGGTGCTCTGTGTGTTATAACCCCTCTGGTATAAAATTTTCACGTTCAGAGAAATATAGATGTTATTGCAAACAATACGGTTCGGATGTCTAATGACCCAATAAAACAAGATATGAAGCACATATATAGAAGCCACGACATACGACCAAAAGTGATAAACCAAGTGGACGAAATGCAAGCTTCTGCGTTTTCAGGGGATTAAATATTCAGATTCAGATACCCCCGTAATAGTATTACGCCTCTTTGTCCACCCTTAAGAAAGACAGTTCTTGGTGCCAATTCAGCAATGACGAGATTATGCAAATGCCTAAACAGCTGCAGTGACCTAATTGATATCCATCAAGACACTTTTGGTTCATTTTATAAAAAAATTACTGCACACTTCTCAAGAAGTACATGATGCTCGGTCCCTCAAACTGTTTCCCCTTTTTTTTGTATTGTTTAGAGTATACTTTAAGTTTATTTTTTTTTGTATATTTTATAGATTAGTTGGTAACTGTGCATGCGGTGTTAGTCTGTAAGTGATTGTTGCACACTTTTAATTTCATTTGTATAATAAGTAAGTAAATGTAATGTGTAAACAATTGTTGACTGACCTAATAAATAAATAAATATTTCCCTAGCTAGAAACATTGTTTAGTCGCTGTCCAATAGTGCACTTTTCACCATGCGAATTTTCTTATAATCATATGATTATATACAAATTTTACTTCCTGGAATATGTAAAATGTATGCAAAACATAATTATTGAGTTAACACGTGACATATTAAACAAAATGGATCACGGGGCGATGTGTTTAAATTATTCTCGTTAACACGGACGAACGCGACCCACATATCCAACAAAATAGGCAATAAACAATAGATTATGTCGTAAAGTATTTACGTACATAACATAATTTCACACTCGATAGCACAGTGGAACATCTTCCGTCATACCAGCTTTTTTCCTAGATTAAAAAAAGTAGGTATATGGCGTGCGCATGTAAGCATAGGCATGACAAGACATGTTACTAAAGAAAGAAGTTCTTTAAATAAAATTGATACGTGTAGATTTTCGTATTTTCATCAAACAAAACCTATGTAATTTCGGTTCACGGGCAGTCATACTCAACATAATGAAAATTACATTAGGGACCAAGGGATACCAAACGTAATAACACAAAGTTTGTGTTACAGACAAACTGTTTATACTCATTTTAACAGCTAATTTCGTTTGTATCGTAAATCCTTCTACGAAAATATGAGCTCGATGAAAACAGTATATAAATATAACCGAGATTCATAACTGGGTACATGTCTGCTAAGCATATATTTTTGGTAACATTTAGGAAGCAAGACCAATGTTTCCATTAAAATTCATCGACCTGAATGAATCTCATCAAAATATTTAGCAAACTAGATTTTTGTTTCGAAACTACTTCCATACGTAACTAAAATATCTTATATGATTTTGAGTGACCGGTTGATTAGCGACCCTGATTTTCTTGCCGCTGATCGTGGTCCTCATGCAGGACAAACATTCGTGTGTATGAACTCGCCTGTTTGTTCTGTGTCTGGGCGTATCTATACACGTATATTTAAAAGTTTATGTATAAAGCTAGGATATTTATTATGTTTAGTGTAATGAATTACATAGATATGTTGATATCGGATAACACAGAACAAACATATAGAGTACCTACAGTAGGACTCGACACGAGCAGTGACACGTGTTAGCTCGGAGACACGGGACTAAAACGGTTATCTTCCATTTATTACCAATCAATATAATCAATCAGTATTAAATTAAAGCTATGGTACCTTCTCATTCGGATTGGATTTCTTTTATCAAAATTATTTAGTTATATGATTGCGACTTAAATACAATGCACTTATCATCATCAGCTCATATACGTCTCCACTCCTTGATCACAACCCTTCCCAAGCAACGTAGCAACTAAGGTTAAATACCTTAGATTTCAATAATTTTATGTACCTACAATTACACAGAAGACTGAGTAGATATTCCTAAAGTATTTAAACTACAGTTCAGTAAGCTCCGGATATAAAATATAGCCTTAAATTAATTTGATACTTAATTAAAATTCTTAGCACAAGTTTCGCTAACTTATGTATTCTCAAATACTATTTATACCGGAGAAACCAGTCAAATAACAGTATTTAGAAATCTTAGCGAACGTCTGTCTGTTCTCAATTCATGTTCTAAAGTTTTTTTGTTTATTATAACGAAATATTTTAATGATAACACTCACCGTTAATTTTAATTGAACTGATTTGGTAATAGCACCGACAAATAAGCACCAGAAAGAAAATCCAAGATATCACAATAGGTCCGTCTTGCACAAGTAAAGTTTCCATTTTGTTTATAAACAACAAAAGTTCGTGTCGACAAATGTTGTCACTAAAACTATTATCACCAATGGAATTCTCAAAAGAGAAATTTATACAGCGTCTGACGGTACACTCTTTATTTTCCGAATAAAGAATGAATACAAAAAAAGTGTGGGGTAGACGCACCGGGTCGATGTCATTAGTCGACACTAAAGAAATGCGCCTCGTTGAACGCTTGGCACATGCGCGGGAGTCGAGATCCAAATAACCAACGAAATTATACGATTTAATTAGCGGTTGTTTTGGGAAACATCGGCATCACTGTGTTGTACAAAGTTCGTATTGTTGAGACTTGGGAAAACTAAAAAAAAACTTATCTCCGCTTGTCTCATAAACATTGGTTTCAAGATTTGTAACCAACAGTATCTGTTAGAAAAATCTCAAATTATTAATCGAACTGTGAGTCGTTCATATTCCAAATTAGGATAGATGGAGATTAAACTATTTATCATCGATCAATATTAATCAAATGATCAGATAAGCGCGCGCAACGAACCGACGGCGTCGACTGACCTGCGCCCGCGCACGCGCCCGTCTACCGTACATGTGTCGAGTTGTCGATCGTACAATACACTCGTAAATGATAACGAAAATAAGAAACACCACCCATGGAGAGAAATGGACAAAAAATCACGGCTTATTCTCGCTAGATAAAAATAGCATTAGGTTTCATTATATTCAAGATCAAATGAAATGTCAGTGAACCATGTATGTAAATGAGATCAACCACCGAACTGTGTTTGCAAAAGCTCTAATAAACTTTTGCCTTTGTCCATATTCTTAACTATCTAACAACGCGGTTCTACCCGCATTGCCAGGGTATTATAGGTGTTCCAATATAATCAAAAAAAGAAAAACAAAGTGTAATCCTAATTGTAATCATTCGAATATCATATCATGTTATGTATTTACTTTTGCATATAATAATTAAATTCGAATTGACTTTGCACGTACATAGGTTTTACTGCATCTGTTTAAGTGAAATGAGTTCGCAATCAAGTTTAATTAATTCCATAACATACCCATTTCTTTAATATAACTACGATATTAAGAAACTATACTGTAAAATATATTACAAAACACGTGCCAGTGTTAATTACTTAATTTAAATCGATCCAATTTAACTGTTAATTGTTATATTAAACGGTCACTCGTACTTTAATGAACCTTTACCTACTGGTTCGTATGGCAACTGTAGGTATTAAAATAATTGAATTCAGTCGATTTTCTTCGATTATAGCACTCGGTTCGGTATATTGCTTTTGGTGAATAAAGCTGGGAATAAACTTAGAAGTTACTAGAAGCTTTTAACAACTTACTTTGCTTACTCCGATGTTCGTCCTTACATAAATCTATGTAAAGTACATAAAATCATAATACGGTAATCGCTTCCCATTAGGCGGACTGCATCTCTGTTTGCCACCTTTGTGGTATATTAAAAAAAAATCATAACGTGAAGAGTAAAATATGGTAAAAATAAATATATATTCTCGTGCAAAACCTACAGCCTGAAGATGTAATTAATTTCGGGATATAAAGAAAATTATTTTACTCCACGTTTTATAGTTCCCAAGTTGTTTCCAAGAAGCAATAATGGACTTAACGACCTGACCTAATAGCCGAGAGTCCATTAACGAAATAAATACATCTGCAGTTAAATAATGATGACTGTACCGCGAGTGATTCATGAAATTCGATATAACACTAAGTCACGTTGTATTGTTACATAAATCATAATAAACAACATAGACTCCATCTTCACTAAGGTGAGTTAGTAAGGAACGTATGAATCACCAACATCCAATTTTGATGTATTCACGTAAAAGGCCATGACGATAAACGTTCTATTCGACCTTCGGAAATTATTCCAGTGTATACTAGTTTAATGTATGTGTTAAATATGAATGAAATGGAATTGTTTAATATTTTATTTTTCCATAAACTGTAGATCCACTTTGAGCTAAAATCTGTGTGAATTTATTTTTCAGCTTCAGAAAATATTTCAATACCACGTAGTTAAGATAAAGCATTTATCCATTAAATTGATACTATGGAGAGTATACTATGTGGTTTAATTGATTAGATCTTGCTCTGCAATTTTACACGTGAAATCAGAAGATACATGAATAATATTCTGAACAATTTCTTATCCAATTTAAATTCACTTCACGCGTATTAGAGAACGTAGACCTCCATATTACAGACAAGAGCCGTAATTAATTAGGTTCACTCAACATGAGGACTAAAATACGTCTTTGATGTCAGATTATGGGACACCTCAGAGGGTACATGACATGTGTTGTCCCGCTGTCACACGTGACACCAGCCCCCGCAATCCCCAGCGTCTGTGAGTTTATTGATATACCTACCAGTTTGTGGACTTAACAAGTGATATTCTTCGAAATTTTATTTTCGAGAACACAGGATTTTAGGGTAACGAGAATTTCAATATTGTACACCCAGTTTTTCTTGAAACTTGTTGCTCCGATCTTACTATTTGCATGTCAAGTAGAGAGTAATCTAGTCTGATTTGATTGATGCTCGTACAAAATCTGAGATTTGGATTTCACTTAAAATACTTTTGATTACTTTCGTTCGAAGATAAGAATGATTGGATTTTTATTTATTTTAGATGAGCTTAAAATTTGTATAAACTCTTCACAATTGCTTCAAACACGACTTACGTCCTTAAATGAATAAATGTAACTATGTATATTATAATAATGAATATTCGGTCTATATCATACTTGTCTGAAATGAACTTTGTAATCAATAGAGAAACACACGCTGTCGATCTATTTATTTGTCATTTATTGATTAATTTATCTCACAGTTCACAAGGTTTGCGTACAGCCATTGCTCTTACAACATGATATGTTCCGGTGAAGGTCCTGACCTTATTCCAGTTTATAACGATCCAGGACTACCTCACAATAACCCCTGAGACCTCAACCCGACTTAGGGATAAGGTCACGGAGTTAGATTGTTCCTAACAGTGCACTTATTAAATTTTATTATTATTGGATGCAGAACAAAGGTTATATTGCAGAAGCTAATGGAAATATACATACGTGCATTTCCGTTATGAAAAGAGTAAAACTCTACTGTGTACTCTGCTAGGATTATTTTCTCTGGGGAAGTAATTTTCGCTGGTTCGCTTTCAGAAATGGTTTTTATTTCTTTCGTTTTATGTGTCCATGAAGTCAAGGATATGTCACCTAACTTATGTACGGACTTTTAAATATTTAATTTAGTGTATATTGTTAGCCCACTAGTCGGTCCCTATAAAAACTTTTACCAGGCAAAAAACATGCTACATTTTTTGACGTGACAACGTCTTATAAATTGGTTTGCCGGGTGACACTTCAAGAAACTGCGTTACGCTCCGCTCACGTTATGCGCTCACAATGAGAGCGAGTGAGAGGCACGCGTCCCTTCCACTCGGGCATGGTTAGCCCGCCTAATGGTTGTCACCAGCGTTGCCAGATAAATTTTTTGCCAAGTCGGGATTTTGGAACTTTTTGAGTGACAAAAGCGGGATTCCTTTGTCGAAAGCGGGACATAGTAAAATATTGACGTCGTTTTTTTTTTTTTTTTTAGTCGTGTCTCTCTTTTTGGTGCCCTTGTAACCAAACAAAAATATTGACGTCGTTTTTTTTTTTTTTTTTTTGTCGTGTCTCTATTTGGTGCCCTTGCACACGTCACAAAAATATTTACGTCGTTTTTTTTTTCTTTTTCTCGAGTCAATGCACGCTTTCTCAGGACGCTGCACACACGGTCCAGTTATTCCCGAAAAGCGGGACAGGGCCTGTCCCGCGCGGGACATTACAATTTGGTATAAAAATCGGGACAGTCCCGCCAAAAGCGGGACGTCTGGCAACGCTGGTTGTCACGTAAAACTTTCGCCCGTATACCGACTTTACAGGCAACCAATTTTTCAAGGATTGGAATTAATTAGTTCCACAGACTGTACATCGCTTATCAGCAGTCATAATCCGGTATGCCGCAAAAAGCTCTTACTCGACAGTGGCCTCAGTCATAATAAGGCAGTTACCGGATATATTACTGTTTTTACTCCCCAGCAGCTATCCGGGCATTAGGCTATTAAATTATACCTCGTAAAAGGACACCCGACGGGCATACTTACCGGTGAAAATATTACATTCATTTTATATTACCATCACCTAACAGCTTCCGGACCAAGAATGCTGAATTTATTTTCCTTAACTACTACAGCTAGGTTTTCTTAATACTCAATATATCCCATTGTATTAGGTAGGTACATATATACCTACATACATACATACATAGGTTATATTATAGACATAAAATTTTTGGCTTTCTTGTACAATCATAATTATACGGTCGTGATAATTAGTAAAATTATTTTAAACTCAATAGATTTTGCGATCAATCTTGGAAGGAATTGAGATTTTATATTGCAAGATAAGGACGTTTAATTTATCGTATCGATAACTGTTAGGTGGAACAAGATCCTACATTGAACAAATGCAAATGGCGAATAAATGCAGAGTGGGATGACGATATGGGTCCATTGGACCGTACGACGACCTGTTGAGAATGCCTGGAGGCGGCTGTCTGAGTAACGGATTAACATTGACGTCTGTGGTCCTATGCAATGTTATATGATAACTGATGATACGCAAGTAGGTACTGAAGATAGAAACAATAGGTGAATAGAAATTCTTCGTAACAAAACAAACGCTTAACAATTTTACGTCACGCAATAATGTGATACCACCAAAATGTATGTAAATGTATTCGCATTGCCCGCATGTCAAATAAATAAATCGGATTTATAGGCACCGAGCCGCCGCGATGTTATATTTGTTACGCAAGCAAAACGTATCATAAAATATGGTTAAAGCCATTCTTCCGTTCCCGTTGGATTAGAAACTAGTGCACAACTTTGAACTATCTTGGCAAACCTTGTCCTATATTCTGAACGCAACATAGCCTGCGGGTGGCATGGCAACGTTCATAATATTTCAGTTCCCAGTAGACCGTATTCCTAAATAATTCATATCGCCGCCAACGCGAACTTGAAGAGAGCGCTAGTCGATTGCTGCTAGCCTAGTACATGCTCTGAAGTCTTAAGGTCTACCTGCCTATAAATTGAAGGCATTTAAATAATAAATCAGTCCACGTTGACTGGATATCGACGCGATACATCGTTAATTTACTTCAAGTAGCTATATATCCTTTTGAAAAGATTCTCAATAAATCTGGACGTAGGTACATTTATTTATATAAGGTATGTATACAAAACGTATCTATATCACTGATAGACATCTTTCACTTTTACTAAAAAAGTTGGAGAACATTCACATTTGTTCGCGTTAATTGATACGTTTAACGAAGCGAAATTGATGGACACGCATTGGTTTAATTTTGATTTCACGACAATGTTTCACGTTCCGAGAACAAGCCATTATAAATGTTGCAAAACATCTCCATTCTAACATTACGTGTTCAGAAACGTCTATAAACAAACAATAGGAATAACTTTGTGAAATACCAACACACGCAACTGATCAAATCAATATTATTGAGAAGCCGCCTGTGATACAAATCAATTCGGGGACTAAACATCAAAATCCGTATACTGAGTAAACAGTACCTACTATTTTAACGAAATACTTCTTCGAACAAAGGGTAATAAAATACAAGTTTTGTTAGACTTTTGTTTTTGTTTATCTCTGTAACATAAATCTTGGTATTATTTTTTAACTCTCGATTTAGACGAGAAAATTTGGAAATGTGCCGATTCTGCTGATTAAGATTAAGAAGGTCATTGTTAGACTATCGTGATGATTAGATTGTGTTAGGTACAATACAAGGCGATGTATCGATTGCCAATAATATCGATAACTCATTGATCTATTTTCTTACATCATAGACTAGCAAGATGATTCATAAATAGGCAAAGGGCAACGGGATTGACTAATTACAGCTGAAGCCGAGATATTTTAAGACTAATCTTTCTAATCTAAACTTACATGAAGTAATAGAACCATAGATGAAAATTTCAAAAGTGTTTGATGACAAGAAAGAAACATTTTGGTGATTGAGTAAATAACTTGAATACTTATTTACTTTTAACTCCGTTTTCTTTTACATTTTAGTTCGTTAATTTTTTTAAATCGCCTAGTTTTCCAAATGCAGGCATTAAAAAATCATTAAATTAGAAAGGTCATTAACATTGTGTTACTATTATCGAAATGTTTACAATGTTGTTTTTTATACCAAGAACGTGTATTAAAGTTACAAGTGATATTTTTTAATGCAACTCCTCATGAAAATGAATTCAAATTCTCGGAAAAGCAAAGCTAAAGATGCACCGACCGCTCGCCCCAGCTTTATAAGCTTGCTTAAAATGTTGTATACACTTTATAGTATCTAAATATTAAAAATTTACAACTCGACTTTAAAATTGAATCATTCAACATAAAAAGCATTTCTAAACCAAAAATATTTTTTTAAGCATATTATAATTATTTAGCATATTCGAATAGACAATACTGTATCATCTATTAAAATCTCTTCATTTATGTAATTTTTATCGTTATCTAGAATGATAGTATTGTTAAAATTTTTAATTACCGCCAACAACTATTTTAAGAAACAAAATAAACTGATAAGATAAATGGGCCTCAAATAACTCGTATTGTCTAAATTCTGTATGTATAGATATTTGTTACAATAACAGAACTATTGTTTGACAATACTATGAATATCTTATGTTTCTTTAGCCAGCTTAGAACTGGGAAACAAAACAAGTATTTACACGTAAGACACGTCACGCTGGTCACATCTAAAATATATATTCTAATATATATTATATTCGTTAAGAAAATGCTACACGTTAGTTGTCAATGATATGAATGACGTAAAGCTTACCGGCTGTTTCGTTGGTCGATGTGACAGTTGCTGTTCGCTTCGGGGTGCTGGTGGACCGTGGAGACGGCTGCACGCGGCGACATGGTGGTGTACATTCCGGGACGCGCTGTAAGAGACAAAAGACATTCAAGAAGAGCATAGATATAGCCTTCTTTGGCAGTGATTGTACGAGAGACAAAAAATGTGTTTTTTTTTTTCAATTTAGAGTTCAAGTTTACGTCTCCTCTTGGTAATTAATGTTGAACGCTGTAAATTGTATATTATTTTCTGTATGTATACTCTGAAATCTTCATATATCCTATATGTAGTAGTTGTGGCAGTAACGCATAGGTCAGTTATTTTAAATTAAAGCCTGACTTCCGAACCGGTAGTAGCTTCGATCAAATGTGGACCCGTCACTAGTGCCTTTTTAGGGCTAATTTATTAGGTACTACGAAAAATCATATTTCTGATACAAAATACAGAGGAGGAAGATCGGCAAAGTGCCCCCCACAAACTGCAATAGTGGTTTCATTAAGGTAACCACAGGTCACGTAGTGGTAACAAACACTAAAAGCATTATAATAGGCAGCCTAACAGACCCGTTCGATAATAAACAACACGGAATATATGTCGCCCTATTTAGCTAAATGTAGAATATTATAAATAGCCCAACTAAGCTGCATCGCACTGATATAGATGTTGAAATATCTCGGCATCTATATGCTATCTAAAATTGGCGTCTCCCGATTTCAGCAGGTGGCTCGTAAGTAAGATGATATATGAAGCAAGATTGTCTATGTTACCTTAATTGTTACTGAAGAATGCACTTATCCTTCTAATATTATAAATGCGAAAGCGTGTATCGATTTTTGTTACTCTTTCACGCAAAAATTACAGAACGGATTCATATAAAATTTGGGATATAGATAGTTGTAATGTGGATTAGCTAGCACTTCTAGTTTTTACCCTGGGAAAATTAAAGATCCGCGGACAGCCACAGTCTCCTTTAGTAGTAGACTAAATATCACCAGTACTTAATAGTTTTAAATGTGCAGATAGCATAATTGTAAAAGCAAAGTTCAAATCTAATCCAATGTTATTCTTTGAATTTGTTAACTTTTTGCAAGACACGAGCAAATTCTATAATCAAATTCAGAGTTGGTTCATTAAATAAAGTACTTTTAAAAGTTGCTTGTTGTTCGTAGAACTTAAAAACTTTTCTATAGCTTAAGTTGTACCTGTATTTTATACCTTTACTTGTGGAACAACTGAGTTTTCCCAGGTGGGTACTTGACCGTTGAGGATATTGAATAGTATATAAATTTAAGATTAAATAAGCTAATATTAATACAAGTTGAATCACCATATTTACAATGATCTTGATTCACTTGTAATAGCTAAATACTTTTCTTTCACTTTCGCTTGCAACTTAGGTATCTAAAATCTTAGGTAAATAAGAAATAAATATAAATTAAGTACTTAGACGACATTAAAATGTAGTCTGGAATAAACACAAATTGCATTTTCTTTTTTGTCTAAATTTCTGTTGAATATAAGCACGATTATTAAAATAGTTCAGTGCTCTACAAAGTTATTATGTTAAGGATTTTTGGTTTTGTATTTCAATTCTGATTTAAAAATTTTAAATTAAAAGTATTCAGTCCCATCGTTTTATTCCAGAAAATACTATTCGTTATTAACTTTCTCCATTTATATTTCAACACTGGTTTATGACAAAACAATAATTTATACCCGAAATAAAGGCTCTGAAAAAGGCGCCTAGTAATTGAGTGCAACAACGATAAGGCGCCGTTAATTTTATCATTAGCCTTTTGAAATCATACTCTTGCAGAACTCCGGTATTCCACACCAATCAACCTTCGGTCAATCGTAAACAAATTAATTATGAACAAATAAGGTTAATATGCGAATCGACTCACCTCTTTAATCTTATAGTCCTTGAAGTAAATCCTCATCGTATGTGGTCTGCTCATGAGTTTTATGACGTCACATAAAAACAAGAGCGTCCAATCAATGCGACTTGAATGTTCCAGATGGAACACTTGGGAGTTAGGGATCGATTAGATAATGCGAAATAGTTCGATGAACTATCTAACGAACAAACATATTGGATTTAATACGACAGAATACGACCGCAACTGTAGCCTGCAGGGGAGCTATTGCCTCCAAAGCACGCGATATTGTGGTATACTCGAGTGCCACTTCGAACTTTGGAGGAAATACTTCCATCTATTCAAGCTCTATTATAACAATGTATTGTAATGATACTGAAGCTTGTATACGAAACATTCAATGTTAAAACTTATTCATCTGACTATGAGATGAGGAATTTTCGAATTCCAAATGAAACAATTTCATCAATAAAGAATAACAAACTCTGAAACGAAATAACCAGAGCCATAATGTCGGAATAAATTTCGTAGTTTAAGCGCTTATTAATTTTGGACGAAATATTCTGTATAACTTGGCTGATTGTACCTAAAGGCGAACAAAGACACGGCAAGGACGACAATCTATAACCGATTAAGTATAGTAGTTAGTAAATAATAACTAAGCAATGTAAGCGAACTGAATTGCTATGTCGAAACAGCAACGGTTTAGACTAGATTTTAAACCGCTAAGGAGGACAACCTTCAACAACCAGATAGAATGTCCGATCTAGGTAACCTGATAGCTAGTCTCCTACGCAATGCAAATTCGTCAAGATAAAACATCATTCTTCTAATACAGAAAATCGAACAACAGTTTTGTCATGAAATAGAAATAGGTCTACTTAACAAAAAAAACTGAGATACACCTTTTAAGTAACATTATATTTATTTATGCTGAAATGGTAAAATATAACGATGTACTTAGTAAATAGCAGACTCCTTCTATATATAGATGGACCAAACAACTAAGAATGAGAAGTTCCTCCGATACCGAATAAAATTGCCATTCCAGACATCGCTGCACTGCAGCCAAACAACTCAATAAACATTGAACAACGCAAAAGAATCTGCATTACAAAATTAACATCTAAATAAAATACTTAAGGAAAATAATGCAGAATTATGCAAACTTTGATTGGACAAGCTTAACAAAGCTTTAGTGTCAGAGAACTTCTTTCATTTTCCACCTTAAAGTTTTTTTGATGAGACTTGGTTATAAAAATCTTGACACTATCTCTTTAATTTGATTTCGAGTAACACTATAAGGTACAATTAGCCATCAGTTAGTATTTATAGAATATAGGGAAAAGAATAAGTCGTTGATTTTAATCGAAATACAGATAAATCTGCAAAATAATTACGTAAAGGAATTGAAAAGAATGTAATCAAAAGTGATCATCAAAGATATCACGTATCTGTGAGACCTGATAGTGATTGATTGATTGATGAAGATAACTCGCATCATTCTTAATTTGGCCAGGTAAGACTTCGGGATCAAATAAAAGGGTAAAAATAGTGGTGAAAGAACTAAGAATAAGAGAATATCAGATAATTGCATTTAAGATCACGAATTCACTCGATCAATGATTAATCTCTGCCTTAATGACCCATTAAGGTCTATGCATGGGACAGAATTACGTTAGGTAGGTACCTACTTCAGAAATCAACTTCAAACTGCATCTTTAAAATCATCGTCATTATTATGAATGACTTCATAAAACCAACTTGTACGAGGACAATGTGTTTTTATTTTCGCAATACGAGAACTTTGACCTACAACTGTTGTCTTTGGGTTCGAGTGCGGAGTTAATTAAAACCCCTTTGTAAATATGACGGAAGAAGGTACATTACATATTACATTAATTAAAATTCAAAGCGTTTTGGTTCACCAATTTCACGTTTACCTTTAATTAAAATTGAATTTCAACATCTGTTATTATTCTGAGAAAACCCAAGTACAAACATTTTTTTGGTGAAATCATGGATCCCATGTTTTCATTTCGGTTGATATTGTATTAACAAACGATAAGTCTTGGTTATGGTCAATTTAAAAATATTTAAATAAAGCTATTAGGAAAACCACTGAGCATTTCAACCTCGCTGAATATTACACCGATAAAGCAATATCGAGTCGACAAACCATAGCTAATTCGCCATACAAGGCGCTATTGAACGCGTTCACGAGGCTAAACGACTGATTATGTTACTTCCGACAATTGCACCCGTATTTAGATATCGTATGCCACCAATCCAATGTCGTATGTAATGCTAATGTAACAAAACAAACATACGGCCGGAAACGAAAAGTTCAAGGATGAGACATTAAGCACCATGACTTTGATCATTTAATGCTACTAAAACAATGAATGAAACTTTTTAGTGCATGAATTAACAATAAAAAGAAAGAAAGATAGTAAAAGGTCGCCAAAATAAGGATGTCATGTCACAAGGCTACGCTTCATTCAGTCATAGATAGCAAATTTATCCAACACATTTTGTCACGGTTATTTCACTTTCATTATACTTAATTGGCATTTTCATTTATCTCATTTTCAATAAATTAATTGGTTGGTAGAACCACGTCAATTATTACACATGACATTACATACAAAATAATTAATGGTTAATTAGATAGAAGCTTCATAAGTAAACAGATGTAACGACATAGAAGGCTTATAATTTCATTGAAGGCCAAAACCAACATGAATATTAAATATGGAAGACTGCAAATTATAATAAACAGCACTTCATAATTGCAAACGCCTCCATTAAGCCGTATAAGGAAATCTTCAACACAACCAGCACAATTACAATCACTTATTTAAAATGTATATTTTGTTAACGCAATTTTTATGGAGTATGCATTAGTGAATAAATAAAAATAAAGTTAATTCTAAAAAGGATCACAAATAAACAAACGATAAATCAATATCCGCGATGCGCGTAGGCAAGCGCGCTGTATATTCGCAACTGCCGTCAATGGAGCGGGCAACGCCGACGCAGGCTTCTTTCACTTCGATTGGTTTCGGCATATACTTCATAAAGGCACGTTTCCATTAATAGATTTAGGTTGTACATAGACAAAATAGACTGAAGAGTATATAAATAGAAAGAAAATACATGCCATGTATATATCGTATACGATTTGTATTATTTGAGACGAAGATTTTTGGTATTCACTGTGACAATTATAGGATCCATATAACGATCTGGGTCCTATACTTAAGATTTTAACTGTATAACAATACATATCTCGGTGGTATATATCAGATTTAGGTTAATTTAGATACAAGTAGGGCAAACCAAACCAAATCTATTATAGATTATATAATATGTAGTTTGCCTTCCTTCCAGAAAGCCAGAGATGAAATTCAGAGTAACATAAGCACCTAACTGGCAGTAATATTTGATACACTCATAAACTTTCCCTACCATAAAACTGAACTGGGACGGTTAGGGGCCATCCATCGTCATATGAATGATCACCAATTTACCTTTTTTTATGAATGGACGGAATGACGGATGGTACACTGCAGGATACTTGCGTCAGACATTTAAATAACAATGATTGAACACCTATATTTAAATGAAATATAAAAATGATCTAACGCCACTTCGATCGAATCTTGAGTGGTTAAACTATTAAAACGCATTTAAATTGGAAAGTCACGGATTCAATAGTAAAAGTTAACAAGATAACCCGTATCTATGTAAACCTGGGTGTAATGAACGTTGGAAATTAATACCGAACTAGAGAATGATAGTACATGACGCCGTCTTACGTGTGAATAGTAAATAAATAAATCCACTCGAGTGTACAATTGAGGATTCATTCATAGACGCATCATTACTATTTGCTTACATTACAATAAACGTAAATGAATGTTCATTGATATTTTAAATGTCATTGTTATTTAAATCTCCTTGGTAATATTATAAAATTACTACCTGTTTAACAACTAACTTACTATTTGTACATATATAAATTGTGTATCATGAATCAAAACATAAATCTTTTATTTAAGTTAGATCTAAGTCGATTTTCTTTAGTCTACGATTAGTTTTAAGTTCGTCCCGTGTAGGGTTGCCAGGCGTCCGGATAAAGCCGGACATAGTTAGGCTTTTGGATTGCGTGTCCGGCCAAAATAAACGGTGTCCGGCCAGTCCGGCTTTTGTTAGGCTTTTTACATCTCGAAAACTGAGTCTTAAAGCAGGTTTCGGCAAACAAAAAATATGCATGAATAATTATTTTTATAGTGCAATTCAAAGAGAAGAAGTTTTTTTTATGTAAGTATTGGTTTACTTAAAAAGAAGCAGTTTTTTTTTTATTAGAACAGTCATATTTGTTATTTCCTTAGTATAGTAGCCTTTCATTACTATTTCTGTTAATATCTACTACCTACTCAGAGAGAGCTAACCCGCGGCGGACGGACCGACGGACATGGTTCGATTTTAATAATTGTTTCAATGAAATAGTTTTTTTTCTCAATAATCTTTATTGCTTTTATGAAAAAGATCGGTTTATTTCAAATTTTTTTTTTAGTTTTTCCTTCTTTTTCTCGACTGTGTGTGTGTGTTTGTCTGTACGTCCGTCTGTGTGTTCATCTATAGCTGTTTGAAGGGTCCGCAAGTATACAGGTCACAGTCCAGTACCATCTTTTTGGATCACTGCTCGTAAGCGCTCTCGCATGTTGACACAACATCGAATGTTTTTTTCTATCCGAATTTTTTTAAATAAACTGATCTTTTTCATCAAAGCAATAAAGATTATTGTGATAAAAAAGTTTTCATTGAAAAAATTATTGAAATCGAACCATCGTTCATAATGTGCAAAACTTTAAAGCCTCGGGACACCAAAAAAAAATAGAATTGCAGCACTTTGAATTTTTCAGTTATTTTCCGGGACACTTTAGGGTAAATAAATTACTGACGATATCCTTCATTCATCCATTTTATCCAAAGTTGTACCAAGTTATTTAAATACCCCTTAATTATGCAATTTTTTACCTTTCTTCAGTCAAAGCTTTCAATTAAATAAAAATGATTTCGACCAGAGCCATTCACATTTACTTATAGAAAATATTGTGTCGTTTTCAAAACCCTTCTTCGCTTTGTTATACGATCATTATTTCTAGAGTAATTGATTGTCACTTTGAGTGATTGAGTGCCCCTAGACACTTTTTTAAACGAAAAATTTGCATTGTTTTCCATAGAATTTCTCTAAAACCAAACATGATGTAAAAAAAAATGATGGTCATATCTGAAAACTAGACACTTGAAGCTACAATTTGGTATTCTTTTTCTCGGGAATTACAGCTCGTTGAAAATCACCCAAAAAAATCGAATTTTATTTATTTCCCTAACTTTTAGTATCTAATGTATTATTAATTTATTAATACTGTGGCAAAATCGTCAAAAATGTAGGGTGTCCGGCTTTTCTACCCAAATGTCCGGCCAAACTGGCTGGTCTGTCCGGCTTTTAGGTTTGGGGACCTGGCAACCCTAGTCCCGTGTGATCCTTAGTTGATATTTAAGTCTGGTAATTATGTGTGTAAGCCTTTTGATATAAATACATAGACATATTGACATATTCTTATCTAAGTGATTTGTATTATGTTGGGATTTGAGAACTAACACGATATAAGCATTAAGCAATTGCAAGTCATTGGGATCAAAAATCAACGAAATGAATTGGCAGTTCATAATGCATGTAGACACAAACAAATTGATAACACCCATCCCATTTTCAAAAGCAAATAATATTAAGCGATACGTTAAATAATTATATCGAATGGAACCAATGAATTCATCCAAGCGATCACTGGACATTAAATCACGCAACTATAGCGGCATTAATTAAAATATTTGCCGTGACAGCTTTCATCATAAAAATTATTCATTCCTATTCTTGGTAATGACATAGTCATTGATCTCTGTCGTGTAATTGCTAATGTTGTACTAACATTCAATTAAAAGTAATAACAAATACTTCACATCGGTCCTTACGGGGATGAGTGAAACATAATTTATTAGATGAGATGATAAAAAATTAAGCGATTTCTTTGTCGCCCAGTGTATTTCATAAGATGAAAAAAGAGGTCGAGTTGAAACCGTAACCAAATAAGAAACGATCTCGCCGATGGGAGACGAGGTCGGCGACATGTCAACGAGGCTGCTTGCACCGACAATACAATACAATCGATTCAATATTGTTGGTGCTACCAAAATTGGCGTTGTTAAACTTGACCATTTTAATCCATACACCCGAATGTAGCAATCGAACATTAAATCACCCAAAAACAAACCTTCAACGATTACAATTAAGGTACAACCGGCTGGCAGTTATGTTAATGTAAGAACTCTTTGAAACGGCCGATAATGTTGCCGCATAAGGTCGAAGGTGCATTCGGTAGCGTGGCTTAATGAAATTTAAATATGTCGAGAAAAAACATAATGTTGTTCATGGAGTTAAGTAATACAACTGAAGGTTTCATAATCAAGGTAGACTAGTGCATGTAAGGAACAATGGTGATGGTATGACGGCATATCAATGTTCAAGGCGACAATCATTTGTAGGTAGATAAGAAAATGACACGAGAATTATTTATTCAAGAAAAATATTCGAGATGCACTCATATGTATTGTTGATTGCATTTATATTGAGTTTTGGAAACCAAAGAAAGTCTCCAAGACGGAAAAGAAAACTTATGAGCATAGCTATTTTATTCAAATTCTGAACTTTGCATTTATAGACCTTGGTGCTACCATATAGAGATGAAACGAAGCGTCAATAATTTATATGCAATTTCACGACATTGCCATATGAAGTCTCGACTTGACCTGTTTGCATGTGCTAACATTTACTATGCGACTCTTTACGACGTATTCCCTAAAGTTGTCTTTAAATTGGGATTATCTAGACTGTAATAAATGGTCGGAGACTAAAACGATATTGCATTGAGTACGACAATTTACTTGTTATGGATCTTGAAGATTATTTCAAAGTAGGTATTTACGTATCTGGTAATCTTCTAGCAATACATAGACGTAATGAAAAGTAAATCAATAACAGTCTGATTTCAATCTCGATAGCAATATGGTCACAAATGGTATTCCCAAAGTTTTAAAATCTACAGTACCGTCTGAAACTGTTAACGAAATTCGAATAAATTCCTGATGTGACCGAAAGTTAAATGAAGCAGAAACGCTGTCTGGATTCAAAATTAATCCTCAAATTAAAGTCAGAATTAAAATTAACGAATTTGTTCTTTATTAGAACAGAATTAAGATTGATTGTTGATCGAATATAGATATTACTGAAATCCCGTTTTAATTGTCAAGTGATGTTTAACTTTTTTCATATAGACAGAAGGTAAGCGTATAATTACAAGAATGGCATCAGTGTAAAATTGCTTAAAAGCTTTCAAGTATCCCCCGGAGAAATATTCAAGTAAAATCTTGAAGGTAGATAATTTTTTAGGTTAATTAATGTTCCTAAGTACCTATCTATCTATCTTCACTAATGTTATAAAGCTGAAGAGTTTTTGTTGGTTTGAATATATATTATCACGCTACGACGAACAGGAGCGGAGCATCAATCAAAAATGTTGCAATAACGGGCAAGTGACGCTAACGAAGTTGCGCGGGTCAACGAGTAGATTGATAAAATGATAACAACGTTTTTAATTGAAGATTATATCTGTCAATGTATTACAAAGGTTAAAGTTTAAATTCGTGTTGTTTGCTGTTAAACAACAGGTTTGGTCGTGATGTCTGCATTTCTGCTATTAAGTTATTTCCTGATGATCTTGTCTAGACTACTTAGCTTTACTTACATCTGTTTAATTTAGATTATTAAAATGAGTTATCTTCAAACTGCCTCAGGTTTTTAGATGTAAAACAATCAAATTATAGTAAGTGGTACAGTAATATATCTTAGAACTAGTTTGATAAGTTACAAAGAGATGGCGCTAGTAAGCTATCGTTAAAATGCAATAAGCATCAAGATTGCGCCTCCAAAAATCTATTTACGACTACGATGTGTCACATAATATCTGAATACCAAATGTTAAATCACTCTAAAATTATCTATTGTATCATCTTAATCCTATCTACACTAATATTATAAAGAGGAAAAATATTGTTGTTTGTATGTTTGTAATGAATAAACTGAAAAACTACTGTGCCGATTTCAAAATTTATTTCATCATTGGAAAGCTACATTATCTGGGAGTAACATACCCACTCACGGAACGGAGAGTACGCGGGTGAAACCGCGCGGAGGCAGCTAGTTATGAATAAACAATAAACGTATTTATGTTTCAGTCAAGTACACTACTCTGCTGATTTTGACAGCTTGTATTATCAGAAGCTTTCCATTGCTAGGTTAGGGCGAGGCCCCATTGGTGCGGTGCGGTGCGGTGCGGTGCGTTGCGTCGGGATGCGTCCATACATTTTTTATGACACGCGATCGCAATCGTATGGACGCATCCCGACGCAACGCACCGCACCGCACCGCACCGCGCCAATGGGGCCTCGCTCTTTAGGTTACGTTATAAGGAACCTCTTAATTTGAAATAGCATAATATCGAAAATATAATAAGGACCCAAAAAGACAGATACGGTTTACGACCAAGCGAGTTGTCTTTTTCTTGGCAAATAAATGTATGAATGATATTTTTCAAACAACACAATCTGATCGCAAACGAAGCAGAGGAGCATATCAGCTGTTTTCGAGGATTCACCACATATATATAGAATCATATATTAACTACAATAATGTATGGTGAGATTTGAACACGAGGAACGGCAGTTAGAATATCGAACCAACTCAAACTGATCCGACCAAATAATCATCTAAGATAAATAGCATTAGCAAAATTGTAGGTTATAAACCGTTTAACATATTTCCGTGATCATAAATTATCGGTATATAAGTACGAAAGGGAGATATAACGCGTTGATATTTATCTAAATTGCAATTTGCAATCAAATGATGAATCATTGATAGTATCGGAACAAAAATAGATAAATGAAATAACACATGTTGACATTTAAATTTAAGTAAGTATGTGGCGTCAATAATTTTTTTTCTTAACCATTTGGTAAATAAAAATATTATGTGGCCAGATAAATAATTATGAACTTCTTTATAAAAAAAAAACAAATATAATATGAAGAAAATTACATATTAGTGCCAATTTTACATATCAAGGTACATATAAGTAGAGATAAGTTGACTGTCTAAAATGAAAAGATCAAATCTATTTTAATAATCCAAGCAGCCTATCTTCCGAACCGATTGTTAGAGTCGAAAAGTGTCTATGAAGGCCTATTTTATTTTAATTCAACGTGTGCCTTAGTTAAGCTTTACCGTACGTCGAGGTTTGTCGGAATACTATTATACAAACTTATTTAGTGATAAAGAAATACCTAATGAATCGTTATATACTACTAGATACTTCATACCTTCCTACGCCCAATCATCATGACCATAAAACGGGATACCATCTATTAGTTCGCGGTTATAATCGTTGCAATTACGAAACTCCTGCTGAGCGAATTAACTATCGTAACAGATAAACTCCTACTGTTATTAGGTTAGACCATGTAAGACATTGTGCAAGAATTAATGACAACTGTTTATGGTACGAAACATTTGTAACGTAATTTATATTGCGTTTGAAATAGAAGCCATTAATAAATTTTATAACACAATGTTTTCTGCAGTTTACTCTATGAACTTAATTTTTTTATTCATTTCCCTTCAGAATCTCAACAAATCGGTTCAGTAGCGTACTATCTGTGAATTCGTCATTACATTTTGTAGGGAGACTATTCGTCATTATGTTCAGAAATTTTTACAATAGGTACATCTCTATATTTACTCGACTGCCTCAGAAGGAGGGATATATTTTCGAGTGTGTACATGTTTTCTTGTAAATATTGTACCATCATGGTCATTTTGATTACTTCGTTCCCCAATGCTACAGTTTTATATAAGAAATAGATAGATAATCTTATATGACAAGAAGAAAGGTCAAATCGTAAATCACTTCACATCACAACTAATAAATTTATTTAAAGCAGGAAAATTAAACTCAACCGCAGGCAACCTTATGATTATGCTAATGTGTCACCCAATACATGTGTTTGTTGTGACCTAGTATGTGTTCGATTTAGTTGTACATGAAACTAACTATAGAATAAGCCTATATAAGACCTCTCTTTCTCTTCCATAAGTCGAAAAGAGAGTACAAGCTAGATGTCCTGTCAGTTTCATCAACACTATTCAACTTAAGAAGATTTTAGTCCACACCGGAAATCATCAAGATATTTAGCTATATTGAAGCGCTATAACAAAACGAGTTTTTAAGCGTTAAACTTATGATTCGTATTTTTGTATGTAGCGAATAAATTCTAAATCTTTTGCAGTGAAACCGCGCGGCGGAAGCTAGCGTTGTATAAACTTAATAATTATAAACGGCAGAATTCGAGCTAATGTTTCATAGAAAAATAAAAACAAATGGCGGCTCTTCCAAGCCACTGACTTGGAAGACATTCATATTTGTTTATTGAGGTCAATAACATATTATTCACCGTATGATTAAAAAGTTACTTTAAAGAAAACAACAAATCATGAGACTAGGTAACTGACGAATCTAACCTTTTGACATTACAACGCTGATTTACAACTGATATACGGAAATGATAGATCCATGGAATAAATAAATATAAATATCCTTGGACATTTTTCACACACGGCCAATCTGATTCCAAATTAAGCATCAAAGTGAGCTTGTGTTATGGTAACCAGATAGCTGATATACTACATATAGTACTTTTAAATACATACTTATATAGATATTTACAACCAGACACAGGACAAACAGACATATTCATGCATACAAATGTTTGTCCTGGGTGGGAATCGAACCCGCGACCCGCGGCTTGAAAGTCAGGGTCACTAACCACAAAGCCAACCGGGCTGTCAAATAAATAACGTAGTTACCATTTATTTTGTAGAAAAAATGCAGTTTATCAAAGTCAAATTTGGCCCTAAAAGATCAGTTTTTAACGTAAAAACTACTAGTTACTACCGGTTCGAAAATCAATAAAACATTTGATGGATTGTTTAAAATACATGACTAGCAAAATGGCTGAATAATATATATAGACTTCATACTAGATATAATAATGTTATTTCTAAACGATAGCGAGAATATCTAATGTAAATATTGTATATAGATACAGAGGCTATTTTCATGAAAACTTATCAATGATTAATAGAGCACACAATATCTGAACGCCAATAACTGGGATTAAACGATAAAAAAGTTTTACCTCGAATGTACTGATATATTTTAGTAAACATTGTGATTTGCATAGATATGTATTTTCTTGAACAAAACTAATAACTCACCGTGTTACTGTCGCTATTAATCCCATTTTCGACCAAGATGTCTTCAAATAAAATATCGGCTTCACACGGGGAACATAAATTGCTGAGCAGTTCACTGAATCTTTCCACTTTTCTTACACACACAGCCCCAAGCAACCCTCCTATATCCTCTTTCACAACTTTTGGCACTACACAATCTTCTAGTTTCACATTATTAGCTATTATTTCATCAGTGGCAGGCATTAAAAAACTATTGTGACGTTCTTTGAGCCCTACATCTTCGTCCAGAACAACATCATTGATCAACAGTCTAATCTCCTCCATATTGTTTACGTCATCAACAACAAGGTCATTAAATAATTCTTCAATCTTGTCCGGCTCTAAACAACTAGAAATATCTTTATTTACAATGTCATCAAAATTTGCGTCACCATTAATTTGTAAAGGACTTTCAATCTTTTCATTCTTTACAACATCTATTTTTTTATCATCGTTTACGGGAGTCTTTTTATTTTCATCTAATTTAGAATTGTTTTTTACGTCAATATTTTTTCCTTTAGTACTAGTCACTATAAAATTACTTTTGTCTTTTTCTAAAATATTTTTATTAATGGAATGTTTAGGTTTCGTTTTAATAGCACCAATTTCTTTGTCAGAGAAGTAGTTTGACGATGGACTCTTAACATTCTCCTTCTCGTGACTTTGTCTTTTATTTGTGACAGGTTTTGCTTTATCTCTATCTATTAGTTTCGATTTTTTAGGTGATTTTATTTTAACATCTTCCACTAATGACTGTACTGAAGAGCTTCTATTAGACTTTCTAGGAGATGGAGTAGAATCTAATTGAGTTGCAGCAGCGGCTCTTAAGCGAGACGTGCGAGTTGTTCTTATAGGCACTGATGTTGAAGCTGTATTAAGATTAAGCTCCGAGGAAGATTTGAGATGAGCGGCGGGGTCTTCGGGAGTTGTTCGATCGGCTGTTTTACGCGCTCGCCTGGAAAAAATAATAAACAAATATTAATCTTCATTTGAATATCTACTAACTATTCACGTAACAAAGATTCATACTGTAAGTTATAGCCCACCTGTCAGTAACATTCGCAGAAAATAAGGTGGCAGTTCTGGCTGTTAGCTGTTTTCTTCTCTCCTCTTTATACTTCTGTATCCTGGCCGCTCGGGCCTCATCTAGCGGCTGGTTCATCTCGCTCTCCCTTCGTTCTCGTCGACGTCACGAGCGCCAGTACTTCTCAATCTTTCTGTACCCTTGCGCGTTATTCTTAGAATTATATGGAACCTTGTCTAGCATGGCGGCATTAAGCGCGCTTAAGGGCGGAATAGTTGGCAGTGATGAATACAGACTAAGGCTTATAAGGTGTAGATGCGATCGCAACCTGGAAATAATAAAACAAGAAATTGAGTCATAATCATAACTATATTGGACATAATCAAATGAGTAATACGAGAGCAGCTGACAGGTCGGGGGCAAAATCGCAGAATACAAACAATGATGTTTAATTAAATTGACTTGCGGCGAACTAGTGAAGTGCGTTTACCGACAGCATGAGGCTTTGTTCTATTGTCAAGGCGTCATTTCAAGTATGAGAGTATTACTACAATTGATCCTGAACTGATTTGCCGGTACGTCATTATGTAACATGGATAATTAAGAAACAAGTTCGACTTGCACGGATTACGTGTCGCAGATGGAAATTAAAACGATATAATTGGATGCCAGCTGTTTCATAACATCGTTTAGGTTTGGTAAACACAATATTTATTATAGTGTAATGAATAACTGCAAAGTGCAACGAAATCAAATCGGTTATCTGTGCGGTAACCCCGCTAACTGGTGTTGTTATCGTTAATTGCTTTAATGAGACGTATGCTTCAACAACTCGGGTAATGCAGCCTTCGATTGGATAAATCGCGTGATTGATTTGTCGCTTGTTAATACTAATTACTTAGGTAAACATATTTGTCAGCAGAGCATTAATTAAAATGATATGTTTATGACATATTGATCGCAAAACATTTGCATGTACCTATTTATATATGATTCACGATTAATATTCAATAGAATCATTTTTTATAAGTATTTCTAGTATAAACATATATAAATACAAAGGCATAGGAGTTTAGATGTCCATGCATTATATCATCGAAAGGACTTAATGCGGTGAGAAAAATCCCTATTATTTATTTTTGCTCACTTTGATGCTTAATTTGGAATCAGATTGGCCGTGTGTGAAAAATGTCCCAGGATATTTATTTATTTATTTGTTTATTTATGCCTGAGGTAAACGAGTGAATCCGTGTACGATAGTAGTAGTATTATAATAACTTAGGTCCTCAACTAAAACATTCAAATCGCCTTGAGTTCAAAGGATTAAGCGTCTGTCTGGTTTATGCAACGTAAGTTTAAGATAAATTACGACTATTAATTTGGTGCCGTTTCACAATTCATTTAAGCTCATTTAATATGGAAGATTTATTCCAGCTACTTTATGCTGAGAACAAGATATTCTAGAACTTTCTGTTGAATATAATATGATATATTAGTTATATTTGGTCATCAACACAGCTGGTTGTTTATTCGGTGTCTGGCAATTACCCTGTATAAGTATTAAAAAGTAGTATGTGTAGTAATGTACCTACCTAGCTGATACTGGGCGTATAACACTGTTAAAAATTAAAATAACTTTATATCAGCTATCTGGTTACACACAAACTTTACTTAGTTTGGAACCAGATTGGCCGTGAATGAAAATTTCCAGGATATTTATTTAGAGGATAATAGAGCTCTGTTTATTGTTTAATTTACAGATATGGAATAAAGTGATATTTTTGACGTGACAACGTCTTATAAATTGGTTTGCCGGGTGACACTTCAAGAAACTGCGTTACGCTCCGCTCACGTAACGTGACGTTATGTTTTAAATTGTTACTATTATTTCATCCTTCTTCCTACTATACGAATGAATATTCACATTAAAATTATTTTACCACTCAAAGTCGTTGTCACGTAAAACTTTCGCCCGTATACCGACTTTACAGGCAACCAATTTTTTAAGTAGATAGGTGTCTCCTATACCAGAAAATAAGTTCCGACAACATGGTTACATGTGACGCTTCAGTTACAGACGACATAACTTCCCGGAAATATACAATGATAAGTTTGCGATATTAATCATATTTATTTTAAGAAAATCACGGCACATGTTAAACGGCGGACATATGGTCTTGTGATTATATATTTTACTGAATTGCGTTTTATTTTCAGGCAGCGCTGTCACGCTTTTTCAGAAATATGAGACTTCTCCCAACTCTGCTCAAGGTAAGAAGAAAAGAGAAGGGAATATATCCTGGGACATTTTTTGGTGGCCGCAAGCCGCCGAGTCATTTCTATTCTCCATTTAAAAATATTTTTACGATCAAAGTTGATAAACTAGTTTTTACCTGATTTATATAAACATAGCAGTAATTATATTATTCGGCCTTATGTCCTACCTGTTGTCTGAAAGTCAGGGATCCTAAGCCACGAGCCAACTAACCAGCCATAAAATAACTTAATTCAATTGGCTGTTTTAAACACATTTCTTTTTAGATCGCGTCTCAAGAAGGCATTGAAGTCCCGATATTTCAGAGATGAAAAGTAAGTAAGTACCTACCTCAATATGTTCTATGACCTTTAGTAACTACGTGCACCTATTCTTTTGTTGCCTTTACCGACATTTACATACAATGTGTTTTATTATAATGCGATCAATAAACTATTTTTAAAATCTATAGGCACCGAATATTAAGTACGGAGGTGACCAAATATACACGCATTGGCTTCTATAATATTGAGAAAAATGTAGTAGGTACTTATTTGAGATACAAGCATCTACTTAGAACTACCCTTATTGGAGAATTTATGTTCAAAACAGGTACATCTTTTAATTCCATCTATAATTTTATTAATCTTAACAAAGAAGCTGATCATAACTAATCAAAATTCCTTCTTAAATATAGCATAATAAAGATTACTTTTATCTGATATGTAAGACTCTGGTAGTAGGTATAAAGCACGTTGCAAGCCACGACCTCGGTAAGGCTTAGAAACGAGTGTCTACACGACAAACTATAATTGGCATTGACATTGTACTTAAAGTCAACCTTAAACCTCTAGGAAAAATAAAGGATTACTGGTATTGTATCCATCCACGAATATTAATAATTTTGTTTACAATGAAGACAAACTTAAAACTTTACCGTAAACAAACTAAAGCTTTAATCCTAAAGTCTAGACAGAAATACCGCATACTTTGGCAAACTAAAAGCTTACCCTATCACAAGATGGCCTCAAAACTGTTACGTATAATGGCTCCTTAAGTTGAGGAAAATTCAAGTATATTTTATAAGCAAAAGACAAAGTAACAGATGCCGCCTACAATATTTGTCGAAAAAATAATATTGAATGAATTCCGGCCACGTGGCAACGAGAAAAATAAGTTATATCGAAAGAAGATCTTTATTATTAAACACGATCTTTGTAAACAAAGCTATTTGGAAAAGGATACAAAGTTCAGACATAGTGATTTGCTTTGTTTTGTCTGTTAAAATATTGGACCTTAGAGACCCTTTAACTTAGAAATAAATCTTTAAACACATGATTGGAAAAAGGAAACTTTGAAGCAAAAACCACAGTATCGTGACTCAAATTATGCAGTGTAGGTTTTAAGGTACATATTTTGAACAGATGCCAAGCTATTGCGGTTAGGTTTGGCCTCCTGGGTGGTAATTCGTTAAAATTGTTTTGTATCACTCCATTGAATACTATATAACTTGGTGAACCGCGATGCTTCTTTACCTTCACCTTCCTAACAAGATGAACTTTCCTGGTTTGCGAGGTCGTTATACTTTATTTACTTGTAAAGAACATGACTCGTTTCGCAACTTATCGTAACATAATTTTAATAACTATGTTGCAACATAAATGTTTACCGCTAAATATTTCCTCAACAACAATATAATAGATAAAGTCAAAAAGAAAGCGTGTGGAATTCCCTAAGCCTCTTTTAACAAAGGGTTCAATTGGAGTAGCAACTAGACTTCTTTTGAAGTGTAAGAACAGGACAGAACGTTAATTGCTCGAGTCCCGCATCACAGTTGACTCGTTTTTTACGAATGGCTCAACTCCATCGCGTGCCTCTCTCACAGTCTAATTCACACGAGTCTCCGAGACTGTGCGATTATGACGACGGTTTATGTCGACGAAGCACGCGCGGATCCGCATAGCGTACGGCCGATGAACGCTCATGACATGAATGCATAAGAAAAAAGCGTTGTGAACTTAATAGCGCAGAAAATAAAAGTGGCCCAGGTTAAATATTCATTGGTCGGAGTGAATGTGGACGTGGAAATGATTCGTGAATTATTAATGACTAGTCTGATACAAAATCGATAGGCCGCTTAATGGTGTCACTGTAATTGGTTAGCAGCGTTATCGGCGAAAGGACGCTCGTAGAGTTGCATTAAAAAGTAACGGTTATGTCGAGTCTAGGTCAATCGTACTGTAGACAAATTAGCCTGTAGTTAAGTGGGTGTGCATCACAAACATGTATGGAAATCCTCATTAAATAAAGATTCGCCAAAAATACAAAGTTTGGGCAAAGATCTCTGATAACCTACTTCGTAGCCGCCCAAATCATAACTGTCAAAAGGTGAGATCACAGATTTATTCTTTTAAACATTTTAGATATCGCCGACATCGGATTAACGTAGTTATATTCAAAACGCAAAGATCAGTCTGAATTGGCTACAGGAGTAAATCGTTATTCTCACCGCATCGCCGCTCTCCAAAAAGCGTGATTATTATGGAGCGCGAATAAATTTAAACTGTCTTACAGAAACGTTTCAAACGGAATAACCACCACCACAAAAAGAGTGAAACCATCAAAAGGGAACCACTTACGTGCGAGAAATGGT
Organism: Thyatira batis; assembly: GCA_905147785.2. Classification (NCBI taxonomy): domain Eukaryota; kingdom Metazoa; phylum Arthropoda; class Insecta; order Lepidoptera; family Drepanidae; genus Thyatira; species Thyatira batis. Next base: position 3,384,500 of record LR990497.1, on the reverse strand, counting down.
CTTATTTATAGAATGCACAACTTTAATGTGTCATGTGACTGATCAACGCAAGTGTTATTGAAAGCAAATGGTAACAACACTTTATTTTCTATCTGTGATTGATTTGACTTTCGATAGCCTATTGAGAACTCTGAATGCATTTTCGAATTCTGCGTCACCTGTAACCGATACGTGACAATACTTATCTGTGTCCTATTTGAAAGTGAAATATGACTAAACACCTACGATCATGAACACGGTAAGCGTGACACGTAACGAACGATAAACACTCGATGTCAATATTTGCACGTCTTATAAAAGTTGAGCTAGACACAAACGATAGCGACTGTAGACGTTTCACTCCCATTGTGTGCCATCGTATTCTTTTATGGTTACTTCCGATGAAGATACAAGATAAAGTATATCTTAATAATAGCAAAGAAGCTGAATGAATGATGAATAATAACTACAATCTGTATTATAAGAGAAAGATTTTAACCCTATATGAATCTCCGATGCAACATTCGCGTATATTCAATTCATGTAAAATGTAAATCATATACCAAAGATAGTGCGATCAGTGGATCCCGTAGTCGAAGCCGGTGGTTGTAAAGCAAACCCAACCGATGAGTCAGACGGACTTGTTGCTTGAGTTTTTGCTCAGAGAAAACAGAACAGGCCCATTACTTAGAGATCAGGAGTGGACATGTAGATAGCATTCATATTGCAATATTAATTTCTTTAAACGACAAAACGGTTAATATGTCTATCCATATTAGTTTCAAAATGCTTCAGAAATAAAAAAATAACCTAATAAATTCTAAGAGACGTCTATACATGATTCTGGATCAAATCACATGTTTGTTCTACTTTAGATACAAGACTAGAAAGAACATCAAATAGATTTTACAACTGTCGTTTGCATTGTTAGTGTAATAAATTTTCAAATAGTTGACAGTCTCGATATTTATAACAAAATTGATTTGTTTTTAGCATTTCTTGGTGCATCAACAAAGCGTTGCTGTATTTCATTTCAAAAACATTTCGATCTGCTTTTATCAGAAATTTTAGCTATTCTTCAAGATAAGGACCATAGGAATTTGTTTGTCGAATTCCAGCACAGTATACGTAACCATTATATTGCTTAAATAAATAATGTTTAGTGGGATCGGCTACATAGGTATTCGTGTTTGCCAGTAATGAGCGCAGTGCGTCGTACATCAACCTGGAAGGCAGGTACTGCAAATAAAAGTAAAGTCAAACCGGGTTTTATCGAAAGCCTGTCTCGCCTTGGAGAATCTCGCTTAATATATACGGTAACTTACAGTACAGCTAAGAAGGCAGACTGGACTTTTTTGGCGCACGACATTGAGCACCGTACACCGTTGGCTTTATTAGGCATCGAATTTAACATCAATTAAGTGAAAAAAATATTGAGCCAATGTAATTTTCCTGTCATTACCCCACACATGTAAAGCTTCATCGAATTATAAAATACTTGTATAATTTGAAACCGTTAAAAGTATTCGAACGTATTTATACAAGAAACGACATTTAGCATAATTGAACATGATTAGCGACCTCCTTCTCATTCAGAATTTATACAATTTGCAAGACTAAACGGTATCTGCCATCATTAATTTTCCAAAGCGCCTCGTAATATAATTTTATCGTTGATAAAGAAAATTACTGGTTAATCTGCGTAATTAATATCATCCTAGTTCCGCTGCTTTCCGTAGATCTGTACAACGGATGATTCAACTCGACCCAAATCATCTGTATTTTTAGATTAGTAACGTGGACAATTATTTTAAAACAGCACATTTGTTAGGTCATACGGTCAAACTATATTTTGAAATACTCAATGCCTGAAAAACTAAAACAATCGATTGATAGGAACCGGAAACAATTGTACTATATATAATTAATTCGTGAGGTTTATGATCGCCCCTTTCCAAAACCTAAACTAGGCCCGTCATCATGTAAGCATTTGATAAAATCTAAAAAAGACAAATAAATATTTCTAACGATGCTATCTAGAAATATTAAAGCAACTTGAATAACTGTCATTACTAGACAATACAGTTATAATGCAGGTTAGAATACATATATATACCTAATGATGTATGTAATGGTACAAAACCGAGAGAAGGTTATTTAACTGAATGCAATATACTAAATAGCTATGTAATAAGTCATTTAAATGAACATAATACTTCTTCATTATGAGCGAGTAATTAGCGGTCTAAAAACAAAAACATAACCTATCGGCGCTGCAGCACTTTGTATCAGTTAACCTCCGTTTTAATGGATTTATATGATTTTGACATTTACAAGTTCCTTTTTTGTAAATCTCATTGCCGAATAAAATCATAGCAACAATGGCCATGCAGTGTCACATTTACTTTCTAATAGCCTGATTTCATTTATCAATTAGATATAACGACATTTTGTACCTGACATTTATTATTCGAAATACAATTTTCATTCTTAAACCACAACAATGGAGATATCTGTACGTGTTAATGTATCATGTTTTGCATATTGTAAAATTTGCATACGGTAAGTTAAAACTCTTAATGTATCCATTAAGCAACAATCAAGTTCAACGACACGGCTATTTAAGTATCTAGCGACAACTCGGTTTGAATCTTGTTTATTTTATTCATAACCTTTATGGCCATGTATAGATTCATGGATTATTAATATTACAATGATCTCACCTCTCAACTCTACAAACAAAATATGTAATGTTAAATACATTCAATAGCTAATTATCGGTTTGTGCCTGTCGGAATAGAATAAAAGGAGATTGCTAAGAAAATTATGTAGAATACATATCCGGTTAATTTCTTAATCATGTAATAATGTAAAAGTAACCATGTCCTAAACTTATTGATGAAGTTTAATGTTATCTATTTACCAATGGAGATTTAAGATCCTACTTTTCCTGTTTCCACAGCACGAGATTTCTTCGCGAAGGAATAACAAATTTAGGTATATACTTATTTGTTGACTCTTGCGACTTTCTCTCGATCACGCAAGCTGAGATAGGGTCAGTCGATTGATTATATAAGGGTAATAACGGTCTCGATACATTAATAATCAGAATTATAAATTTAAATAAAAACGACAACAGTTACAACAACAAAATCGCCAATATAACAACAAAGTGAATTTTACCTTTTAAACTGCTTAGTTTCTGTCAAAATCACTGGTAGTAAGTAATCACTCAAAACACAGCGCACTCAGTTCGTATTTGTTGTAACCGAAACCACCAGGCAACCAGGGTAACAGAATAACGCAGGAGGTATCGTAGTGCACCTGTTGGCGCGACGCGAGAAACGTTACTGGCACATCGACGCGGCCCATTAGTCGCACTCTGAACACGTCATACGGAAGCCGGTTCTGCTCTGGACATCGATGCCTTCGAAGAAAATCGCGACAAAAGATGCATTTTTTTTCTCAGCTCGCTGACGCAGAGGAAGGACAGACGTGGTTGAGTGGAAGACGTTTTTATGTAAAGTACTAACAATTCCGTCACGCGCTCAGAATTAGCACAGTTACAGACCACGATTACTCAATTAAAATAATATTAATATTGCAGGAGACTACGACTAATTTACAAACAACGTTATTAGGGATTGCAATCCGGCGTCATTTTCAGTCCGGCCGGATACGACCGGATTCCTATCAATCCGGCCGGTTCCGACCGGATCCGGCCGGATTGATTAAATCAAGATGTTTTTCGCCTTTTAGTACAAAATAAGTGAGTTAATCAAGTGTCACTGCACTTATATGTAGGTAGTTTATAAAAAATAAATCACAAATATATAAAATCGACTTTATTTCCCAACCAATGTTAAGACAAATAGACAACAAGAAAACAATTACAATTTAGTAGTGTAGGTATTACCTACTAGGTAACTAGTAATAATTTTACGACGTACCGAGTAGCTCAATCTTTCTAGATTTCACTTTCACAGATAGATCAATTTATAAGTAACAATATTAATTATCAAATAACTATAATATCTAATATATACAATTAACCTTACGTAATAACTGAAATGAGATCAAAATCATTATTAAAGTATTTGAGAATGATAACAAACAAGTATTATAGGTGTTTATGATTATGACAGATACCATAATGATTTGATGAATCTGTCGAACGAATGAATGGCAAAATTATCACAATAATGAGTTTAGAACTCTTTAGTTTAATCAACTTACGATAAATAATTATTTAAGTAATAATTGTAAAAAAATATAAGTATTAAAAGAAAATCAATATTGATTTTGAAAATAAGATCCTAGAACACAAATATTGTTAATTGTGCGCAAATTAAAGTACCTACTCATGCAACAGCTATATTATTTTCCCACAAACTGCTAGCACCGGATCCGGCCTTCGGATCCGGTATATTGGTACCGGATCCGGTAACCCTTAAATGATGCCGGATCCGCCGGATTACCGGATCCGTTTTTCCGGATTGCAATCCCTAAACGTTATGGAGAAAGTCCGGGTTGGTAACATCTGGCCCAAAAAACATACAGTTGTACTGAATAATACCGATTGATTATCATTTAAGACTGGTTTTATCGCTGATGTGGGTGGGCAGATGAATAACATACAAAGGCGAAAAGATTTTAATCTACAATCTCTAATCGCCTATTATATACTCAAATAACAATCAAGTTTATTTATGTCGTAATTGAAAGAAATCCAAAACAAGAAAATCCAAGACATCTTAAAAATAGAATTACCTTACACAAAGTACATCTTGAGAATGACCCTGTTATATCGTTCCACTCAATAAATTGTATAGCAGTGTACGAGATTTGTGGGAAAATTATCTTCTACGAGTTGTTAATTAGAAAATCACTACTACCGAGAACCAATCAATATGCTGTCTTCATGTCTAGACACATTTCTCTGTTGTACAAGGGCTGTAGCTCTACTATTTACCGGTACACATGTCTAAACTAGGAATCACTGATTGTGAAACTAACAACCAGATCCCTAGAGGGTGTCAGTCAATTTGCTGTTACTTGGATCCTTTGAGGCATATCACTTTCTACAATGGCAAGGCGTCGTTACTGATGGAGTTTTACGTTTTTTAAGCTATTGCATAGCTTTTATCGCGGGCTCTGAGCGCGGCGACCGAATCAAGAAATTCCGTAACGAAAAAAACCTAACACATCGTCTAACGTCGTTTAAGTTCGGCAGACTTCGGCACGGTGTTTGTTTGCTATCTTCTTAACTCTTTGACGTTTTGAAAAAATGGCGTTTGACATTTATAAAAAACAAAACTCAATTTCCGTATTCGCGCGTAATTATTTTGTTTCTATTTCGTGGCAAGGGTACCACGTCATAAAGCCTAAGTATTCAAATACGTATGCACATCAGAATACATATTATTAAAAAAAAGTTTTACGTGACAACGACTTTGAGTGGTAAAATAATTTTAATGTGAATATTCATTCGTATAGTAGGAAGAAGGATGAAATAATAGTAACAATTTAAAACATAACGTGACGTGAGCGGAGCGTAACGCAGTTTCTTGAAGTGTCACCCGGCAAACCAATTTATAAGACGTTGTCACGTCAAAATATATGCTCAAGTATTTTTACAATGTACAAGGCGTCCTTTCTAACCTAACCTTTGTTTAAATCCAAATGTATCATTTATTTAGTACATGTAGCGGCCATTTGCATTTCTAAGCACGCGATGTTGGCGTATTGGTACAAATGTTTGTACGTTGGGCCAACATGGCAATGAAATTAGACCTTTTCTCTAAGATTTATATGAGCTAGTACTTATATATTTTTAAGCTATTGCATAGCTTTTATCGCGGGCTCTGAGCGCGGCGACCGAATCAAGAAATTCCGTAACGAAAAAAACCTAACACCCCCCACTCCGACGGGCAAGGAGGTGTGGCTTGAAGGCCGTGCATCGTCTAACGTCGTTTCAGTTCGGCAGTCTTCGACTCGACACGGCGTTGTGTGCGATTAGACGTATTGTACGACTCTACGAAACTCGCACGACTCGAGACGAGCTGCTCCGAAATCGGACGAATACATAAGCTGCTTATGAGAAAGTATATAGGTGTATATGTATTTATGTACAACAGTGAATAGCTGTACTTGTAAAATTTGTGTATGAAGTGTTTTGAATATGAATGAACAAAGTGCATTTATTATTAAAATAAATAAATAAAATTATAATTGCATAAGTTGATACAAAATGCTATGCAATGCAATAGCTTTACCGCGGCAGTCCCCGAGTGCCTCACGTAATTTTTTTCTTTTGTGGTAGTTTATCGATGTGAATAAAACTGAAAAGGATTTATTTGCGAAAGTCGTTTCTAGGTAACAATCGAAATATATTAAAGCAAATTACATTTGTAAAAATAATTGACTTATGGAAAAGGAGGACAGAGGTGATGATTGCTGCGATCGTAAATCGATAAAAACATAAAAGACAAAAAAAATCCAATTTCTAGATCCTTATGTGCCGCTTTCATCAACACAATTATGACGCCAATAAGATGCCCTTATTCTCAGAAATAAGACAATCCGCTAGAATTGGAATTGTTGACTCACCACTCGGGACTCCAGAGGCGAATTTGGAATTCGATATCTTTAAATATTTACATTATCTTTTTGGTTTCAAGCTTTTTCTGGGACGACTAAAACGACATCTGACCTGACACAGATTCATTAAAGCGGAGCAGTAATTATAGAAACAATACGTAGTTTTTTTCGCACAGATAAGGAGCGTAATAGTGTACAGCAATGTATACCTTGAAGATGATACATTATGGTCTATATCAGTAAGCATTTCAAGCAATCATTTTGCGTGCTTTATGAACATGGATCATGGAAGCCAGTTTCAAACGATTAGTGCATTAATGGGAGACGATGAAGCGTATCTCATCGGTAACTACCCACGGAGCACTGACCGCCTCATTGACCATGGAACAAGGCCAAATATGTCGGTAAATTCAGAACGAAAGAAAACAACAGCAGAATCATTTAAATCACGAGAAAGTCATCGTGGTGAGAATGATAATACAGACTGGGTCACTTGACTTCATTCACTTATCGGGAAGGCGTTTAATTTTATAGCATAATAAAACTAAAATGGTGACAATAAACTACCACTATAAGAAAATCACAGGAGTTTGTGGTCAACTTTTGCGGGATAAGAATATACTGCAATGCGTTTATATGCCGTTCCTAGAACATTATATTTATCGGCTCATGAAATTATTGCGTTTACCAACTTTTCAATATAAATTTGCTTCATTATATACCTACCGAAGAATAAGTGCGAATATCAAATTAACGATGCGATTCCTATGAGGTTATACATGTTGGTTACAATACAAACATGACATCTAAAGCCACGAAAAACCATCATCACAATACGAGAGATACCTTCAAGGATCCTTGAAATATCCTTATCTCGTTTAAGATATAACTTGCACTCATAACGATGACATTTCGATTGCCATTTTAAAATTCCAAAATCTACTTTATCAAGAACCAGAATTGCTCATAAAAACCAAGTCATGAGTTGATCTTAAATAAGATAAGACGACGTAGTCACATGTGTTTCTTACGACCCATTCAAAGATAAAAATAATCAAGATTTCATGTAATATGATAGAAATATCAGAAAACCATTTGCCCTCTTTACGCTTAGCTTAGGGCCATCATATTCTGATACCGTTTTAAATAAATTGTTTGTGATTCGATCTTGTTTGATGTCTATAATTTATTTTTGATTTAGGTACTAGTAATTTGATTGTTGATGATTTATGGTATAATATTACAGAGTATATATTTGCAATAATGATAATACGACTAAACGTTTGAGCCTTTAATTGATAGCAGGAAATAAATTACATATGATCGATAAAGTGGCACGCTTGCTCCAATAGTGTAATTATTTTCTCTTTTTGTTAATGCGACCCTTGCAGTCCCAGATTTCGATTAATTTCAGTTCAAATTTAACCAATGCAAGTCAATAACCGATTTCTCATTTAGAAACTCAAGAAATCGCTACAAACGGAAAGAATATTATTAGCGGGTGCACGGGTACGAGCATTTACGGTCGGTCGATCATTGCGAACGTTGTATTGACCGTTATAACAGCTACTGACCAGTCGATCATGCAAGTATCTAATAACATATTGCGTGCGAGCTAAACGGACGCACAAATCATATTTGAGTCGACAATACAAAATAATCGGGTATCTACGTAATCATTTTCACTTATTAAATAGTCAAGTTTTTCCGTCATACTATCTTGTTTATCCGAGTTTTTGTAATGTTTCGTTAATGAAGAACCAAAGTGACAGTATCTACATAAAATTACAATACCGCGTACCTTTGAGTAGCAAGTTCAAACTTGGGAGTGAAGTGTTAAAGTTCATGTTACTCTCGAAACTTTTCCCCAAAGACATCAAGTATTTTAATGTTACTTAACCTCTCATACCTGCTACATAACTTGAGAGTCAAAAGTAGTAATTTATGAAAATGTGGGTAAAAATAGAGAAACCAGTTTCGAGATGAGTTTCTAGTGTCAAATAGTACATACAACCTCTACAAGCATAACAAAAGTCAATAAATTACATTTTATATTGTCCGAAGGAAATGCAAAATCTCACATTAACCGTTGGCAAAATGAGAGTTTTAATTAGGAATTATCATTAGAACAGTGTTAAAGTAGGCGTGATATTTTTGCTCACATGCAACGGCTCAGTGCGATTTATGTACACAGATTGTAGGTACATTATTGGAACAACAACAAGCGATTAGATAAGAGGATGATACTATCACTTAGCATTTCTTAGCAATGTAACCCAAAAAGCTAAAGCATAAATGTAGGTCGAATATGCAAAAATATTCTAGTAAACGAATTAATGTAATGTAAACATTTCAGAAATCAATTAGTGGGCGGAAATGTTTCCGAGGTGAATATTTCAACAATTTCCTTCGAATTCCGAGTTTGGAATTGCGAGACTCGACGTTCGACAGGCCAACCGAATGATCCTAAATGAATAATTACAAGCCATATGGACTACCCTAAATGGCAGTTTAGCAAAGTTGCACATAATGTTAGCATTATGTAACATAAAAATAATAATTTTGTGGTTTCAATATTACCTTACTGGTAAGTAGATATATTTTAGGAAATGATAGTAAGTATTTAAAATTAAGATAGGAAATTAATACCTGAAAGTTTTTAGATACATAAATGTTTCCCGTTGGTGAGCCTTGATCAAAAACAAAATACTTATATAATTCACAATTATGTCAAACTCAGACTCCAACAAGTAAGACCCATCGCTTCAACATTCCATATATTACTGCAAATGGTTACCACAAAATACAAACATATACCTTCTTAAGATGTTTTGGGAATTGGCCAAGAAATTATTTTGTTTATGTTGGAAATCATACTCTCACTCATTCATAGCTACCTACTATACTACGATTTTGCCTGTTACTGGGTATTTTAAGCTTATTCATTTTATTTATATCCAAAATTTTTTTTATACCACTAAGGTGGCAAACAGGCATATGGTCAGCCCCACCTGATGGGAAGCAACCATGTTAAATGACCCACCATATTTGAATTCTAAAAGGAATTTGTTTTTAATAACTAAAAATATAATCCTTACTTATCTGTTATTATATAATATACTTACTTACATATAAATAATTCTATGCATGACCAATCACAAACATACATCTAACACATTAACATACAAAACTCACATCTATCATGATAAACCTAGTTATTCTGACAGCAAATATAATAATATTTATTGGGAAATAAAAATAAATATAACTTAATCTTATCTGAATATGTTTGCAAATAGCAATGTGTATATAAGGTGTGAACCCATCAGACACAGTTGTGACACACTTTGGATGATCCAGAAGCTTAACTAGTAAGTATTAGGCTTGTTAAACTTAAAACCCCATTAAATATTTTCAGTTAGAAGTTCTGTGTCAAATGAATTTAGTAAATAAATTGAGATTATGTTACTTAAACATTATAATACTTAATATGACAATGAAACTGATTTCACACCCAATCAAGGCTAACCAAACTAAAGGTTGCAGATTATTTCCTGTGCCGGAACATTTCACACAATCCTAAATATAGAATAGGGAGTGAGGTCTGCGACCAAACTAAATGACTGTCAAGATTTATTACTTCCTCCTTGACTGGAGCAATTGTCACATCTTGGCTTGTTTATGAATCTGAAGGGTTCCTTGAAAGGAAAATCATATAAATCATACCAAGGCTAGTCACATTAACTAGGCTATGTGTATTTATTGATGCAAAAACCTATGTTTCTAGTTTACATAAAAGCTTGTAAGCTTACACAGATTTATAATTCTACCATATGTGTGAAACCAAAAATATTAAAAAGATAGGCAGTAACTGAAGCTCAGGACTAGCTACCGGTATATATACATGGGTTGAGACATTGAGACTCAGAATAAACATTTATTGGCAGACACTGAACACACAACTTTTAAAATGGTTTGAATATCTCATGGAACCAAGCTGGTCTGCTGGAACTCAGAAATTTAAGTTCCATAACATTTAAAAATATACAATTTTAGTAACATAATAAAGGACTGATGACCTACTTTAAATTATCATATTATCATAATATAAAGTACCTATAAAATACTTATAAAATGATTCATGATGCAATGCAGAATGGTTTGTGTGAATATGCAACTAAACGAACTCCAATCCTTACCATAATTATTTTCTGATGGATATTCATGCTTCATGGCTCATATACTTACATGATTCAATTCAAAGTCTATGAATGAAAAAAAAAACCTTCATATACAACATGATAATCAAATTTATGTTACAAAAACTGTCTTTCAATGTTATACTAGTATCTTATTATCATGTAGTTATAAATAATATCTGCTACCTATGGGTACCAATGGCATAGTTGAGGCAAATAAAATATATAATTCCTCATCACCATCATGTTATAATAAATTATACAATACACATATGTATTTACATATATTAGATCAACGCTTTTTGAGTCATGTCATGGATATGATAATAAACGATTACTATTCGTAGTTGGTGAAAAGAAAACAAACAAAAACATACGTTACACTAAAAGTCAATAATACCCAAATACAGCTATATGAAAACAAGTACAAAACACGTGTAGGAGCCCATGCAATATTGTTAATTCTAGGGTACTTAATATTCTTACAAAATATCAAAATAAAACAAGAAAAACCGTTACCTTTTTAAAACGATCACAGCTTGAGGCAAGTCAATAGGAACAAAGTATTGTAGGTTGATGTCCACTATCACAAGTAAAACTAATCACCATTCAATATCTAAATACAACATTATCTAAATCAGGTTTTCTTCATAAACCATCAATAATAATATAATCGAAAATAATAAAAAATCTATCTGCAAAATAAAGTTCACAACACACGCATTCGTTCGTCAGTTCAGTTCGATCTTTTTTGGGAAAATTTGACAGTTGACAGTGAGTATAAAATGACTTTGACAGATATTTAAATCCAGTGCTGCCACATCAGTAACAAATCTTATAGCTTAAAAACAGTGAAGAAGTTGCAAGGCTTGAGTCTGACTATTTAACTACTGTATTGGAAATGCACATCTAACTATAAATAATAATTGTTATTCAATCATTTTCAAGCTCGTATTAGTTAAATGCTCAAACTAATTCATATTAACTCACCTTACACCATTTCACCTTACGGTAAGATGAAGACAACAAATACCTCAACTATACCCCAAGTTTTATTGAATGGAGATCAGTTGGACTATACTAAGATTAAAATAAATTATAGTGCTGCCATAGTTAATAAATACGTTCTGTGTCACTCCATCTAGTGATCTTACATGTAACTATAATAGTTCGGTTACATTTAATTAAGCTTCATGATATCGATGCTAGATGGCGTTGTACGTTGACATTTCAAGTTTGTGATCCAATACTTTTAAGAATTTAGTTTAATTGTAATAAAATAAATATATTAATTAGCTTTATAAATTGGGTAGGTATTATTATTATTATCTATCTTATTAATGTATAGTAACAGATATAAGCTAACCCAACCAGACCACCAACTACTTCCAAATCCAGGCATTTTCGGTATTATCTTTTGATATTGTGAAGTTATCGCAGTAGTTTTATATCTACCTTCTTTTTTTCTACATTTATTTTCTTATGGAAAATCATTCAGTCATTTGTCAGCCAGTTGAGTTCAAACATCCGTAGATACATATTATCACTGATGTATTATTAGGGTTTACATTACCAATTTTCATATAAAATAGGTTGTAAATAATACTACAGATAAATAAAACTGAAACATTTTATTTAAATTATAACTCTTTTTCATATAAATAACGCTCTCTTTAAAATGTAACTGGAAGCCTCTACATAAACATAGTAAAGTTTAAATGTCATATAACATTAAAAGTAGGTATAACTATAGAATAAAATACAGAAATGTAGCTTAGATAAAATTAAAATTAGCTTAAAGATATCGCAAAGTTATTTGAACGTAGGCTGTGATGTGGATCACCTTCAGCAATCAGTTTTCACCTAGAAAAGTATTCAAAAAATTATAAAGGCACACTGGATTCAATTAGACGACAATTCAAAATATAGGCATAAATGATTTTTGAGAAATCGTAACACTAACTAAATAGTTACTTTCTTTCAACTTGATTCTTTAGGTATCTAATTAATTTCAAATTTCTTACTCAAGTACTAAAAATAAATGCCTAAGTTTTAGATAAAAAATACAGGTTCATAAAAGATTTAAAAAATCACAATCGAAATCATGCAAAAACACAACGTTACAAGCATGCAATTTAATACACATCAAAGCATTTTTTTTATAATTATTAACTTCCCTTTAATTTGGCACTACAATTACTATTGTTGATACATTGATCACCTTACTATAAATGATTAATTAGTAATTTCTTATCGAAGATCGAAGATAAAATAAACATCACAGCAAAAAAAACAAATAATTTAGGAAAAAATTGTCCTTGAAACGGGAGCAGGTAACTTAAGAGTTATCTAATAATATTGGTACCTACGAACATTCGTAGCTTCAAAGTTGTAAGTATGTATTATATGGTATAAACTAACATTATTAGTTGATAATTTCGTAGTTTAAGACAATTCTAAATTTTGGAGCAAAAGCCCTATTTTTACAGCCAATATAAAAATTATTTATATTTTTAGTTTAGGGTTATATAATTAGCATAGCGATAATCGTGATAATTGCCAGCAGCAAGCCGAGCAGCGTCAACCAGTCCAAATCTGCCAGGTGTTGGGAGAACATCAGGGTGTACGTACAAGCTAACATCAACGTGCCAGAGTCGTGCCAATCGCGCTTTGACTGCGTGTTATCGCCTGTCGAAACAATAAAAAACAAAGCAATCTATAAAAAAACACAACTATAGGTTAGTAACGCATTCGGGACAACTATACTAGTACAGGAACCGTGCACAAATACTTAATTATTAACTATAATGAAGTAATAGATTTAAATGTCAAAAGAATCAGCCCATGTGCACAGTCCCTATACCTACTTACTAACGGAATTGTGGAAACGATAATGAAAACAAAAAAAGCTGAATGCAAAATGGTTAAAATGAAAACCGAACACCGTGCATTAGAGTGTACCACGTACCTCTATTTTCTTTTTGTGTATCATGATTTTGCCTCTTAGCTCTCCACGGTACTACGTTATTTGGCAGTGAGTTGCTTTGACTAGGAGCACAATCATCAGTTTGGTCTACTGAGAGCCTTCTCAGTTGCTGATTCATTGTCTTTACGAGTTTTGGTGAGCTCAATTCGTTTCTTAATTGACTCTCATTCTCGTTTTCATTCTCAGTCACGTTATTTCGAGGATTTTTATTGCTGTCTAACTTAAATATTGTCGCTAACTCCTCCGAGGAGTTATATTCAGTCGAATCAGCATTATCCCTCTTAATTTCTAGGTCATCTTCGTAAATAGATAGATTAACTGAGACCCTATTAGGAATTTCATGTTTACATACATTATGTGAAACTTGATTCAGCTTTTCACCAGCTTCTGTAATTCCAGTAATTTTTTCTGTGTTTTCAATATGATTTTCAGGCCTTGGTTTAGGAACAAAAATCTTATCATTGACTTGTGATATGCCAGCAATCAAGTCAGATATACCATCTTTCAATTCTTTGAAGGCATTTATTTCGTTGATTTCTTTCAATTTGGTGTCAGCATTCAAAAATGGGTTCAGTGAATTAATGATGGGAGACGATGGTTTTCCTTCAGTCTTTGTTTCATTTTCTTTCTCACTATCAACTTTTATGAAATCATTTTGAACTGTTAAAGGATTAACATCAGGTATCAGTTTGCTCTCTGAAGTAACAACCGTAGTTTCCTGAGCTTTCAACTGCTCCTCAGTTTTTGCAATATAGTTCGATAACTTCATACTTTCATCTTCAAAATTAAGTTCCTTTTCAAAACTGTGCTTCAGTTGGTCTTCTACCTTATGCAATTGATCTGATATAGCTAAAAGGCTATCTTCAGTCTTTTTACCCTTAGAATCTTCAATACAATTTTCGGGCTTGCCATTGTTTGATTCGTTTACAACTTCTGAATGGACATTCACAAATTTAACTTCAGACACAGGATCATCATAGGAATCTGTACTTGTTAGACCATTCAAAAAGCTCAATCTGCTATCTGAAATTCTAGCTTGAACGTCAGATCGTTTCTCAGAATTATTCCTATTTTTATCTAGCTCGGCTAGCGCTACCCCTAGCTTGTTACTTGTGTCCATAGCTTCTTGAGCGAGCATACTAAGAACCTGCTGGAATTCATCTTTTGAGGAACGTTTAGAAGATTGGGGTGATCTATTTGATGGTGATGAACTTTTGGACTTATCACAAGATGGAGGCTTAGAAAGGTGTTTGTCGTCGTTATGAATGAATGAGTCATCTTTTGCAAAATGATGTGATGGTGCATGGATGTTATTGACAAAGAGACTGACAGTGTTGTGCCTTTGCTTTACCTTGTTACGAGGGTACCGATCCTGCTCGTTGTCGTTCCTTTCAAAAGTGTCACGTAGCCGTTTCATTACGTCACTATTGCTGTGAGTCTTTTGTATCGTAGCCAATTTGCTTTGGTTAAGAGCATCATCAATTTCCTTTTGTATCATTGTAAATATATTAGCAGATAAAGACCTCACAGCTCTTTTCTTTTTAATGTTAGATGAATCTTTTGTTAATGGGAATTCACTATAATTTTGATTGTTATTCAAATGACCATTGTAGTCCTCTCCATTAAACAGTGACGAATGTCTATTATCTTTTCGCAAACTCCTATATGCTAAGTCATCTGAAACGATATCTGGTGACCGTTTGGGTATGAATCTTGATCGTCCTTTATTTTCTGGTGTCGCATGTAAATAGTCACTTTGGGGGGCTGGTGACACTGGACCAACCGGTATACCAAATGGCGGCTGGGGTTCGAGCGTTTTCAACCGACTGTTGGTTTGTTTTAGATTTCTGTAAACAACATCATCATGTACAATGTCGGGCTCATTACGTTCAGAATTTCTATCATCATCTGACGCGTACGGCACGTATGCCGGCGAAGCTAACATATAGCTTATTTGTGCCTGAGCATCTTTGTGATTAGGCTTTTCTTTAGAAAATGAGTTCATTCTTCGGAACGCCATATCATCTTGTAATTTATCAGGAAGTGTGGATCTTCGAGGCACACGTCTTAACGGTGTTGTTGGCTGACTCCGCAGCTGTACCTCGTCGTCATTTCCATTCCAGTCATTGAAATGGTCGTTAAATTTCGGCGTCATTAGTTCCCTTCGTTCTGCTCTGTCTAATAAGTCTTCGTCTCCTAAGCCTAAGCTATTATATATGGCTTCTAGCTCATTAAGAGCATCGTCAAGATTAGTAGATTTTCGTCTTTCTGAACTTTTCTCATCATCAGATGGCATCTGATATACACTGGGAACATATGTATCAGATTTGTGTCGTACATGTGTCTTTGATGTCGGTGATGTAATAGATTTAGGTGGTTCTACTGTAATAGATCGTTTATATTCAGTTGTTGCTTTCCATATTTTGGCACCGTCAGTTGTATCAACACTTGAGTTTTTAAAGTTTAACTTATTTTTATTATTATGGTTGTCAATATTGTCTTGGGCCAATTTATTGTGTTCTAAATAGGATGGCGTTCTATATAGTTGTGAATTACTAGAATATTCACTATTACTTCTGGAATTTGCAAATATATGTTGCTGTTTTCTTTGTCTTTCAGCATCGTCAATTTTTTTCCAAAACTCAGATGCGTTCCTTGGTCTACGATAAACACTATCGGCTATATTAAGAGAAGCTTGCGAGTCACTTAAGTATTGGTTTTCATGTCCATTTTGACTAGGTTTCATGGATATTGGTCTTCGGGATCTAGGACTTTGATCAGCGTAATACAAATAATCATTTCGTAACTGGGCAGGTTCAGGTTTTACAATATTTGACGGTCCAAGTGTTTTTCTCCATGGCGGAGAGTTTACATATAAACCATAATGATTAGGCTCTGCAGAAACTGACGCTGGTCGTCGAGGCTGTTCACTCTTTTGTCGGAAATTTTGCAAATATTCATTATTTTGCATAGCGATATGATCTTCCGAGTTAGATATTGGACGACGTAAACCATTAAAACTTTGACTAATCGATCTCTCTTGGCTTCGTCGCATAATTCTTTCGAAGTCGTTATTAGGAACGCCATGCGTTGTTTGTTGTTGTTGATTGCCAGCCATCCTTTCGGCTATAATGGGATTGTTTTCATAATACATTGATATGGGGGTTGCAATTTTTCTTTGCATATCACGTGGAGGCGGGACTGGCGGCGCTTTCTCATCTCTTTTTACATTGGTTACATTACCCAATGGAAATTTAACGCACATCACGTTGTCGGGGTTCTCGTAGTGGCTACTCACACTCCTTTCTCTATTATTATTAGCATAAAGCGATTCTCGATTGGGGTTACTGTTTGGGTATTGTATGGAATAGTTAATATGTTCATTGTTAACTTTAGCGTTGAAGTTAATAGATGATGGGTAACTTTGTGTCGATGGGAATGATGATATTGATTCGGATTTCATAGGACGTCGGGTAACGTCGTTGTTAATACTATGTAGTTGTTCTTGTTTTAATTTATTAGATTGATCACGTTTGCATGTTCCGTAACCGCTACTCTGACTCGTTGGTGTTCTTGTTAACAATTCCACTTCAGCTTTTGTGTAGCCCTGTTGTATTAACTCAGCTTCTTTATTCAGTTGATTTTCATCGTCTCGAGATAACCGCTTGATGTATCTTTCATTGCGCGCACTTCTGGATCTTTTGTTTAAAGAACTGTCCCTTGACCGCATCAAAGAATCATCACTTCGAAAACGTATCATCGACGAGGAGTTGGACGATTTAAGTGATTCTTCATCACTACTGGATTCACCTCTCATGCTATTTCTAAGAGCTTCAACTCTGGCCTTTAGGCGACCCTTTCGTGATTTTCTTGAAGGGGTTTCTAAGCAAGATTTTCCTGATCTACTTGAGTTGTCGTCTCTCAAACTGAGGGACTCTTTAGATGCACCGTATAATTCTTGAGTCTTCGCTCGGTAGTTGATGAATCCCGCAGAGGGATCGGATAAGACACCATCGTCAGTGACGTCTTTGATGTTCGGTTTGGCCAAACTCTGAGCGCGTCTCGAGTCCCTGATGACTATATGGTCGAAGTTATTGATGGCTGGAATTTTCTTTTTCTTTTTGGATTTCCTTTTCGACGGGGACCGCGTGCTGACTCCTTCGTCACTCTCAGATGAAGAGTCACTTTCTTCTTCCTTCTTCTTTCTTCTGAAGAGTTTGCCAATGGACCATTTCTTGTCTTTTTTGTTGCGTTCTGGTTCGGGTTCGGGTGGGACTGGCCTGTCCACGCGGCGTTGGACGGAGGCGTACTCATCGTTGTAGGGACGGTAGGTTGTCGTAGCAGACACGTCGCGATGAGGGACCGGCGGTGAGTTGACGGCCTGAAATCGAAAAAATACATACATCAATATCATTCTTCCATATACATACAACGTTGTGTAAATGATATAATTAAAATATAAACGTATTTCCTGAAATTAATTTTCATTACGCCGTGAGAACACAAGTTATTTAATTATCAGCGTGTTATACAACTGACAGACAGTTAGTCAATAATTTGATAGGCATACATTTAATTAAATATTCTCCAATGAATTCGTAATTGCCTCTGCTCATATTACTGAAACGTGTAATTTTGTGAATTGAATAAAGGCGAACAATGGGAATACTATATTACATATATCTGTGGGTATCTACTATAATTAGGCAATAAGTAGATATTTTACAATGTCGTTGACTAATTGACTGGTCGATTGACCGACATTTACATTGCAGCCGTCGGTCATGGCACCATGACCATGAGTGTAAGGATCTGGAATCATGCAAATATCTATCAAAGTATGCTATACATGTAGAATATCAGCTATCTGGTTTTTAATACAAGCTTTGTTCATATGGAATCAGATTGGCCGTGTTTGAAAAAATGACCCATAAAGTTTGATTAGTGAATTAATAATATAGTACGAGGAAATACTATTCGCACAATTCGACGTGCTCGGTTATTATTATTTTTGATTGGAAGGATAAATAATACTTTATAACTTCATGTCTCAAGGGTCGATAAAGCGACCGTGCATATTACCAGCTGATGAGCTTACTAATAAACTATCCACCTTTAGTTTATTAACCAGGACGTTAACGAACAAAAAAATGAAATTATGATGTCGCGTAGTAAGTACTGGTAAATATAAATAAGCGTTTAATAACAGATTCTCGCCCTGCTGTCTGCAGCGGTGACCAAGGACAACTTATTTGGCTAGGCATCAAAATAATAATTATTATGAATAGTGGCATAGGGGCACCATATTCTAATTAACTGGAGCTGAAGAGAGGATTCAATATTTCTGATAAATAATGACCATCAATGTTTATTTGCCATTTGCTTCGATATACTTAGGAAGTATTCAAAGCTATTATTTTTTATTAACATTATCAAAAATGATAATATCGGGTTGAAGTTCAAAGACGCTGCGAACATTTTTACGTATTCATTATTATTGAGGCTTATATACTTACCTAAACAATTTTATTTGTAGAAATTATACAATGTTTTTATCCATGGTGGTCTTTGACTACGTCTAAACAATATGAGACATTGTCACAATACTGAAGAAGGAGCCTTCTATAGATTTTTACATATTTATTACCAACATAATATATAAATTATCACCAATCAATGAATGATTCAGTCCAATTTTCCTCATAATTGTGTGTCAAATATATACTCACAGGTAAAAACGATCTGAAGAAATTGTCGTGGCTTTCTACCTGTCGCATAGCCACCATGATTCTATATAAATAAACACTTATTTAAAGAAATTTACATATATTAACGACACCCACACTTCTTTGATTTTGGCACGACAAACCTCTCAAGTATTTTAACACATTTTATTTACTGTAGTCACTGGTTTATATTTATTATTGATTTACGCACTAATAACTTGGTAGGTACTGACATCATTAACAATTAAGATTACACGCCCGGAGCAAAACAAAAATATTGCTATACAAGCCGCAGATACAATACACTGATCAAAAACCATCTCCAAATTTATCTGTCTGTTCAATTAAATTGGAAAGATAAGTGTTTTTCGTGGCACTGCACAATTATGGAAATAATTCCATAGCGATTTAGAAGCATTGATCACTATGCTTTGCCATAAACACGTTCACTTTATTAATTTTTTGGAATTATTTGTAAAATATAAGCCCGCGCGGTCCATTATTTGGAGATGCGCGTGCGACCCGTTCTGCGCATAGTCTCGTGATAATTTCGGCCAAGACATAACGTATATCCGCGCTTTATCCTATATTTCTTCGCTATAAACACAGCGGCGCCCGATGCTCCACAAATCTAGTTATTTATACTCTCTGAACATCCATAGTGTTTGTATTTTTTTTTTCGTTATTTGTATGCAATTCCCGCGACGGAACGTGGAATGGGATTAATTTATTGAGCCAATAGGATTTTCCTTGGTAGTGATTAACTAATGGTGATTTAGAATTTATTGAAATTCCTTTGCGACTTGCATAGATCTCGGTAGGTATATATTTTATCTACTACATCTTCTGTGATACGATTACCATACTCAAAAGCACTTCTAAAATAAAATACTCTTTAAATGGTAAAGCACAGTACCTATGCATTTATGCCAAAGGTAGATATAATAGTTATTTGTTATACAAGAGTGCAAAGTTGCTTTTTAACCGCGTGTTCAATTTTGATGACCGAGCAAGCGAAGGATTCTAAAATTGAATCACGAGCGCAGCGAGTGATTCAAAATTAGAATCCTGAGCGTTAGCGAGGGAATCAAAAGAGCACGAGGTGAAAAATCTTTGCACTCGAGTGCAACACGTAACTTTTCATTCCACCTCAGCGAGGAAATGACTAAATGCAAAAAAAAAAAAAAGTTGTATGATATATTCGGCACCATAGAGGTAGCAGTAAATAGGTTTAATGTTTTTTTTTAATTCACAAACTTAGTGCACACGATGTTCCAAATTCAATTTACTTTATCCTCTAGAGAATAAAAACGGCTTTTCCACTCAGATATTGAAGATTAAAAATACTCTTTCCGAGATGGTGGGATGAAAATATTTATTTATAATGAATTAATATCTAACTAATAATAAACTACAATAGTCGCATAAAATATACGCGTTATTTTTCAGATTTATAATTCTTATTTAGAAGTTTACTAAAGACATACGAAGTATGTAAATACCTTGATCAGTTATTTCAAGTTTTATTCGAAGATAAATATTATTCCGAAGTTTAATGCTAAATAAAAGTAGTCCCAAGAGTCCCAACTCTTCGTTACTCCGATGAATCTAAAGTATTTACAAAATAAACTACAAGTTGGATGAAATATGTGCGAGATGCTGGCTGACAGCCTGCCTAACAAAACCTAGCAAAACCTTTTATTGCGAAAACATTTTATTTGATTTGTGTAAATATTTACAAACTTCTAGGTACATGGATATTTAGTAAGTTAATTCCCTTTATAAACTTTTATATTTCCACACTTTAAAGTATTTCGTAATATTCATTGTTAAAATTGTTGAAGTTATTAGATAATGCTTTACAATTGCCAAAAATATACGAAGTCTATTCTATGATCGATACCACATTAATACCTATACAACGAAATATTAGGCAGACCTGTTCGGCCGGCTGTCAGTCAACCATTTCAAGTAATGACATGTTCAAATAAATATTCAGAGAATACATAGAATAGTAAAACTGCACCAGTAAGCTTCAGTGTAAAGTTTGTCCTTAACATTCTCAGTTAAAAATAACAAAAAAGTAAAAGTAAAGTAAAGTACAAAGGAAACAGCTTATCACAGTTCGAGCAAATGAAGTGAAGATGTATCGAAGGGATCTCCTAATATAGCTCGGTGAATCAAGTGCACGGATGCGGCTTTGAAACAAACCTAGCTATGGTCGAGAACAGGGACGGATTAGCTAGACGACAGTAAAATGCAGTTCGATTTATATTTACTATAGTAGTCCCTAGCTACTGGGAGTGGGGTGTCAGGCGTTCATGGCTGAAAATAATAATAAAAGTCCTTATATAGTATATACAATATATACTTAATACTAGGTATAAACTGTGGTATTTTTTCATTTCAAAAAATTGAAAACAATATGTATATTGTGTTCACTTCATTAAGTGGATGCATTGTGAGAGAAATGATAGAGGACTGAAATTACGGATGATATCATATCAAATTTGGCAGAAACACTATGTTGTGCTGACTATGCTTAGGCGGGATAAAGGCAAAATGATAAAAACTTTAATGATTTGTTCTTCATTAAGCACACGGTACGGTCCGGCCCTGGATTATAACAGAGGTCGTAGTTAAAGGAGAGGTTATATTTCTTTAGATTAACGCGTATTTAACGTCTGTTTGTTTAAGATATGAATGAATATGAATGAGATTAATGACGCGCGATGTCTGGTTCTGAAAGCGTGAGTACCAACTGCTTTCTTTCATTACGTATCATGTTTTAAATAGATATAGATATGTGCATATAATGTAGTATCAAACCTACATACCTACTTGCCAGCCGTATTTTGTATAGCTTTCGGGTTACGTTTTAGATTTCGTTGCCAACTAGGAAAGCTCATAGTTTCGTAATGCCCCTTTATTTGTGTGTACAATGGGAGTTTGTGCCAAAAGATTATTATTTATTCGCTTCCGCTATGCTGTTTCACCCATGTTCTTATAGTACCCCTAAGTACCTACCAAATTTCAACTACATAAATACTAAACACATGGAAATCTGTTTACTCATACAGAAGCGGACGGACCCTCAAGTTGTACGAACAACCTGTCCTGCCGAACTAACATACTGAGTTGTCAAAAACTAGACTCTTCAGCTTCCTATTTTACATTACATAAGCGAAAATTTTCATATGGTAACTTTAAAACAGCGTCAAAAGTAGCAACTCAATAGTTATAATTATCAATATTATTATCGTTTAATTATGCCTAATATCGAAGCCAACTTATACAAAATTATATTAACATCAACAGTAGGTACCATTGTTTTAAAATCAACAGCATGAAAATCCAGGTCTTAGGTACGCATAAGATAACTAATCTATAAAGAAAGTCTTTCAATCCAAAGTCCACTTTGGAGTAAACGAGCCCTTATATTTAGAACTCCATTCAACCCACGAAGCACGGCCGATGTTTAAACAAATTAACCCAACATCACCATACGATCAGACACTATTTAATTAAGCCTGAAAAATGTACGGGATGCACGGACCGAGCCACGCAGTTTCACTCCATTAAAAATGGGACAGTTTGGGCCCGATATACTTTGTTGGGTTAATTTATACAGCGTGGACCGAATTTGGATGGCTTACATTAATTCCCATAAGTGTATGGGTGTATGAAATGAGTTTTTATTGTGTCATTGATGACTTCGAATTGTGTAATTAATGTATAGTATTTACAAGGATGTTCTGTACGCCTCGAGCTTACAATTATTTTATCTATAAATTGGAGGTAGGAAAATATGTAATAGAAAAGGTATGATTTTTTTTTATATTATGGTTTATTTAAATACTTTATATTGTCTAAGTTATTATTACTTTATGTTTTTAATAAAAATACGTCGAAATTAACTACTATGCCATTATAAGGTAGGTACCTACCCACTTTGGGAGATTGCTTAATTTTGCCATTATTAAAAACGATTGGCTCAATTTCCTTCTCTTGCAATATTATAACAATACATTTTGTCATGCCAATCTAAATTTGAATTACAACATTTAAATTAGGTACCTACTCGTGAAAACCTACGTCGTAACAGTAAACTGCTTTGATACGCTGATTATGTTATTATTATGTAATGGTATTACACTTTGTAACGATTCAATAATGTAACTTCCTTACCAGTAGTTTCGTTTAGTATAATAAATTAAAACATAGGTAATACTACAGTTTCAAAAATATAACAAAAGAACTTAAAAATAAGATGAGTGAGTGCAATAAATATCAGTGTTACCTAAGCGCTTGTACACAGATGACTTAATTGTAACAAATTTACCTTTACTTATTAAGTTTTCCATCCGATTAGGCATTGTGTAACTGATTCTACTTTGCACAAATATGATAATAAAGAAAGAAAGGCTATTTGTTTATCTAAATAAAGATTTAAACGAAACGTGGCGAGCAGATAGAATTAGAATATGTTCTAGAATCTAGATTCTAAATGAACACATAGGATGCATTTCATCCCGAGAAAATTATACACTCCCCTGGAAAGCGCGTAACGCGGATGTTCCGCCTCCCCAGTAAATATAATAAAAGAGTAGAGTTTATGGTTTTAAATAAATATACTCTCTTATTTTCTAAACAAATTAGAGTAAATTAGTGTAGTCTGCACGAATGACGAGTGATTGCAGCTGAGGCCACACGTGCGTCTATTTCGGACGCGCTGAGCGTTGTTTAGAGATCAACTCATATGATGTAACGTTTTGTTTGATCGCCTTCTGATCATGTAGTTAGATCGTTGTGCAAGAGTATGACAGTCAATTACAAATTGTTCATGCTGTGCATTGCCGACGGAAAGTGTTACAGATGATTGTTATAATAACAGTTCAATGCTAAAGGTTGGAATTTGATTGTTTATGAAAACCTAATGGAGTTTACTGTACTCAACACGATCTACTTAAGTTGTAATTAATGCATGGTGAGATGTTAAAATTAGATGCGCAGTGTAAGCAACGAAATTTTAGACGATGGTATGAGTTTACAATTTAAATTGGAAACACATTGATAAAGAATTTTATTCTTAATTTTATAAAAATACAATTCTCTACATCGAAAAAAGAACCTGCAAAAAGAAATGTCACGTTCCACGGTGTGTTTCCGTCTTGTCACAACGCGACCATTCCTCGATCCATCACCCCTCAATGGCGATGAATCCTCGCCAGCTCCCCGCCCTGGCTGATAAGTGTGACAAGCCACTGCTACCACAGACTGTCACAATGTCACACACAACTACAGGTTTCCGTTCGATAATCACTTTTATTTATCACCTCCTTTCGGCTCCGCGACGCGAACAAAGATCGAGTATTATTATTGTGACGTTTACAGCTTTGGTGGAAATATTTTTGGAGCGTGACTGATGGATGACTTGAAGGGTATCGTGTGACTTATGGGAAAGTGGGTCTTCAGTGGGTGACGCTGAAACGCTGAGTTTACTCACAGGTTTTTTAAAGCTGACTTGTTATTGCATGCGGAACACGTGGGTTTGGTTTGTGATCAATGCAATACGTATTTTCGCCACATATCGTAAATAGGTAGGTAAGGCCAGGTAAAGAATATATGATAAGGCACCTAACGAACAATAATAATTTTCACTTTTCCACACCTTGAAAAGTTATATGACCAGAAAAACAAGAAGTAGGTACAGTCAGCAACGGAAGTCGTTGAACATAATGAAGTTCCAAATCACCTGCACACGTATTACTTACCATAAATTACTGATCAAAGTTAACTACAAAATAACCTTGTCAGCATAGAACTACAAAAGTCGCTGAGCACTGTTATGCCATAAATCGCTGAACATTACTAGCGACAAAAATATGTTATCAATAGAAAATACAAAAGTCGCTTAACAATGATAGTTTGTTACTCGACGAGGCTAATTCTCGGTTTGTCATAAGTTGCTGAACATTACTAGCGACGAAAATAAATTATCCATATAAAATTGTCATGAGCACAGATTTTTTTTATTTGACAAATCCGATTCTCTGTTTATCATCTTCTCTATTTTTATCTGCATAAATCTACATATGTATATGTTTAGCAAGTTGCTAAACATAATATACGTAGATAAAAATATACTTTCATGTATTAGGTATATGAAACTAAATTATTTTAATAAGTGCTATATAAATACAGTATATATACCTATAAGTATTTTTTTTTGTATCTATATATATTAAACAATGTCCCCGCCGCCTCCGTCTGTCTGTCTGAACACGATGAACACAAAAACGGGGGGACTTTGTTTTATATATATAGATGTAACTGGAGGCACAATTGAAATAATAATAAAATTGTTTGGTTCGGATGACAATTGAAATGACGGATTCTATTCAATTTACCTTACATATTTTTACTTCTACCTTCAGATATTTGTTTTTGTTCATAAAATTTTACTACATATTTAATTACTTCTACCTTCAAATATTTGTTTAATAATATTGTAATAAAAATTTTGTTGTTTAAAAGCGCATGGTAAATAAATAAAATGAAAAATATACCTACCGTCTTTTCTTATAAGTTCACGAAAGTGGAGTCAATAAAGCATTTTACCCGGAAGTCCTCAAGAACAGCTCCGATTTCGATGATTTTTTTTGTTAGCTTTGTTTTTTATATTATTTAAAACCAGAAACCTTTTGGAGCGGAAAAAAAATATTGTTTAGACAATATCTACTTACTATATTTATGTGGACGTCCTACGGCTGATATGATGATGATGATGATGATATTTATATGAAACCGTTTGCCCGTTTTTGCAACATTTTTGATTGACGCTCTGCTCCTATTCGTCGTAGCGGGATGACACATAGCTGATAGCCTTCCTCGATAAATGGGCTATCTAACACTGAAATAATTTTTGAACTCGGACTAGTAGTTTCTGAAATTAGCGCCTTCAAGCAAACAAATAAATTATCTAGTTTTATTTATCAGTAGAAATATAGACCATCAGAAAAAATATATGCGTGTAAGCATGTTACGTGTATACCTTACATATATTTGTTTAGGCTACTATATATATATATAATATTTCACGTTGTGTTTATCGAGGAAGGCTATAGGCTATGTATCATCACGCTACGACGAATGGGAGCGGAGTGGCAATCAAAAATATTGCAAAAACGGGCAAACGGTTTCATATAATTATAGTAGATATAGTTTAAACAATATAATTTATTTTACCCCGCTCCAAAAGTTTTCTGATTTTAAATAATAGGTATAAAAAAACAAAGCTAACAAAATAAAATCATCGAAATCGGAGCTGTTCTTGAGGACTTCCGAATATTGCTTGTTTTATGTCTTCATTGACTCTGCTATTGACACGATACTTTGATACCCAATGATAATATTCAGACAAGTCGTAATTAAACTTGACTTATAACTTTGAATTAGTGTTGAGCGTATTATTGCACATTTAGTGCTCAGCTACTTATTGCGAATTAGTGTTCAGCTACTTATGGTAAAATCATGTTCAGCAACTTAAGGAATATTGGTAATCAGCCTTTTTTGTAACTTTGAAATGACAACCTTGTTTTGTACTCTACGGTGGTTAGTGATTTACGACAGTTTTAGTGCTCAGTGGTTTTGTAAATTTGAATGTGTTCATGGACTTTCGTTGCTGACTGTACAACAGTAGTGTAACAGCGAAAGTAATTCTTTTGTTAAGCAATAGGTATCATTTGTCTCACGCTCCCATTAATCCGATACGGTGTTAAATATAGTCTGCAAAACTGTTATCTTCCATTATCTACCAATCAAACTTTCCCATGACTTTTGTTTTCCGTAGGTACTTAACTATTATAATTGTTTTTGTCTATTATTTAATACCATTTACATAATTGAAATTTTGTACGTAATTATTTCAAAATCCTCCATCTATTTTATTGTTTCATCGGTTCAATTTAGAATTTTATGGATAATATAAATGAATGAGCATAAAAAGAAAAATATGGACTATGCATTTATAAACAACTAGCTGCCTCCCCGCGGTTTTACCCGCGTAGTTTCCGTTCCCGTGGGAATACAGGGATAAAATATAGCCTATGTTACTCGGGGATAATGTAGCTTTCCAAAGGTGAAAGAATTTTTGAAATCGGTCCAGTAGTTTCGGAGCCTATTCATTACAAACAAACAAACAAACAAATATTTCCTCTTTATAATATTAGTATAGATAAAGGAACTTCAACAAAATATAAATGTAGAGGATACAGAGACTTTGTTCGACTAACATGATTCGTCAACGTTACTCATAAAGAAAACTTCTGTACGTATATCATAAAAATCCAGAAGCGTTAATTCCCAGAATCATTACTTTTATTCTTTAGGTAACAAAGCAATATTTTTTGTCGGGAAAACATCAAAAGGATTCTCGAAAAATCATTTTAATTTATATTCGAGTTGCAGTGTGAACAATATTATAAATCCCCATTTAGATACCCATATGCGCAAGAGCACGTGCAAGGAACCAATGACGTCACAGGAAATGATGCACTTTCCATGCATGCATATCTCTACTATTGTATTGAAATGTTAGCTATGCATATGATAACCATAATCCTATTAAATGAAACAATAATTCTTTCCAGATGTAGAATAGTGTTCTGATGACGTCCACAATGTTCGACTTCCTGTTTGTAATCTGTGGTCCAGTTTAATTTTAAAATACTGAAATAATATTTTTAAGAATTTGATTGCTAATGAGGTATTTACCAGAGTCTTATCTATGTAAATGTTTAATATAAAGACACTTATTAAAATTGTTTGCAAACGCCTTCACGGTGTCATCCCTAACTGCTATTAAAAATGAGTTCTCATAAATTTTAAACGGTTTTCCACAACATAATTATGTGGATACCTACATTAACAGCTATTCTATTCTGTAAAAGGCTAAGTAACTGACCGGAGCTACATGCCAACGATGTCATGACATTTCCGGCTTTTAACACTATCCTGTGTCAAGGGAGCATATGTACGAGCCGTAGAATTTTGTTGGCCGGCGGCGTATTTATAAGAAACATAATATTTATCGCGTTCAATACACATACCTATAATCTAGATAGAACTTAAGCTCCTCAATTTGTATGAACACTAAACGTGTCACTTTTTCTTTGTCGTCCGAAGGGAGTCGCCGACTAATTGACGGCGTAGAAAGCAGATATCTTTGCTGCTTTTTGACACGCGAAGTAACTTCGACGTCTATTTAGATTTATTAGTCTGTGGTAGCTATGTCTCTTTCTGTCATGTGCTATTACGTGTGCGTATGAACGAGACAGGTGAGGTTATAACACTGACTTAGTTAAGCCGCGAATACAAATAGGAATATTTAAACAAATACCCTTTAGATTAATAATGCATACATAGTTCGGTTCTAAAAGAACTATTGAGCCGTGATTGCTCGTGAATTGAATGTTAACGCTTATTGATATTTGATTTCCTATGGCCTTACTTAAAACGGACCGACATAGGTAGATATATAAATAAAAACCCTTTTGAGGTCGTGCGTCTGTTACTCAATAGTTTGAATAATATTACATAAATAGGTCATAATTTTAAAATGAATAGGTATACCTATTTACCTACTCATTAAAAATATTTTAATTTATCCTATTACTATGTCACAAAGTCACAATATAACTTTTTCTTACAAGACGTTTGTTTTGTCAGTGTTACGGAAGCTTACTTTTGCTCATAAAAGTGATATCTATCAAATCAGTAGAGACCTTCCCAGAAATAGATATCATTAGTTCTGAAAAACTTGATTATTTGTAGCGTCATATTTCTTTATTTATTTTAATGTAGGTAGTATAACACAATGTTGACACAGATTATGCATGGTATGCCCATTAAGCTAATACGTCCGTCGGTCATAAGTTTTTTTATAAAATGGCAGACATTTGAGAACGATGTGGCAACTTCCTCTATCATTAGCGGTATGATTGATAGTAGGCATTTTTTAATTATCTACTAATGTATTTATTTATTTAATTAACTAGCCTGGTATTATATTTTTATACAATTTAATTCTGAGATAATCTATATACCGAGCAATTAAGTTAGTTCCAAATATTGTTCACAAAATTAATAACACATTAACAATACCTAATCGTCTCCTCAATGAACTATATACAAACAAACTGTAAATCAACTAAAATGTATATAATGCCTTCTATGATAAATGTTAATTACACTCGAAAGCCTCGGGAAGCCTATTTGAAATATGCCAGCTATCATTGCTAAAATATTCCATTATGAAATTCCTCTATTGTGGAAAATAAAACTAGTACAATCCAGATAAAGCCGGCGGGAATGTCCTAATCTCCGGTCAGAAATGGCCAGAATGGATTATTAGGGACGTGTCAAGGCCATAGTGGCACGTTCCGGTGCCATCCCGGTGAGCAATTCCTTGAATTGTAAGAATAGCGGGGATTCTTGTTTACGCATTCCCGTCTCACGACAGAAATAAAGGTGAAATTATATTTTCGGCAAGATGACTGGTTGCGGACTAGTGATGGTCAGAGTGATTTGGTTGTATCTTTTATCGTTTTTTTTTATAAATCCGCTCTAATAATTATTGTCAGCTTCAGTTTACATTTAACTTAATTTATTAATAACTCATTGACTATTAATTTAATTTTGAGTATAGCAACATCGCTTGGATGTTGCTTTATGAGGGTACAATGTCAGCTTCAGTTTACATTTAACTTAATAACTCATAGACTATTAATTTAATTTTGAGGTTAGCAACATCGCTTGATGTTGCTTTCTGAGGGTATAAATACTGCTCCGTCACAGAGAAAACCCTTGACACCGCTTCGAGCCGTCGCACCGGACGGACGTTCCTTTGTGCGCCCGCACGCTGCCCGACTCGATTCCGAGAAGCCCTTTCTACCTGGCACAGGTGGCAACCCAGCCCGGATTACGGATTGGATTCGAAGAAGCTTTCATTGTTTCTATACCTATCGGTCGTTTTCACGATAGACAGGGGCCAAACAACTGTCTGTTATCAGTCGTTTTCACGATAGTAACATTCAGGCCGCCGTTCAAGGCAACCATTTTGCAAATCCACGATTTTTAGTGGTGGCTGACGGATACCTCCCGGTGCCAACGAAGTCGGTCGTGCGTGCCCCGAGCGCTCGCTTTCCCCTTCAGGGCAAAGCAAATACTCGGACGGGGCTGGATCAGTTGGCCTTGGGGTATTCCCTAGTCAACCCCAGCTATCTCCTCCTCTCACCCTACCCTTTCCCTACCATCCCATCCCTTGGTGTTTGTTTGGGTGTGCGGACCACGGTCCAATAACATCCCTGCACCGAGGCTGTTAGGAACCCGTCTGCACAATAAGATTGGCAGAGGGAGACAAGCTTAGGGCTCACTATAGGCACTCACCCCTCTGACCTACACCCGGTCAGAGGCCCATTCACCCTCACACAACCTCGGGTTATCCCACCCGAGGCGTTAGACGGTTAGGTCTAGCTTAGGGCGACCGCCTGCAGTTTCTTGTGACTTCTTCTCGCAGGTACGCCCCGCGTAACGAAGTCACCAGGTAGTTTTCCTCGCTAGCATAGGTATTCGTTAGCCCTTAAGGATACGCGACCGGCCACTATGGCCGCGTCGCAAAATTATTCAGGCGGGTCTCCTCCACTAACACTGGAGGAGATCCTAGAGAGCCAGCCCGAGATCTACGGCGACCTCGTCTTAGATTTCGGGCCGGATCGCATTCCGATCCCGACCGCCCTTCAGGCTAACGCGTCCGAACGCGAACGCGTCATCGCTGACGCACGTGTACGCTCAGTAGTGCGCAAAGTTCCGATATGGAGCCCCACTACCTCTTCGCGGCCTCCCTCAGAGGCTAGCTCGCGATCGCGCTCGCCGGTCCGCGCCCCATCCGCGATGTCGGCTCATTCAGAGTCCGAATGTGACGACGAATCTGAGGAAGCTCAGACGGAATCGCCCGCCACCTCCCCCGCCTCCGTCATCGCCTCTTCCTCGTCGGAAGAGGATTCGCCCTTAAACGTCCCCAAAGGGGGCAAACGTAAGCGTGGCAAGAAGGCCACCAACGCCGTCGCTGCGAAAGCAGCGCAGGTAGCGGACCCCTCTCCGCCCGCGAGCCCAGCCCCCGCCCCCGTTCTCGTCGCGAAGGTCGCTTCTCGACCCCCGTCTCCAATGGAGACTCAGACGGCACCGGCCGCCACGTCCCCGCCTTCAGCGGGAAACCTACCGACAGCTTCCGCTTCAAGGAAGCTAGCCCCTCCCCCTCCGATCTTCCTCCAAGATAAGGGGAAATGGACATCGGTGTCCTCGTGGTGCAACGAGCACCATATCGCATATACGTCGGCTCGGCCTACCGAGCACGGGATCAAAATTACGGTCGTGTCCTCCACCGACCATCGTCAGCTTACAAAAATTCTCCGCGAACGTAGTGTGCCTTTCCACACTTACGCCCTCCCCGAGGAGAAAGCCCTCCGCGTAGTAATCCGTGGCGTCCCAAAAGAGATCAGCACGGACGACGTAAAGACCTCCCTTCAGGAGCAGTCCCTCCCTATTATATCAGTACACCGTATGTACAAGGGCCGCGCCGGCCTCCCGTACAATATGGTCATCGTCGCCCTCGAGCCGAACGCGGCGGCGAAAGCCATATTTAAAATCCGAACGGTATGCCATCTATCGGGCATACATGTAGAGCCTCCGCGAAAAAACAACTACCCGTCACAGTGCCACAGGTGCCAACTGTACGGGCATTCGTCGCGAAATTGCTACGCCACACCCAGGTGCGTCAAGTGCCTGGGAGATCACGGCACTCCGGAGTGTCCGCGTCCTAAAGAAATTTCGGAACAAACCGAAAAGCCCGCGTGCGTCCTGTGCCAAACGGTAGGGCACACAGCTAATTACAGGGGGTGCTCGAAAGCTCCGCGTCCTAAACCGCGTACCGCGATCCCGCCCCTAATGAGGCGCCCGCTAGTTCTCGCGAACAGCGAGGTGGTCCTCGCCCCGCAGCGTCCGTCCCCGTGGACGAAGGTCAATTACGACCGCAACTTCCCGGCCACAGTGGCGAAAACAGCAAGCGCACCTTCAGTGCCAAAGGTGCCGTCGGCGGCACCTATCGCGACGCCCGCCCCCGCTCCCAAGCCTTCTGCTTGGGAAAAACCCCTTATTCCGCGGCCCTTAATCGCGCCCACACCTATTAAACCCCGCGAAACGCCGGTTAAACCCCGCGAAACCCCCGCGCCCGCCGTAAACAACGCACAGTGTGAAGATTCGGACTTCGCACTGGTAGAACGATTCGTCAGCTCAATCGATTTTGACGAAATCGAGAACTTCGCGGATCAGATCCGCAAAAATGAGGGCAACGGTATGGCCCTCGCCTTAGTAGCCATGCGATTCCGGAAAATCGCACAGTCTCTTGCGTCATTTAAAATCAACGTATAATGGATAATACATCGGTAACGTGTAGAGTCAAACCCAGATCCCTAATAGTAGGCTACTTCAATGCCAACGGCATTGCAGGTCAACGCGAGGAGATAGCAATCTTCCTCCGGGACCATCAGATAGACGTGTTACTTGTTCAAGAGACCTTTTTGAAACCCTCGCACAGGGAACCTAGAATTGCGAACTACTGCGTGGTACGTAACGATAGGCTAGATTCCGCCCTAGGCGGGACCCTGATCTACTACAGAAGGTCCTTGCACTGTACGCCGCTCGATCCTCCTCCCAACCTCCAGTACATTGAGGCGTCGGTATGTCGGCTCGGCATGACTGGTCATGATTCGATCACACTAGTGTCCGCGTATCTTTCTCCGACTTCTACCCGTTCGTTGCTCCGGAGCGACTTAGAGTTAATTTTCAGTCTCGGTAGCTCTGTCATAGTGGCGGGCGACCTAAACGCAAAGAATACCATCTGGAATTGCGTCGCATCGAATTCCAGAGGTAGACTCCTCGAAACCCTTTTAGTGCCGTTGAATATAGATTTAATAGCGCCCCTCGAACCGACTCATTTTCCCGGGAACTTAGACCATAGACCAGACATATTAGATGTTGTACTGTTACAAAATGTGAACTTACGTTTGCACGGCATAACAGTACATCATGAATTAAATTCGGACCACCGACCTGTGATCTTAGAACTCATGCCGCGAGTAGGTGCCCCCGATCCAGGTCGACCCTCTCCCACCAAAATTTCGACGGACTGGGCTAGGCTAGGCGAAAGCCTCAAGTCAACCTCGTCCGTTCACTTAGATAAAATCCCCGATAATATCGTCACCGCGGACGACGTAACAGGCGCAATCGACTGCCTAACAGATCACGTCCAATCGTTAGTTAACGATTGCTCACGGACAGTGCCGGACACGAGCGATCGTAAATGGCAAATGCCCGATGACATACGTGAACTGATTAGGCGGAAGAACGCAGTCAAGCACGTGGACGATCGTCGTCCGATGTTACATGTCCGGGCTCATCTGCGCGCTCTCCAACGGGTCATCAAGGACCGCGTGGACGAGTGGCGTCAGACGTGTTGGGACCGTACCCTCGACGACCTCGAACCATCTCATCAAGCCTTCTGGCAGTTATCGCGAAAATTTACTAAGAATACGATAGTTCCGGTACCTCCCCTCTCGCGTCCAAATCAACCTCTCGCGTTTGAAAGTGACGAAAAATCCGAATGCCTCGCCGACAGCCTGGCGCTTCAATGTACTCCTAGTTCTCTCCCGGTCGACCCGCGTCACGGGGAGCTGGTTAATTCAGAAATAGAACGGAGAGCTTCACTCCCGCTAACTCAGCCTTCCGCTGAGCCATCAGTAGCCACAGTAGTCGACGCCGATGAGGTAACGGAGCCCATACCCCCCGTGACCCCTGAGGAGGTCGAATCTATCGTCAAGAACTTGCACCCGAGGAAAGCCCCGGGGCCAGATAAAATCACCAATAAGGTGATCAAGTTATTCCCAGCCACTCTTATAGTGCTTTTAACATCTATTTTTAACGCTGCCCTCTCTTGCAATATATTTCCACAACAGTGGAAGGAAGCCACCGTGATAGGCATTCATAAGCCCGGCAAACCCAGATCCGAGCCCTCCAGTTATCGCCCCATAAGTCTGCTCAACGTCATGGGCAAGATTTATGAGAGGCTTCTCTATATTAGACTCAAAGCCTTTGTAGACGCAAATAAGCTCATTCCTGACGAACAGTTTGGTTTTCGAACCAAACATTCGTGTGTTCAACAAGTCCATCGTATTGTCGAACACGTCTCAAGTAAATTCATGCGCGGTCAGAAAACAGGTATGCTCCTCTTCGACGTGGCGAAGGCATTCGACAAGGTGTGGCACGAAGGCTTAATTTATAAGCTTTACACCATGGGTGTCCCACCTAGACTCGTGACCATCTTACGAGACTTTCTGTCGAACCGCCAATTTCGCTACCGAGTCGAGGGCGTTCTGTCTTCCCCTCACCCTATACGTGCCGGAGTCCCTCAGGGTTCGGTACTTTCCCCCCTATTATTCACGCTATTCACCAGCGATATGCCCAGGTTAGATAAATTCACTAACTTAGCCCTTTTTGCGGATGACACCGCCATATTTTGCTCAGGCACTAGCCCTCAGAATATCACTAGGAAACTCCAACGTGCAGCCAACGCCCTAGGCGCTTGGTTCCGCAAATGGAGAATAGAAATAAACCCCTCTAAAAGTCAGGCAATTCTCTTTCGCAGACCCACCGGTCGTGGTAGTCGCTCTAGAGAACTCCCCTCGACACCAGTAACGCTTTTCGGCGAATCGATCCCCTGGGGTAGGTCAGCCAAGTACCTGGGCGTAACTCTTGACGATAGTTTGGGCTTCCGGCCACACATAAAGGCAGTACGCGCGCGTGCCGCCTTTGTGATGGGTCGGCTCCATTATCTCCTCAATTCAAAATCTAAGCTTTCGTTAAAATGTAAAGTTAGACTCTATACCGCGTGTATTCGTCCAATTATGACGTACGCTAGTACGGTCTTCGCTCAGGCTTCTCCTACGCGGTTAAAGCCACTTCAAGTTTTACAGAACCGGTTCATGCGTAAAATCACGGGTGCCCCGTGGTACGTTCGCAACGTCGACTTACACGTCGACTTAAAATTGCCGACCATCAGGCAATTCATGAAACGGGCCTCTCGTAGCTATTTCGATTCCGCCGTTAACAGCAGTAACCCGCTAATCGTGCAAGCTGCAAGCTACACGCTTTCCCGAATATCTAGCGTACGCAGACCAAGGATCGTCCTTGCCGAGTCTGACGACGAAACCACTAAAATTCAAGACCAGCTTGCAGCCGGTAACTCAGCTCGCGATACACAACCCCACACTAATACACAAATCCGATTCCGTCCTCGCCGGCGAGGACCGTCGCGACGTCCCACCCAGTCTCGTCTTGTTAGTGCGGCCCGTGCCGCAGCAACGACCCAGTCCGCTCCCTAAATAATCATGCCAAGTGAGTCCCCACTTCCCCCAGTGACGCCCTGAGCCGAGGCACGGTCCCGCAGGGGACACCCTCAGCGCTGTCGCTTAAATTTTCCTTCGGTTGAGAGCCATCTGCGCTCACCGAAAAAGTCCGCGTAACGGTGTAAAAGCCATCTGAGGCTGTCACCTTCTAGTCCATTCAAAAAAAAAAAAAAAAAAAAAAAAAAAAAAAAAAAAAAAAAAAAAAAAAAAAAAAAGAGAAAACCCTTAGTCCGTCGTCGGCTGTCGGAGCGGTAAGAACTGTATTTGTGGTGTACCCTCGTAAATATATTTCTAAGGAATATTATGTAAGTGCTGTTGAAATGTACGTATGTAAAAAGTATTTAAATAAAACCTGTATAAATAAATAGATAGATCGGCGCCCCGGCAATTTTATTATTTTATTATAATTATTATAATATATATTTGGCATAAAACCACGGCCTCCTAACATTATAGACATTGACTAACATGTATAATCTAAAGTTGAGTCAAATGTGAATGGCGGAATGCAATAATGGTTTTTTTCTGATCTTTGATCTCTAAAGAGTAACACTGCTTTCGTATTGACTCTTGAAATAAATTCTTATAAAATTGCAAAATCGGCTTAGAACATTCGAAAATATAAATTAAATCATAGTGAGTGTATCAGTGAACAATATTTAAGTACAAAAAGTGGTAAATTGTAAGCGTTAATTACGAATTACTTAAAATAAAGTGATAAAAAGTGGCCAGTCATAAATCAGTTGATGATTACGTGTGAACTGTCAAACGCGAGTGTTCAAGGGATTCTCGCGGTTAAGTTGAGTGCGTAACCGTGAACATTGCTTGCGCGATACCGTCGCCCCTCCGCTGTCATTGTTGCCGCATCATTCGGTATAGATGTGTTACTCGCAGAACGGCCAATCCTGATTGAGCTGCAAATTGCCTCAGAGAGAACAAACATCTAAACTTTTGATCTCAAATACTTGATACGAGTTATTTACTCGTTTCATTGGGACGACATACTACTCTCCTTAAGGGATTTGTCTGGAAGTCGAACCTCTTGCCGGCGAAATCGATCTTTAAAAATGCTAAACTGCGGCGCATGTGGCAAATTCCTTTCGATGACTGGGGCCGCCACTTGTAGCATCTGTCCTGCCAAGTACCACAGGGCTTGTTTGGCACTGGGAAGCAAAGCGCAATTAAATAAGGACTGGGTGTGCCCTAGCTGTAAGAAAAACCTACGGAAGGGCGACGAAACTCCGGTAAAGGGCATCTGCGGGGACACTGAGGCGGGGTCGATGGAATCCGACGCCGGCGGCCGCACCCCGGTCACTCATCAGACGGCGTTGGGAGCTCGGAGCGACGATTGTGAGAAAACTGATGCGCTCAACTTAAAAGAATTCCGGCGGGAATTTCTCCTCGGCATGGCTGAGATGCGAGAGTTCCGTAAGGAGATGGCCCTGCTACGTGATTCTTTCACCGCCGTCACGTTGCGCCTCGACTCCGTCGAGCAGAGACTAGAGGTGTTGGAGCGGCATCAATCGGAGGTCGGCCCCGAGAGCACCGTTGAGTTGGAGCGAACCATCTCACAGCTCAAGCAGGAGCTCAACGATCGAGACCAGGAGGCGCTGCTCGCGGACCTGGAGATCGGCCACCTTCCGGAGGAGAAGGGGGAGAGCGTAATGCACGCCGTTACATCGCTCGCAGGGCGCATGGGCCTGACGCTGGACGAGCGGGACGTGGTGTTCGCCGAGCGCGTGGGCGCGCCGCCCAGCGAGGCGGGAGGCCGGCCGCGCCGCGTCGTGGTGCGCCTGGCGCGCCGCCACCTGCGTGACGAGATGCTGCGGGCTGCACGCGTACGCCGCACGCTCACCACTCCTAATGAGGTGAGGGTATTCTTGAACGAGCGGCTGACACGCCAGAATCGTCAGCTGTTTCACCAGGTCCGCGAGGAATGTCGACGTCTCAAATGGCACTACTCCTGGACGAAGCGTGGCCGAATCTTTGCCCGCCAGGGTGAAGGGCGGCCAATCTTTCAGTTTCGCTCGGAGGAGGACTTCGCCCGCGCCTTTGGTCACCCGGTGTCCGGTTCAAAGTGACCTAAAATATATAATAAAACAACTTTTTTATACTTATATTTTTAATGATTGTTCGTTGTCTTTCTTATTTCCATTTATTATTGTATGTTTACCTATGTGCTCAAATGTACTTAAAGTTATTAATTTCAATTTACATTGTTTTTGCCAAACTGTCATACTTACAAACCACTGTCACTGTCATTATCATATTTTTATAATGAAGCTACTGCATACTATGACAGCATTAGAAACTTGTGCTTATAGATATCTGTATATGCCTATGTACAATTTTTATTCAGAGAATTATGCTAAAACTATTTCATAATGATTTGTAGGAACTTAAGAGTTGGTATTTTCAATGCTGGATCTTTAGGCACAAAACATGAGGAGTTGGTGGTAGCTATTCAGGACCTGGCCCCCGATATAATGGCAATTAATGAGACTTGGTTAGGGTCTGGGCAGGATGACATTGCACCTAAGCTTGCAGGTTACCATTTGCGCCACATGCCGAGGTCTGACGGCCGCCGTGGCGGTGGGGTAGGCTTTTATATTCGTAGGGGCTTAATTGTTCGGACCTGTCAACACCCCATAGCTGCGGGAGTCGAGCAGATGTGGCTGAGTTTGCGCGTGGGCGGTAAGGACATAGCTGTTGGTACTGCCTACAGACCACCTCCGCAGGACGTAAATATATTTCTGGACGCCGTCACCTGTTCTGCCATCTCGATGGCCAAGTACGACAGCATAATTTTACTTGGAGATTTTAATATAGATCTTCTTACTCCTAGTTGCTTTAAGTATAAGCTGTTCACTCAATTTTTACATAGTGTTAACTTGACACAGCTGGTTGAAGAGCCAACACATTTCACAGATCATAGCCAAAGCCTAATAGATGTGATATGTACAGACGCACAAGCCACTCACGTCTATGTCAAGCACTCTCCAGACTTGGGAGGTCATGCAATGGTTGTGGCGGAATTTAAATTTAAGAAGGACAGACCAAGCCCACGGTGGTTAACATACAGGCCAATGAAAAATATTATAGTGGAGCAATTCGAAGGGGACCTGAACTGTGTCAAATGGACTGATCTCTGCAAGTTGGAGGATGTTGACACCCTGGCCGACGCGTTTGCTAGTTGTGTGAAAATGTTGTTTGACCTCCATGCACCTATCAAAAAGAAAAAATTCTTGCATCCCCCCCACCCTTGGATAACGGACACGATTAAGGATATGATGCGCATTAGGGACAATTACCATAAAAAAGCTAAAATCAATAATTCATCAGCTCAAAAAGACAGTTATAAGGAAATGAAGCACATAGTGATTACAGCCATAGAAAAAGAGAAAACATGCTTCTTCAATAAGGAAATAAACAGAAATATAAACAACTCAAAAACGTTATGGAAAAATTTAAAAGACACAGTAATTCCAAATAAAAAGAGCGTATTAGAACTACCTTCTTATCTAAACGACCCAAACAATATAAACGTTCACTTTCTGAATGTTCCAGGCGAAAACAGGGTGTCAATATCACAACTGACCTATTTTGAACATCACAGGCTCAGTGCTGCAGCCTTCTCCTTACAGCAAGTTGATGAGGAGACTGTTGAGAAAATTATAAAAGGTTTTAAGTCCAACGCGCAGGGTGACGATGGCATATCCTTGGAAATGTTACAACTTACCTTACCTCAATCATTGTCAACTATCACAACCTTAATAAATAAATCATTAGAACAGGGAATATTTCCAGACAACTGGAAGGTTGCAGTTGTACGGCCACTACCAAAGACAAGCCAACCTGAAACTATCCAAGACCTTCGGCCTATCAGTCTGCTTTCATGTGTCTCCAAAGTCTTGGAGAGGGTGGTCTGTGTCCAGTTAACCAAATACCTTGAAGACCATAACATCCTGCCCCATACACAATCTGGTTTTCGCAGAGGCTATGGTACTGCTACGGCCCTTGCAGATGTGGTGGATAACCTCCTGGCAGATCAGGACCAGGGTATGATCAGCGCTATGGTATTACTTGATTTCTCACGTGCTTTCGATTCCATAAATACAACACTTTTGTTATCAAAGCTGTCATATTATGGAGTCGATGCTGGAGCAGTCAAATGGTTTCATAGTTACCTCTCTAATAGGCGTCAATATGTTGAGCTTCCTGGGGCAAATGGAGACAAAAATCAATCTAGTCCCCTCCCAGTCACTCGCGGCGTTCCACAGGGGTCCATTCTGGGGCCTATCCTCTATATCTTGTTCAGTGCAGATATCACTAACAGCATAACACACAGTCGTCATCACTTGTACGCTGATGACCTCCAGCTGTACATTTCCTTCCCGCCATCAGAACATGCTACGGCTGAGGCCAAGTTAAATGAGGACCTGGCGCGGGTGGCTGCCTGGTGTGAGTCAAACTGCCTAACCCTCAACCCCAAAAAGTCAAAATTAATATTGTTTGGAAGTCGTTATAAACTAAATAGTTTTAATGAAAATTGTTCTGATTTTACCATCTCTCTTAATGTGGAATTTATTGAGCGTGTGGAAAAGGTTCGGAACCTGGGGCTGATCATGGATAGTTCCCTTAATTTTGAGAGTCATGTATGTGAATATGTGCGTAACTGTTTTTACCGTCTTAAACTACTTTATAAAATAAGGCCCTACTTGTGCGAAAAGCTTAAAATTAGATTGTGTGAATCTCTGGTCCTGTCTAAGCTTAATTACTGTGATACAGTGTATGGGCCATGTATACTGGCCAGGACTAAAAATCTAATCCAGCGTGTACAAAATTCTTGTGCCCGGTTTTGTTTTCATGTGCCACCTCGATCACACGTGACTCCTTTTTTGAACTCGGCTAATTTACTCAAAATGGAAGCTCGCAGAAGACTTCATCTTGCGTCCTTGCTTTTTGAAGCAATAAATACAGGTAAGCCGCGATACCTTCTGGATAAGTTGGTTTGGGCGGCGCAGGAGCGTAGCCGTTATCCGAAACGAAAATGTACTTTCACAATCTGCACCCCGGCACATCGCACTATGGCTTTCCGTGGGTCTTTTAGGTTCGCTGCCTCTCGGTGCTGGAATGACCTCCCGCCGCCGTTGCGTGACCTGAAAACAAAGTATACCTTCAAGAAACATCTCAGAAACCATCTAATAAAAAATCAAAAATGTTAATTATTCACTTACCTTGGTTTTTTCACGTCAGGCTATATGAAGGTACGTCGCGTCCAGCTACCGATGAGGCAAGCTATTTATTTAGTATCATACCGCTTCCGTGCCTTTCGCGCTTACCGTGCTCTTTCATTTTAATTTTTTATTATTGTAGTTGTATTAAGTAGGTCAAATCACAAATGGTTGTTCTTCCAATTTGTTGTTTAGGCTTTCAAGTTGTATTCGTGCCATTATTACATATGTATTTTATTTTTCTCGACGTGGCAAATGAATCCTCACGAGGTAAAAAATGTCAGTGTCAAATGTGTCAATGTCTGGTGTTGCCGTTTTGTAAATGGACAATTCCAAGACATTGCGCATTTGGCACTAAAATAGTGTAATTTTTTTTTAATTTTTTTATTTATTTATTTTTATCTTTTATATTTTATTTTATTTTATGTATATATATATGTGAATTGAGTGGTGTCACAAAGGGTTCGACTGAAAATCAGTTTTAGGGTATGTGGCACACCACATATCTTAGAGTACACTGAGTCGAATCCTTTTTGGCATCACACAATATTACAGTGGTAAAATTTTATTATAATATATTTAAATATATTTCTTTTTTTTTTTACATACTTTTTTTAATTATTTTATTTTTTATATTTGTAATGCGTACATATGTTTTTTTTTTGTAATCATTTTACTTATTTTTTTTTTTTGCTTCTGTAATGTTGTGTGAATGTCCAAATAAATGCTTTCTTTCTTTCTTTTCTTTCTTTCTAATAGGTACATATTTTAACAACCCCAAATTATCAATTTGGTCTTGAAAATTTTGATTCACTTAAAATAGAAAGATAAATTAATCATATCAATGAAGAGAGCGTCACAAACAAAACGACGTTAACAATTCGGAGATTTCTCCTATTAAACGAATTCTCAGTGAAAATCTACGTCAGTTTTATCAAAGTTATTTCAGTTAACAAAGTAGGACAAAGTCCACGTGACCCAGTATGCAGTGGCTAGGTGCTTGAACTACTTGACTCCCTAACGAATGAAAACATTCCATTACCACGACTGTAAATCAGGTGAAGCATTTGCAAAAGCCTATTTACAACGTTCGTGTATTCGGATTTTAAGATTAATTTGCAGCGAGTTTTGTTTGTTTGTGGA
This sequence comes from Thyatira batis, assembly GCA_905147785.2. NCBI lineage: Eukaryota > Metazoa > Arthropoda > Insecta > Lepidoptera > Drepanidae > Thyatira > Thyatira batis. The sequence goes on along the minus strand of LR990497.1, from coordinate 3,342,113 downwards.
GTAAAAGTATTCGAACGTTAAGTAGTTTTAAACGGAAACAGTTTTCAAATAGTTTGGTTTACAAGTAGGTTTAGTTCACTAGTTTTGTTAGAGAAGAAACACTATAAATAATATTCATTTCAATTAAATTAAACAGGAATACCATACAATATAAATTAATTCTGTATTTTTATCGATATATTTTCTATACAGGTACCTAGGTACATCACTGATACTTTGATGTATGTCCGACAGAAATGAATGAGTATTACTCGAGTTTTACCTTGAAATATCATAAGCAAACGCTTTTCATTCGTTATTTTTTTAATTTTACTCGTTTTATCACATTCATGAAAACTAGAATAGTATGTAGGAGTAGTATCGTTATCTCATCTTCGAACTTCAGAATTTTTTGTCATCGAATTAGTATTTCTTTTCCGAATAGAAACAAATGTATGAATGTTACATGTAATTCAAATCCGACTCCGATAGTGAACTTCTGATAACAAACCTTTAGTTAATTTTAAACTATTTCGTGGTGAGTTTAGTTAAGCCGGATAACATCTCGATAGTTACTGTAATCGACTTAACCGCTGAACTTGATGTTTATCTACGTTAACTATTAGATAACTGACAACTGCACAACCAGTTAGACCCGCAGTTTAATCTAATACTTACCCTTATTTACTAACTCCCTCGACGATATAGTTCGACTGTTTGTCGTCGAATTTATTTAGGGCATATTCCATTTCTTATGCTTTATAATTTATAGTTTATGTCAAAGGATTTGATAACAGTATGTAAGATGCCTCAGTGTATAAAGTAAAGGTTAAGGTATAACTTTGATTTCTTGAGAGCGCGAGAGCTTTTCAACACTAGCTTTGTAAGTCTTTAAAAATGTATTAAATTATTAAAACCGTCAAAGCTTATCAATACAACACTACTTTTTATAAGTCTTAAAAATAATATAAAACTTGAATTATCTGTGGTCACACCTAATAGGTGAAAACAAATGTATGTAAATCACAGATCAATTCATAACCAATCCCCGTACATTACTAACGAGCACAATATATTTACGGATGTTGTTCCGAGGTCAATAGCAGATCTAAACCCGTCTTCCTATCCTGTGGGCTCCGACGTATTTACAATAACACGGCCGTTGGCCCAGAAACCCCGGCAAATGTAGAGACGGTAACATTTTTTGTATAATATAGTGCGCTCTCTGAAGTCTGAACATTTAAATAAGGAGGTATACTAACATAGGCTTAGAGAGTCAGACTACAGGGCAAAGTTTTAGATAACAATTAAAAGCTGTTACGACGTTTGAATGAGACAAATAATTATAAAATCTTGTTATTTATTTCTTTATTAAATTAATTTAACTAAGTCTCAATTATTTCAAATACAACGCATATTTAGGATATAATATTTTTTATAGGACTGTGATGTAAGTAACGTAATGCACTCTGAAAATAGATCGACTTAATTCATAACAAATTTCTCCGTGTTTTATGATCTGATATAGGTATGCAAGCGAATCGACGAAGTGGGAACACTGAAAGGGATCGATAATCGAATGATGTAAAATATGTAATACGAGAGATAAACATTATTGTAAAGGTCATTACCACCGTAGACTTTATTTTAAATGTAGATATTATGACGTTATCCTATATTATAAATATGAAAGGTATATGTTGAAGAATTATGGTCTAAATACTTTGAGATAACTTCAGTTTTGAGAACTCAGAGAAGTAGCCCGTAGCATACTATTACGATATTTTTACTGAATATTGAGAAATCATGACAGCCATATTTTTCTTTGTTACTTTTGCATTCCTTCTATAAAATTTTCAATAGTTAAAGAATAACCTCATTGAACATCCATGAGGAAACTAGGCCAATTTATTTGGTACAATAAAGACATAAAATGACGGTCGTACAAGTTTGTTAACAAACACGGAAATAATTTCATTTGAATCCGTGGAGTCAAATGAAATTATTTCCGTATATATTTTCTGTAAAATCAATTTTATTAATAAAGTTTATTTTACGTAACATTTCTACAGATAGCATCGTTAATCGTTTTAATTATTTTCAACGAATCAATTATAAATAATTGAATTTCATTTCCTCCTTTCTGTATATTCTTTTCATACTCATAATTTTTCCCGTAATTACCACTGGCAGTAATAAAGGACCCATCGACTTTAATTTACACTAGCGTCTATACTCTATATTGTACAAGTTTGAACGTCGACTCTTAGACTAAAAAACTCTAACTAAACTAACAATAAAATAAATAATATATATCCTTTAATCTATAGAACATTGGCATTCCGTTGTAAGGAGAATATTTTTTTAAACCATATTAATCTTGAAAATTTCCAAAGACGTTAATTCTTATTTACTGCAGTTTAGACCGTAAGAAAAACGCGAGTCACCGAAAACGCCCTTTCATATTTCGAACGTTATCAGCAAGCACTTCGCTGTTGGCACTCAACAATGACTTGTTGATGTTTTCACTCAATTTCCCAGTTGCGTGTCACCATACACTGACAACATAATGCTTGGCTGCTAATATAACGGGGCGAAATCACGAAGCTCATAAATTACTAAGATTACGTGCTGTACTATGACCTGCGCAATGCGTCAGCACTCCTTGAAACTGTCTGCGACGGAAAATGTGAACGTATGCTTTCACGCCTGAGTTAATAGATTATGAATTATTACCTTTCCACCCCTATTTGACCGCTTTAGGAAATTACTTTCCGAAAATATTTTCTTGTAACATTATCGTTATGTACGTAAGGAACTAATATTTATAATGTCTTCTAGACATCTTTTATCGGTCTGTTAGTACTTACTACTGTTTTATTTACCAAAGCGACTATTTTTAGGGTTTAGAAAGATCGTGTTTCATTCCTAACACTCACCAAAAGTAAGTTAATGAATAGGAATGCCTGAAATAACAATCCCTATTACACTGTAGTTTTAACACATTATGTTTACAATTATGTAAATAGTAGGTAAGGGCTCTCTTGATACCAACTTTGTATTATAACAGTCACTAGCTTTTGTTAACCTATGGGAGAGTTATCAGCTGCCCTTTGTTCCTGCTAATCAAATTATTATATTGCTTACTAAGTTACCTACCTGTTGTGTTTGTGTTTAGTACCGTAACTTTCTGTCTTGACCCAAATTAAAATGTAAGCTCAAACTTCGTTCGCTGAACTTAATCATTTTATTAATTTGTTTAAAAAGTTCAAATCAGTAATATCTGTTTTCAGAGCAAAATGTTTATGGTGATAAAAAAATTCTGAATTAAAATGCAAAAAAAAAAAATACTAATTCAAACACATTTTTCATGGCAAAGATGTTGAAACTAGCCGCTTGGAATGGCTTATCCATTCAAACATTACAATTCTTTGTAAGTAATACAAATAATAAGGAAAAAATATATACCTTAATCGTAGCATAAAAGCCCCTCCTCTTTTAAAGTCCATAACGATAATGATCATGATAATACATATAACCATAACTAAACTATAAGTATGAGGGCATATAGAATGCCAAGGAGCATTTGATATGGACGGAAGCCCTAGAGCACAGATTATATAATAGTCCTACTGTGCAAGCATCGTCTCACGCACATGGAAAGAGAATCATGTCAGGTCAACCCAGGGCCTGAGCCTATATGACAATAAAGGAAATTATTGTTGATTTTACTCGTATTAAGAATATATAATTAAATAGGGTTTATTCTATTTTAGACGTACAATCTAGATAGTCTTCGTTAAAGTTCGGTCTAAGTGCAATTACATATTATGGTTACTTCTGATAGTAACAAATATTTATAAAAATTAATTACAGCAGCACCTTGAGATATTTTACTTACTGAATTATTGCTTTGTATAAAAGTTGCATTGGCAGTTGAAAGTTTATTTTCGAGTTATGACAATTACCTGTAACAAAAAACAATAAATATTAGAATACTGCGTTTTATATAAAAAAATAATCTGTTATTTAAAAAATAAGAGAGGAACCTAGTGTTACCATTTCATAATTTAGTACAATATTATGTAATATGCTTCCAATCAACCAATAAGAATTTTTGGATGTCATGATGGCATTTATAAGATCTTGCTTACAAACTATTTATCATTTACTCGAGTTCCATTCCCATCTACCATACTCCAGTAACTATTCCCCTATCCATTTAATATTACTAATACTACTTTCTATCCTCATAATTTATATTCCATTTCATTGATTACATAAAAAAAAACAAAAAAATACTTAAAATACAAATCATTTGTACCTATGTCAAATCGAGATCGCTATCGGTAACGTCGGTCGGTGCAATGCAACTAACCTTGCATTGTTATACGATACAATAGAACTAAATTCTCAACACCCGACGAAGTTTTTATTACTATAAACGTCTGGGGTGTGTACATAGACATGTTAAATAAATATTTAGAACTGCCTTCCACTATTCTAAAGACGCGTTATACACAATATTTAATTGACATAACAATCTCAGGTAATTTTAAATTATAATTTACTTCCACTCCGGGTTTTTAACCGTGTTCCCGGGGTTCTTCAAGTTTCCCGGGAAATATCCATGTCAGTGCCAAATTTGACTAATATCTTTTCACCCGTTAAAAGAGTAAAATGGTAATAAACATCCACACAAACATTCCCATTTCTAATATTGACAGGACCTAGATCTGTATTTAAATAATACCACTTCTGCTATACTTTCGTTATGCGATATCTATGTAACCGAGTGGACAGGAAGGAACCGCTGACATCATAATGCCATTAGACTAATGCTACTACACAAGGATGGTATAACGTTGCACTCACGACAACTTATTGTTTTTATAGCCTGTTTAACGACACAAAAGAAAATGTTATTTGACTGCAGACGCCGGCGGCGCCTTGGATTCTATTTGAAATTATGGGGCGTTTATGTATTACTGAGTAAGTTAAGTATTAGCGAAGTAAGGTTATCAGTTTTAGTTTTTTCGGTTTTACACCCCTTAGATAGGTAGGTCTTCTACAATACATTTTAAAGCTAACCGAAGTTACTTCTAAAGATTCATTTGCGAAATTACTTCCAGCTATAACTGCAGTGCGTTACCGACGCTAAGTGAGTGTTAAAAAGAAAAATTTTAAGTCATACATTCACTTAAGTTACATTAACACATTTTATCCACAATCTTGTTCTTTTTGTAATACTCTTTTACCAAACACAAATTCCACACAAAAAGCCCGAGTTTTCGAGATACTCTTGAAGGGAAAGAAGCATAAATTTCGGTTACGGCATAATTTAACCAAAGATAATCTCAGTTAAACGCGCGCCTTGTGCCACCGGCTCGGTCTATAACCGATGCTAACAAATCCACCTTAAAAATTCTTTCCCAAAAAAAAAATACGGAACCCTAAAAACAGGTGTGGCTCGCCTTCTTGTGTTAGGCGTGGCCCGTTATTAACATACCTCGCTTGTGTACCGACCGTTTTGTACAAACGTTCAAGTAATTCAGTTTTGGAACTGTAGTTTATAATCTTTTATGGCGTGGGTGTAAATCTTTGAATAGATAATATAAATCTGTTTTATTGTAACTACTTTATGTTTAACGTATTTTAATATCACTTAAAAACATAATTTTATGGGAGAAATTATTTATTCATAGTTAAGTTTTGACCTTAACTAATGATACGTCTTATGACTTAATAAGTACTCAAAATATCCAAAAGTGTTAAATGAAACTGTGTTCAAAGATAAGATCGATGTATGTTCGCATATTTTTATTTTTAATTCATTTAAACAACAATTTATTACCCAAATACATCCCTGTTTCGTAAGCACACAAACTAATTACACGAGCCAGGGCCGGCTTTCGACAGAATTTATGAGACAGACGTCTTATTAAAGTCAAATTAAGTGTAATAAGTTTATTTACGAAAAAAGTTTTACTTATATGTCTCCGCGGGCGTTTAATAAAAGGTACTACTTGAATTATGGTACATAATTGGGTATTTTACGAATTGTTGAGCAATAACTTAAATATATTGGTAATTTAAACATGAATAAATTATAGTCCACTTACATAAACACATATAAACCACAAACAGACCATATTTAAATGAAATCTTAAACTGACATTTTCAATGTTCTCAAACTGTAGAACTTATCCTAACCCTATCGGAAAGGTTCTGCCGTTCATCCGGTTCAAATAAGATTTTTATTTGCAACCCCACACGGCGCCTCTTCAGAATTCCTCATTCGTAGCATGTACCAGTGTTGCATACTCATACTTGTAATATTTGTCTATGTTGACGCTCGTGCGACATTTTTCCAAGATTACTGCAAATCCTCGTGAATCTTTGACCCGACCCGGCCGCCATGTTTGTAATGAAATTGAGAAAAGTAAATGTTGAGGTCTTGTTATAAATCTTGGGTTTTATTTACGTGACTTGTAATACGATCAAACGATTATGTGGGTACCAACATTTTGCAGTTTTAGTACTTTGCAACTTTGGCGTCAACCGAAACATTGACAAAAGAAACTCAAAAGAAACAGATATCGCTGGGTGATATTTTGTTCACAAACGAAGAAACAAAGTAAAGATTTATAAGAAAAGTAGATTATTTTATCATTAAACATAACTATTATATTCTTACTAAAATAAAACGTTGCTGTCACAGTCATTAAATAATACTTTGTCTCTATTTATGCTCGTATCTACTAAACAAATATCTCGTTTCAAGATAAACTATTAAATAAATTTTAACAACAATAGAAGGATTGTCTATTACATTGTATGATTTGTATAGATACAGACCTCTTTGTAATATGAGTATAAAATAAATACAGTGGAACATAGAACTTACTTTTTTTAAAGTCGGTTAAAGACATAATCGTAATTTAAAATGGGTTAAGAGAGTAGTATTTGCTTCTGCATACCGAATTTTATAACTATAATGCCCCGAATACTCGGATGAAAGATAGATATAATTGTGTACTTGATAGCTGGAATAGCCTTTGTGGTTGAATTACGTTCGCATAATATCACTCCATGTGTCAAAGAGTTTAATAAATGTAGTATTTAATGGAGAACATGTTGTATTTGTGTGCCAAGTTTCATCTCATTACATTATATTTGATATGTTTATAAGTAAATATTACACTTTTTTCCTTTTATACCACAAAGTTAGCAAACAGGCATACGGTCCCACTTGATGGAAAGCGGTTACCGTAGCCTATGGACGCTTGTAACACTTATTTTAAAAGTAATTAATTGATTACTAACTAAATTGTAACAGATTATGCGTAATACATAGATAAGGCAAGCAATAAATATTAAAATAAAATATTATGCCGTTAGTTATGAAACACATACCTATATATTATTATTCCATTAGTTACAGTGTCACGTACCCGTCGTATTTTTATATTTTTCCTATTTAAAACGATATTTCTCTTATTAGAATCTATTGAAAGAATCTACATACTCGTCTATATTACCTCTTTGGCGATCGTTACGTGTGGAGTAAACGACGCAGACGGCGCGACACATTATTATTTGTGTCATATGTTTACTTTTATTACCCCCGAGTATTCACCGAGCAGATTCATTGTGAAGTGTTCAAGAGTATTTATATTGTGAAATGAGAACTCAATTTACAGTACTGTAGGTATTAGAAGACAGTAACATCTGCATTATGGTGGGTTATTTTGGTGTAATATAAAAAAAAAGTATTTTTAAACGACTTCATTTTATTGGCAACACTACGCGTTGGACAATTAAAAAAATTATAAATATTAGTAAGTACTCCATAAATATTAATATCATAGAACTATGGCCTAAACCCCAACGTTGTTAGAGGATGCTCGTGCTCCTCCGTGGAGTCGTATATGAGCTGATAATGATATCTTGAAAAATTGTATATAAAGAACAGACTTTTATATTTCCAAATGCCAACAAGTTGAAGAATTGAAGTGCAACGGAAGCCTTCATTTGAATGATATTACCATTTTTATGAACTGCAAACGTATTTCGATTCCTGATACCGTCGGGTATGCAATTTCCCCCAGAGGCATGATTTCAAATAAAATATATATCGAGTATACCTATATATATATAATATGTATTACATACATTAATGTCATATAATAAATGAGAAGAACCGCTTACATTACAGATATGGCGAAAAGCGAAAATATAAGTAGAAAACAACCATTAGCAGCTGTGTAACAAAATATAACTATTAAATAAATCAACCGTTTCAATTCACTTAAATGTCTCCATTTTGTTATCATCAATACTAATGTATAAAATCGTAATATAAAAACGAATGCGAAAACGGAACTCCTATAAATACATAACATGCCTCGAAACTTTGTAAATTGTTCCTCGTATAAAGAAGAAATTTCATTCTTTTCCGCCTATATGAACACATTCGTACATATAAAAGGCTAACATTGAAGATGTATTCGATATAGAGAGCGCGGTATAAAATTTTACGCCCCCTATGTTTTTCTTCAGATATTTTTGGTAACTTTTTTATTATTATTTGCTACTTCCTTTTATATTCTTCCTTGAATACTTGAGTTTATTTTTCGTAATGTGCCTTAAATTGGGTAATATAATATTGTATAATTTTATATGCTGATGAGGTCAATAAAGGTTGGTTTTATTATTTTGATTGATAAGGTATTTCAGGATAAAGTTGGATGAAAGCCACATTATGTAACAATACGTCACTCAAGGAATCAACTGGAATTGGATACTTTATTAGATCATTCATAAAACAGTGAATTAAAGGATAAACGCTTGAGTTTCATTCGAATGCAGATTCGATTTATATAAAAATACAATACGTAGCAATCATCATCAAACCGATCGCTTTTCCCTTTGACACGAAAATTCTCTCTCAATTTTATTTCAGCAACTTCAATACGGCTTACGGAGGAAATCTCTCGGGGCCGAGTCAAGAGTAATTTTATTACATCAAAGTCGTTTACCGTCACTTGACAGGCTTCAATTATCAATTGTCCTATGTCGTGTTTCCGATAAAAAATAAAAACCCTCCTGCAAAAGCCGCGTCGAGATTTCCCGAAGCTATTATAGTTAAGGATACACGTACGTTTTAACAATACATTACTTTGCTATCATGATATTTTTCGATATACTTACTTGAGAAAATTGTGCTAGCGGGCACACAGTGACCTATATTGCAATTTTTCGCTACATGGGGGACATACAATGGGATATTCTGCTAATGATAAAGTTTTTTTAAGACTTCCTAACTAATATTTTGAATGCGAACGTGAGTTAATTTGCTACGCTTTCACACCCAAACCACTACACCAATTTTAAAAACTCTTTCACTAATAGAAAGCTACATAATCAGGGAGCAACTTAGGATATACTTTACCGGTGTATTCCTACGGGAACGGGAACTACGCGGGTGAAACCTAGGGGCGGAAACTACTATAATACTTAATCGTATTGCTTTTCTATCGGGCATACATTTAAATATGAGACTAATGCACTATTTACATGTTTTTGTAACAGGTTACCTAATCGTTGTTAAAGGAATATAGGCTTTAAAAACCTATAAGTAAGGTACCGCTGGATGTCTTCCACTAAATCATCAATTCCAGCGATAAGCCTTACCAAAGCTGCAAGCCAATATCGTATGATATAAAATGATAGATCATCTTCCGTTTTTATTATAATCCATAGGGTATCTCATAAAGTTTGTTATTATTCGTCGCTAGTGCTACGGCTAGGTCCCGATGGGTTTGTTTGTACCGACCTCTTTAAACGTGCCAGTTTTATTGCTGACCTAAAGGACCAACTTGTTTATGTCACATAATGTTGCGTTTATGAAATTATTTCATGTAATTCTATTGTTTATTCGGGACATTCAAATGTTTTATGAGATATTTATAGTAATTTAATGTCTGATCGGAATATATATATTACCGAAGTGTTTAAAATTAGGAGCAAAATTAATAGATTTCTATCCCTATCTAAGCACCTCCCTTATTTGAAGTCGGTTTAAACTTATTTAAACATATGCACGTAACATAATACCCCGCAGCATAAGTATAAAACAAGAAAAGCAACGGAAAAAACTATTTCTAATGGCTATGGTCGTCCTGTCTTTGAACTGTCGTTTTAATGATAAAAAATAATCTATGGTTATAATTATAATAACACTCAATATTAGAGCTCGAGGGTTTCAACTAAAACTCATTATGACCTACTCAACGAAATGTATGGCGAGTTTACAGTTCGACTACACTCTAAAGTTCCCTCAATAGAAACTACATCATTTCGAATGTTTCTAATTAATTAAATAAAAAAATAAATAAAAAGTAATTTATTGACACCAAATACAATACGATAATAAATATTACATAAACTTATAGACATAGGTACATACATAATTACAAGGAGTACTAACATCTAAACTAGGCCGAGCCTGTATCTTAGATGTTAGTTAATTCCGGTGACATTGTCAGTTGTAACATTTTGCACTATAGATAGTTGGTAGCTGAGGGTAAGTTTAAAATATTTTGCTTACATATTTCTTATGCGTACCGCCATTCATCAACATTATAAATGTCTGTAAGTTAGACCACTGTGTATGCGAACTTGCGGTAACCGTATATTTAATTATAAGTTTTTTTTTTTTTTTTTTTTTTTTACATTTCATCTATTACATTTGTATTACAATTTTATTACAATTGTATTACTGATTATGATCTTAGAAATATATGATAGGATAGATAACCTGTAAATGTTTATATTGAATACACTGATATATAAAAATACTCCCTAATGAAATCTCAGAGTGTTATCAATCTGTCAACGATAACAGAGCGTTAATGAATCAATTTCTATTACTATTGATTGAGTACGTTTACTCATTTGTTATACTACTTCGTTAATTAATAGTTTTGTTTAATACACTACGTGTTGTGGTTAAATGTTTGCCATTGAATATTCACAATAAATTAATAGAAGTAGCATTTACTGTACAACAAAGATGTATGTCTAGAATACTTACTGCTTTGACGGCGCAAACATCTTAAAGTTACAACAACAAACAATAATTTAATAGAACAGCACATAGTATTTATATATACTAAATCTTTTATACTAAAAAACCCTCTTGCAAAAGAAGAAGGGAAGGGCTGGATGAGGAGGGCGGAGGACCGAGAATTTGGGGAGCCCTACGTCCAGCAGTGGACTGTATAGAGTTATAACGGCGACGACAAAAAGTAGATACCAATAGTTACGAGTGCAGCAGTATACCTGAAATTCTATACTAAACTCTATACTTATACTGATCCAAAAACTCTTTAACCCCAGCAACAAAGACCCTCAATCCTAGAATTAAAACCCAATCCGCTCGTTCGGCTATAATAAACGAATTAACAGGTTACAATCGCGAACGCATACATTGCTAAAATTTGCATACAATGCCGGGCGGTGAAGAACAAACACATGTGTCACTCTGTAACAATGGTGACGTGTAAACATTTATTGGGACGCGTCCGCGGGGCGTTATTGTCTCTCAGTGGATGTGGGACGCAATGGCGTAATGGAATTATTGTGTATTTATTTGGTTCCCCAGCAGTTGCTACTACCTACATACAATTCTTAAACTAGACACCCTAACAATAATATTATAAATGCGAAAGTAAATGGTCTGTTTGTTGTCTACCTTTCACGCTAAACCTACTAAATGAAATTTGGTACACGGATGGTCTAAAGCCAAAGAAAGGTCAAAGCCTACTTTTTATTCCGGGAAAATGGAAAATATCTCGGGTACGCGGGTGAAACCGCGGGGAGCTAGTAAAGACTAAATACACAACCAATATAGGTAAAAAGCTCCTGCAGAAACACTTGATACACATCTTGGTGATATATACATACTAAACCATTTTGCCAATTAAACAATTATCGTATACCGCTGGATATTGTGAATGATTGGCCTTAGTGCGTACTACGTTATTTCTATTACCTAGTAGATATTATTATAGTTATTAGGCCTCTACCTTTCTATGAGCGATGATGGCAATGCCAGATGTGAAAACGTTGTTGGTTTTCTCTAAGCATTTATATGCTGTATTACTGCTGTACTACTTATTCGTGGTACACAGATAAATAACTTATCTGTCTGTGAGATCTCTTAAGATCTTGAATAATTTTATAGTACTACTAGTGGCTCTCCGCGGTTTCACCCGCGTAGATCTTCCAATTTCCCGGGATAAAAAGTACCCTATGTCCTTTCTCAGGCTCTAGACTATCTGTGTACCAAATTTAATTTTAGCATGAAACTAAGACAGACAGAGCTACTTTCGCATTTATAATATAAGTATAGATTACAAAAACATTCGAGTTTGCATTACGTGTGGTATCCGCCACAAATACCTAAAACCACAGTATATACAATAGCCTATTTATAGCAATTTATATACTACATTTTCAACCACGAATATTATTATAAGCTCAACCAAATATGGTTGCGACAGGTCAACCATCAAACCGCTGAACAAGCAAACTATGATTTAACTATATTAGTGAATATTATTGTTTGTATTAAAAAGGCCGATCTGAATTATTCTTTTACCAATGAAAAGCTACTTTGTTAGGGAGTAACATAGGCTTTACGTTAACTCCGTATTCCAACTGGAACCGTAACTAAGCGAGCAAAACTGCGCGGTGGAAGTTAGTAACAAATAATTATAATTAGCGTAATTTTTCCCTTAACTCTGAAGCGAAAGTAAAGAGTAAAATGGTAATAATTTAAGTAGACACGACACGTAAAGTTACATGGTCCACATGCTTTTGGGTTCGGCTGCACGCTATTCTAGGAAACCTGAAACATTACTTTAATCGAGACTCGACAAGCCCTTAATTAAATAATGGGTTTTCAACAGCTTTATCGTTTTAATGGAAATGCTTTTCCGTACGTTGTATGCTATGGCTGTATGTGTATACAACCATTCTTGTCACTTACGGCTCCTAGATAATACGTTAAGGTTTTGTCTATTTAAAAACAAAATGTAGGTAAATCTAGTTGAGGAGTAATTGCTGAGTTTATTGCCGGCTCTTCTCAGCAAATCAACCTTCTGAACCGAGCGTTAGAGTCAGACTATTATTAAGTGCTTGTGAAGGCCTATTTGAATAAAACACATATTTCATTTTCATTTAATTTTAGAAGCCTAAAAGAGTCACATGTAAGAATCTAAACTACTGGAGTTAGCAACCGTACCATATTAAATAGGATATTTTTTTAAACCAAAAAGCATAATAATCATTTCAATACTATTTTATATTAATATCGCTTTCAAAGTACACAATAGGGTAACTGATAAAATAACCGAAAAGGCGTAGGGCGGTCGGAAGTCACGCCGCCAAGCCGACGGCTTCCGGTCTGGAAGGATGACGTTGTCACGTGGTAAGGGATTGTTTACTTTTCCATAAAAATACATCACGGGTTAAAGGATAGGACGGTTATTTGATCCGTTGTCAAAAAATATTAAAGTTTTGTAAGAAAGTGGATAGTAAAAAAATATATAACATACATGTAAATTAACATGAATTTCAAAAGAAAATTCTTCATGATAAAGACATTTTGCCCGAAGAATATTTTAACGCACCGATTCTTATTAAAAAGCTTCTCATAATAAAAAAGATAATCTTGAGTAATCGTTAAGGAGGCAATTTTTATCACCGAAAAAAGATTATACTCATACTTCAAAGTAATGACCAACTTTAACCATAAAGTGAGCTAATGTACAATCATAAATATGACTTATCTATGCTGTCTGAAAAAGGCCTTTTTTACAGTAAAACCGCTGCTTCAATCAAAACCAATCACCAATTTGCACAAAAAACATCATCATCTCACTCATCCAATTACGATAGGGAGAGACAGAAAATAAATTGGGTGGATAAGTTTATCGGTTATTATAGTAATTTATCCACCAGTTTCATTAATCCTCAATCTATGTTGATTTATATAACTATATCCTTCTCTATCATTGTATAAGGCAATGAGAGTGACAGGTATACCATTCATTACTTAGTTTCAAAATTCCAGTAGTTTTATGGGTTGAACACTGCACGAGACTCAAAATTAAATCTACAAAGGGCAATTAACTTGTGTAAATAAAATACTAATCAAGTCAAAAAATTTGGAGCAAGTGAAAATCCCAAAAAAAAACATAAAAGAATAACTATACACAAGGGTTAAACTAACAAATGGCTCACACATAAACTCTGTTGGTATCTAAAATCCAACGGAGGACAAATAAAACGTCGCAGAAAAACTCTTCAGAACATCCAGACCCTCCCTAAGGCGATGTTAGCAACCCTAGTCACGAGATAGCTGGCGAAAAAAAAAAGATAAAAGCATTGCGGTGTTACCACTTTATTCTGTAAAATTTGTTACCTAATTATTTAGGACGAGCGGCAGTAAATCTTGGAGTCATTCAATTACGGAGGCAGGGTCTTTGGCAATGTGTAATTAATGAGATGGTAGACATTTGATTAGGATAATAATTACCATATCCTCTTTAACAATCATAGAATGATTTTATGGTTATATACAAAAGAAGAGTTATCTAGATTACAAATAGATGCTTAGCTTCTTAGGATACCTATCCTTACTCGTTACGAAAGCATTCAATTAAATGAATTAATTCATGAAATTATATAATACAGTGCAGACAATAGTGGGAGCCTCCCACGATACTAATCATGACAACAATTTTAACCGTTAACAAAAAGCGCGAAATGTACCTCACTTATGAAGTAAGACCACTAAAATTAATAGTTTATTACGCATATAATTGTCTGTAATTAAATTAATAAATATTAGTATTATTAATGCGAAAGTCTGTCTGTTACACTGTCACGCCAAAACCCCAGGAGAGATTTTTATGATTTTTGGTACAGTGATATAAAAAAGGTTCCTTCTATCCCGTGGAAGGGTGAAGATCCCCAGGATCAGGGGATGAAACCGCAGGGTGGCAACTATTTAATCATAAAGAAGTAAAGATATTCTCAAACGGTGTATTCGAACTCGTTCTATGTACACGGAACTTTACATATCGGATAGTTACTCAATCCGGGTCCATTTTATTAAACACTGTAACCTATTTTTATTTTGCAGCAAAATGTTTATCTATGTTAATGTCAACCCTAATACAATTAGGCCACACACCCAAACGCTAATGAAAACTAAAGAATTAAGTTAAATAAATCCACAGAGGCACGGTGGTGAATTAATTCGGTGGATTTAAAGGGATTATCCCAATTTTGCGAACGATTCGTCACGGTACGACGCTACCTGCCCCATTCGTACTTTATCTACCCATTAACCCTGCACCCTGATTCGGTAAACATCCAACGTTCTACTAAAACTGTTTTATAATCGTTTTCTGGGAAACGATATTTAGTTAATTAGATTTATTTATGTTTTAGCTTTGTTCATTAAATATTTAAAGCGGCACTTTGGTCTTTGTTTGGGAGGTTTTTAACAAAAGAATCAAGAATCAAGTTAATACCTATTTGGCTATTTCTTAAAAAATAGTAATTATTGAGATTATTGCTGGCTTTCCTCAGTATAAGCAAGCAACCTTCGGAACCGAGCGTTAAAATCCACAATACATAAGTAATAGGCCTTTACAGGCGCCTATTTGAATGAATAAATGTAGGTATATTATTCTTATGTAAAAAGTGTCTGTGAATCAGCATACATCCTTTAAATCAATTAACTGTGAGTGATAACATTTTCCAAAGCAAACAGTAATTCACCTCACCTTTAGCCCATAGCACGAACTATCTAAAATTAACATTAATTGATATATAGCTTCGGATCCCGACCTTTATTTACTGAGTCCAATAAATTGGTGTAAATGGAATCCCCTGATTTTCCTCCTGACCGCAACTTAACCTCTGAGTGGTAAGTACCTACCTCACAAATTATAGTATGGATCTGTTCGTTTCTCCGTTCTCTCGCGTTTTAATGAAGAACGGCGTCTGTCCATTTTAATCGAGGATTTATCGACACGCCCCGATAATGAAATTGAGGTAGCGATTTGTCAAAATGTCACACTTTGACAGCAGGATTTTCGGAATTATCAACTTTTGCATCATGGTTAGGTTTTTTAAACATCTGCTATGAACTCAATTTTCTTGTTATAACTTTTTCAATTTAAAGAGGAAGATAAGAAAGTATGAATGGAAATCCTTGCCTTGCCTGAAATAAGATAGGTAGGTACAGACATGCCATGCGATACGTTATCACAAGTGCGGTATTGTATTCTGATCTTCTTTTGTTTCACATTCCTTTTCGTTGAGCAAACGGATTCGTAGAAATAAATTAGCACCACAACATATAAATATCCTGGGACATTTTTCACACACGGCCAATCTGATTCCAAATTAAGCATCAAAGTGAGCTTGTGTTATGGTAACCAGATAGCTGATATACTACATATAATACTTTTAAATACATACTTATATAGATATTTACATCCAGACACAGGACAAACAGACATATTCATGCATACAAATGTTTGTCCTGGGTGGGAATCGAACCCACGACCCGCGGCTTGAAAGTCAGGGTCACTAACCACAAAGCCAACCGGGCTGTCAAATTATCTTAATATCTTAATATCTTAATATGGAATCGATCAATGCTCAGTTTATAAACAAATGCAAAAGGAACGACTAAATTGTAGGTACGTAGATACGAAAGTGACCTATATTTATGATTGACTACCGAATTTAATATGTATAGCATTATCTTACAGGTGATTTAGTACCGTCGGAGTCCTAAGTCGATAGAGATTTAAACCCGAAACGGATTCTAAAATCTAGTTCGTCCAAAACATTCGCACGTAAACTATCACTTACCTCATGTAGACACCAAACAAACCGATCGATTACTAAATAAACCAAGACGGAGCACGGTTTTCACAACAAGTCATGTGCAACATTCCCTCACGACCATTAGTCAGGCGACACTTTCGGTCGGTTCCGAGAACCATCTGCCGCTGGTATTTTGATAACATAACGTTTTCCGTTTCTATTACTGGTGTGAGCGCATTTTCAAGAAGCACTTGCGATTCTGTCACGTGTAACTGTTCACCGGTGATGAATGGTTCACCCAACCTCCAGTTTCCTATGTAACCGGCAACTGAATTCGCGATGTTACAAATGATGGATTGTCTTTGATCGCAATCTAAATAGGAACGGGCGATATGGCTTTTAGAATATGGTTTCGATTAGCGTATTAGATGGTAACGTTGAAAGAATATAAGCTTTACCACGAATTAGATATGGAAAGTGATGTAGTAAGGCCTATAATAGAGCAACCCTAAATGAAGAAAATTGCGAAACAAACAAAACATAATAGAGCGATGAACTATTCTAACGAATCACATTCTCATCAAGGCTTCAATGAAACCATTTAACACTTTTATTTGTTTAAATATTGTGACATAAAAATAGAGTAATTAAGTCCATTGAACTCATATAATAATATAAAAATTGGGACAGAACACTTTACTAGACGGATCGGAAAATACAAATCAGATGAGCCAAATTCAAGCCGGATTTAGATGATGACAGTAGGGTTTCTGTCTAGACAGCAGACAGTAGACAATATTTGTTTAACACTTGCAGACCGTCCGTTAGAAGTAGCACTTTCTGACGTGTCGCTAAATGAGACGATTTTAGTCACCACGAGGATGTATGATTCAGAACCGATAGGACTGTTACTTCTCATGCGCAATGTAAACGCATTTCTAGTTAGATCTCTTCGTAGCTTAACACGTTATTATGGTAAATGATACCTTTTTGATCGTGCAATCGTGTTAATTATAAAACGGTGTCCACCTACGATGTATTAATAACTCCTTCGCGAAATTATTTATTGATCCACCGGTTTAGGGTCATCGCCCACTCTACCGGCACGGCAAATTGCTTGCCATTTAAATTAGGGCATCAAATACTAGATATAATGACTGTAGCAGTTAGCCAGCAGTCAACTATTTTATCATGTCATTAATGAACTTTAGTGTAGACTACTTAAAGGCCTAATTTGAATGTCATTTTCCGGACCGCAGCCTCACCTAGTACTAGGCTGTGTGTTGTCAGTCAGTCAGCATTTCAATTAGATCTACAGGAAGATATTTATTTCTAGATACATAATGATAATGACAATTCACTATAAGAATCCTAATCTCATAAATATTAATTGACAAAGACTATGCTATTTTACCAAGATATAAATCATGTAGCATCTAACTTCGCTTCGCATATTTATGTACCTAGAATAGGTACGTAAGTGCAATACAGACATAACAATTATGTTAATTGACAGCAACGTATTTAAATTACATTCGATTGATTTTGAATCGAATCGGCGTCTCGATTCTGTCCGTTCTAATTATAGCTAATCGATCGGCGTTTGGTAATGAGCCACGTGCTAACGAACCTAATACGAGTGAATCGATTTAATCCATCGGAAATAGAATTTATAGGCTAAATTATGTTCGATGTTTCGTAAAGGTGAGTGGCACAGCAAAGGTTCATAATGTGAATAAAAACTTAAAATGAAATACTAACTAAACTTATTGATGAATTAAATAAATGCGTGAATAGAATAAATAATCAATATCCTGATCCTGCGATGTTTATTTATTTACAAACGATCGATATGATTCCTAACTGTGCCGTATAATTACCAGATTACTTATAAAGATGAAAAAGTACTTATTCCGCGGATCCTATTAACTTATTTGGAGCTTTATAACATCATCAAGTTTGCAGATATATTAACTGAATACATATCCTACGTATATATCGACAATGACTCTCCCTGTCACTTTACAAAGGGCAGGCTTTATGCAACGAGTGTTAATTGAGACAGCGATTGAGGCCAATGAAAGTATGACTATATACATTATACGTTTACGTAATATGAGAAATGAGACTAATAATAAATGTGGTTACGATAAAAAAGAGCTTATAATATACAGAATAAGTAATCAACCACAGTGGTTTTTATACTGTAGGCGGTTGCACAAGTTGTTTCAAACTTTAAGCGCAAGTTGTCTAAGTTAGCTAAGCAGGGAAGCTAGAGATGCAACTTGTCAAAGTCCCAGCCTTAGTCTAAGCTAAGCTTGTTTGGAAAGATACCAAGTAATATAAGAGCTAAGTTCGTATGGTTGTTTGGTTAGCCAATCACGGCGAAGTCTAAGCCGATTTTAATCGACAGCGGTACTGAGAAAACATTAAACGTTTGGGAAGACCCGTGATGCGGATGCTAGTGTATAAAAACTTATATTATAGCTATAGATGTTTTTTAATATGTTGTGTTTCTTTTTTGCCACTTCATTCCAATAAGCATTTGGTTAGATAAAAGATTATTGAACATTTGATACGCAAATAAAATAGACTTATAACATAGCTTTCCTCAGAAACGCAAGTGAGGTAAAATAGGAGACATTTTATCAATTCCGTAGTCAAAGATTCTGTCTATTCAATAGTGACATAGTCTGATACGTTCCATGTCGACTATATTAAATCTGTCAAAAGAAAATACCACCTACGCATAGCTTATTGTTCTATTGATAACACGTTTCTCTGAAGCTTCACAAAAAATATTTCAATGGATAAGGAAAAATATTATATGAATAAAGAAGTGACTGTGACAATGAAAAGTAAATTTAATATCGATGTCACTTATAAAACTCCAGGGTTTCTCTATTCCCGCTGTTTTATTGATACTTAATTTGATAAAAAGGTAGGTAGAATTTTAGGTAAATCAAACACATGGTGTGTTACTACTAATGTTAATACTAATATTATAAATAGTTTAGATGGATGGAGCGTTACCTAATCACGATAGAACTGCTGAATGGATCTGGATGAACATTGGCATCCTATACCCTGGGATTGCGCATGGGCTAGGTACTTATTAACCCGGCAAATAGATGATCCCCAAGGTACGCGAGTAAAAGTGAGGGAGCCGGGGAAGGCGAAAGTTTAAGTTAATTCTGTTATTTATACTAATATATAAAGCTGAAGAATTTATTTTTGTGTTTACTTGAACGCACTAATCTCAGGAAATACTGGTCCGATTTAAAAAAATTTTAAGGCTTTATGTCATGACGCTGGAGACAAGGCATCAATGAAAAAGGTTGCAAAAACGGGGAAGTGAGGCTAACGAAGTTGCGCGGGTCATCTAGTACTATTTTAAAATAGCTGAAAGCGTTTTAAGATTAACATAAAACATAGATTAAGCCGTAGTGAGTGAAAATTGATATAAGCCTATTATACCAATTATGTTGATGAAAAAACCAAATAGTAAATTATACAAACGCAGGCGCACCTACACGAACACACGCTAAATACGAAAGTAAACTAACCACCATATTTAAGCTTAGCACACATAAATGTTGACAATGAAAAACTATCTATTTGGAACTCGCATAAAAAATATTAATTTACTATGATCTGAATATTTAAGTTATACGAAAATATTTTAACTACTTCACTTACCAATTAAACGCTAGAGGGACATAATTACCATATGCCAATGCGCCTCTTTAACTAAGAATCTCGAAGACATAAATAAATATAAAAAATTCTATTTCATCACGGGAATATACCTACTTTAGTTCGAATGGTTTGGTTTGGACTTTACTTTGGTTTGAATGGAACCTTTTACAGAAGATAGCGTCAGCATGCAAAATAATATACATATTTTTATGTGAATGTTTTACATACAATGTTAAAACTCCAAATAAAATATTATTTGTCAGCCTAAACAAATGACAAACGAACAAACGAAGGACACAAGTGCAATGGAATTTACAAGAAAACATCAAAAATGCGTCATTACAGTATAGTTCATTGGCTCAAAACATAAGGAATATAATTGCTTGGCATTATGAAAAACTCGGATATTTTTAAGTAGGAATCAAACGGTTAAAGTGAAAAACAAACAGTCATAAAAATTACGCTAGCAATTTTAGGAAAAGGCTATGACAGAATGTCTCAATGCGTCAAGTCATATTATTCATGTGATGACAACCAACTGTACTTCTAATATTTGGATACCTACCTACACTACATGTATATACAAAAGAACTAAAGACTTTATGTTTGTTTGTTTTCTTCTCGATGACTAAAAGGACTTTGATAATATTTGCCTCAAAGGTAAGAAGCCTAAAATAATACGAAGTACAAATCCGCCCGAAGTTACCAGTTAAAATATTATTGGCCCAAATGATTCACATAGGACCAATATGGATCGCCCTGACATGGCCCAAGGGCAATTGAAAACCGGCAAAAACTATACAAGCAAAAACGTTGTGAATAGATCGATTGTTAGTTTTTGCTGATTTTTTTCATGGCTAGTTGTTGAATACCATTTTTTTTTTCGTTGAATCTTAAGGTCGAGAAATCTTGATGGAAAGATTATGTTTTTTTTAAAGAATTTAGAGATGGGTGAGAATTTGAGAAACTTGGGATTCTATGACGGCTGTTGTTAAGGATTATTAAAAAACAACCTTCACATTTTAATGTGGTCGGTGACGTCACAGAAGATGATTAAATCTCCAGATGTGACGTCAGATGTGATGGTGGGATTAGGGACACATGTGTTTACTATTTTAAACTATGATAACATGTGAATATGTGGCCGAAGATATCAGCTGAGCCGGGACTTTAACATTATTTATTTTGCTTCTTACTTATATTATGTAAGTATATGATGGGAAAGATAATATTAATAATAAATATCAACCATTACCTATACCTATATTATGATGTATTTATACCAAAATTGTTTAATTAATCTATAAAGGAAATTTAACAAAAAGACCATTTCCAAATTAATGTCTTGGAAAATTTGTGTGAACTACACAATTAGGTACAGATGGTTCAAAAATTACCGGAATTTCAACTGTCGTTAATGGGCCATGGTTAGTACTTTGTACGTTGCTATAGCAACTGTTGTGCGTTCAAGTAAGAAATTATGATTTTCCAAGATTATAAAGTCTACGTTACTGAGGCATAGTGCAGCCTGCAATTGTCAGAATCAAAATTATGGACGTAAAAAAAATGAACATTTTTGTAATTTAAGAACAAATTATCGTGTTGTTTTTTATAGAATAGATGTTTATTTATTAATAATAGCAGGCTCCTGAAAATGTAGACTTGTGTAGGTACATGAATTAATATGTAGCGCAAAAAAAAATTCAGACTTTTGTCACCGCAGTTACCTGTACTTACTAATCCACACTGAAACGCGTACTAACTAGTACTAAGTCTAACCTCCTCGTTACGAGACGTTTGTACCATCTAGCACCAGTGAAGTTGACGGACTTTGTACAAGAATGTTAAATAGACGTACCTGAAACAATTAAAATAGATTTGATTATTTTACTAAACTATTTACCGGTTAAAACTGGATAAAAAGGTGTATTTGAAGGCTTAGTACTTATTGTGCAAAGATGAACATTGAAGTATTACTGTTTGACTTAGATAGTTATTGAATACTTTAAGTAAGGGCAAAATTACAAACATCTCAGGGTCAATAACGCAATGGTACTGAATTTTTTTATAACCAGTGGTGACTGTTTGCCATCAGGGTGGTCTTCATCATGATTTTCCTCGCCTTTTCCGGGTAGATTTTATTCATCATGTCTATTTATCTCGGTCACCAGTCAAATCCCCATTCTCTCGTACCTTCATTTTAACAGTTATAAAATACTTTCGTGAGTCCTTGTCAACTGAACGATCTGCCTATTTATATCACTCTAAATGACATCATAAGTAAAGCTAGAAATACCGAGTTAAGAAAAGCATTATCAGTAACCTTGGTATACATATATCCATTGAACGTCAAGCAATTCTAATCTAAATCAACTGGAATGACAAGTTGACACTCGTAATTGGATGATAGGCTCTGAAGGGCATATTTAACAATAGGTATCCGACGTGGATTCACTACGTCTAATTGACACTGTGATCGTAGAAATATTATGATAAGGGATAGCAAAAGGGTCTATGACATAATTCAAGATATATCTTACTAGCTTCCGCCCCGCGGTTTCATCCGCATAGTTCCCGTGCCCGGGAATATAGGAATACAATATAGCCTATGACACATATACACTCACAAATAACGTAGCTTTCTATTGGTAAAAGAATTAATCAGATGTTTCCAGTATTTTCGTAGCCTAATTAATAACAGACAAACTTACTACTTATAGGTAATATTAGTATACACACATGTAGTTAGTCACCTACATTGATATAAAAAAACCCAAGATGCACAGTCTCATACAAAAGTAACACTCGAAACCGTCGTCAAACACTCACCAATGATACCTACGATGTTATAATTATACTTTAAACATATTTTGTTGCAAATTCAACCTTACTAGCATGTTTAAAAGTTGTTTTTAGCACGCAGTGTACAAAAAGTAATAAAATTTTACGACTGAAGTTAGCCGGTAGGACAAGGCATGGAGTGGAGACGAATACTATCAATTAACTTTTTGTTCATAAGACATTGAGTGAGATTTATAAGTTTGAATTGTGTTCTAAACACAAATTTTCAAGTGTCAGATTGATACTACGGATCACTCTTATAACTAAAAAAAATATAATATCATAACATTGAAACACATAATTAAATATGTATTATGTTTAATAAAAAAAAAGCTACTAAAACAACTCGTCTGGTTCATCTCCGTAATTTATACATATAAATATTTGTTATTTAAAACTTAATACAAAATAGTTTCAAAGTGTGCTTATTAATTTAAACTTAACACAATAAAAAAAATCGACTCCATTAAAAAAGAACAGGGTCATTTGTATTATGCGACTAAAATAAAAGGGGCGTGTAATGTATCGTTCTTACGCTGACAAAGCCACCATTTAAATCGGCCGTATTATACTTGGACCGTTGAGTGAAGTTTTGAGACAAATTAAATCAAAATCCCACATTCCTCTCTATATTAAGTCATAAAAACAACAAAAACAAATCGATAAAGTTTTTTACTTACCGAAAATACGATATCCCATCCTTTTCTAACGTTCTAGACGTAATATTTTTACAATTTCGTAATGAACACTTCGCCATTTTTAACGAGTGTTCAGTGAGGCGAGCGACGCGAGACTATTTGAAATGAGCGCACAATTTCAATTTGTGCGCTCTTTTTATGCGGACGTTTTTGAGACGCTGAGTGTGTATCTTGGGTTTTTTTATATCAATGGTCACCTATGACATTTAGCTTTTTATAAGAGCTTTGTAGAAGCTATAATTTCGACATGACAGTTAACTTAAACATAATGTTATGCATATAAATAATTTAATCAATTCTTCAATCAAACAGTCCATTATGTTAAATTAAAAAATATCTATACTAATATTATAAAGAGGAAAGATTTGTTTGTTTGTTTGTTTGTAATGAATAGGCTCCGAAACTACTGGACCGATTTCAAAAATTCTTTCACCTTTGGAAAGCTACGTTATCCCCGAGTAACATAGGCTATATTTTATCCCTGTATTCCCACGGGAACGGGAACTACGCGGGTAAAACCGCGGGGAGGCAGCTAGTTTATAATAAATAGGCAAACCGTGTCATTGACTGAGGCCAAAATTCAATATCTGGGTTAAGGTCAACTTAGGAATAGTTTAACTGCTTTATAGCCAATAAATGTAGGTGTAGCGGTTCCGATTTGCATACAATTATATATTTTTGTGTGTCGTATAAATTACTATAGGCGAGCCGTGACGTCACTGGGAAGTATCTTGTTTACATAGTTATTACAGCCATATTTTATGGTAATGTTCATATTTTTTTACTAAAATGGTAATTTTGTATGTGTTATTATTTAGTTGGATGGAAACAATTTAAGTACATATATAAGTTGCTGAGCTGAACTATCGCCAAGCATATACAAGAAATTTTCCTTATTCCAGAGTTACGTCATATAACTCTCACTATTAGTACAATCTAGCCTTAAGAAATAATCTGACCATCAATAGTTTCCTTAGTGTATGTTTTAAGGGTTCTAGTGTTAAGTAAAGTAACTACGCATCGAGAAGTGTTTTCAGGTAGTTGCACTTGAGAGCCAGAAAAGCTTTGTGCCAACATATTTACAATCCTTCGATGATGCGGTGAATAAAACACACAATTTAAATACTATATATTTACTGTATATAGGTATATTTCAACAGCCTACATTCACTATCTATGGAGATAATTTAATCATAAATACATACACAATGCGCTAATCTTATCACGCCCTCCGCTCACGTGACTTATTGTAAGTGGTCATTGAACTAATTGCACATACATAAATGAACCTTTATCATCATCAGCTCATATACGGCTCCACTGTAGGATCACGAGACTCCCCTAACGACCAGGAAGTTTAAGTCACAGTCCACCACACAGGACTAGTGCGGATTGGCAGAGTTCGCATGCCTTTAAATGTGACATATCGGGCATTCAGGCTTTTCCTAACTGCATGAACCTTATTTAAAATGAATTATGAACAATTGACCAATGATGACGAATTTATTAACTTTCTTAGAAGTTTAACAGGCAGTTCAAGCTGTCAATTAAAAGTATAGGTAGGAATAGAATATTGTTTCGAAGTATGTATGTAATCATTTCTCAAGAATATTTGTAGCTGTATCGATAAAAATCACGGATGAATGGAATATGATTGGATGTAGTGGTGCGGGCCAAATATGATTCTCCTACAGATTACCGCCAAATCCTATTATTTGGGATACCTATCTATTCCAAGATCTACATGTACATATGTGT
This sequence comes from Thyatira batis, assembly GCA_905147785.2. Classification (NCBI taxonomy): domain Eukaryota; kingdom Metazoa; phylum Arthropoda; class Insecta; order Lepidoptera; family Drepanidae; genus Thyatira; species Thyatira batis. The sequence goes on along the minus strand of LR990497.1, from coordinate 3,316,218 downwards.
TTTTAAAATAAGGAGATAGGTTTGTATGGATCTGGACTATAAAATCTTTATGTCTTACATGTCTATATTCCTTCCGCGCTTACTTCTTATAAACTGCAAGTAAACTGCTTCACATCTGAAATTGGTACTATTTAAGTACAAACTTACTACGCTATTACCTACATATGTTATATTGGGTTATCTATCTATTCCAAGATATACATGTATATGTGTTTTTAAAATAAGGAGATAGGTTCGAATGGATCTGGACTATAAAATCTTTTTGTCTTACATGTCTATATTCCTCCTCCCGCGCTTACTTCTAGCCTGCAAGTAAACTGCTTCACATATGAAATAGGTACCTACTATTTAAGTACGAACTCACTGCTCAATTACCTACATATGAAATATGTTTATTTATAACAAATAAAGTAGATAACAAAATCTTTTGTTCTCCATCTTTATCTAGCTACGATACAACTTTGCTTATGAATATTACAATAATGTTACATTTATAAGCCATCCTCGTAATATATCTAAACAATTCAATTCTATATATGTAGATTTACATAGTTTGTATATTGTTATTCATTTTAGATAACCCATTACGTTAGAGATACCGGCTTATTAGACACGTCGACGATACACTATTGCAGGCTTCAGATGAAAGATATAATTGATTTCCATGTTTGTATTTTCATGAAATATGTAACCTATGTAATTTTATGCGTAAAATCCTTTACCGATTGCTAAATTAATATTAAATGAGATAGGTATATTATAACTACAAGTTGAGCAATCAGTTACTATGGTTTTCTATGGAATAAGGTTACCTAAACGTTTTTTCAGTTCATAGTATCAAATGTAGATGTTAAAATTAATTTTATTAAAAAGCCGATGAAATTGCGGACGGACCACTTTGTAATTATAAAAGTATAGGAAACTTTTTTTGGTTAGTAAACTATAAATATGATCTAGCATTTACAAAAAAAAATATAGTATTATACATTAATTAGAACCAAAGATTAACTTTATTATATATCGCACAGACATATTCTTTAGTTATGTCTTATTCAAACAAACAGTGTAGTTTGCGGTTTAATATGTCATATTATTATAACAATATTCCATCCTCTGGTAAATATTTATTAAAAGCCGAGTCTAACCGAGCTCTGGCAATAAACGGCTTTATGAAAAGCAATATCGTTTCGATCACGTATCGTGCCAGTTTTTGCCGTCCTCTCTTGATCATATTAATTTCTATTCCACGCATAGTTATGTAGGGAATGTTTGGTTGATTTGTTTATTTTCGCCTTAAGAATTCGGATGTGCTGGTTAGAAAATAAACAGCTAGAGCGAATGTTGCGCATGTTACGTAAGTTTTTGTAAATTTCTGTATACATATTAAAATATCTCATATATCTTCCATGTGCAAACAGCGAACCGTTACATTTTTATTTTATTTACTGATAACAGTGAAAAAACAGAAAACTATCACAAGTATTTTATTATTTAGTACTCAAACTGATAATAGAGTCATTTTTATAGAATTGATTACAAAACCCTGTGATAAGGAAAATATATAGGTTGTTAGGAAAATAAGGCATTGAGGTAAAGTAAAATACCTAGATACCAGATATGATTCAATATGTTTAAATATGGTACTTGTTATACATCTCAAAACATTGATAAATTCAGGATGTGCGAAACACATGTCACAGAATTTTTTATGAACTGTCATTTTGACATACGTCAGACAGGAATCCCCAAATCACTAACCGGTTATAACTGGTTAGTTAAAGTGGATAGAAGACTCGACAAAACCCCGCAAAGGCTTAAACTGTAACGAAGGGACTTAGTCAAACAAACTGGTGGAAGAAGACAAACCTGATCACAAATATATCTCGGACAGAATATCAAGGGGACGATTTATAAACTAAGCACGTTTGGTTTTAGCGACTCGACTTCGTGCACCCGGTGATCTAAAATACTAGGAACTTAAAAGGGTTGGCGAAAGATATGTTGGACATTTATAGGAAACTAGTCTTCAATATTCCTGGTATAAAAGTAATCTTGAGTTATTCCAGAACATATTCTAATTCTGTGCTAAATTTCATCGCGATCCCTGCAGCCGTGTTGGGGTTAAAGAGTTACAAACATATACCTTTCTATACTCCTTTTCACAAACTTTCGCATTAATGATATTAGTACTATACCTATTTTCACAGTTAAAGCGATAATAATAAAATTGTTATAAACCAAAATCGTGAAGTCACAAGTGCTCTTGTATTGATTTAAGTAGTTTATCTTTACTGACTGCTGATTTTTGAACAGTCGGGTAAAAAAAAATACCTTTTAAAATTAAAGGTATTTAATGTGTTGTAAGTTCCAATTTTAAATCATTAAAATTGACATGTTTGAATTTATCAACTCAAGCCCTATTTGTTTTTTAATTTAATTGAAGACCAACCATGGTACACGTGTTAGGCATCGCTGCTACAAATTATTTTGACCTTAATATTGAAGGCGAAATCAATTTACTAAGACAATACTTATATCTATCTATTCTATGCTAATCCAACCAAGGATTATTATTGAATGAATAAATCAGATGAATCTATAAAATCATTATTAGGTCTAGATGTGATTGGAAGATTGAATATTTTAATCATGACCATGCTAGTATTCCCTGAACCAAGCGTTATGTACATTTAACTGTAGATCGTAAACCTAAAATACGGTAGCGTTTGTAAACAATTGTCCTATTTCTCTATATGTTTGTTTTTATTGTCGTGTTAAGCGGTCATTCGTCTTATAGTGGGACATTCTATTAAGTATTATAGTCGGGCCTTCACTTAGAAAATAAAGTCACGCACGGAGACGGAACTGTGTTATGTTGTAGGACAACATTCACGTACTTAGGTGCTATTTTCGAACGGTTTTAGTATAGGACTCTCTGCCCTTTATGTGCAGCTGACATTTCCAAATGTCTGTGTAGTGCAAACGTGATAAGATTTGTAAATGGACGCCAAAAGCAATCTTTTTTCTGTGGCATTTTAGTTCGCGACACGCATTTAGACAATTTGATACTGCGTTATGTTACTCAAATAGCGTATCCAGGTTTTTATGTTCCATGGCACAAAAAACACATAATGGTGATATTTTTATTTTGAATATCTTTATGTAGGATCTCATTCAGTGTATCTAACATGTTTTACTAGAAATATTATATAATGATGCATAACATTACACAGAATGAGATAACATCTTCTAAGTCCACTTTGGCATGCAGCAAAACATTAAGTTTCATTTCGTGTTACAGAAACTATTTGTACCTAAGTGACAGTGTTTTGTTTTGTATGATACTTTCTCCAATTTCTTGTCAAAAAGCATTCAAGCATTTTAGCTACCAACACAATACAAAAACAACAAAATATATCTTACAGGTGAACTCAATCTTTCGATCAAAAAGTCTGAATCCCAAAACCCCAAAACAGACATTTACACTTCGAACAAAGAAAGAACTGATAAAAGATTTATAAATCGTGTCCCTATAGAATTGAAGATGGACTGCTGAACTACATAGCGTACCTAGTTGTATGGGGCAGAATAACAACTAATGCATGCTAAGTCCCTTCACACTTTGCAGGGTCACCTACTCGCCCATATACGGATAGGGTTGTCTAAGATATATTTGTTTCCCATAAGTTAAAAAAATTGGTTGCCTGTAAAGTCGGTATACGGGCGAAAGTTTTACGTGACAACGACGCAAGGGACGCGTGCCTTTCACTTTTTATGTCTGTCTCTCTCGCTCTTAGGCGGGCTAACCATGCCCGAGTGGAAGGGACGCGTGCCTCTCACTCGCTCTCATTGTGAGCGCATAACGTGAGCGGAGCGTAACGCAGTTTCTTGAAGTGTCACCCGGCAAACCAATTTATAAGACGTTGTCACGTCAAAAATATTGATCACATTTCTACGGAATGGCATATTTTCGTAATACTTACTCGCAATTGGCTAAGAAAAACGATTTGCCTAATTATATTTCAAAGAAAATATGGCTACAACATGTTACATAAGACATTGATTTATTATTACTAAGTCAAGAAAACAAACCGTTAATAAATAAATAGTGCGGTAACGAAAACAGACGACTTGACAGCCCTATAGGGCGAGTGTAGTGAATATTGAAACGTGGGTATTTGACGAAACACGTGGATTTAACTCCTTTTGAGCACTCATACATTATTCATGCTCTAAATTACATTTGTGTAAGTAGATTATTTTGTGCGATGGAAAATAGCATTTATGTCAAGAGCATAAAGCTTATAAAGGTTAAGTTCGTGGAAGTGGTTCATTTAAAGTCAAAATAAACCCGATAAGTATTTGTGTACTCGTATATTTAAGCAGCGTTTTATTGTTAATGATTTTGTTATTATCCCTTTGAAACACGTATCAAAATTTCAACACCAACGAAATATGACATTAATGCGAGAACTTTACAATCTGTGGTGACAACCAAGGCTTAAAATAAGCATTATTTTGTGCCATCATTTTTATTATCTTTTTTCTTTACGAATATAGCAACACATAGCGTCGAACGACTAGTCTTGAACTCTTTCTAAGAGCGAAGCCGTGTTTTCCTGCCCACCATGTCGCGACATTTCCGCTAAGTAAACTCAAGGAAATTGACATAATAAGGCGATGTAATGTACCCATGTGAGAAAAACCTCAGACTTGCCGGTACTTTCTGAATCTAAACTTATGGAGATACGAACATTTACAGGGTTCAAAATTCTGATCCGTACAAAAGTTAATTATTACCTACCTATTTCTAATCGCAAAATTACGAATAACCTTTGATAAAGAGGTTACTAACATCATTTTATTAAAACCGCCATTAAAATATGAAGTTTAAAGACAAGTTCTTTGTTACTCTCTCGGTAAATTACCTATTATAAGTACGCAATCATATCGGCAACAGACGTTCATTATTAGTAGAAACTTCAACCGCCAACCGCAACTGTTAAGCATCTAACGAGTATAACAGTTTGGCGCAAAGTTATCAATGACAGCTGCGCACGCGCAGTGAAAGCGCAGTGATACGACCGCTAACTAAAATGATTTATATTGTGCCGTCGATAATTTGACGATCAAATAAATGCTCCTCGATATGTCTTTTACGATGCACATAAACTTAGTGTATCTTATGTTAATAAAATTCATGATACGAGCATGACACATCGGTAAGTGCTCCTCACTAATAAATATTTCAATTCGATCAATTTATAATACGGTCAAAGTCAATATTTATTCTCGTTGGGTAAGATAGGATAGTGACAGGTTCTATTACCTTTATGAATTATGCATGTACCTAAACCTAGTGGGGAGGCGATTACTAGAGTTTCAATTTTAGAAAACTACCTGAACTTAAATAGATCAACTGCCCCTTCTGCGCGGAAGTTAGGTATATATTTTAAAACTGTATTCGTTACCATTATTTTAGTTGCACTGCACTTACTTTTAGCGTTCCTATACCAATAATAAATAAGCTTTATATCTATCAATGTTAACATGCGTCGATAATAATATCTTCAGTAGGAAACGAAGTAGAAAATTGCTTCTGCAGTCCTAACCTAACAGAGAAAATTAACATTATATGGCCCATTGATACTTTAATATCCAATTTGTTGGTAACAGGCGAAAGGGAGGTTTTTCTTGGAAACTCATCAAGCATATTGAAATAATAAGGCCCACGTTTAATTAAAACGCAAGCTAAGACTGATTTTTAATCTAGACCTTGTCCGAGCCTTAAGACTGCGTACGTGCTCTGCTGAGATTGCTATTTAGATTAAGCTTCTTTGTACAAAACTAGTTATTTATATAAAAACTACTAACTAGTTTTACGTCAGGATTGTAAAGCTTTACATTGGTACGACTTATTTGCGTAATACAGACATAATATTTAAAATAACAGTCTGAGTTTGCTTTTGGTACGGAATCTTCGAACCATAACATTTCTACCTTCGTCTCGACTTTATAAGCTACGTAGAAGTGTAAATACAGTCGTCTACGTTTATGATATCATTTAGCATTTTACGAGAGCTCCAAAGTGCTACCTAAGATGTTTTTATGTATAAAAGTCATTGACTTTTAGTCTCAATCTTTTCTAAATAAAATTACACCATTATCCAAATGTAACGGTTGTATTTGAATATCGAATGTATTTTTTATAAATATTTCGCCGTTTATAAGGATTATCTGGAAGACCCTTCTTCAGTATTCATCCCAAGTAAACTGAAAAGCCTTTTATTTTATTAGTCGAATAAGGATATATAATGAATATATAATGAAACTGTAGATAAACATTTTTAGGACTAATTATTTATATTTTACATAGGTATTTTTACATTTCATTATCTTTGACAACAAAAATATAAGTAGTTAAGATGGTAAATAAAATAACCCCTAGAAACTACTGTAATTTATAAATATGTTATGTTCAGTTACATAGGGTACCAAAGTTTCAATAAGAATAATATGCTTAATCTTGGGCAGGTGATATATTAAGTCTTAGTTACACATTGTTAACAAATTAACAGCTATAAGCTTTTGATTATTATTGTGTTAATGACTTTATTTTAATTAATCTATAGCAATCCCATTTTTATGATATTTTTTATGGTCGACGTAAAACGTTAATTTTAAGGGATATCCATAAAACACAAAATTAATGTATATAAAATGGTATAACGTTTATGTCATTTAACAAAACCAAATTTGGGTGGAGAAATAAAAAAAATCTACATATCACTCAGAAGATACTACAGTTAATTCATATAAATCCAGCTTATAATTTCCACTTTATAAGTAACTGACATATTTTTTTAATACACCATCTAACCCAAACTTCCTAATACATAGTTATGAGTTGGACTTATCAATCTTTAATGATCTTAAATAATACTTGTATGAAATACATTTGATCAACAAATAAATGTGACCTTAATTAATCAATCATAAGCAACATTAATTTCCATCCACACCTTTGTTAGTGTCGCATGGACATCGCTTATCTATCGATTGTTCTATCAAACACTGGACTATCAGTCATTATTAGACTTATTGAACGATAACGGTAAAATGATTAAGGGCATATTGACTATAGTAATGCTGAATAAACAATGAAAGCAATATTATATTGACCGCGACTATTGACAATTGGTTCGAGTAGTATTTCTCCGTAGAATTTGTAAATATTGGTTTGAAGCTATCAATTAGTCTTTAAAAAGTATTTATTTCCATCACGTTTTTAGTGCCATTGGTCTAGTCCTACTCTTCTTTTTATAATCATTATTTTAATTTATTTATGGACGGACTTAGCATACCTAAGTCAGCAGTTGACGATGGGTGATGATGAGGAACATTTATTTTTGTATTATTTAAAAATAAATACCATTCCAACCGTGCCCTTTAATTTATTACAAGTTTTCGTCTTAGAGGAAACAAAACATTTTATTTTCCTCTAGTCCCTTTTCAAGATGTCGGACCACCAGGCGGCGGAACTCAACAAATCATTTAGGTATAAATTATTGTTACATGTGTTATGTACCGGAAATAGGTGACTTATACTTACTACATTTAGGTGAAAGATATTTCTCATGAACAACGACGATAAGAGTGGCAAAAACTGACGAACATTCATCCTGAATAGTTTAAAGTAGTTAATAATATATTATAAATAAAGTTTTATAGTTACATTGGCCTCAATGAGAAGGGAATAGAGTCCACAGTCCACTCGAGTATCGCAAGTAGGTACAAAATCAATTACCTTATGATATATTCACGCACGTCCAACCAACAATTACCGTACATTATTTAGGAAATTATATAATCGTTTGCTAAAAGTAAATCGATACCTATTTAAATTACGAGCATCGAGTTATGTGTTCGGTATATTATAAAGCAGACAACTGAGTTCATTAACCCCTGTACATACATACATACATACCTATATGTTTGTATGTATGTGTGAACAATAACAATTGTAGTGGCGATTACTTCGGCACGAACGGACCGTCTGTGTATTCGTCCGATAGTTTGGTACCTTTTCAAAACCATGATATGTGAACCAGTTTTCGAATGGATAAGGTATAGTTTATTAAAGTGTTGAGTAGAGTTGACACCGTTGATATCAAAGTCACATGACTTATAAGGAAAATAATGACGACTGTATATAGTATCCATGAGTATAACTAAGTTTCATTAATCAAAGTATATTAAGAAGCCGGCCTAACTGTCGGAATATGGCAACAATTTATAGGAGAAATTTAATTTTTTATTAATAGAAAAAACACTCGGTATAAACAAGGGCGTCAAAAATTCTATTTGAAATATGATATCTAAAATCCTTATCGAATACAATGGAGATACTAAGCTTATAGGCAAATATATAAATTTAAATATCTCCAAAAGAAATACACCATATCCAAGCAAACTCGAAATATACTATCATTCATGTACAATGTACCTACGTATCAAACAACATCTGGCCCGTGGCATTGAAACATCACCGTGACGAATGTGATAATATTCTTATTCGGAGCCACTCGATTCAATGGAGATCACGATTTATTACCTGCCCGAGTGGAGAGGTACACTACAGTACATGAGTCCAATTCAATACGTTAAAATGACTCTAGTTGGTAATCGTTTCTCAGTCTGTCTCTTTCGTTAACTACGGCATCACGTGAGAGATCCGTTCTTGAAAAAGGTCGCATCAGCCTTTTAGGGAATATAAAAGCAGTACATAGTTATAGAATAACACGCGAGGTTAATACCTTCAACGATAAAATCAGCTTAATTGGATTAACACCTTTATAAGGCTGTGGTCTATAATATTATTAACTTTAATTATTACGTTATTTATGTTCCCTGTATATTCAAATAACGTAAGTATATTTTAGCTTCGTGTTCCGTTATTCGAAATTTAGGTCAAACTGCGACATTTATTTAGGCACATAAAGAAGTGATATGGTTTGATTCAATAGTAGGTAGATTTAAGATTTTATCACCTTCTACCTATTTTTAAATAAATAATGAATTATAATCAATTATTATATGTTGTAAATTCTGTATATCTATCAGAACTTCTATCATATAATTTGAAGAACACTTTTAAATATAAATCTTAACGTACTTACAGATGAATAGTATACGAAGTCTATTTGAGCCAGTAAATTACTATCTCATTAGAGTAACATACCTAAAACAATAGATTGAAATGATTAATTACTCTTTAATTATCCTAATGTCTGTAGTACTGAAAATGACGTGATTTTTCTTTTATTCTTTAGAATATGAATAGGACTTTAATTCAGCAACAGTTAACGTTGTAACCTTGGTCAGAAAGTATTCTGTTAACAGCTTAAGGCCATACAAATAAATAAAATATCTAAGTATGTAATTATTATAATATGCAACGATGTAGGACATTACGTATTAGCGCCGACTACATATTATAAATGCGAAAGTTTGTGAGTATGGATGGTTGGATGATTGTAACTCTTTCACACCAAAACTGCTGAAGGAAACTGCTTGAAATTTAGCACAGAGTTAGAATATTTTCTGGAATAACACAAGGCTTCTTTTTATCCCGGGAAAATTGATGGTCCCGGGAACGTACTTTGTTGAAGGACCACGAGTGAAACTGCGGGACGGATATAGGATAGTAATTTGCATCTGTACAATTAAGAGTCATTAAATGTTTTAACAACGGTTTCGATAATAACGGGTAATTAATTTTGATTAAGAAAAAGTCTATTCGCAAAATGATTATGTTTATTCAGTGACGCTGATGCCTTGGGCTGTTCATATTATATACGTAGAATAATGAGAACCCTGGAGTATAAAAGCACTAAGATATATCACATAAATATAAATGATGACACCTGTAATTACATTCCGGGGGTCTTATAGCTTTATTGAATACTAGCTGCCTCCCCGCGGTTTTACCCGCGTAGTTCCCGTTCCCGTGGGAATACAGGGATAAAATATAGCCTATGTTACTCGGGGATAATGTAGCTTTCTAAACGTGAAAGAATTTTTGAAATCGGTCCAGTAGTTTCGGAGCCTATTCATTACAAACAAACAAACAAATCTTTCCTCTTTATAATATTAGTATAGATACATATCGTAAAAACTTCATTAAGTTACGACTATTTATAGCCATTAAGTACGACGATTAGTTAAGTTTTATGGTAACTAGTGGTGTGGAAATGAAAGACAAAATATGTGATAAATAAGAGTGTTACAAAAACTTGGTTGAGCAACAAAAATCTCTTGGTTTTTATGATCTGAGATGCCTACAAAGCCTTACCTTTGAGGAGATAATTAAAAGAATTGTTCGTTTGAGCACTAAAGCACTGTTTTAATTCTGCCTTATCTTTCAGCTTTTGTGCAAAGTGAATTGGTGAAAGAAATGTTAGTACCTACATTAAATTAAACAGAAGAATAGCGGAGTCGGCTTTACTTCAATTCACGAGTTACCTATTGTGATTGGAAGTTGTATAAAACTTAAATAACCTTCTGTTTTTTGTACTTAACAAAAAAGGCTATACAACAAGACATATAAAAGTTATAAAAAAATAAAAGATTATAACCGATTGAAAAATTATTGGATTGTATATTGCTGCATCCGATTTCCTTCAGATAGTATCAAAAATTATTAAGGCCCTTTGTATTCTTAGAACGTTTAAAAACTGGATTATTATCAACATTACCTATTATATAACTATGAATTGTATGCTCAAATGCTTCCTTACAAATTGTAAATGGATTCTATGGAAAAAATACCGATTCAATAAACGAAGCATGCAATTGAAGGGATATCTTATGCCCATTACGGGGGTTGAGTAAAAACCATTGATTCATGTGGGAAAGTGGCCTCACGTCCCTTTCTATGGAGTACTTGACAACCGGTCCCGTTCATGTACCATCATAGCCCCATAACTTATTATCGAACGGTCTTATTCCAATAGTGGTAGAGATCAATTTCGAATAAAATATCTTATTGGATTTCGGTAGTATTATGGTTGTATCTAATGTAAATATGCATTCTTAGGTTTTATTTGTTCATCACGAGGGCTGGAAAGTAACATGACAGAGTAACTGCTTTATCCTGTTTTAAACCCATCAGATTGAATGTTATTTTTTATTAGACTTAAGTTTCTTATACCGTAGACTCAAAGTTAAATGTCTAAAAAAACTTTGTTCTCGTATGCAACTCCTCTCTTTGATAAAAAGAAAATTATTATTATTAATAATATATGTTTGCGGCGCCCGCAACGTTTTAACTTACCTGCATAAAGCAGGCAAAAGCTTTAAAGAATATTATTACCTTAGCCATTTACTTAATTCACTCAAGAACAAAAAATGATTTTAAATCTGCAAGAGCAGACCTTAATGGCATAACATCATTTAAGATGCCAATAAGTTAAAAATTACCTTCGGCTCGAAATGGATTTTCCTCAAGTGATCAAGTAACACTTTCATAAAAACAGGCCCCAGGAGTAATAGCCGGATAAATTGAGAAGCTCAACGATTGACATGGCGTTGAAAGCGCGGGACCAGTTTCTGATTGGATGGGATTTTTCGAAATCGATTCGACGTCCGAACTCTCGTAATAATCTTACTCCATTTTTGGTAGCTCGCGTGACGTGAATAATATTATATATTTTTTCTTCTCCTTCTCGTAGTTCGTTTTCGATTTCAAAAGTTCACAAGTTTAAAATGTATTGGAATGCAAATTACGAGTAATTTTCGCAACGAGCTGCCGATGCATAATGGGTCTTATCTGATTTGCTTGTTTAACTTATCGATTGAGAGAATACATTTTATTCACAATGTTGACACGCTGATATTTAGTAAATAATAAATATCCAGTAATAACATAAATTTACTTCACTCGGCTACAAACATGGAGAGTACAAGTAATATAATTTTACCACCATCAACACGCATTGTTTCAACCCGCATTGTAACAACAAAAACCTAACTATATTGGTTGCAGTTCCATTGTGAAATGCCCTATATTTCAAACAAACGAAGTGGCTCGTAAATCTTATGCAACCATCGATACGAATATGAACAATACATGTCGCCCTTATGCATAATACATTGCCGATTTAACTCTACAACTTGCAGATGCAATAAATGCATGCACAGCAGTGTATATTGATATAATGTATAAAGTCAACGACATAGATGAAGTAGTTGGAAGTAGGGCAGGTATTGGATTACGTGCAAGCGCCGTCCGCGACGAAAGACAACTCCTCGAAGATGTAAATGAGGGAAGCTAAATTGAACAAACAGACAATCGCTGTCAATTACTAGTGAAGATGTTTCAATGGATGCACAGGTTCAAATGTGGAATGTCAAAAGCTAGAAGATGATTTAGATTATAAATCTATTTGATGCATGTTTCCCCACTTATGATATAAGGAACCCTAGTATGAAATTACTAATATGTTATCTCAATCACGTTTCTATTTCTATCTGATATTTGACATAGGCTTTCTCCAAGATAGATAGCACGATCATTCTCGTAGTGCTTATAAACTAAACAGCTGCTCTTAGATCCACTGGTTGGTTTTAATTAAAGATTTCATCACAGATACCCAACGACCATTAATCATGATTCTACTTCCTTCTATTGGCCAACTTATATTTCCAACGAGAAACAAATATTTTAAAAAAATTTGAGAGGTGTCAAGGGACACCCGGATGGAACGAAGTTCCTTTCGATTAATTAGTGAAGGAATTGTAATAAAATTTATTTTTTCTTAAGTTATAATAATATATTTTGTACGCACATCAAGTAGTAGGTACTATTGTGCGCGCGGAACTAGTAGGCCGCGCCTTAAGCAACGCGCCGCTCGGCAAAGCTCGGCCACGCTCGGCCCCGCTCGGAAAAATGTCGTTACAGCTTTTTTTGGTCTTAATATTTCCGACAAGCCCCCTTTCGCAACGCGCGATAAGGAACTAGGTATACTTCGTTCCAATAACCAACAACTTTCAGTGAATTTAAATCGTGAATCTCCTTTCATTGTAATCAGAGACAAGGACAAACTGAGAAGGGATCTAAAGAGCACAAAAGCCAAAACAACACGCAAATCCGAAGATCGGCCGTGACATATCCGCGGTAATCCAACCGAACCCTTCGAGAATGTAGACGCTTCGATCGCGTCGAGAAATGCATGTCTCACTCTTATGTAGGGTTGTCTTTCTTAACATGTCGAAAGATAAAATTTATAATATGAAAATTATTAAAGTGTAGGTTAAATTAAACCGTTGTTGTGTATTTTTTGGTCGGTACTATTATAAGATGCATTTTTTGCACGTTTTAGGCAGCATCCATATGCTAAAACATAATAGTGTATCTCTAGTGTAGATATTAATGGTACAAGCATTGCTTAGTTTTATGAAAATATATTACGTAAATATAAAAATAAATGTATTATTCCATAAATATCCTGGATATTTCATTCAAATTCATTCAAGTTACAATATACAGTGCTTTATGAAAACTATAAAACCACAAATATTTTTATATCGTTATTGTGACAACCCTATTCGTAAGGGGATTTGATAAGAAACGGTACGTGCCTAAATCGAAATGATTTTAAGAACGTATTACAAAAATGCGTCACTTAAAAACACGAATTGATATGTCAAAGAATTTAATACAACGTTTTTTTAAATACTTGGTTACTGCAATAACAATGTTTGATAAGGAAATAATATGTCACCACGTGTTAATTGTTTTGTAACTCTATAAAAGTGATAAACACTTAATTAATATGCACTATATATTAACAACATTTCTTTTATACTTTTATTAAAAATTATACTTATGTTGTTTTTATCTACTTTTAAGTTACTATGCATGTAATATATTTAATAATATGCAATAAATAATGTAGTTTTCTGAATTTATGTATCCATTAAAACTAATAATTATTTAAATATCCTAATATAATAATTTGAATGAATAAGTATAGAGTTCAGTAGAAAAAGCCATTCACGCACGAAGCTGTGTGAAATTGTTGACAAAAACCAGCTGGTAACAATACAAATTCACCGAAGTCAAACACAAAAGGCAAACAATAACAAAACAACGTATGGACGTAAATATATTACGCCGCGAGCAAACGACACTCGCATAAAATTTGTGCGAACTGCGGGAAAACGGCAAGTTTGGCCATTCATAAAAACTGGATCCATGGAGCCTATGAATGAGTTAGCAGATGGAGGGAGTAGGGCTGATGAAGCACCATGTGTTATGGATGTATTCGGTGTGGGGCAACACGGGCATTTGCATTTGATAGCAATCTGCTTCATGGGATCTTTTGGTGGTCCTAAAATGGATTTTCCGCGACTAGGCGCTTCACCTATATTTGGTCTATACTGTAGCTATTTACATTGTACTCGGGAGCAAAGTTAGGTTATAGGTGCTAGGTAAAAACTAGCCTTAGCTGCTAGGGGAATTGCTGAAGTGTTGCCGACCTATTTTTCAAAGTTGAAGATGTAGCAAAGCCGATATTAACTATATATAGCTGTAACATAAATATATCATCATATAATGTTATGATGTTTAAAGTGTATAGCGGTTATTTATAAAATGGAGGAAGTGCTGTCTATAGTTAGTAAATAATATTTTGGCCCATCCTTAATACCACCCTGGATACACCTTCCCGTATAGGTATTTTATACGGGTGGATGAAAATCAGCATTCATATTGCTTAGCTTGGTGGTAGGATTTCTCCCTACCCGTTATATTGCTATTATAATTTGGATAAATTATATTCGTATATTTGAAGATACCTTTTGTTGTGACCAACGTAGAAGACATAGTCTATGAGTGATACAATCACAATAGACTTGAAACTCTAACCAGAAGCAGCTGTCAAACGCATAGATTGACAATTATTGTCTCCAATCGTGGGTCCAAGGCGAATCCAAAGTAGTATTAAACAAGAGATATTAATACAAGTAATGGCACTTTAACAGCTCACATCAAAATTACGCAACTTACAGGTTATGGATGAAATGAGTCGATATCGTGAAAGTACTGAGCTCAAAGTTACAGACACTGATTACTGATGACAAATATTGATTTGACTCGCAAGTCGTGATATGGTAGACGGGAGAATAAAAAGAGACTTATTCTTTGTCTTAAAGTTATTAATCGATGGAATTGTGCTTGTGGTAAATCAATTTATATGGACACCTAGCATCTGATCTACGGTTTCTACAACGTTTCCGGGATCTTCAACTTACCCGGGATAAAAGTATGATCAAGTATGACCTATGTCCTATTCTATTCTAGGACATATTCTGTCTCTGTGCTAAATTCATGTATTGATCTAAACATTCGCATTTATAATAACAATTTCAACATCACCAAAATTCACTAATATAACCCTAAAACAAAGTTAATACAACCTAATGTATCGGTAGGTACATCTAAACACAGTACTAAATTAACGAACCGCGACACCAAAACTTTTCGTTCATAAATCAAAAAGTTTCCTAGGGATTCCAGATAAAATAAATTCTAACTTAAATAATTATATTGACTTGTCCGAACTTTAACCTCCCGTCGTGTTTTGAGTGTTAAAATATTTATTTCACAATCTCAGCGTTTGGTCAGTACAAGATAATAAAAAATAATAAATAAAGACGTATTCACTGATACAAATGTAATTACATAAACTCATTAGATTTACATAATATCCACAAATATAACTGCCATTTATATAGCGTGTCTATATATTGCACACCTACATAATTTATTAAGATACGTTTCGAATTTTATTTTAGTTACGGGATTTCTGCTTTCATTATATTTAATGAATGCACAGAATATGCTCTGATTTTTTTTAATGGAACTACCCCAGTATTGAAGCAACGTTCTGACTCTACTAAAAGGTTTTACCATATTCTTTTTAATAATGTTTTGAAAGCGTTATACAAAAATGTCACCAAGTATTTATGTATTTTATCGACCTGGGACATTTGTTGAATGTCCAAGTTATTATGTGTGTATTTCGAAAACGGCTGTAAACACTACGGAGTCATAACTCTGTGCCAATTGCTCTGCCAATCTATACTAATATTATAAAGAGGAAAGATTTGTTTGTTTGTTTGTTTGTTTGTTTGTAATGAATAGGCTCCGAAACTACTGGACCGATTTCAAAAATTCTTTCACCTTTGGAAAGCTACATTATCCCCGAGTAACATAGGCTATATTTTATCCCTGTATTCCCACGGGAACGGGAACTACGCGGGTAAAACCGGGGGGAGGCAGCTAGTACTTAATAACATTGCGGGTTTATGCGGTTTTATGATAATGAAGTTCCGATTTCTTAACGCCATATTCCCAAGCCGGTTTCGCGACTTCGACACTTTCAATTCGAATGTATCAGGTTTTTAAAGGGAACATAAAAACCGAAATGAAGATTTACAACCGCCAAAACTTGGTCTTGAATGTTAACCAGGTGAATATAATGTTACTCTCGTTTCTTTCTTTGGATCTTATTACAATGCACTAAAATATATAATGCATTTTACCTCGAGCAGTGTTAAATTTTATAACCAAATATTTATACAGACTTGGCCTATTGACTTTACTTTGTTTGGTATACCTACGTTTAGTGAACATTTTAAAAGAAATTTCTAGTGAAGAGGTTATGAAAAAAATAAAAAAGTAACTGCATTGAGGCATGCTCGTAAAATTCATTTTAGGCGGAAGTTTTATAACTCGTTTTTCTTCCTATTTGAAGGCAGGAAATAGAGCTTTTTTTAAATATTTCATCCTAAAAGTATGACGTGCAAGCGTTTTTAAATTCGTTTTTCGTTGTATAATTTTTTTTGATCGCCTAAAAGCTACAAGCATATTCGTTTAAAATTCAATTTGTGCTCGATGCTTTTGCAAAAATTTTAGTTGCGGGTAAACAGTTTTTAGTTTTCAATAAAAATAAATAAAACCAGGTGAGCACAACATTTAGATGAATAACTATTTATTTATCCAAAAATGGTTCACGTAAGAAGCGTGGATATTCAAATCAAATCGTATCGGAAAATAAAACAAATAACATTACGTACACGATTGACCAAATGTTCACCGAACCTGTAAGATATTCAGAATAATAACTTCGCAGGTCTCAAGGCAACAAACTAATCTACATAAGGCAACGAAGCCGCGTGAAACACCCCTGAATAAGTAAGGCCTTATGCTCTTACTAACTAAACTCGATCATATTTCATTCTTAAAGATTAGCGAGTCGCAACCAGCTAGGCACAGAATATGTAGTCGCACTTTATCTAACAGAATTTGGTACTAAAGATAATAATGGATTGTTTCGGAATTTACCAATTCTGACATTGTAAGTCAAAGTTGTACATTAAACAACAATCTGAGACGTGATTTCAGTTACTTTGCTTATCTCTGTAGCTACTGCGCACTGTTAGTAGATAGAAATCTTTGTTTATGTATTTTATAAAGTTACAGTTGGTTAAATTAGATTATCATTTGTTCTTAGTAAGATTTCATAAATCCTAATTGATTACGCACATTCCTATGGTAACACTTTTGCGTGTGCAAAACGCGGAATTCCCGGGATTCTAGGGTTGTCATTACCAAGTGTAAATTAGGGAATTTGGATGGTAATGTTGGGTCAGAGATATTACCGTTACGCCTGCCAGTATTCGATATTGGCATAGCATTTTATAAGGTTACTTCCCTTGTTTCAGAAATCATCCCTCTTGCGGATAGAACAAATAGAAGGACGATTTACCTGATTGTAACTGGTCACCACACTCTAAGAACATTAGTACCTATATACAAAGTGTCGTTGATCCTCTGACATGATTGTAGTTGTCATGTGAAGTCTCATTTAAATTTATATTAGTTAAAGAATATGCTAACTATATTACTATATTAACAACTACATAAGGTAGATATGATAATCTATTAGATGATAAAATTTTGCCGTTAATACAACTAGAAATAAATATATATACTATAAGTATGAGCTGCTAGGTACTAAAGCAAAACAATAGATAGATTCAAAGTCATAAAGAGAAAAACTCAAGAGAAAATGAGGAAGGTGATTGGGAAACAGCCTACCGCTACAAATTGGCAACCCTGAAGAAAAATTCCCAAACAAACCGTGTAAAAAGAAAGAAAGCAACGTAGGCGAGTACGCGTAAAAGGGGCACTGTAGGGCGTTGCTTAGTCTACTGTTTTATTCAGGCACCAGTTGTATCTCGAGCGAGGTAAATGTCTATTGAATTATTAAGCCTGATACTGCTAATATATTTAGCGATTACGAAAATTGGGGTAACATCCCGTTATTTTTTAAGGGTCCAAACAAATTGTTTTAAATCTAAAGTAACGATAACAGCGCTTTTATGACATTGTAAATGATTTTACTCCTACAGTTTTTATCTGAAAATAAGTGTGACCGTAAACAAGAACGAACTAATGAGAGAACTTCGCACAATCATCAAATTCTTATCGAACAGACAAAACGGTCGAGAAGCACTATCTCCAAATAACTCGCTCCATATAAGCTGCAGTAACTTAACATTTCTCGCCACATTAAGGATCGTATAACATCAATAAAGCACATTACTCTCTCAGATAACTTCGACATAATAACCTAAGGACCAAAAACCGCATTCCAAATTGAAAAGACCTCACGTTATCACATGTTGATTTTCATCGCCAGTTTGCGGAGACCTCAAATAGTTCACCAGCGTATATCTTTATAGGTCCATTTTAAGTGGTCGCCAGAATGGCCCAATGGGGGCCAAAAAGGTTCACATTAAATTGTGATTGATTGTTGTGTGTGGCCGAAATGGCTGACGCGAGGCCGTATCGATTGGGTACTGATAAACTCGCATTAGTTTTATTAGAAAAAAAATTTACGAGCCATTGTCAATTAGTTGCGCTGCAAAGTATCAGTTTATTAGCTGGGCCGGGGTGTGTCCGATGTGGAATATGGAGGAAGTTGAATGCATTATCAAAATACAAACGACCACCCTTACTTGAGAAACAAGATCCTTTAAAATCTTTCCCAATAGCTCAGTTAATACATAAAACAAATATCTACCTAGTTTTAACTTCAAACAAAGTATCAAAGCAAGTCCCAGCTCAATTCAAATTCTAATCTAACTTCGCATTCCCTATCTTGTAATAATTTCGAGAATCCTATTCCTAACGATAGCCACGGCGCTAGGAAACCTAAAGCGATAATCTTTATTCTGGGGAAACATGGCAGGCCGTTAGAGTGTCCTCTAACCGATACGAGGTTCCCTTAGGAGATTGTTAGCTATATCTCGGAGTGGAGGGAAGCGGGAATGTGCTTAATTCGCGGGTAAATGGGAACACAAGACGTCTAGAGGTTGCTTTAATGACGTTGAACAACGAGGTACGGCCATCAAGAGGAGTGGCGCAGCTATAACTGCTCGGAACGACTTATATTGAAGTTCCTGTAATGCAATGTTGGATTATTGTGTTACAAGCAAGAGTAGAGTTTGAATTAAACTCTCTGGACGTCATTTTGTATAATTATTTTCGGCTTAGTTGCACTGCTTTCATAAAATTTTTGTTTATTTGGTACATTGGAAAACTTTAAACAGCCAATATTAGTATCGAGAATCTCCTTCGGTAGTTTGAAATTCTTAAGAGTTACCTACTGTGTTTCGGCTACACCGTCACCTGTCTTAACGTAGATGCTAAATTACATACATTCCTAATAAACAAATACTACATAAGCATACGTCAATAACCTAGGGTCTTATAATCGTACAATTATATAATCTTGATAATAAAAATATCCTATCCACAGTAGAAACCGTAAACTAATTCATATTTGCAATTCTTGGCAGCCTCGCTCTGCAAGTATAAAATTCATAGGGCTCGTAACGGGCCAAATTGCTGTGCATGCAAAAATAGCCTTGCTCGGCCGATGTCAACGATCGCCGACCAACCCAGGCAGTCATAAAATGATACAAGTTGATATGGGCTCGCCCAATACACAGATTACTAGAAATAGCTTTTATTTGCAAGTATAAATAGCACAGGATTATGATGGTTCCTGCTCTATAGGTATCTTAAATGAAGCATACACATAAATAGCATTTTATATGTTTTTCACTTTCTGAAAAACCCGATGAAATTGGCACGATAAGAGAAACAAAATTCATGAACATAATTATCTGAGTAATAAAAACAATAATTGGGATCAATGCAATATAAATATATTCTTAGTCATTGTCATTATATAAAAGAAGGGATTTGGCTAAAATATTATATGTTTTAAAGCGTTATCTTTATTTTTGAACCCTCAGTTTAGGTAGTTGAGCTCACCTATTGGTCCAAGGTGCAAAGTGCATGTGTTAATCGGTATTACCTTTTGTCATCTTTTAGGACAATGGCGCCTTGATTGGTCCGTTCCCCGGAGCACTAACATGAGTAATCGAAATTGGAATAGCATTCAATTTACACTTGAGGTATTAGATATGAATTGAGGCAGTTGGTGGTGTTCATTTGTCACAATACAGCTAAATTATATATCTGCCAATTTGTTTTTGTAAAATCATTACGTATGTATTAAACAATTACCTTATTTCACTAACATCTTTTTAGTATTTCGCAATGGCCAGGGAACCGTAACATTTATTCAGTTAGCACCAAAATTATATTTTCTTCCGGCACAGTCAAAAATAAACACCAGGCGGGGCCTAACAGGATTATATACTTGAGAAAACTAGTGTCCCTTAATATTCTAGAGGCCTCTGATAGTAATGTAAGTAGGAGGAGGAATTAAATTTTAATGGAATAACACCATAAAGGCGACAGTGCGTAAAAACGCGTTTCCCTCGGGTATTTCGGACCTTCATTATTTGGCTGTCCTTCTGGAGTAATGGCCTTCCCTATCTCGAATATTGCCTCTTTGAATATTGCATTCTTTTTTGCAATTTGTTTTGAATGTTTGATTCTACGATATCGTTATAGCCCCTTTTTCGGTGCTTAAAAGTACCGCCATATTTTTAGCCGCTTTTATCAATATTGGATATTGTTTGGGTATGTTTTCTTATTGATCTCTATAGTCTTCTATCCTTCATCAAACTATGAAACTCTTTTAAGTATTTATGTAGGCACTTCATTAAAAACGTAATACATATTTATGTTTCGTAGTAAATAACATAGCAAAAATAGAACCTGCTTTCAAGTATGTTAAAAAGAAATAAATTCTTAGAAGAAAGTTATTTTTATAGAAAAATCCTTCGTAAAAAAGTCCGGACAAAAGGTTCGGGCACTTTGGGTGACTTGAAAACAATGTGGAAAGTGAAAAATAACGTTTAAAATACAAACACATTCACGTTGTTTAGTTCTTGCAGGGATCGCCCTGCGGTTTTACCTGCGTTCTAAATTTTATTATAAAAAAAACTAAAGTATCATTTGATGTAGATCTACTCAGCCATGTATTTAGGGGTCTTTGTTATAATTATAATTATGCTAGATCATTTGAAGTACTTAATAGAATACAATACATGTATAGACTAATCAATATTGTGAACGTGAGACTAAGGGTAATCATATTTTCAATTGGGTTTTTACATTATTATACACTACTTCGTGTCAATATAGAAGAGCAATGGCCGCGCGGACAAAGGCACATAATGGGGAAATATTTAAAAATGTATATTGTAAGCCATTAAAGAACCAGTCTATTTATGAGTACAAAAGACAGAAGTAGGCACCAGACACTACTATATTAAACGAACAGCACCTATTCAATTCGGCGTAGTTACAAAGGCGTTGAGTTTTTTGTTAGAGTAACTACTTCGAGATGATTTACGAATCACGCGCGCGAACTTCGCTATATGTAGGTTTTGTAATGTAAAGATACAACATTAAAAATCTTATAGGAATGATTGTTAATTTCCTCAGATATAACAAAAGATTAGTTTAAAAAAATTAAATTGCAGTCCAAATATAATATTGGTAGTCTATGTAAAGAGGCATATTTAATTTATGCATAATAACAGGAAGTATAAGGAAGGAGGCTCAAGAAACCAGGTAAATCGTTGTGGCAAGTTATATGAGGGTCTATCATTTGAGATTAGTTCAATGCCTCAAAATTTAATATACCGAGCTTAACCTGTATTAGGTACCTTTGATCTTATTTTACAGAAAATCATTAGAATCTTCCGGAACACGAGCAAAAAGTCTTGTATATAAATCAATGCTGGGAACTGATTCGAAACTTGCCACTCGCCTTCAAAGTTTCTTCCCAACTTCTGAACTCAACGAACTCTGGTGTTTTTATTTTATTGGAAAATCCGAAAATATAAATAAAAATGTAACCGACGTTACGAAATAAGGTGCGCTCTAGAGACTTCATAACGATATTTTCGTAGAAACATAATTTTATCCGTGTCACTGTAAAAACCTAACACTTCTTCATAAAGCACTTTTTCCTTTCAGTTGGAGGTAATAACAGCATGAAAATTAAGGTGGCATTTTTTACAATAAATACGAACCACGTACTAAGCGGCTAAATGTGAAGAAGTATTACCTAAATAAGACTTACAAAGTATTGGACCTACCCTAAAAACTATTTTATGTTTTACCCGGGGATTATTTATGTGAGATGTAGCGAGCGAAGTTTTTACAACACGACGTAGACCTGTAAGGCAGTAATAAATGTCTTGGCCACTACCTTACTTACACCAGTTACACCTTACTTCTAATATAAATAACTTCTAACCTAGGAGGTACTATGTATTCAAATACTTCATAATTCAATACCTAGTAGGTAACTTAAAGGACTAATATCATTCATTTTTTTACTTAATTTAACATTTATAGTTTAATCGCGATTCTGCGACAGAATTGTAGGAATTATTTTGAGCCTTGTCGTTGTAAGTATCATTCAAATTATCTATGTAACTTATGTAAACTGTGCACTAAAAACAAAGCTCCTTCATTAGACGCAATCTTATCAGCAGTTCATTATCAAAGGCTGCATAATGTTCCTTGTTTAACACTTTCCCCGTACAGCCCATATCTCACTCTATGTACCTACTGACTTAGAGCGAGCACATAAACGCGTGGGAACACCATAAAACTATTGTTGAGGAAAGTGGGGTTAATGAGGTCGTTGACTTCAACCTAATTTTCTTGTACAAATAATTCCTGTAGAAATGAAATTTTATCACTTACGGAAATTAGCCTTTCTTGGATTTTATTCTGCGGTTGGACAATAGTTATATAGAGCCTAAGATCAATAATGCTTCGTATACCTATAGAAAATGATCTCAATCAAACGCAAGAAGTAGTTCTTTGCTGTGGCTAATTTGAAACATATAATGTTGATACGCGTATGTTCAAAATTGCAACATCCCATTTTAAATGCCTACGGATACTTACCATTTCGTTACATTACTTCGTTTTTTATCGATTCTCTATGTAAAACGTATAACATATTTTATTTTTCCAATCTGAAAGAGGCTGTTCATTATTTAAGGCTAAGCTATCGCGCGAAATATGAGGCATTTTCATCGGTGAAAACTCAGCCTCTTTAGGGATAGGATAGGCTTGAATATATTTATTTTTACTCCATATAAGTATGCACTTACATGTAATTAAAATAGAAACCTCCTCAGAACAAGCCCTTCGAATGAAAGCAGGTGTTAACATTAAAGAGATACCTGACGTCTAGAATCAATGCTAATGTACTTTCAGAATAAACTCAAATTGCCTCCCACTCGAGTAAAGTGACGTGAAACAGACTCTCCCTAGTTTAGTATTATCTATCTCATGTTGAGTTATTCACTTGAGTCATCAGTTAGCAATAGAATTATACTGTTTATTGTAAAAGGATTTTGTACTTTTTAGATTTTTCTCTAGCAATTTTTTGTAGCAAATTTGCATATGAAATTATAATAAGGATCGGGTTTGAGTCTTCTTGACTAATAAGTAGAAGAAAAAACTGCTTCATAACTTCCAAAAACCGAGAATAAACCAAAAATGTTATAGAACTTACTAGGTAATATCTTCGACACTAAATTGAATTATAGTACAAATCTTCCAGTCTTACCTGTAATTTTATTTCAGTTACTAACAACTTTGAGACTAAAGTTTTGAACTTCCTCTAAAGTTGAAAAGAAAAATACTATTCCACAGTTTCCGCTAGACAAGTTCGGTTCGTTTGAATTTCAGTTTATTAGTTTCCGAGCCAAGGCACTGAATGCAGGTAATATTGGTCGCGAAAACTATTACAAATACTTGAAGTACAATACAAGCATTTTAAAGAATAAACTGTTCATATAGAAACTTTGCTAAATGCAGACAGACAAAAACCAGGTCGTCGGGCGTGGTTATACCTACCAGTTTTTGTAGTAGCAATACTTACTTTTACTTATAAACGCTTTGGCTATTTATTCTTATTGTACAGTGTGATGATACGCTTTTTGATTTTACCGACAACTTTATAAGAATAATGATATTTTTTTACTTTATATTTAAGATTGTGTTTGACCGCAATGTAATCATAGTAAGTGATGATTGTTGCCTAATATAGTGAGAGCATAAAACTTAGAAACTGTAGGTACCTACTCGAAAAAGGTAACAAATGAGTAAATCTTTGGTGGACAAACCGGGATGCACCCTTCTACTAAGCTAAGTTTCGTAATATTCTGTCTTTCTGAACCCACGACCTTCGCCTTGGCATTAAACCTCACGTCAAAATTCCCATTCTAAATTCAATTAAACAAAAAAAAGTACATGATAGAATTTATAATATATGTTTACATGGAGCCCCGAAAAGGCAATGACTGGAACACCAGAAGCGGGACAAGGACAGTGCGGGCAAGTTCAAGGGATTGACATACATAGCATTTACAAATGAATGTCACTGACTTTGAATCTACTACAAATATTTTAAAGCTGAAGAGTTTGTTTGAACGCGCTAATATCAGATGTTGGTTTGAATTTTAAAATCATTTTATTGTTAGGTACCGTATCGATCGAGAAAGGGCTATCCCTACTAATTATTAATACTTATGCGATGCTTATTTACTACGTATTTTAATAGTTTAAGTTTTGGTAATCAGAGGGCTTACTCCCGAAAACGATTCGAATTTGATTTTGTTTTGATTTCAATTTGAACTCCTATTGGTTAATCCTGAACCAAAAAATTTCATCTTGAACTCCTATTGGTTAATCCCGAACCAATACGAATAAAAAATCAAGATGGCCATGGCTAAGATTGACATTTATTCGATCGGTAACGGTGTTTGACGTTTCAAAATTATAAAATAAGTTGTGTGTGGTTAATTTCTACAGAAAAAAATAAATATTCAATTTTTTATTTTTTTCTAAAACGAAATCTTGTACATTAGATGTAATTTTTTAGATTAGATAAATTTATCCTTGATGAGTCCTAGAGTGGAGACCGCGTCTCGGCAAACGTAGTGTAGGACGCCCTCCAGCCCGGTGGTCCGACGACCTGCGTATGGTTGCCGGGAGGGGCTGGATGAGGAGAGCGGAGGACCGGGATAAGTGGCGCGCATTAGGGGAGGCCTACGTCCAGCAGTGGAATGAATAGGCTGAAGATGATGATGATGATCCTTGATGAGATAACTCGATCCTGAAAAAGTACCTTTTTACTGATCGTGTATTTTGACGTTTAAAGTCGTTCCCGCCATTTTATTCACAATGTCAAATAGTGCCAGGAGTACGGATTTTTCGATTCGGTTTCGATTGTAACGAAATTCTTGATCAAAGTTAGTTCCAAAAAGTGTCACCGCACGATCGTGCGCTAGCATCGCTATCAAAAATGTATGAAATGACATTTATTCGATTAGAACTCGTTTCTCGAAAGCGTCGGGAGTAAGCCCTCAGGTCCAGTCACAAGTGTATCTAACTTTTTGTAACACATATGACATAACTGATATTTAATTTGTGGACATTTTAAATAGTATCAAAAATCAATTAAAATTATTCCTTTCCACTTTTGTCCGGTCTTATCTAGGTTTATAGTAGGTATTAATATAGACAACAACATGACCCTTTATGGCCTTTACACAACAGTTAATCAAAACTTGTATGTTTACATAAGATTGCTTTAGTAATAAATAAGTAATGTACTGTAATAACCTAAGTGTATATATATATCGCCGGAAGTCGATGTCCTCAATTCTTATACATCGACTACATATACGTAATGACACAGTGGAGTTAAGAATAGATGCACAATTGATTTTTTTATCAAGTTTTTTTTACTCAAAAATAAGAGTAAATAAAACAATCAAATATAAGTCAATTTCATGCAAAAGACTCATGTAATAGAATCAATTCGGATAACTATGCGCTCTGACCTTCTTTCAGCAAAAGCGTTATATATGCACATTATGCACTTTCGATAGTATTAGAACAATTTCAAGCAATGTATATTTGAGTATTGAATAGGTACCACTTTGTGCTTTTTCGTATCATAAACACACGTAAAATAGTAAGACCAAGCAATGTTACTACTACACCCTATTCTACTTATATACGAACTAATCGCGTAGAACGGCGACATTTAGGTTAGCCCTAATAGTATTGACTTGTGACACACGCTTAAAGTATGTGTGCCGAAGAGTTTTTTAACTTAGCATAGCATTCATATCGCATAGCGAAACATAACAATAGAAAGATGTGAAGATAAATATTGAGGTATGCTGGCTGACTCGCTTTTGCATTTTTTGCTTACTGGTATTCGGCGATAAGATTGGACCTGTGTGCAAGCAGTTACAAAATAGAAATACGGTGTCTCCACGTATTGTAACGGGTTATTTTCATTAGTTCTTATGGCAATAAGAGTAGAAATAATATTGTAACTGTAAAATTTTGGATGTTTTTAACAATCACCAATTTTTGATCCTAGAAAAAGAATGTATTCAAAAGGAATATTTTGAGATATTTTAGACACAGTTGTTGTTGACCACGTTGAAAGTTAGGGCGGTCTGTATAGTAAGAATAAAATGTTTTTTACATATACATGTGTTAAGAACTATTTTATATAAAGTTAGCTTATTTTACTTCAGTGGGGAGTTACCTTCAAGTAGTAACTGTAATGCGATAGTGTTTACTGTGTGCAACATCCTTATCGGATAAGTCAACGTCTGTACTATGTACGGACATACCTAGCACATATATGCTTGTATGATGTGCAACTTAACAAACGGATGTAAGTTAGCTTGATGAATAATGCATATATATTCGCGAAAAAGTTAAAACTGTTTGTCCCAGGATATTTATATTTAATTAAAAAGAAATTTGTAAATATGTAATTTATCCCCCAAATTATTGTTTCATTTAACTATGGATCCTAGTAATACCTTTAGGATGAAACAAACAAACCTCATCAATAGACAAACTTTCTTTTTATATTGTTTAAAACACATACCTATAAGGTCTTAAACCAACCAACATGTCTGAAAGTATTAACAATATAATAATGGAAACTAGAAATTAGTTACAAAGTAATGCATTTTTCCACACCCTCTCTTGACCGATGATTCATAAAACGTGGTCACAAGAAAACCCCCATAACTCCGCCATAATAAATCAGAAGTTGATTGCATGGGTGGCATAAACATTCCATTAATTTAGAGCCGTTCTTTCATGGCATGCGTTATTTATGGAACCTCCATATGAGACTTCATTACTAAATATGTACAAGCAGGCTAGACACTTGGTTACCATTGACATATATGACTGTAGAAGGGCCCAACTGCAGTTATTATAGACAATATTATTAAGTGTATAATGTGGGGAATAAAACTATAACAAGCTTAATACTTATCGATAAAGTAACCATGAGAAAATATGAGATAATTACTGAACCGTATTAAATTGTAGCAGGTATTAGATTGAGTTACAATTTTACGGTTTTTCAATGTATATTTTTTATTTGCAACTAACGTTAATCTAGAACATTATTCATTTACTTTAAAGTTGCTTTAAATAATCCTATAATCGATTAAATACTTTATACTTTAAATTTTACATGAAGCATTGCTGTATATAATTATGCAAATATATTTAATCTATAGATATCATAAATCTGAACATGAAATTAATAGTGCTAAACTATGGCTAAATATTCAGAATCTAATTTGGCAATTTACAACACAGCTAGAATTAATTTGAGAGTAATTAAAAACAACAAGAAAATGCTGGCCATTAAAATATATAAAGTAAGTAAACAAAAACAAATCCGTAAAAGTAATGGTAATTTACAAGTTCATTTAATGGTTAATTTGGATTCTTGGAATTTCGGTTTCTTGGGCATTCTGCCGAGGTTGCAGTGCCACGGTCACGACAAGTAAACTTGCACGTATGACTTGCATCGCAAAGTAAACAGTGGTTAATAAACGAGAACTTCAAAGAAACCGAGCTATTATATGGCATAAAGAGTTATCATTACTTTTATATCGCCTTGACACGAATGGATTTTTCCTGTTAGATTGACTGAACTGACTTGCGTAAATTGCATAATCTTGATCCTTTCTTGCCCATATTTACTGATGGAAAGAGTGTACGTCGTAAATAAAGGTCAAAATATAAATATATTTATTTTCATAAGTTTATTGTTGATAATGCTCAAGTTTATTTTAAACGACGACTGTTCAATTCAAGACTCGTTTGTTCAACGTAGAATCGTTTTTGACGCGTAACAAAGTGTATTAAATAAATAATATATCTATAAATAGATCATAAACCGTATGATATGAGTCACCAACAACTTTCATTTAATGCACGTCCAATGAAAGTGGTACCAGACCAGTACCACTGACTTTGGTCAACCCAGTCCTCGCTTAGTAATTAGACGAGACATAATCATCTACACAGATCGGATATCGATCATTCGGATCTATTCGACGTGAATGACGTATCGGATTTAAATTTCTCTTTTGCTATAACACCTTTTATGAAACTACATCATTCAATAAAGTTTATGATGTCAAGGTATTCAGTTAGAATTTATTAGCTTGATTGATACTAAGGTCAACGTAGCAATATAAAATACCATACTGAAATACAATTTGTTTTTATCCAATAATGAAACGTAAGAAACCGCTTGAAATTAGCAACGAAAACGATCAGCAAAATCGTAATAAAAACGATAGTTTCGATTCACATATTAATCTTATTTTTTTACATGATTGTTGGTTTAAAAATAGTCGCACGCGCAGAGTAGTCGGTATGCGGTGCAGTGAAATCGAACGTCTGTAAAGTGAAATGATTACAGTTCTACCGTAAATAACTATCCATTAATTACTTTTTCTCGCATTACCATTATGCTGAAATGTGAATTACAATTGCATTATTTTATTTCACGGTGGTTAAGTCAAGTAATTTGATAAATACCTAACTCTGAATATATGAAAGTTTTCTAAAATTTGCTTTTGGAAAATGTTTAATTAGTCTTAAAATATATATGTTTTAAGCAAATTCTGTCCTAAGCGGCCTATATAAACATTGACAAAAGTATAGGACCAAGCATTCATGATTCTGTTTATATAAATAATATGATACCGGAAAACTGTACATAATACCGCTATTCAGCGTCATATTTTCCTATAACATTTGATACGTTTTCCAACATTAGTTAAGCATACACCGGATGCATAAAGGACGGCACAATAGCGTGTCGTATCACAGTGTGACACTGTGTCTCATATCTCTTGGGGTTTGAGATGTTGCCAAACAAAACAATTGTTGACTACACCAACTGGTAACATTAAGAGACAGAAATAACGTGAATTACGCGTAGTTTTCTACATTAATCACTATCGTCAACGCTATGTTGAACATTTTCGTTAGAATTCTTATACCTACATCAAAACTTTGATATGTAAATTCCATAGAAAGGTAAATTCTCATTCAAAGAAACGAAGTGATAATTTGATTTAGGCATAAGAGAAAGGTATATATATATTCCATGACAAGAATACCAAACGTAAATAAAAGGCAAAACAATTAAACGTGAACATCATCAAATCAAAACGCACACATCAAATATAACGAACGATACAAATCAATTTGTCGAACAATTGAAATGCACATGCAAATGTCAGGGGCAAAGTCTGCCGACAGCAAAGTGCCTTTAGCATTGCATAATCATTGCATTGATCAACCACCAATAACCTGAATATGACCCGAGTAACAGGTACCTACGCGTTGACTGCAATATAGCTTTCCTCACGAATCATGCATACACTATAAAACAGTTTAAATTATAGCTCCGAGATATGTAATCGACGGATAATGAAGCCGATATTATTGGGTCATTAAAATATGCTTAAAGTGAATGCTGGTACAATTTCGCAATCGTTTTATTTATTGCCATGCACGGCTAGAACCACAACCTCAACATGGTATGTAATGATGCGGCTGAAGATAGTAATGCATAAAGGAAACACTCAAGCACTCGTATCTATGTACAGCTCCGAAACCGACTTTGTCCCTCAAAGAGTGCGGTTATTCTTGACATCATAAAATTGGGTGTCAAATTTTATCATGATTTTTGGGCCGTAAAAGAGACACCAAACTAAACTCAATAAACAAATATTGCTTGTAGAATATTAGTTACAATATGGATGTAGAATTCCCCCAAAAATGTAATCAATTCCGATCATTCACACTCAATTATGGATAATCGTATGTAAGTCATGGAGGCACCGTCATCCGTCATCACACCATGTGTCCAGGATGATTGATGGTTACAGAACATAATATTATGAGGGCTGCAATTTCATATTGATATTGGTAGACAAAATTTAATGCCTGTGGAGTATACCAAAATATAACCGAAGATGTTACATAAAACTGTCAGTTCAAACTAACACACTGACTGAATCCATTTTCTGACAATCCGTTAATAGATAGACACAAGCAGACCAGTTTATATAAAGGTAGTCTTTAAATAGAAGACAGTATGTGGATACAATAGAGTCAATTATAAACAATAGTCAACAAAACAAAACACGCTTGTCACCGTTAACAACCTGCCAAATTCAAAACTGCAACAATGGATAACCATAATAGTACAAACTGAAGGTCAGTGGAGTATTCTTAAACTTTGTAGGATATAATGACGATGATTTAGTAATAATAACTGATGAAGTCACGTAACCACGCACAGATGGTGGGTGGGCACTGGGCATATAGTGTTGGATGACATCAAAGCTCACACCGGCCATATGTTTCCAACGCAAATTAGGAAAATGTCTATCTTTATTTAGAGAATTTGTTACACGAGCAGGGTGGCCTTATGTGCAATTGTGTTATCATTATGTCTGATAATATTATAAAGTTTTCTTTATAACACATACCTACCAACGAGTAATACATAGTCACAATGATGTTTGAACAACATTTACATTCGGGTTTACGGAGTTTTAAAAGAGATCTAACGACTCCTTTAGTTTCTAGTGTCCGCTATCTTATTACTTGCAATTCTTTATAGTATAACAAAGCTTTTATTATTGCTAGTATTTTCAGTTTAATAGAATTATCTACAACCAAGGAAAGTCCACAAAATTCCGACTTTCAGTCAGCAAATCTAGTTCCTGTACGAGAAATAGATGACTAGACATTGCACTCTAAGGCAATTACGTTTTCCTGCATCTGACTGGGTTCTCTCGAAACGACGCATCACTGACCTAACGAAGTTAACCAACTAAGATGAGAATTCTATACGTCCGTCCGATGTAATAGGAACAAGCGGTAACTTTATTTCATTTATAGAAATAAATCCTACATTTTCAAAATCATTATTTCTCTTTATAAAATGGTATTTAATCTAATGTAGTGTAATGGGATTTGTAAGATTTACATAAGTACCTAAGTAAATTTTTATTCGCCTATCTACTAAATTGGTATAGTGATTAAGTTTGTATATTATAACCACCTATGTGACATTAACCTTAGTAGGTTAACTATACTTGGTTATCTCCTCATTAAAAATGGATAATACGATGTTAATAGATAGGTATCGTAGGGTAACTAAACCATTGAATTACGAAGATAAAATCTATGTATAAATGGTTGTTTGACAAACATTGTGAATATTGATCTGTGGATCAAATCTAACAAGGAATTAAATAACATTACTCTGCGTCCGTGTAGGTACTTCATGAAAAAAGAAACAAAATGAACCTCACCTTGAGAATAGAGACCCGGAAAGTATTTATGATGAACATAAGTTGGGTAAAATTGCTTCACATACAATAAACACTTGCCTACACCAGGTTTTTGGTAAAATGTCATGTAAAAAACTCTAACAGACATTTCTACGAAATAAACAAGGACACTGCAGTATTGCTGGAGCAAAATAGTTTTGGAACGTGTTTCCTGTGATAAGTTACGAGTAACAAAAACTACGAGTATGTTTTATATTTCAGGAAGCAAATTTAATCTATGAGTTAAGTCCTGAAATGTGACCCAAATCCGTAGTGAATTACGTTAGCTATACCATGTAGGTGATCTAGACTGTGGAAACCTCAAAATCACTTCGCTCTAATTTAGTTTAGTTCCTCGGTATTTACTACCCGCTGCTTGTATTACCAAGTGTAATACATAAACACAATTTACCTAAATCGGTTTTATTGAAGTACCCATTGCGCTGTTCCGTGGTTCTATCAGTATTTTGGGATTTACAAAAGAGATGGGGATATTCCACGAAACTTTTATATCAATACGGGAATGTATGGCAAAAAATAACCTTTTCAAATAATATTGTTGCGTGTCAAACCATGACGGCATTAACGTAAAAAGGCCTTCCATTCATCCGCCAGCTCGGTGATTTGATCCCAGCGGACTGCGCCAGGGGCATTACAAAAAATACACATGTAAATGTAAACAACAACGGATAACTCCAAACAAACATCAGTCAATTGAAAATCCATTTATAATGCATTTAGCGAAAATGGGTTGCGATACGAAATTTGTACATATTTTTTTATGAAACGTAACGATAGGGGAAATTGGCTCGCTTCTATGAAGCTGATGATTACACAAAAAATACTGAGACGATCATTTTTCTCGTAGAGAAAGTTTATAAAAAGTACAAAAGGAAATGAGATAGATCTGATCTACTTTGCTCATGAGTACAAAACAGTCTATAGATAAATTATATACATAAAGAAAAGACTTATGTATCTTTGATTCTATTAGACACCTCGTATAATTAAGAAATATGAAGTTAAAAGAAAATTTTATTTTTAATTATGAAAAGCGGTCGAAGGAACATAAATCATAAAGTATCTAAGCATAATTTGAGTGTCATCAAACAAGGAGTATCCGTCCATTTCCTGTCGCTAAGTATGAGGGACTAGAACGTAAACTGTTTACGTGATACGTTGGCGCGCTTTTTACACGTGACGTGTTAATTTTAGACGCACACATGCGCATACGCATCCGCTCCCGGCGCCGGTCTGGATCGAGTACTGATTCACATCTCAAGATCTATACGTTTAGATTTTGGAGGGAATTCAAATTCCTCACCAGGACCGTTTATTTATCTAATGACCTCCAATGCGGCTACTACTGTTAAATAAACAAAAAGAATGGAGATATGTAGTTATAAATTTACATACCTCATCATACGCTCCATTGGACTGAGTAATAAGTAAATCATTACTTATAGGAATACCAGTTAAAATAAGTTCCCTTTTAATGTTAAATGTGGAGGGAACAAAGAAAAAAATCCCAAAGTAGACAAAGTAAGTTCGATGGAATTATTTTCTATGAAAGAATTAGACCATCCCTAATCATGCAAGTAATTTGTGCAACGAAAAAGTGAAGTGCAAACATTCATCGATATTATCGCTAGATGTCTACAAAGTTATCGATAAATGTCCTTGGCGACGCCCAACTTTTATCGGACTTGCCTAAAATACTCAATAGATATCGAATAATATCGAGGTATGGTGATATCTATAAAGATTACCAGGTATGATGCTTACATCATGCATAGCAGTTATTGGAATTGTTATGTGTTTTGATTTCGTATGGCCTTATTTAAGTAAGTAGCTGCACTGCGTGATCTCTTTATGTAAGTATGTCTAGATAACTTATTTAATTTTATTAGAAACATACAATATTCTATCAATAAGTATACTACAGCAAAGTCAAGATTGGAATTATACAGAAAAGTGAACGTTTATTTTCTAGAAAACTATTGTCCAACTGACTTATTACTGATATACAGTCCCTCGAACGAGCCTTTTGTGAAACAATACTAATCAACTCCTACATCAAACTGATCCAATTCAATAAGTGAACAAAAGCCATCGGAATTTCCAATTCTTTTCACGAGATACCAAGATTCTGAATCAATAGATATCGAAATCCAATTCTTACCTTTTATGTGGTTCTAATTAAATGATTTTTTCATCAGATTGAACACTATTGTTCCTTAACAATTTATGAAAGCCAACACATAAAAAAAGCAATCACTCTTGTTTTGAAAATAAAGCGAACGGTAACAGAACACTTTGGCAAAAAATCTTTCGACTACCAGCTAAAATTCCAGTGATTAATCGGCATGTTAAAAGCTCTACTGTACCTATATGCTATTTAGAAAACAATACAACTCTGCACTTTCAAGAGAAAGTCTATTTCGGGTCGAAGCGTAGGTGTACGCCATCATAATATGAACGCACTACAGGCTCCTATATTATTTCCATCAATAAACGTAATTTGGCGGTGATTCAATTGATTTATTTCGTGAGCCAATATATGACATGAATCAAAAAACTAAAATTGGTGCAGACGTGTAATTTACTTAGTGCTGACAACACAGCTTATATTGGTGTTAATACTCAAAACCTTATTATCAAAGACCTTTCTACTCTGCCAATTCGTTCTAAATCTACAATTATTAGTGTAGTGATAAAACAAACAATGAAAATGACATGCTTTTCATAAATACATGCACTCAAAATTCGGTAAACCATAGAAACTAGTGCAAGGTCAACCTGCCAAACAAGACCCTAATCAGCAAACATGACACAAACTAGAACAAACTGAAACACCCTGGCTTGTCAATATATGTGATATCTGAGAACAGCTTGGCAGAACGCCAGAATACTAATCTGATTGGATAAAAATCATCCCCTTTGCAATGGAGATAAAACGTAACAGGTTTTCAAAAGAGGCTTTCATAACCCCACGACCTATTTACTGTACCGATACTATCGATAATGTAAGAAAGTGATAGCCTCCATAATCTAATAGAAGAGTACATGGAATAATCCGAATCGATCGCAGGGAAGTTAATTATGGCCGTATTCTTGTACTGAAGGGGAACTTAACTTCAGATTAACGTCTAGACGATCCTCTTGAGTCTGAATTATGAATGCATTTACATATTTCATAGCAGGTTTGAACTTCAGTCCGTTTGATAACTACGGTCAGAATAGTTCTGTACAATTTATCTTATTTCCAAAACCATCATCCATATTCAAACTAAAATCCTAAAGAAGTGTTTTTAACGCAATTGAATTAGTGTAATATTTCAGTTCGCACGGCCCATTAAAACATCTGGATTATTATGGGTTCCAAATCTTTGTGATATTCAATGGTGCATACTAAGCCCTGGGGAGGCATTCTATTGAATGACTGCACCCTATAGAATTATCGTCTGCAGAATTCATACGATTCATTTTATGTGTGTACCTCCCCTAATAAATTCATCTGTTCGTCTGCCTTTGAATTTGTTGGATTATAACTGTCAGGTTTGAGCCCTTAAGCTGTACTTAAAATATTGATGATCGTGATACGACAGCCCAACAGTTTCCTTGGCGAGAGGCTTAGACTAATGTTTATGATGAATTAATGTGTTGAATTTGACCCTTAGGTACCTAGACCCTAGTTAGACATAATTTTTATTTTCTTTGTCCAGAATTGTGTATTTTAACGACTATAAATGCCTTGAAATCAATGGAACCGAGAAAGTACGGGTGGCCATACTCGGAAGGCTTTGGCAGGCATCAACTTACGTCTTAAATCCATATGAGCGAAACAATTGCATTGTACAACAATTAAGACTTCCCTTATGGTTATCTCGTTCGATCAATTGGGATTGGAATTTTAAGCCTTCATGTCATTTAGGTTCATGAAACACGGAGCTAGGCGGTAAAAAAAGATCTAATCACACCAACCTTGAATTAAGACTGCTACAAAAAACGTGTTACGCCAGCTCAAACATAATGCATTGCACAGATTTAGATCGGTGCATTATATAACAACTATGTGTACAACACTTCTAGGTTCACACTCGTGTAGGTCTATTAGATACAATCAAACTAATTGTAGTGGTTGTGTAAAGTATGATGGGCATATCAAAAGCGAATGCCGCTAATTGACTCACTGTAAAGTATGACGATTACATACCTTGCATGTAATGTCGATAATACTATAAAAAACTTACATATTTAATCCACAATAAACACATAATTGTCCCATAAACATAATCAAATACAAAGGTATTCAAAGGGCAGGTATTTCTGAATACAAATACCTAACGATAAAGTTATGATGTAAATTTAGACATCAAGTCCGGAGGGGTGAATGCTGTCAAAGATATTTCAGATATAAAGTCGTCCGCCATTTATTTATTATGGCGACTTCGATAAACAAAATGTCCATCAAAACTTGTGTTAAATTCATGTTTCAAGTGTCAGATTACCCATTCAATTTATGAGTCGATGATTAAATGTAAATAAAGCAATTTATAACCGTTTATCCTAGATTCAGTGTTCAATAATACGTTGATGACATAATCGTTGCATTGATATCGGTGAATATCGGACCACAATAATACAAAGTACAATAATATAGTTTTGTATATCATTTATTTTGGCTATAAAATGGTATAAATGATAATAATCAGTTTATAATTATTAACCTTACTAAGTTTCTCTTAGACTTAAACATCGAATATATTACTAGAATGGTCTTGTGCATAAGTAAGTACCCTGTATTGCCCTAGGTAACCGGGAAGAAATCACTTCCGTGGTAAGGCCGCCAAATTTCTTTACACTTGTCTTCTTTCCAAATTATTACATTCACAATAAAAAAAAAGTATTTTTTATTTTTTTCGAATTCGTTATTATTTTTGTCGTCGCATCACTACAGAAACGTCTAATTCGTACTGCAGTAATTATCTTGATTTGTTGTTACAAAATGCTGCATAAAATAAACATGAACAACTTCTATCTGTAAAGGACATCGTAGTAACGACTTAACCTGAGCCAAACACCGTTTAAACAACCTTGTGCCCCAATAAAGTGTTAATTAAACAATTTATCAAGGTACTAATGCTGCACAACACACAGTTATCACGCGAACATCCTATAGATGGTTGTTTGATGCGATCATTCAGAAGGCATTTATTTTAATACTTATCGAGGCTCGAATTTATATTAGCTATTATAAGATACAGTAAGCTATTAAAGGATTCAGAATCGTTAATTGTACGAAAACTATCTATCTCAGTTTATCGGTTTGTGAATCTACCCAATGTTTGGAAGCCATTCGTGGTGTCACGGTATTTTTATAGGAAACTATTGGATAGTTTGGTAAATTACGAATGTATTCATAGATGTTTTAATGACAATTGAGTCGTTTATCTTATTAACTAATAAGCTTATTATTCGAATAATAATGTTGTTCATAAAAGGAAACAATGAGATACTAACATCATATAGTATGTTTTATAAGCTACATATTGAATAGGTAGGTACCTATAGATTTTTTTTACATTCCCAAAATATGTAACAAGCTTAGTCTAAAAGACTTTTGATTTTGGTAAAAGTGGAAGTAAGACCCCGTATCTAATTAACCGCAAATCCAGTTTACATTGAGAGATCATACACGTTACGCAAAATAATAACGTAGTTTATTTATAACTTTCTTGCCTAACTAGGCCGTTATATTGAGTAAAATAGGTAGGTTTAGGTTAACGTACATCTTCCTGTAGATTGAGAGCGAGCGTAGTATAAAGATAGGTCAGCCAAGGTAGGTGGAGTGAGACAATAATCAGTTATGATAATAAGGAAATACTGCAGGTCAACGTTTATTTTAACTACGACGTTAGTACCTATCTACCAGTTAAAAACATTTTAAAAATACTGGCATATTAATCAAGTCAAATATTTTGTCTAAATAGCCTTATTTACAGTCCAATTACTGTGAAATATTTTCTTTCTTTATATATTTTTTTGATAATAAATACATTTGTTGCTAAAAAATTAGGTTTTAGTCATCATTAAGCCTGATTATGACTATCATAACGGTTGTCCTAATTTTAATTATTATTTGATCAACGCGTCGCTTTTACCATCTGCAATTCGCACACTATAGGTACCTACCTACCTAGCTATAATGCATACATAAAGATGAATAGTAATACTTTATTTCGGTAATACTTATACCTAGTTACTTAATCTACACTAATATTAATAACGAGAAATAATAAGATTTTTGTTCGTTTGTTTGTAGCTAAATAATAAATTAGCTCCGAAACGACTGGACCGATGTGAGTAATTATTTCACCAACCTAAAGCTACATTATCAGGGTATAACACAGGCTATATTTCATTCCCGTATTCCTACGGGAACGAGAACTATGTAGGTAAAACCACCTACTGGAAGCTATTAAAATAAATAAACGGTAAATGAATGATAGTCATTTCTTCACAGTCGCAGTAGACTTTGCTAAATCGATACCGTATTTTTAAATTCAATAATTTATTTATGCTACAACCTAATTGTATATTATTGCGCTAATTGTCCCACAATGCAAATATAATAGGTACCAACAAAACAATGCTACGATTTGTTTATGCAAATACTAGTGGCTCCCCGCGGTTTCACCCGCGTTCCCGGGATAAAAAGTAGCCTATGTGTTATTCCAGAACATATTCTAGCTCTGTGCCAAATTTCAAGCAGATCCCTTCAGCCGTTGGAGCGTGAAAGAGTAACAAACATCCATACATACATACATCCATACTTACAAACTTTCGCATTTATAATATTAGTAGGATGATAATTGATAACCCACATTTTATGCGTCAGTAGCTCTGTCAACTATACTTATGTACAAGAACCAGAAAGTAGGTATACCTATAACATAGCATTTAGATTTACCATATTAATTGCCCACCAACAATTTTTCTGTTTGTTCTCTTTTTAGATTGTTTTTAGAAATCCCATAAGAGCGTCTAGGGATTGTCATCAGTAAACTTAAATACCTATTTCCAGAGATTTGTAGGCATTTATCGCAGAAAAAAACACAAATCAAAACAAAAACCTATAATCGTTACCTACTTTTAATCGTTTAAGTATTATTAAAATATGATAATAATGAGAGACACCTGCCGCTGAAAGATATAAAATCTATACAGGAGCAGTTATTTATTAAATATCATAAAGTATGAAATTATGTCAATCAATACCTTACCATACATGGTAGCTATAACCGGTCAGAGAGTAGGTAGCCTAAAAATGTAGAAACTAATCATACATTTATTAGTTATTCTTGACTAATGTAAAGTATAAACATTATTGTTTTATAGACAATCATAGCAACTTACCATCATTATAGAAGTGTGCATAATTACTCGTTCAACACCTTAACTGCTCCATCGGACACGGGAGTCGAACCCGAGACCTCCAGGCTAGGTTACATCATACGCGCCAAAATAACTTCCCGCCGAAAAAAACGCACGTCAATCAACAAACACAAGGTTAAACACCAACTAACTAGCACTGAAATTAAAACAATGGTAAACGTCACAATTTAATGTTTAAAAAAATATCCTTTACACGATCACGACATAAGTGTCTCATAACACCATTTATGTGTGATGAAGAGAGTGTTACTATCAAAACAAACAACGGTGAAGTTTGTAAATACGTAATTTTTGAACGTAAACTGAATATACGCAGAAGCCACCTCCGCCTCGCAACACGCCACTGCACTAACTGACACATAACAAGCGTGCGCTCAGCGCCGCGGACGATCTACCTGATATCTCTGACTCACTCTGATATCAAGGAAAGACCACCATTAAACAGAGACAGACATACACCATAAGTTACAACCTTGATGTTGCATTTCATTGCACATGCATTGAACGGGCTGACTCCGACAGGGTTTCAAAAAATAATTTCGAGTTTAATTTCGGGTTTCAGGAGTACGGGTTACTATTAGTTTATTTTGCAGTTGGAACTTTGCCGCTTTTAATAGAACGGAGTATTTTAGGATTATTACAGAGTAGTATCAAACTCAGAGGCAATTGTTTTGAATGATCCGCGTGCCTTTATTAATTTTAAACGAGATTTATTGTGCGGTTTTGTGTTCCAAATTCCTTGAGCTGTTAACTTACGTCTTTAAGACAGTTACAGATATAATAACTGTTTGTGAGTTGTTTCTTTGCTAGAAACCCGATAAATGTTAAAATTAAGGATAGTGCTGTGCCATAGTGAATGTTTTATTAAATCAACATAGACTTAGCTTATTTACGAAAAAAAATATACCCAACTTTTTATTTAACTTCCGTTGTTTCAACAATTAAGTGTATATTAAAGTCCTGTTTTAAACAGGGCTACCGTATCACCGAGGTCACTCCCGTGTTCCAAACTCCAACAGAAATAACCGTGTTTCCTAAGGCCGTCGAAACGTAAATATTTTAAACTTTTTCATGGCCGGCACTGTACACTAACCCATTGGTTAATGAGCGACGGAAATATATAAATAACATGTACTTATTTAAATACTAGCTGCCTCCCCGCGGTTTTACCCGCGTAGTTCCCGTTCCCGTGGGAATACTGGGATAAAATATAGCCTATGTTACTCGGGGATAATGTAGCTTTCCAAAGGTGAAAGAATTTTTGAAATCGGTCCAGTAGTTTCGGAGCCTATTCATTACAAACAAACAAACAAACAAACAAATCTTTCCTCTTTATAATATTAGTATAGATAGGTACATACTTCAACCGGAACAAATGTTTAAGCATCGATAAACAAAGGATTGAATGTTAATTTGTATTCAATAGTTTAATGCAAATAAATTAATGCCCATGAACAAATGCCCAGTTCAAAGTACTTCCTTGCAAGGTCATCTGTCTTGATCGTTGAATATAAACCTTATGTCAATCACATTACGACTAAGTACCTACCTCAGTATTAAAATTTTGAAAGGCATGTCTAAAAGATACGAAGTCTCTTTTTCTACTTTTAAGATATCGCGACAAAACCTTAGGAATACTATTCGAACAACACAATCATCTAGTATCGTTTAGTACTAACGCCTGATTTGGTAGCTTTATAAAAACAGTCTCTCCACAGAAAAGGAAACAAATATGCCCGGCACGATGGTACCACATGGTGTATAAAATGTAAATACACTCACACACACATATTTCTTGGAGCATCCAGTAAGGAAATTGAATCTGCTATTCCCAAATATTGCTCGTTTAAATTCAGCAGACGCCAGTTAGTTATGACACCTTTTGCGAACCAATCAGATAAGATCCCTATCGCTTTTCAGGTACCTACCTTCAATCTACACGTAGACATTTCCCTTGAAATTTTGTCAAGAGAGATCATTTTACATTGGAATACAGAAATTGTGTAAATAAACGGGGTGAAATTATAAGAGCATTTTGATGAGATAAGCGGTACTAATTTAATACTTGGTTACGTTTTTTTACGATAGGATTTAAAAAAAGGAAGACGACAGGCGATTTCCGATTTGTATGCAAAGTGCGAGTGTTTTGTTTTATCCATTTACGACTTAGCTATTTTATTATACACAGTAAATACTTGAGATATTTGAAAGGAATGAAGATAAGGAAGATGAAGATGAATTGAATATACCTTTATTCCGAAGGGTGCCTACCTGGCCGACTCTTTTTCAATTTTTGTGGTATATTAGGCGTTTTGTTTCTCAATTTATTTTCTAAACTTACTTCGATTATAAGTGTGAAACTCAACAATTCCATTATTTCTATAACTACATTTAGAATTCAGTAACATACCTACAAGAATATCCGTCAGTGCGCAAATATTCAATGTTGACATAGCTACACTATTGAAATTGGGACCGTCTGGGTTCGACACAATAGCTACCGGCATCAGCTTTGATTCATTGTACTATGTCCTTTCCAAAGATGTCATATTCATGAGTTTCAAAGCATAATTGCCATCATATTTCGATAATGTTGCACCTGACCAGAAACCTGTACATAAAATATATGTATTGCTACATCTCCCTTTTCCTGTACTTCATGAAACATAAGCTAGTATAAAGGGTATTTAAAATATGTTTTATGTTAACAATAAATTGTTGCATTACTCTATGTTAATATCAGTCACACTAGAAATTAAATATCAAATACCTCTAACTAATATACTTCTCAATACTGATTCCAATACATGTAATTAACAAGTCTTGTAATTAATAAGTTATTGAGGTAATAAAACCATAAAAGGTAGATCTATAAATTATCCAAACTAAATGTAAGAAATGGTTCATTATTTTGACAGGTAATATCAATCACTAACATCGCGTCTCACCTACCGGAAATTATTTATTTTTATTGGCACAATATATGCTTTGAAACTCCACGCGTATGTTAAACGTATATAAAAATAGATTTTACACATACTCAGCATGTGGAATAACAGTGGAATATTATTTTTAGAAATCTTACAGCTAGTATAGGTCTTACCTAGGCGGAGATAAGGCAGACTTGGAAAAGTTACAAGTAAGTAAAAATGCATAAGCAAGCAAAGCAACATAGATACCTACTCGAAATCATCGCTAGAAATGAATTAATAATAACTTGGTTTACTTATATAATATACCTGTGTTAATCAAAAAATTTAATCGTTTATATAAACAAATGTTATATATAAGTAAATAAATTGTTTAGGTTATTTTGTGCGAAAGATAAACAGACTGATGTCATGAAGTCAACTAATTTAGCAAATAAATTGATGTTTAACTCATGTAGATAAATAGTTTTTTGCCACATAATTTACCTACTTTTTATACGTTTCAAAACCCATGCTCTGTTCAGCTTTATAAAGATCCAAAAATATACTAAAAAAATCGCATGAATGCGCCAGAAGATGCTTATTATGCAAATAGCATACATTTTTCAAGCAGTATTTACGTGAGTTTCCGGGGCAGTTCATACAGAACTTCGGTCGTTTCGTATAAACTTTACACATAAAATTCCGCGGTCTAGAACAAGACGGATTTACTTATTTTACATTCAGTACCTAGATAGAGCCTCGGGGAACCTACTTCATTTTGACGGCTAATCTCTTCGGAGTGCCTGAAAACATGTTTGTTTACATATTACTAACGAACACTGAAAATACTTTTGTGAACGTAGTTTTGAGTAGTTAGTATTTATAGTACCTAATCAATATTTAATTATAAAGCTGAAGAGTTTGATTGTTTGATTGAACGCGCTATTCTCAGGGACTACTTGGTCTACTTGGACCTATACGGGCTATACGGCCTGTACCTAATATAATTGAGTTTATATAGTTGTAAAATATGTTAAAATAATTACCATGATTTCAAGTATTACTTTGGGGTTTTAGCTCCTTATATTCGAAGCCATTAAAAATAAAGGTTAATAATACCATTATCATCCGTACTCTTTCTTTTACCTATCTCGTTTAATACCTCAATGGAGTTATCAACTTCATCATCATCCATTACTGTAAATTAAGTGATCACTACTTTATTATAAAACATATCATAATAACGAATCCA
Organism: Thyatira batis; assembly: GCA_905147785.2. Lineage (NCBI taxonomy): Eukaryota > Metazoa > Arthropoda > Insecta > Lepidoptera > Drepanidae > Thyatira > Thyatira batis. The sequence goes on along the minus strand of LR990497.1, from coordinate 3,272,307 downwards.
TTTTTTTATATTCCAAAATTCCAAATCCTTAAAAAAGGGAATTTACTTTATTGAGTACCTACATATCACTATGGTAAGTAATGATAATGGCTGAAAGCAAGTATGAACTAATAATAATATAAATAAATTAGTATAAATTAGGCATAAAAAATTACTTCTATGTGGTAACATTGATACGTGAATGCAGCTGTAAATTCACTAGCAAAATTGTAGTTGCAAAAAAAAACAGTTGCGTTTTAACATTAGCCCTCATATTAAGTCCCCTAATTTCGCACACCACACTTGCCCCTTAGGGACAGACAAACAAGTGTTCCTTAATACAATATAATATATTACAATAAAGTATTTTACCCTTGGATCATGCAACACGTGTGGGCACATGTGTTCACAGGTTTATTTTAGGGCCTACCCCTTAAACTATTATCCTAGAACGGCATCAAAAACGCTTTGATATAAAATTATTTGTATTTTCGTGCACTTAGAAAATGCGCTACAAAAAGTGCTGTGCGAATTATTAGGTCATTATCAGCAAGACTAGTTTAAATGTACTACTAACGCCATCTATACGATGGTACTGAAACTTTTATGAAGCCTCAGCTATCTGTACTTTGAACGTGTCTTATGTTCAAAGTAGTATTAGAATTTGACGCCAGATGGCGGTGAGGAAGTATTTAATTAGATTTTAAATGTTCTTTTATGTGTATGTATGTATGTACCCTATGTCATTAATATTTGAATGAGGAAGTGGATAACTTTACTTACCTAATTAAGTGGTTATTTTTATTAACACTGGTCAATTGTTGCAAGGTTTTATCCTACTAATAATAAAGTTGGATGAATGTATTGTATGGAAATTTGTTCCTCTTTTACTGCAAAACAGCTAAAAGTATCAAAATAAAAAATCTGATGTTAGACTATGTTCTGGTATATAGGCTACTTTTATCCAAGAACAATTGAAGATATCTTAACGTGGGTGAAACTACGAGACGGAAGCTAGTATTACTATGAAAATAGTTATCAATTCAATTTAATATCTATATTTATTTCATTTCATTTCGCCTTTTCAACCGACTATAAATAGATCATTTGTTATTATATTAATTAAAAAAACTTCAATAGCTAATTATTGATCGGTAAGCCATTATTCGCAACTCGGATATCGGATCGACCGGAAAATGAAACGGGAAGTGTGAGATCGTGACCGGAAGTTACTTCGACCATTATCAATATATGATCTAGATTATGTCGTTAATATTATAGCCTTTAGTATTTTTGAAAAGTAGTATCACCCGTGCGACAAGAATACATAAAATGTCAACGAAATAGGGAAGTCTTAGGTTCGACTCCAAGGTTTATTTATTTTAATATTTTAAAACAACTGTTTTTAAAGTCATTTGCTTACTTAATAAGTTAGTTCATTATTACTATGTATTTTATGGCGCAGATAAGAATAGGTCGGTAATAAAAATGGCATTATATTGATCAAGGTTGCGTGGTAATTTACTTAATATTTAAAAGTAAATAAAGAACAGTTACAGAAATATACATACATGTACTCTGTCACTCATCTCGTCTGTGTATTCTGTGACAAAATGTAAATATTCTGTGTGGGATTATATTTAAACAGTAACTTACATAAATGGCTGCATGTACAGCACCTGTCCGTAAATTTTATTACATTACATTTGCGAGAAATAATATTATCAAGAAAATGCGCTACAAAAAGTGCTGTGCGAATTATTGGATCATTTGGAACAAGACTAGTTTAAATGTACTAGGGATAAGTGGCGAGAATAAGGGGAGGCCTACGTCCAGCAGTGGACTGACTAGGCTAACGACGAATATTACCAAAACCAAATAACTTTATTTCTGTTTTCTTCTGTTTTTTCATATTAAAAGCTTTTGAATATTGACCCTAGGCCTAAACTGCATGTTTCTGACTGCTGTCTCCAATTCCGCGGTCCTCGATACGAATTTTATTAGTAGAATATTAATAATATCATATATTACGTTATAAAATTACTCTTTCAAGCCAGAATGACTGAATGGATCTGGATTAAATTTGACACAGAGTTATAACTAACTTATCTACCTTCGCGCGGTTCCACGAGCGTAGTTCCCGTTCCCCTGGAACCTAATACGGGGATAAAATAGCCTAGAAATAATTTTGAAAATCGGTTCAGTAGATCCAGAAATTAACCCTTACAACCTCACAAACGTTAGAACCTCATTATAATATTAGTATAGTCTATATAAATAAAGCTGTAACTAACTAACTTCTGTAGGTATTAATCAATGATCCCCAGGAACATAGGGAGCCAAGAGTGTTTTATAAAATCGTCTTTATATACGATGCCGCATGAGTATCAACTACGATCATTTAAATTTGACTCCATCATCAGATCATGCATCATCAGATCAGCTCAACGACACCAAAATGTTGCAATGTCATCTGATTAGCACACGTATGCTGCTTCACATCACCAACAGTCCAAACGGTTGAGTGGAACTAGATCAAAACTCAGTCGCGAAATATCACCCAAACACGTTGAGATAAATAAGTTTTTTTTATATACAACTTGCACTTTAATAGTTAATGCTGCGTTTAAGTGTATAGAAAATGTTGATATTTTTCAGCCACAGTAGGCTCTGGTCACAGGGAAGAGTGGAAAAAAGCGGAGCTAACATAGGGATAAGGGAAGGAAGACGAACAAAAAGTGTATTATATTTTTTATATCCGACCGTCTAAATAATCCAAACGTTATCTAATAATTAGGTCCTACTTCAAAAGAACTTAAAGACAGGTATTGAACACACGATAACCTTACAAAAAGGTTCATTAGAATTATTACTTATTAGTCGATTAGGGTGATTACCCTAAAATAATGTGCCTAGTACCTGACGTTTAATTCGGTAAGTAAGCTAGCTTGCTGATGTACAGAATATGTTTTGTCCTTATCGTTCTCTACGCAATCACGTGAGACGTCGAACAGTGTGACCGCGTTACGGCTGATCGCCGACGAAGTTTAATTAAGCGAATATTAAGGTTGATTGTGAGATAGAAACTACCAGATAAGTCAACAAAGCATTTATTTATTAAAACGGAGTAAAATGTCCACTAAAGCAATATTGTAGGATAGAGATATAGGTAATTTACACGTGGAATGTGGTAACTAAAGAATTAAATTAAATTATGACTTTTAAACATAACATAATTAAAAATATAATAAGTAAATGCCAAATGGATCAAAAGAACTCCAACTTTATATAAAAATTAAAATCGTCATTTACAATGCATTTCAGATACCAATCATATATAAAGATGCGAATGCGGCAATATTAAGCCCTCTGTTAGAAGTTCAATTTCAATGAAAATCCTTCAAAATACAAAACTATTATTTCATACAGTTTGTAATACATTATCCGCTTATTAATATAATTATATCCGTCCGTGCTAATAAATTTAATTGCTAAATATTGCAAATCTTTACATGTTATTGGCCTACTTTTTATTTAGTTTCATTGAACGAAAATACAACAAAATTACAAGTGCGTTGAAGTCTTTTTAATGCCTAAATCGTAATCGTAGCACTTATCCTAAAACGGTTAAGCTTTACACATAATAACGAGAGAAAGTCAGTGCTATTTTAAAGAACATGCCGTACAGTATACATGAACGCATATGACTGCTAAACGACTGTATTCGAGTGCATGAACTCTTCAAGTCGAGTTGTTAATGCTTTACTAATTACTTCAAGGGTAAAGAAGATCGAAATCGCACAATTTCCTACACATAGAGTACTGATAGATAAGATATAGGCACGCAAGCCGCATGCGCAAAAAATCTTTCAATGAACCTATTTAGATTTCGGCTTCGCGGCAAACCGAGCCGGCGATTTAGTTTCGGTGTGGCACGCGTGCGGCGCGGTCGTATCACGCGGCGCGCCCTCTATCCGACATTGGACTCAAACTCGCACGAACATTTACAAACTAAATGTGCATTTAAATCGGTTCAAACTAAATTTTATGAAATAAAATGTTGAGATCACAGTGCCTGCTCGCCGTGGTCGCTCTGGCGATCGGCTGTGTTCACTCCTGGGGTGAGTATCTCGATCAGCTGATTTGTAATAGACACGTGCTATTTTTTACAGTTATATAACTGCCAGGGTTGTCTACGTAATGTGTAGGAAGAATTGTCGCGTGATGCGAGTAATATGTGGAATTTTAGTTAGTGTGAGACAAACGCTGTTATATGTCAATAAGGTGGTAATTCGCTTGGCGCCGCGACGCCATTGCTTGGGGGCCGAGAGTCACGTAGGCCACTTCGAGCGTTTCGCGTATACCCGGCCGCGTTTAGACGCCGCTCTATGGCGTGGGCTACATGAGGCTGGCGGACCAACGCTACTTGGCCGCATTATATTCCTGAAATTTGGAAAAGCGTGAGAGAGGAATTATCAATGACTGTAAACACATTTTCTCGACGCTAACATATTATTATCTGTCTTCTTATCTTATTTACTATTCAAATTTTTATTACGCACTATTTTTGATTAGATAATTGATTTTTAATTAGTATAATTCCATTAATTAATTAAGAAGATTTGTGTTCTTAATTACATGGCTTAAATGACTTAATCCCACCTAGTATGTTAAGTTGAGGTAATATTAATAACTTTGAATATTAGGTGACATTCAACAAATTTTATAGATTAGTATGACTGAAAACTATCTGAATACGTGGGTAATGGACAAACACCATAAGTTTGTATTTGTATGCACTTTGTAACTTTAAGTGTTGTACCGATTTCTTGATACACTTGTTACTGCTTGAAATGGATGGAATCTTTTAACACAATTTTAAGATAAATTAATAAGTTTTAACTTTCTTCGTTTAATGTTTTAATTGAAAATTATTTTTAATGTGATAAATGAAGTTTCGTTCCAATATGAAACTATAAATAGGTACATTAAAATTTCCAAACAACATATTAGTTGAATTGTATGATATGTTATTGAAAACGTGATTATCTTTATTTACATATCGCCGAGTAGTTAAATAGCGTTAATTATAAACAATAAACGTATACAATGTGTTTCCAACTGAAAACACTTTGCTTGTCTCACTTGAAAAATAAATACCTATACCTATAACAAATATATACCAGACGCACGTATATGAAAAAATGCATGCATTTTTTTAGTTGCAAAAGTACAGGGCCATCCAGGCATTTTGATACACTAAAGGAATTCTCAAGTCTTGTAGTTTTTTAACAGACAATATTTATGTACAGCATATCTATACTAATATTATAAATGCGAAAGTAACTCTGTCTGTTTCGCTTTCACGTTAAAACTACAGAAGCGATTTAAATGAAATTTGGTACACAGATAGTCTAGAGCCTGAGGAATATAGGCTACTTTTTATTCCGGGCAAATGGAAGATCTCCCGGGTACGCGGATGAAACCGCGGGCAGCCATTAGTAATATAATAATGTTAAGTATTTCATGTACCCTTTTCAATTTTATATTTATTACCACTTTTACCTTCCCCTTCTAAAATAAAAAAAATAAATTTTGTATTTATAAAAAAATATATGATTCAATATAAATTTAAATAAACCACAAGACTCTGTTAGTAACCAGAAATCGTGACAAATGTGATACAACAATCAGAGAACCTTGCACTGATTTTCAAGGAGATTATGAAGTATAACAATATTAATACCTGCCAACTACACCTTACAAGAAAAAAATCACCTCAACTGAGTCATATATATATATTTTTAAAACACATTATGCGGTTGCAATTAGAAATGAAATATTTGTGCGTTTAACTGTACCATAAATTATAGAAAGGTTATTCCTAACGTTTCATAGAGCTTAGTCCGACTTGCCCAGTAAGAAGGTGTCAAGTTTTTGCTAGGAATAATTCTTAATCTGGAGCATTTTATTTTTAAACATACTATACATAGTTATATTCTTTTTGAAAACTATAAAAAAAATTATTTGGTCCAGAACATATTAATATAGGTTATTTATTGGGTATGTACTAATCTTAAAAAAACAACAGGTAGGTAATTTATATTTATAATTTTACATTGCAGCATAGCAAATATTAATATCATAAATTAATCAAACACTAAAGGTCAAATGTCCGGAACCGACAATTAAACATACGGAACCCTTCAGTTGCAACATTCGATTACAACCGGTTTATTTTGTATAGACGACTACAAATCGCACTCCATTGCCAAACATGTCAATGAACTTTTATTAATTGATTCAAATAAAATACAATTAAAACGAAAGTAACATTAATATGAACTAGACTAGGTCTCAAAATTTTCCGGAACATTATATGTTAATCTAGCACATATTCCAACAATGTATAAATTTTCTAATCTGTTATACGTGAATGAGAAAAAGCATACATCCATATTTAAATAACACTTTAGTAGATTATGCAACTTAGGATGTCTCTGACTCAATATATACCACGAGAAGACTTTAATCTTTGATAAACTATAATATTGTTTATTAAAGATTTTGATAATTCCCAGGTCCCAGGTAAAACCGCGGGGCAGTATCTGGAAACAACACAAAAGTTACATCAAAAGACATTTTATTAGTATTTGTGTTGTGCAGTGAGTTGTTTCGCAAACTGTGAAAGGATCGTGTCGCTTATGAAACTTCTACACGAAGATGATTAGAAAACTCCATCAACTTGAACATTGCAGATAAAGTTTTTACACTAAACTGTTCCATCATGACAGTAAAGATACTAATCAAGGGCGTTTAATAACATAGGGATGTCCAATAACCAAAGATTTTTATTGATATTTTTTTCATAGAAGTAAAACAATCTTTCAAGCATAAACAGATGACTTGTACACGTAATAAAGATTAGGTATTGATAATTTTCCACAAAGTAAAGGTCACGCACGAAACAAAAAATGGGACCAAGTACAAGCTAAGACAACAATTGTCACAATAAAGCGATCAACATGCCGTACACAAATATACACTGGCCGTGCCCCCGTTTATTTTCTTTCTAATTTTTATGACGATTACTTAGGGTTGGCTGCCACTTAATTACCTATATATCTTATTTCAGTCGCCGCAGTTCAGTAAATTCACTAGTAGATTCAGGAGATAATTAAAATTATTTCACACAACATTTTAGTATTTGGCCAATTACTTGCAATAAGAATTGCTTTCAGAAATGTACAGTGATTGACAACCCTATTGACAGCCGTTATGATTGTTTTGATGACAATAAAAGGCAGAGGTTACGAGTTAAGTAATTAAGAATACAATAGTTCTTCTACAAAAATCAGGGCGGTTCGCGAGAAACTTCTAGGTTATCCATCCGGCTGGCTAGTTGTTTTTATCTACGTAGATCATATATATTTACTGACATACTTTGTATTAGAAGGTGCGATTGCAAAACTTCATTATTTTGATTTATATAGAGAGACACGGAAGGTTAAATGTAATCTAAGCAACGTAGTGCTCACGTATTATCTACTAACGGTATTGTTTGACCACAATTTTGTCCGCGCTGTTTGTAGTCTGAATGCTACGACAAAAACGTATATTACAAAACCATTAGATTGCCAATGACCGCCAAAACTCGGGAAGGATTTTAATACAAAAATTTTCACAAAAGTAACCTTCCTAATCTAAATAAATAATGGTCCCAATATGTCCCAATTAAATGCTACAAGCTACGTGTACGCCAAATTTTATCAAGATTGGGTTGGCCAGATTTCCAGATAAATAATATCTATTATGGATATATGTATGTATTTATTTTGTAAGGCTTAATCGTTTTAAAACTTATCGTGACTTTTTTTGACATAAATACCTGTAACATGATATACGATCATTCTTTGCAAATTGCATTTTTATCGATACATTATCGTTATTTAATCATAAGATACCGATACTTGAGTTATGGTATTTTAACTTCACTATTAGATAAGAATTGTAGGATTATTTTATCTTTTTATCACACTACGTTTATTGATGTGTACTTTCCATACTATATTTATTTTTTTAACAATTTAGCTACGCGTGTGATATCGTATTTATTTATACTTTTATACATGAAATTGATGCTTAAACTTCGAAGGGGTGAAAAGGCAAAGTAAAAAAAAAAGATTATGAGTACAATAATAACGAAATATTGTATAGCAACATACAGCAGTGTATGATAAAGTAAGCATTAATAGATTCATATAAGACAAAGTCCACTATTTATTGCAGAGTCGACAGAACTCGAGTAGATATAATACCTATCTTTAAACATAGTAACAAGAAACAATTAGATACCGAAGTGTTATATGATATGATTGATATAATAAATAACTAGTTGCTCACAATTAGCATTTTACCAACTTCATAATACATACATATTCTCAAATTCTGTTTTTGGAATATGTATAATATTTTACTTGTCTCAATGAAAAATAATATTTTATATTTATTGAGCAGGTCGTATAACAAATTATGTGCCATCAAGGTGAAGTCAAAGATAATGAAATTGATATGAAATATTAATTATTTCGAATAATATTTATAACTAAATAAGTAGGTATTTTATTAAGAGGCTGAATGCAGTAAAAAATATATGTTAATCATGATTTTATTTCTCACTCGATGGGTGAACGCAAAATAGAGTTACTCCTATAAAATAAAATGAAAATAATATAACAGGGACTTTTTGACAAATATATTTCTGTCATTTATGAGAATAGATATTTATATACTCGATACGGTGGCAAAAGTAATTTTTTTTTATTAGGAACTCGTCTTTAATTTAAGCAATTTATTTCAGATTTTTTGATTATTTTTCAGCTGCTCACAGCCCCTTAAGGCTTCCGCATTTTTGCTATCGACTACCTATTATCAGTAAAATAGCATTAATGATAATAGATTATTAGATATATAAGTATTTAATTATAGAATAAAAAACAATCTTTGGTCCTGTCATACGTCCATTTTGCCCAATATTCTCGTACTGACAAAGAAGACGGCACTGCCATGTAATAACTCTGCAAAACAAAACGATCACAGATGAGCGAACAATGCAAAAGACTATTTTTCGCACAGCAATTGTATTTGATCGCGTCGCAAAAAAAAGAAAGATGAAACCATAGATTGTTTATTCAGTGGATCGTTTTCAGAGACGTGGGCGCAGTCACGTACGCCAGGGTCAAACTATGATTGATAGGACAACGAAATGGCGAAATGCGATGTGCAACGCGTTGTTTTGATAGAGGTGAAAGATTATACAGATACATTCCGCGGGTTCGTCGCGTGGGGGAACTGGGGGAGTTAATTTAGTATCATACTTTTTACCACCATGCAGATTTTTTTAAGCAGGGTAACGTCAATTAATTGAAAATACGTGACAATTATACTTAGACGGAATAACCGAGCTTTTATATCCGTGGATATTTTTAGGATAACAAAACTTGAATATATTTTAAAATAAAATATGGCCTTATATATAGCTTTCCACTGGTGAAATAATTTCTAAAATCGGTTTAGCGGTTAAGGCGTGAAAGTGTAACTATAACAAACAAACACACTGACAATGTTATCAAAACCAAATGTGAGAACTTTTCTCTGAATGGGTGATGAAAATGAAAAAAAATATATAGCATAACATTTAACCATAGCGAGCAGGTAAATTATAAATAAGTGGTTCTTATTATTATTTTATCAGTATCAAAGTCCTAGGTTTTCCTACTCATGTAATATACCTACTTGAATTTGCCATTCTATATAATCTATGGTCTGTCCAGCACACCCGTACCAACTATTAGGTATTTGGATACAATTTCACATACATATTTTTCCTTAAATATTTTATTTATATATATAGGTATTTATATTTCTTTATCAATTTACCTCCATAAGAATTCTAATTGGGTATTTACTATAGTTATGGATATATTTTTTTAATAATGTTGCATTAATTAGTTGACTACTTGTTTTCAGCCAACCTCTTAAGACATGTTTTTATACTATTTAGTTAATATGAAAATGTAAGGTAAATATTAGGCACATGTTTTCGTACACGAGTGTACAAACTGAAATTGAATTTTAATCAGTTTTATGTTCACAGCTGTAAACTTCCGCATTTATTTATTGCTTCTTATCTTGGAATTTATGTCCTGACTTGATTTAAAGGATTTGTGTTCCGAATTTATGACTTATCGTTTGATAATAATGTAATGATTAATTACATGCATATTTTTTATGTTTCTTGTATGATATCAGTATTTTGCATGTTATCTTCTGTCTGCAAACATAGCATTTAGGTAGCTACTGATAGATATTTACAATTCTAATGGCTAGTACATTTGATTAGAATTTTATAATAAAATATAACAAAGATATATCAAGCGTGACGATAAATTTGTTATTAGTTGATAATCTTTAGTTTTGGCATTTCGATAAGGAATTTTTTCCGCTTCCTTTTTTTTCTATCTACCTATCGACTAAATCTGAGAATTGTCAGCATGACGCATCCTACGTCATATAAGGCGCCGCATAAATGTCATGTACATTACATATCATGCAAAATGGGCTTAACGCGACAGATTCTTTAGCAATAGCTTCCGCCCACCACTACTTGTTTCTTGGGATCTTAATTGTTTCCAGGCAAAAATGTATTCAGAACATCATATATTGGTGTGCCAAGTTTCGTCAAAATCTCTGCACCCTTTAAGTAACAAACACTCGTCCATCCATTCATATATTTTTAGGAAAGGTATACCTACCCTAGAATATATGTATCACATTGCTTCGCTTATTACTAAGAAGAAACTAATTTAAAATGACATTTTGCTTACACAGATGTCTGATGAAAGTTCCTTTTCTTTAATATTTAAGACGATATTATTATAAATAAATAGATAAATGGTCCCTATAAATTCAGCAAAAAAGAATTATTTGTCTGTAAAGTCGGTTTACTGACGATAGTTGAACGTGACAACGTCTTGCATCGCTCACTCAAGTAGGAGAGAAACGGATGTCGAACGCTGCCGAACGCAAAGGCCGATTGGGCCGCTCTCGCTTGCACTTCAATCCTTACATGGAACGCCTCAGAGCGAGGTAACGCCGCATGAGTCATGTTTTTTCGTGCGTGCAGCCGGCTCTATCGAATTATAAGACGTTGTCACGTCAAAAATCGATATACTATTACATTCACAATATGTCTTTTAACAGAATCTGACTAACTATTGTTTTATATAGTAACAGTAAGCTGATTGTGGAATAACCATAAGTTACCGTATCTAAATATTAACAGGTTACACTATAAATGCTAATTTATACATCACGATGACGCAGAATACGTAGAGCTAATATATTAATGCGGTAATCAACAACCGTTTTTTAAAGAACTCTGTACATTTGAAATTTTAACTATATCAGAATGCTATACGTTGGGTGGATACCATCTAACGGTTCTTATTAAAATGGTTTCAGGTGACGCAAGTTTAATCAGATTATAACCTACGTTGTGAGTAACCTGTCAGGACCAAATAACGTAGAATTGGTAAAGTAGCACATAAGTACCAGTAACAATAATATGTGTATCGAATTTAAAACCCGTTTCGCTATATTTTGACAGCATATTGACTTATCGCCCAAATAGAATAAATACTAACTACGTAGTTTCTTTTAAGGTAATGTGTCTAATACTATCATAACATTATGTATTTGGGGTTTAAATGATTAGAAACATATAAAATGTCAACCTATTGCAGATGTAATAACCCGCTAATTAATGTCACTAGCTCACATTCCGCCGAAGGATATGCTTGTAAATTAAAAATGCGAATGTTTGTGAGGATATAGATAGAGGGATGTTTGTTACTCATTTGCGACAACAGCTGAATGGATTTAAATGGCAATTGGCACATAGATAGATTATATATTTTTGAAATAACTCTCTACAGAAAAATCTCGTGTATCTTAAACAGCTACCAGGCTACAGCTACCGGTAGCTAGTACTGAACAATTCAAAAAGTCTCAAACATTCCTTAAAATCTCGTGATTTGTCTAGACTAGACTTACAGGCTTACACACCCACGTACGACGTATCTTTAAGTGACGTAGACGTTATTTTTTAAACACATCTAGGACAAGTGCCAAAAAACCCGCGTCTGACATTGACTGTAGTGTAGTGTCAACATACGGGGAGTTTCAACATGGCTATTTAGAAACTTATTGCTGTTCAAAACGCGTAAATTTGGTACCAATAATGATACTTTAATGATTACCAATAGTATCGAAATGTGAATTGTTGAAGGAATGTAATCAAACATACTTGAACTTATATTCTTTAAGTCTTTCTGACGATAGCTGTAATTTGGTTGTATAATCAATAAATTTATGCTCAGTAACCATAGAGGCACTAAGGGTCAGAAATTTTATCGATTGGCTCCGAAACTAAGCTCGTTATACCATATGCTTTGGTGTACAGATATAAATATAACTATTATTGTTACCGTCGAAACTTTTCTTATGTTTATAATTTTAATTATTGAGATAAAATCTAAATAATAATTCAATTTACGGATGGTGAAGTCGGCCCTTAACATAATGATCCTCTACGCCGCGGTAAAATAATTAAAATATTATGTAGATTATACCTTCAGTTTAGTCTTAAGCGTGGAAATAAAATTAATCTATAAGAAAATTTAAACCTTGAATTTTAAAAAAGAATTAGAAAAAAGGGTTTATCGAATCGGATCTTATACGATGTTATCTGCAAGAGAACGTCTATAAAATATTATAATCGCGACCCTGCCATTGATCTTTTATTAGAATAGGTACACGTCAGAACATACATATACCTAATAAGTCTTGAGCTTCTAATACTATTATTAACTCATTGCTCCATTTTTTGCACTTCCTTGATATGTAGGTTTTTCATGTCCGGTTGTTCAACTTTTGAGAAACACATATTATGTACTTGTGATACGGAATTACTAAGTTCCGCATATTATTGAATTATTTATAACGTGACTTGTCACGTTTGGAATTGTATTTGTGATGTAAAGGTGAATATTTAAAACAAACGGTACTAAATGTATATAAACAAATGTGTATATCCTATTAGTGCACGTAGACTTCATTCACTCATTCATACAATTAGGTTGTATTCAGTTAAAAACGCCAATTTATCAGTGCCGGATTTAACTAGCGTGGGGTCCGTAGCAAATATTAACGAGGAGCCCTGATCTCCTGGTAAAAAGGAACTCAAAAGTTACGCTCAGTTAAAGGTGGGCGGATTTGGATTCGCAGAGGCCCCTATATCTCCGGGGCCCGTAACAAATGCTACTCCTGCTATGTGGTTACCCCGGCACTGCTATTTATAAGAGTAAATAAATAAATAAATAAATAAATATCCTGGGACATTTTTCACACACGGCCAATCTGATTCCAAAGTAAGCTTCAAAGTGAGCTTGTGTTATGGTAACCAGATAGCTGATATACTACATATACTAATTTTAAATACATACTTATATAGATATTTACATCCTTTCGGTATGCGTAGTTTCTATGCGTGGTTATGAGTAGTTTCTATGCTTTCGGTGTTCAGTCGTATTTTTGTTTAACATTAATTCCCTTTTCAAATGAAGATCTCAAAGGATCAAAGGAAGATATCAATAAATAATTACAGTAATAATTGTGTACCTAAATATCATATTTTATATATTATTTTTATAAAAATTCTCTTCAAGAAATTAATATTTTTAATTACGCACAAAGTAACTCAGTGATAAGTAAAGTTGATGGCAGTACCTACATATTAAAACAAGGATACAATTAAATGTGTATAAAGCCTATATAGGTAAATATTTTTGTTATAAATATGTCAAATGATAAATAGTTCGTCAGTGTATCGGAGATATTTATTGCATTTTCTTGACAATAAAGGATTTATAAGGGACTTTTACTTGGAGATATCAGGAAATAACATCTGAATATGTCAATATTAAATTTATCGTTTCGGATTTGCTTTGTTTCGATATTTATGTGTTGTTTGTACCAATTGTTAATTGCTCTCAACATATTTTAATGAGCTTATTTAACAGAGTGTAGTTGGCTTCAGTATATTTAAATATGGTAACATTATAAACCTAAGCAATAATATAATGATTATTTTTATATGGCTTTCGATATTTAGATAATTAAATTAAGCCTGACCAGTAAAATAAGACTTGAGACGAGGGCGCCACTTGTAGAATGTACAATTTTTCCTATTGAAGTAGGTACTTAAAATATTTTAGTTCCTAATTCTGCCGCAACAAGCCGATTTTTATATATTTTTGGTCGGGCATGACATGACAAGCGTGTTTGGATTTTTATCATGAATGTTTATTATGAAACAATTTAAGAAGTCAAGTTAATCTTTCTTATCGAATGTTTTTGCGTCTTATAGATAGATATACCTATACACATACATAACACGTATCTTCATATTATCTTATTTGCTTGGAGTATTGCTTAAGTTTTTAGAGTTCCGTAGTAAACTACGAACCCTTATAGTTTCGCCATGTCCGTCCGTCCGTCCGCGGGTAATCTTAGGCACGCTTGATACTAGGTACAGAGTACCTACAGGTAGTACTTAGTTATTAACAGCGCCGACAAAATTGACACATAAAATCTTAAATATAAATTTTAGGTACGTCCCGTAAAACACGTATTGTAAAACGGGGACATTTTTTCTATTATTCTCAATTGCTATACGGCATATAGTTAGATAGCTTATTATTTTAAATGGGTTTGAATTTTATGCTCATATATCAGTATGTATAATAGTAAATTTTAACTGCATACTGCTTGTAGGTAATAGTTTTTACTACAAAACAACAATTTCGATACGACACGTTTTCTCCTTGACGTGTAATCGAGACGACTTGTATACGATGAGCATAGACACTGACTGCCTTGATTTCTACTTTCATTGTGTTATTTTGTAGCTTGTATGTTATATTTGCCAAATTAACTTTCACAAGTTTCGCAATTTTATATATTTTTAAACAAGTGTTTTACTATCTGACCATGGTAACATATATGGCCATGGTGCATACCAAATGTAGGTATATGATTTACATGTTGTAGTGTCATTTATCTGTAGAAAATCTAATAGAATAATTTTAAATAAAAAAAAATCTACGCATATTTTGCATAAGTTTGGCCTTCCCCGGTGCCACAAAAAGTCGAAAAAATATACCCATGAACACACGTCAATGGATCGCCCCTTAAAATAATATTATGTACATTTTAAATCCTGTCTCCGGTGTGTTCGTCATAAACTTGATTTGGTTGGAAAAAAATCATGAATACATTTTAAATAATATGTATCTAGGTATAAACAGTTCATTGGAATGCAATTACGTCTGATTTTGACGTAGGAAATATTCGAAAATATAATTTAAGGAACTACTGATGTTCTGCGAATTCATCTTTATAATCTGTCTGATTGTCAGATGCAAAGAAAAAATAGTCCTACTTTATGATCGGGCAGCACTATAAATTATTCGGAAAACAAACAAATCAAAAAAGTTAACTAACCACCACTGACTTAGAAACTTGATTAGAAAAAACACATTGAAATTAATGCTTTAAGAACTTTAAACATACCTACTCTTGAATGCCACGAATTTACTTTATAAAAATTCAACACTGTGTTCGGTAATGAATTTATTTACAAATAATTTTAATAAATAATATAAATTGTTCATAATTACGAATATTTTTAATATGAGTAGTTACATAACAACCTCCGACATAAATCTAAGTCAAGTAATTAGCAAACGGTATCTACTTACCTATATAAAAACATCAATGATAAATAATTCTTATACAAAACCTAACTGGCTGAGTTTCTAATTTTTTCTGCTTCATTCCCATCTGTCTGCATATACGTAGATCAATCTTAGCCGTCAAATAACTTAAGACCTAAAATTACCAATTACTTTAAGTACTCAAAAATGTATAGGTCTACTCTGTAACAAACCTTAAAGATTCAATGGCGCCCCGATGCCACCAAAGACGATGATCGATATCTCGGCGAAGTCAAACGACTGTCGAGCATATCTATAGACTCCTATAGGGAGCTGACCTTCCAACCTTGATCATTAAGATTGACGAATATCTTTCGTCACGAGTGTGATAACCGAGAATGGAGATCAATTGCTATCATTGAGAAATTAATATGACTAGTCGCTTGACGATATACGAAATTACATTCAATGATAAAAGCGAAAATACATACAGGGACCTGATTGTTTTGCGACGTATGTATGTAGGTACTTGAACAGAGCAAGTTGTTTGAGTTCAGGAATCTTAAATCTACTTAACGGTTTTACAAAAAAATATTTCTTTGAACACATAATTACGTTAGACCTGATAAGAGGGACGAAATTCTAATAGGTAAAACAAATATGTCGATAACAATAATTAATAGGACAATAAATATCCTAGTACATAAAATAGTTGGCAGGAATTGTGGTACTTTTATTTAAATGATTTGAGACACTTCAGCACACTTGGTAACATAATGTCAATATGGATGGATGTCAACCACTTCATAGCTTTGGCTCCGTCAATTGAGTCACGTTTAAAGCGTAGCACAAACACTTAAGCACGATTAGAGTACTATGCCACTTTTGTTAGAGTATAGTTGACCCGCGCAACTTTGTTAGCGTCACTTGCCCGCTTTTGCAACATTTTTGATGGATGCTCCGCTCCTATTCTTCGTAGCGTGGTGATATATAGCCTATAGGCTTCTTCGATAAATGGGCTATCTAACACTGTATTTTTCAAATCGGACCAGTACTTCCTGAGATTAGGCTTTCAAGCATACCAACATACTCTTCAGTTTTATATATTAGTATAGATAGTATAGGTTATATAACTACGTAATGTGACTAACCTCCACAATCACCTTTGCGTTGGTCACGGGACGATTACCCACCCGCAAAACGTTGCCAAGCTATGTATCCGAATATACTGGCACTTACAGTGCATTTTCAAAGCAAATTATATAATATGTGTCCGGATTTGAATATATAAAATACGGATTTTTAACTCCCAATGAATAATTATGAGAAGGTTAACGTGTAGCCTTCTTATTTCTATGATAATTATGTACTTATGTTATTTTAATTGAGATTTGTTTTTTTTGTTACAGATATAGCTATAACGACCGGGGACCAATTAGAATTTTACAGTAATGAAACAAAAACTCACGCACAAGGCGTACAATTCAGAGACTTGACGGCATTAGCTTACGATGCTGTACACAATATGTTATTGTTCGTCGACAAACAGAGCGACAATGCTTCAATATTCAGTTTCCATTTGGCTTCTAAGAAGTATCAATCGCTGGTTGGGAGGAAGTTTTTCGACAACATCCAAGGTTTAGCCTTTGATCCGATAACTGAAATGCTTTTCTGGACTGATACCAGTGAGAAAAGTATATATAGTATGTCACTTAAACCCGGATCTAAGAACGATATTTACGGAAATCTATTGATCAAAATGGATGATGAAATTCCCCGAGCCATTGCCGTGGATAGCTGTAGAGGGTAAATATATCAAATTATATTTTAACAACAAAAGCATGAAAATCCTCAAATGCAGATTTAATAGTAGGTATGCCTTATATTTTCAGATACATCTACTGGACGAATACAAACGTCGCTAAGCCCTCTATAGAGAGGTCTCGTTTCGATGGTTCTGAGAGAAAAGTGATCGTGGACAGCAACATATTCATGCCAACAGGCATTGCGGTCGACCAACATACCAAGAGGCTATATTGGGCTGATGACAGAGAAGGCATTCATTACTCGATTGAGAGTTCCGACCTCGAAGGTCGTGATCGAAAGACTTTACTCGTCGGAGCCTACCACCAGCCGAACTCTTTAACCGTCTCCAAAGATTACATCTACTGGGTCGACTGGGGATACAAATCCGTTTGGAAACTGCCTAAAGATCCGTCTAAACATGCCGAACCAGAAGAGCTGGTTGCCTTTCATAATGATGTGCCCTTCGGTATAGTAGCCAATTACAAGATCGAGGATCAAACTGACGGCTCCCCTGAATGTGCAGCTTTATTAAAACTCTCTCAAAACCAAACAGACGTCATTGACACGTTTAGCATTCCCACAGATGTTGGTCTGTTCTGTGTTCACGGAGAAAAGATTAATGGAAAATCTATTTGCAAGTGCAAATCTGGGTACACAGGCGAGAGGTGTGATATTTCAGTTTGCCAAAACTACTGTTTACAGGGTGATTGCAGTTTAACCAACGACGGACAACCTACATGCAGGTAAAACTATAATTAAAATTGTATGTTTCTAACAAATTAATTGAACTTAATAATTCTGAACGAAGGTTAAGAAGTATTGATATTACTAACGTTGGAAAAGAACCGTGGGCGCTTTGAATAGGGAATAATAATCCTACTTCATTGTGTATTGCAGATGCAAAGTTGGTTACACTGGATCAAGGTGCGAAATAGACGTTTGCCGTGGTCACTGTATGAACAATGGTGCTTGCTCATTGAACGAACACAACGAGCCTGTCTGCAAGTGTATCCCAAGATATGAAGGCTCTAGATGTGAGATTGATTCGGAAGCATTCATAGTGACGACAGCAGCGCCTGAAGAAACCTGTGCTCATTGCAAGTTAGTACCCGTACCTACTGGTTAAACCACTTTAGTAAAATATATACCCATAGATTTTTTATTGTATTTGGCACCAAAGAGTAATTTTTAAGTAGATTATAAATAATGTTTAATACTGAATTGTTTATTGTACGTCATTTGTACGTATAATGACAAAATGTAGGTATCTTAAGAAATTTTGACTATAAGCTCGATCATACGAATAATAATCTATTTACAACATTACGTAAAATAAATTACCTATATGTCTTTGTAATTAAAAAAATAAGTTTCATAAACGCCAACATTACTAATTTATTTGAACTTTTCAATTTGTTGTTTCACCCGAATAGAATAAGCTCCATTAATTGCAAAACTTTATTAACTTTATCCGCGACTCCCTATCAAAATGCTAATCCCAATTAAATGCTCACGAATCCCTATTAAAATGGTAATCGAAAATAGCAATATAAAGTCTCATAATTAAATGCGAAAAAGTAACTATGTGTTTAAGTAATTCTGTAATTAATTTGTTTTGTTTTATTTAATTACGGTAACGTCCCCAATTCTTGTCGACTCGGAATAATCTTTTGGCCTATTTTGTACGTAGATACTTAAATAGTTAATAGAAATGCTACCGGTCCTGTATAAATAGTTTCGCGAAGAGTTCAGATTGGTTCATTACCACCAATCATAGTAATTGAACAGTACACAAAAGAAACTGGTGTTTTATTCTAACCGGCGAGTTCATTATTTCAATTAAAATAGACCTGTAAGACCCGTTAAAATAACTTTACTGTTTAAGATGAGCATCGTTGACTCTTATCACAAGTTCATCGCTTACTGAGTTTAAGGGGTTAATAGGAAAACTCTTTATGCATCACGCACAGATATTTCACAATCATTATGATAATAAATATTAAGTGTATTTATATCTCAATGATACTTATTATTTTACTGAGTTATTTATAGTAACGTACTTTTAATTATTCTAATCTGTTACATTTTACTAGCTATGGTCGTCTTAACAGATGTCAAATCGAAATTGAACCTTAAATACCTATTTACATTCATATTTGGTTGTGACAAAATCAATAAAAACTATGAGTCACTGATACGAGATGCCATGAAAATGTGCACGTTTATATATATCTAATCTTTTAAAGTATATTACAAATTACTCCATAAATAAAAAGTTAAATCATCACAAATGATAGTTATCAAAAAATATTCGATTTGTCATCGACGGCTTGACATACTTAGTTTTGATGATTGCACGATTGTCGGATTGTGTAAAATCGGTTCTTGTTTTTTATGAAAAAATATACGTAGGTAGATACTTCTTGAAATTTCCCCATATATTAGCATGCAGTTACTAATTAATTACCTACTATGTATTAGGCAAAAAAACACTGTATATATGTCCACTAATAGGTATGCAAATCTATTCGAAATAATTAAATATTTCGTTTTTTTAATTAATAAAATTAGTTTAATTAAAACGGCTGTATATTTTTCAACTATTAACCTTTTTACGTATATGCAAATATGCAATCCAGTATAGTGTTATATGAGATAAGAAACGTTTGTATATATATATATACGTATTTAAAATCAATGAAAATGAAAATCTTTATTAAAAACAAAATCCTTACCTATACAATGTATTCCAGTTGTACGACAGAGAGCAGTAACAGAGCGTCAGACTTGAAGTTACCACATCCAGCGGAACATTTGGAGTCAACTGACGGAGACTTCGTCGAGACGACCACCTGTAATGATGGATGGGATCCTGTAAGAGACCCTGTCATCATGGTTTTAGGGATCATTATCGGTTTGATGTTCCTCGCCTGTGCTGTGCTATTACTAAAGATTATGCAGTTGAAGAAGAGACCGAGGTAAGCCTATAACGAAACTATTAAATATAACTAGATGAGTTTTTTCTAACATATGGTTTGAAAATAATGTGTTGTAACAAGCGAGTATCAAGAATGTCCCTATACATGCCACGAATGCTATTAATCAAGTAACTAATCATTAATTCATTAAATAAAATGCGATTAAGCAATAAATAGCCATGTAATTAATAAAGCATCCTAAGACTGAGCTTATTATAATATAACATACAATAATATTCTTGTTATTACAGAATAAAGAAGCGTATAATTGTGAACAAGAATGTCACACCAATGACGGCTCGGCCCGACCAGTGCGAGATCACCATTGAAAACTGCTGTAATATGAATGTCTGCGAAACTGTAAGTATTGTGTTTATCACTTTGTTATACATATTAGTATACAGTTACTAAATGAACTTAATTAGAACCTTAATGTACCAACATAATGTTCGATTATATTTTATAAGTATTGGTAAAGTTATAGTGTAATTTAAAATTGTTATATCTGGTATACATCTCAGTTAATGAGTTAATTTATTCTTGACATAATATGAGGATACGTGATAAATTTATAGTACAATCTAACCTTAAACTTTAATCCACCATACCTATATTATTTACGAGCAAGTAAAGTAGGTATACTTGCTTGCATTTATGAGCTATAAAGGTGGTAATTTCGACGCACGCGCACGCATTCGTGATTTTGATGTTATTCAGTGTTGAATGCACACTAATACACTTACCTATTAGAAATGCAATTTTGACTATCACTTATATTTTCACTCACTAAATACTTTGGCCCCTATATATATAAACGAGTTTGTGAAGATGCTTATACAAAATATAAGAATGTCTTGTGTTTTTTATGCACCACTATTTAACCATAACCTTACTAAGTATTTAAAAAGTAATAGTTAACATTAATTCAAATAATACGTTTCGTTGAAAACATATAAGCCTAAGAATAATGATCATTATTCATTATCCACTGCATCTGGATCGCTCCGACACGGACCATTCAAATTAGGGTTTTAAATGTGCTCCTTTAAAATATCTTTTGTAAGAGCTACATATGACGTTTATACTCGCGGGAGTCGTCAGCTGCTGTGTTATATTTATTAAAATGAACTATATCGCATAAAATTTAAAACCCTAATTTAAATGGCAAGCTTATAGGGTTGTAGGAGCGATGTAGTCGGCGTTGACCATAAAATATACTTGCGGATACTGTATACTAAAATAAGGATAATAAACGAAAACGTGACGAGTCGCAATAGACTCAATTGACCACAAAATATTGAGCCTAAAAACTGTTTTATACAGGATATTACTTGGGCAGGTCAACCATGATTGAGCTTGGGTCATGCTGTTATCAACGAGGTTCACTTTTTTATCAATTCTGCTTACACCCTGCATGGTAAAGGGTTCACGAGCCTACTAATTATGTGTCTAAAAGGGCATTCTATAGTTAGAATGAGGAGTATATTTGTTCTATAGAATAAATACCAGCAAGAATGGAGGTGCTAGATGGGGTCGCACACGTAGAATAACAATAATACTAATACCAACTCTATTGTGCACGTAATAAGATTTAATTACAATTAAGTTAATATTTTTATGTAAAATGAAACGGGCACCAAAATCGTAAGGTTCTATACCAACATTTTAACATTTTGGTGCAGAACCTTTCATCCTACCAATCCCATAAAACAATATTTTATAACTATGTAGTTTTAAGGTACTCACGCTAGCAATTATATTACCTTATTAATAAAGCACATACGTTTCGTCTAACAAACATTAATATATGAATGAGTTTGATGACTGACTTGATTTCGCATAATAATAAATTAACATGCACAAAAACTGTCAAAAACATTGCATGTACAGCATGTTTAGAAAATAACATTAAATTTCACTGAGATAATTTTATCAATAGCAAAAACTTAACACAAACATATTTTATATACCTAAGGTAAAGTGGTAGAACGTGTGCCTTAACAAAATAAGGCTCACAAATTAATATAACTACGCAAATATAACTAATAAATGTAGGAAATATATAAAATGTTAACTATAATGTTGTTAAAGAAAATGTTGGTATTTCTTGAAATACTCTATACAGTTTATCGTAAAACTATTCCATAATTTTGCAATTACTTACTGTAAATCAACATTGTCTTTAAATAACTTAAGCCGTGTATTCAAAAGGGAATAAGTGGATTTGAAACTTACCAACTTCCCCTCAGTGAATATACAGTTTACCACCATATTTTTTTAAGCATTTTCATAATTATGATATTTTTTTGTTGCAGCCCTGTTTCGAACCGAGATCAACTATAAGACCGACACTGCTTGACTCAAAACCCGGAAAAGAAGAGAAGAAGAACCTAATTTCTAACATGGAGTATCCAGATGACTTTTATTAATAAAATTGGCAGTATAGTACATTTCAGTGCACGTACAATAATTTGGCGAATTATCCTTAGGGCACAATATAATTAAGGTAAAACGGGCTATTTTCGTACATACGTAACACACAGATCGCTTAAGCTTAAATTTATCAAGCTACATTTTATATCTGGTTGGATTATATAATTTATGTTGCTGTAATATAACCCTTATTCATATTGTGCCAAAGGTTTACCTATTGTGATATTCGATTAAGGTTGCGGCTACTATTTGTGAAGGGTTACATTAATCCAACAATAGAGTCGAAGGGCTGTGTATGATTTCTAAAATCTGAGTGCATGGGAACTAGATTTTAGGTCATTTAATTTATTTTGGGTTGAAATATAAGGGTGTGTGCATATCGAGAATACGTAAACCTTAGGGATCCACGCTAAAATATTCATGCTATAAGATTCAAACAGACCTAATTCACGTGGTGCCTTTTCGTGCAATAGCGTAGAGTAGTAGCGACATTGTTAAATATTAGACTCAAAATATATTTCAGTACCCATTCCATTCATGTTTTAGTAAATTCGAAGTTACCAAATCGTGTTAATTTTAGCTTTTTCCTAAATTATTTAGTGCATAAGTCTATTTTTCGTTATGTTCTTTATGATGTGTGCCAAATATTTTGGTTTTGTTTTTATTGGCTAACAGACTGAACCAAAAACACATAAAAGGTGACGAGAAATAGTCTTACGTTTATAGAGCATTTAAATTAATTAACTAAGTAGTTCAAATCTAAGTGTACCAAATTGTACCAATTTTTTATAGTTTTTATTATTATCTGAGTGAAATAGGATTATTTAAAAGTGACATTTAAAATGTTTGTCGCCAGCTTGTATGTAATTAATGGCTGGCAGTTACTGAAATGACATAATTTAATTTTTCAATCAATTATAAAATAAAATTCTTGTTGTGTAATAAATGAGTAATAATAAAACAACAAGTATAGCGATTATGTTGAATACATAATCAAAAGGAGACTTATAAAATTAAATATCATACGGTCTGTAAGCTAATTATTCCGTTACTGTGTTCAAACCACTGTCATTCATCATTATAATTGATAAAACTTATGTGTTCTTCCATTATTGGAAATGGGGAAATCTTGTTGACTATTTATATAAATATATTGAATGAACGTAACGGGTTATTGATGGGTGATTCTAAATGACATACTGGAGTATCTAATAAAGCCTGTCGCAGACAGAGGCGGTAGCGGAGCTCATTTAAAATAAATTACCGAATTAATCGCAAAATCGCATATTATTGCCGAATTGTCATAGTAGTAAATATACTTATGATCGGGACTGTCGCCTCTGTTTAGGAAAGGCTTAAGGGTTGTTCATGTTCTCATGAAACAGTACCCAATTGGCTGTCTGATATTGTGGTTATACACCATAATAACAAGTGAGTAAAGGTTGTTTCAACTAGGTTATATTATATATATATAGGCAAAGTGTGTAATTTGCATAAACCTATTTTCGATCCAAGGCAATAAACGATGTGTTATTTGATTTTCTCGATTGAATAACATTGTCACTATTAATTATGAAATCTTTTTGCATTTTACACACTTATCATCATGTGCTATAACTTTCATGTTTGGGAGTTCTAAACGCACTATTTTCCAAAAATATTTTTGGCGTTAATCATACGATTTTATGTTCCTATAATTATATTAAAAATATTTATGAAAGTACCGCAATATAAAATAAAATTATTCACGTGTCCATCCATAAGCATAAGTACTTATAAAGTTACTTAAATTAAATGTATTTCGTAGAATCTCATGTTACACCTGTCCTTTCTTCGCCTTTTCTAAAAGGATTTTTTTTACACCGAGTGACCTCCTGTTTCTATTTATTTTGGTATTTATCATTGAGAGGCAAATTACTATATTTATTTCGGCATTAAAACTTATATTGATGGTACTTAGCAGTGTAGTTAGACTTATCGTTTTTTTAGAAATTAGTTAGAATAGTTCGTGGATTGATAATATCCACATCAGAAATGTGATATTATTGAGTCTTTGTATAAGTCTTAATTAGTTATAAAATAATTTTTAATATAAAAATAAAGCTTTGCAAATTATAAATAGTGTTTGAAATTAAACCCACATTTCCTTTTCACCTTACATTTATTACACACAAAAATAAATATGAACATTTCTGAGACTATTATCACAATTGCAGGTTATCTTAGATCTTACGCATCGAGTTGGTTCCACTATAGTTGAATATGTGCACATAAAAATGTGCAACAAAGAGAAAATAATTTATCATGTACCTATTTGTGAAGAACATTTTAATAATATACACTCCATAGATAAAAATAATTGTTGATGCCTGTAATGAGATCAGTTTGCTCGCACCTACTTATTATTATTTCAGTTCTACAGGTGTGAAGCAAAGCTCATTAGTTTGCACGAACATTCGAGAGTGAGTATAGAACATACTATGTCATGAAAATAGTGAATACTAATAAATTATTATGGTGAAAGTTAATTTCTAAATAAATTAATCTCAATTTGAGGCAAAAACTACTTATTAATTCATATGCTTTAATTGTTCTAACATAAATAATATTATTTAATTACAAAGACGATAAATAAGCAATTCATAATGAAACATTAATTACTGAACTAATTACCTGTGATGTATCTTTTTCTTATTTTTTAATAAGAGTATTGTGCTAACACTTTGTCAAAGAACAAAACTCTTGAAAAACGCAAATAAAATTCCAGCTAAAACATAACAACATGATTTGAATTCACTGTTTATTATGACTAGATATAGGCACGATATACACTCGGCGTCAAAAAAATCGCAACTTTCCTAAAATTCGTTTCAAGCGATTATTACTCCTAAGATACTTAATGTACCCTGCCGATATTAGTATCATTTGAAAGCTAAATTAATCAACTTTAAAAAAAAGAAGCATTCATTTAAATAAAAACAAAAATCACAAAAATACAGCATTTTATTTAAAAAGTGCCGAAATCCGAGATTGTATCCTCCCTAGTTGTGC
This sequence comes from Thyatira batis, assembly GCA_905147785.2. Classification (NCBI taxonomy): domain Eukaryota; kingdom Metazoa; phylum Arthropoda; class Insecta; order Lepidoptera; family Drepanidae; genus Thyatira; species Thyatira batis. The sequence goes on along the minus strand of LR990497.1, from coordinate 3,246,224 downwards.
CAACCTGGACGCGTATAAAAGAGGGGGTAACAGTCAATTATGGGTCGCTTACAATCCAGACGTCACAGAGGTCACACCTGAAGAGCTCCTACAAGAAAAAACCTACTGAAAATGGATACCACGGCTGAAGAAGCAGCTCAAGTTGTGGCCTTACTGCAAGCCGGGCTACGACAGGTTGAGGTTGCTCGGCAACTGAATATCAGCAAATTTTGGGTGCACCGTGTATTCCGACGGTTCCAGGAGACTGGTGGCTACATCAGGAGGCATGGATCTAGACGAAAACGCTGCACTACAGCCATAAATGATCGATACATTGTATCGACCTCTCTGCGGAACCGATTCTCCAACGCTGTGGAGGTGCAGTAGCAGCTTCGAGTGTCTTGAGAAACAGCAGTTTGCGTCTCCACGATTAGAAGAAGGTTGCGAGAAAAGAATTTGTTGCCTCGAAAAAATGCTACGGGCCCCCAATTGACTACAGGTCACCGGACTTCCAGTAAACGATTTTCCGAATCGCATGAGCCGTGGATGTACGTTTAATTTTAAGCTTTAGAATTGTTGATTTTTTTATTTTTGTTCTGTTTCTTATTATTGCAATTTTAGTCAAAATACACATTGTTTCACATTTTCCAAGAATTTTCTTTTATTTGAGGCGGTGGTGGTCACTTTTCCGACATTTTTAGGTAGGGGGTTTTACTACCTATCAAATGATACTAATCTGGACAGGGTACAGATATTATCTTCGGAGTAATAATCGCTTGAAACGAATTTTAGGCACGTTGCGATTTTTTTGACGTCGAGTGTATTATCAACAGCGTATAATTCGTACTGAAATTGTAAGTTTGAAGGAATGTTAAACGCTTTAATTTCATAAAAACTACCAAATTATGAAATAAAAATACTTATTTCTTTAAAAATAATTAACAATAAAACAACAAGTAAATAATCGTCAAATAATTTCATTACAAATACATCTAGTATTTGTATAGCAAAATAAAACCCTGCTACAATTCCAATGTTAAAAATAACCTAAATAATAATAAAACTCATTCATTTTACATAGCAACCTCTCACTGTTTCTTTGTCATTTGGGGTACAGCAAGTTTTATATTTATATACATATATAAGGAGTTAATTTGTTAATTACGTACATTTATGGGTAAATCGATAATGAACTGTATATTAGTATACTATATACAATACACTATGTAATGTTACCTACCTATAGGTAATTTGCAATACATTTATTGTGCGCGACGGCTGCCACTTACATTTTCGTTTAGTCTGTAACAAATGACACATGTTATTTTATAGGACTACTGGCTCCCCGCGGTTTCACACGCGTACCGAGAGATAAAAAGTAGCCTACCAGTCAATCGTCGGACATCTACAATACCAGGGGGATTGCCTGTGTTACTAATCTTGAGTGCATAGCCTTAGACGGGTACTGTCTCTTAAATACAGCGGCCAGAACGTACCAAGAGGTGTTTGGCAGTTGATCATCCACTTAAGAGTGGTCAGTGATGCAAAATGCAAAACAATTGGTGTGCACAGACATATAAATCTAACTAGATATTTAAAGTATCTCAAGTCGCCGGTCGTGGCTTCGAATCCCACCCAGGACAAAAGTTTGTATACATGAATATGTCTGTTTGTTCTGTGTTGGATGTAAATATTTGTAATACATATGTGAATTATACTGTTATACTGTTTATTTTATTATTATACTGTTTATTTTGGCATCAGATTGGGCGTGTGTGAAAAATGACCCGTGATACCTAGTTAGATATATACATCTGCGGCAGCGTGCGTATGACACTCACTCGCTTTGTTACATTTATGTTGACAGTATTTATATACTCGCCATAGTTAGATTTATACATCTATGGTAGTGTGCGTGCATCGAGCATGTAACCAATAGAGTGGAACTGTTAACAGTTCTGTTAGAAAATAAAATACGCCAAAACGCTGCGCCGGCCCCTGTGTTCTGATTGGCCGACTCAAGGTCAAGTCGTACACACAGGTCTCTTATTGGTCGGGTACTGTTTTAGTTCGAGCGTGGTTTGTTAGTTATACCAGTTATACGTGACAAATCATTGATGCGTTGCTAAACAAATGGCTCACTATTGCTACTCTATTGGTTACATGCTCGATGTGTGCGTGTGACACTTACCCACTTAATGACAGTGACGTTGACGTTGACAGTGACATTGACAGTTAGAGCAGCGCGGCGAGTTCGATCAGTCGATCACGATGCGTGCGCATATAGGCGTGCGCCTCCCACAGCATGGCGGCGAGCTTGTCGTCGGCGCGCTCGTCCATGGCAACATCTCGAGCCATGGGCGGCGAGAACCGGTAGTACGGCACGCCGGCACAGCTCAGCCACGCTCGAGCTCGCTCTACCACGCGACCGTCCGCTTGTGTCGCCTGTATAATAATAAATTTTTATTTTCTCACCTTACAAACAAATTAGACTTAAAATAATGGACATAAGTAGTAAGTACATACATAATTAAAAAGTTTGTAGGAGAGACTGGTCTTCAAGCTAAGCCGGAGCCTGTGTTATGGATAACCAGCCTCTTCCACCGCGGACTATTTCAAGTAGGTGATCAGTGTGCGTGTATATGAAAGTTTGTGTTAAGGTGTGTGCGTCTGTGTATAAGTGGGTGTGTATGTGTATGTGTGGGTGTGTTTACGTGTGCGTGTGTGTGTGTATGTGTATGTGTGTGTATGTATATATACACATATTCAATACTGGCTATATATTCTACTAGTGGCTCCCCACTGTTTCACCCGCGTACCCGGGAGATCTTCCATTTTCTCGGGATAAAAAGTAGCCTATGTCCTTTCTCAGGCTATAGATTATTTGTGTGCCAAATTTCATCAAAATCGGTTGAAAGCGTAACAGACAGACAGACAGAGTTTTACTACTATCGCATTTATAATATTAGTAGGGATAGGTATATTCAATACTTACTGTATATTCATAAAGTAACCACAACGGACATATGAACTATACACAAATATTAAATACTTGCTATATATTGTTAAAGGAATACTGACATATGAATTATACACAATATAATGACTGACACTTGCAGGTGTACATAACATTGACCGAACTTAGACTTAAAAAATACTAACATTTGTGCGTATTACAATGTCTGTTTGTTCTGTGTATGGATGTAAAAACCTACAAATATGTGTATTTATAATCTAGTATATCAAATCAACTAAAACATATACATATTGACGGCTGATTACTAACTTCAACAAAAAAATTTACATGTTTACCTGATCAACCAACAATCCTCCGATAGCTGACAATCCCCAAGCTAATCTGGCTGTGTCCCATAAACTTTCCGGTTTAAACACGTCTATGTCTTTTAACTCTGTGATCGGTATTAAACCTGAAAAAAATCAATAAGTCACTGTTGATGTTGCTCTTGGACTATTCCTTAATTTTTACCCGACGGCGCTAGAAAGAAGGTTTTTAATAAACATGGTAAAAGATTTGAAGTAAATGTATATATTATAACCTTGAAATACGCAAACCGGACACTAGGATTCTTTACGTTGTCTATGTAAGACAGTTGTGTACTGTGAGACACTTCACATTTAAAGTTTTTTTTATCATAAATAAACAAACATCAAAAGGCCTTATCACTTTGACGTTGATCAAAAACATATTTCATATGGCTGGTTGTGTCTAATTCCTTTTATCCGTTATTCCATTATAGAGTAACAAACAAAATTCACATATATAACATACTAGCTGCCTCCCCGCGGTTTTACCCGCGTAGTTCCCATTCCCGTGGGAATACAGGGATAAAATATAGCCTATGTTACTCAGGGATAATGTAGCTTTCCAAAGGTGAAAGAATTTTTGAAATCGGTCCAATAGTTTCGGAGCCTATTAATTACAAACAAACAAACAAATCTTTCCTCTTTATAATATTAGTATAGAAGTATCACAAAAAACAATTCTTCTTACCGGTTCCGCAGGATACGACAACTTTCAAGTTGGTCTTTTCAGCCGCTTCGTGTTGTCCCGTCGCTCGTAACGCTAAATTCAACTCCGCGATCTCGGTCAGCGCGTCCAATGTCGGGTTGTTGCCCATAAGACCGCCGTCGAGGTATCTGAAACGATTTAAATAAATTCAAATAAATATTCAATTAATTACACAGTAAAATAATTTAATTTGGGATATTTTTCAGAGCTAATTCTAAGCTGATTCCAAACTAAGAACAGCTTGTACTATTGTAATCGTATAGGCGATATACTACATATAGCATGTTCATGTATTGCTCATGTACAATAAACTGACGACTATTTGATGATGCCTAAAATTAAAAATACCAAATCGAAGGTAGTCGTTTCTTTTCAGTTGTAATTGAGCTCTGATCGTGTGTGAAAAATGTCCCAGGATATTGATTTTATTTATTGAACACAAGCTGCTTCCGCGCGGTTTTACCCGCGTAGTTCCCGTTCCCGTGGGAATACAGGGATAAAATATAGCCTATGTTACTCGGGGATAATGTAGCTTCCCAAATGTGAAAGAATTTTTGAAATCGGTCCAGTAGTTTCGGAGCCTATTCATTACAAACAAACAAACAAATCTTTCCTCTTTATAATATTAGTATAGATATACGCACCTGCCAGAAGCTCTAAAGTATGAAGGAGCAGCCCCGGTGGCTCGCGCCGCCTGCCACACGAGCTGCTCCTGCGGCGGGGGAGGCTCGGGAAGTACTACCACTGACACTTGGTCACTCGCCTCCGCTCGAGCACCTGGACAATAACATTAAAATATTACCATCTTATTATTACCAAGCAGCCGTGGTGGCTCAGTTGGGAACGCATCGACTCATGTGGGTGCCTCTGAGTTTATAAAAACTTATGTATGGATTCACACCACTGGCTTTCGGTGAAGGAAATCAGCGTGAGGAAACCTGCATGCCCGTCATGTCACAATTAAAGGCATGTGAAGGCCGCCAATCCACACTAGGCCTGCGTGGTGGACTATGGGCTAAAAACCCCCTCGATGTTCGGCGGCTCGAGCTCCTTGGTGGAGACGTATTCATATACGTCTCCACTGAGCTCATGCTCATGACGATGATATTTCTAAACATCTTTCGAATTTGAATTTTATTTCGCGTTCCGAGGGGACTTTCTTTCCCAAAAAAGTAACCTGTGTTATACCAGAACATATTCTAACTCTGGGCCGAATGTCAAGCAGATCCCTTCAGCCGTTTTGGTGAGAAAGAGTAACAAACATCCAACCATCCATCCATAATCACAAACATTTGCATTTATAATAATATGTAGTAGTTAATTTTGAAAATAGTATAAAAGTATTTGCTGAGTTTATTGTTCGCCCTTTTCGGACAAGGGGTTAGAGTATGACATAGATGTCTGTGAATGTGTAAATCCCTACTTGAATAACATATTTTTATTCCAACCTAAAGTAGTCAAGGTATAAACTAGTGAAAAGCACCAAAACTAATAATATTGCACTAAATATAACTTACTAGATGTTCCATTATGTTGGTCAAGTAATTCTTGCGCTGATTGATAATTTCTAAATATATGTAAGTCAACTGGTTTTCTGTCAGCCAAAATAGCAAGAATCATCAATTTTGGTTTATCAATATCCGCCATTACTCGTTCGGTACCTGGAATTAAATACCATAATAATAAATATCCTGGGTCATTTTCACACCGACATCTTCATCTTCTTATCATTAATTAACCAGAGCTTGGACTATGGTAACCAGATATATATACCAGGTATAATTTTTTGTTTTAAATATTTATTTTTATACGTATTCACAAAAATGTATTACTTGCATCCCGAAATCGGTTATGTGTTGGACCTGTTATACTAAAATTTATGTCATCTTTAAATAACCACATTTATGCAATAAATGATTTGAATTTGATAACTGTTAGACTCTAATATTTAAACCAGTTGTTCCTGAGATTAACACGTTCAAACAAATGAACTACACAGCTTTATAATATACCAATGGCTCCCCGTGGTTTCAGCCGGGTTCTCAGGGATCTTCAAATTAACCGGGATAATAAGTAGCCTATGTGTTATTCCAGAACATATTCTAACACAGTGCCATGTTAAATCGCAAACCCGTCAACCGTTGTGACGTGAAAGATTAACAAAGATACATCCATACATTCTCACAATTTTTCACATGGTATTATTCGCATATTAGTAAGATGTATAGATAAATAAATAAATATCCTGGGACATTTTTCATACACGGCCAATCGGATTCCAAAGTAAGCTGCAAGCAAAGTGAGCTTATATTACTTTGACAGCCCCGTTGGCTTTGTGGTTAGTGACCCTGAATTTCAAGCCAGCTTCGAATCCCACCCAGGACAAACATTTGTATGCATGAATATGTCTGTTTGTTCTGTGTCTGGATGTAAATATCTATAATATGTATGTATTTAAAAGTATTATATGTAGTATATCAGCTATCTGGTTACCATAACATAAGCTCACTTTGAAGCTTACTTTGGAATCAGATTGGCCGTGTGTGAAAATGTCCCAGGATATTATGGTAGCCAGATAGCTGATATACTACTTTTTTTTCAGAGAGAGTTAGGCTGACTAACGACAAAGCCAACCGGTCTGTCATATAAATAAGACAAATTAACAAGTATATAAGTACATATTAGAATAATATAAGTTTTAGAATATTATAAGTATACTAGCGGACCCGGCAGACTTCGTTCTGCCCACCAGCGCCACCTACCGGGTCCAAATTGATGTATTATACATAAAAACCTTCCCCATGAAATAGTCCTTAACTTGGTGAAAGCCGGATGGAAATCTGTTTAGTAGTTTTTGTGTTCATCGCGTTCAGACAGACAAAACGGACTATGTTTTACATATGCAGACGTTGTTTTGCCATGTATATTATTTTTAGGAAACATTTATTTCTAAGTATAAGTGTTAAATATTTATTGAATGTAATGAAATATTTATTAAAGTTGTCTTCAAAGAAATTAAAATATTAATAGTTAATAAATCCTTCCATCAGTGTATTGGTAAAAAACAGTGACTTTATGTATCTATTTTCAAAATATCTGTACGTTTTTATTTTTATTGAACTAAATAATATTTAATTATTTTTATTATAACTGATCGATTGATCGTTGATCGGTTATCGACCGGTGAAGGCGGAAGATAATTTAATAAAAATCGCGATGGTAAAATAGGGGTAGATTGTAAAGGGTTGAAAATTCAGGGTTATATGTATTTACTAATGCTGTATCATAAAAAAATTAAAAACATTTTTTTTTTCAAAAATTTTAAAAAATAATTTTTGGGGTGGATTACCCTTAACATTTAAGGGGATGAAAAATAGATGTTGTCCGATTCTCAGACCTACCGAATATGGATACAAAATTTCATGAGAATCGATCAAGCCGTTTCGGAGGAGTTTTACCACAAACACCGCGACGCTAGAATTTTATATATTAGATATTACATACCTAAACAGACCTTCAATATATTCTCCAAGGCTTCAGAAGGGTACGGCCTTATACCGACGAAGGCGAGTTCTTTCATCCTAAAGTACAATCTTTGGCACTCCCTCAAAGACTTCCCGCACGCGAGTGCCAAGGCAAGTATTCCACCTGTACTAGTTCCAGCCACCCAATCGAAACAGCTAATGATTGGTTTACCAACAACCTGTTCCAAGTTGATGAGCAGCTGGATAAGAACTAATCCTCGAATGCCTCCGCCGTCTAGGCAGAGTAGTCTGAAAAGGTGATACATTCATTATAATTTTTGTGTTGTAAAAGCATTGAATAATTTAAATTTTATAAAAATGTCGTCTTGTTTATAGCATAAGATAATTTGATTGGCAGCAAGTTTGATAAATTGGTTATTTTTTCTATGGGGAAAATTTAACGTTCTGAACCTCTAGAATGAGATGAATAGAGCTTATGTTATGGTAACCAGATAGCTGATATCCAAACAACAAATTGTTCCTCTTTAAAATATTAGTGTAAATAAGAAGTGGGGTTGAAGTGGAGTCCAGACTGTAAACCAACGCGAGGGCCAGTGTTCTACTAGCCTAAGCCATATGCTGAGTCGGGACCTTTTCCTTTACATTTCTGTTTTTTTTCGTTGTCTTGTGTGGTGTTTGTACACGTCTCATGTGTGCTGTATTATGTAATGTTGTGTGTTATTCGGAATAACTGTTTTCACTTTCTGAATTTATAAGGGTAGTAGGCACTTACCGTCCTTGTTTCTTGTCGGGGTTCATAGTAGAGGCTCGTTCCATGGCGGCGACGGCTAACATCTGCGCGACTAAGTCACGGGTGGCGGCGCGGGGCAACAACGGAGGCGGCACGCCGTTGTAGTCCCCTCGAGCTGCGCAACCCGGCCCGCAACCCGCCTGCTCTGGACCGCATCTACACCATTACAAATAAATAAATAACCTTTTATTTCATGCAAAAAGTATGGTACATACAAAGCCCCGATGGGGTCAAATCAAATCAAATCAAAATCTTTTTTATTCAAATAGGCCTCAATAAAGCACTTATGAATAGTCACTATTAACGCTCGGTTCTGATAGAAGTCCGGCGCGTAGCCCCCCCAGACGAAAAAAATAACAAATTAATAGATTAATACTTATACTTTAAGAATAATAGTAGGTATTTATAATCAGCAATGTTTCGTCGCATTTCTCCATCTTTATAGTCGTCAGTCAATTAAATAATCTGATGACCTCATTATCAGGTTTTATTTTACACAACTGTATTCACTATTTTTTTATACACAAGTTTTTTTCTATGTATGTTTCATTATGATTAAATGATAAGTTATTGCCGCGTGTATAATAATATGGGTTTGAAATAACAACGGCACGGTTACCATGGTAACGGGGAGAAAATTAAACCAAAAAATTAAAAAAATTTAAACTGTCACTAATTGTGAGTGGTCTGAAATATGCATCTTTCTTCTAATGAAAGAAGAAATTCAAACTTTCGGCATAGGAATGATTAAAAAATAATTACCTCTGTGCACCGACAGCATGTATGACATATAAAATTTTATCATAACCACTATTCGACATCTTTATCGGTACGACGTGTCTTGCCGTAAAGCCCTGATGGTTCTTTGCATCCAAATCGGCTCCGAAAACAACCAGCGCTTGTACTATGGCCATGTTAGTTTGTTTCATTGCTAAATGCAATGGCGTGTTGCCTTCATTGTCTCCTATGGATAGTTCTGCCCCTCTCGATAATAAAGCTATAGCACATTCTAACCGTCCTCGAAGGACCATAATATGTAAAGCTGTTCTCCCGTCGAAGTTCAACGCGTTAATATCACAGTTTTTGTCGACAAGTGCTTCAATTACTTCTCGAGAAATGGCCCAGTGGACCGGGGTGCCTCCACGTTTCATGTCTTGCTGGTAGAGCTTTGGTTGGTTGTCTTTTAGGAGGTCGCCGACGAGGCCTGGAAATTAAAATAAAATGTTATATTATAACTAAGTAAATGTTATATTGTTATAAATTGTAATCATGTACCAAAAATAAATAATTATGTATTATTTTGTTTCTTAATAACGTTTCATTTTGGGTGAATAAGCTGATAATGAATTATGAACTTATCATCTCTTACCATGAGGGCATAAAATTAAGGTATTTCCAAGAATCAATCTTATTAGTATAACTTCCTTAGTGTAATGTATGAATTGCATAATAATAATAAAATAATAAGCTTCCAAATGTTAAATCCTAGGATAAAAATTGCCTATATTATTCCCGAACATATTTTACCTCTATGCCAAATTAAATCCAGGCCCTTCTGTCGTTCTGGCATAATTAAGCAACAAACATTTATCAGAAATTTTCGCACTTTTTTATCATCAAGTACACATGCTCTAGAAAAAATAATATTATTGTGTATACCTGGTAAAGTACTAGTACTGGCCCTAGTGGCGGTGGCGGCGCACAAGTTGACATCTGCGCCGGAGAGTAGTAGTGCGCGCACGCAGTCGGGCGCGTCCGCGAGGCACGCCGAGTGCAGCGGCGTGTAGCCTTGTCTGTTGTACACGTTTAGGGACGTGCGGGACGTGGCCTTCTGTGCTAGAGCCTGTGGAAGATTATCACTGTATTTATGGTAATCTCTTCACTATTACTACCATACCTTTATGGTAGTATAGAGATTTCATGTTATGAAAATTAAAAATATTTTTTATTCAAATAGGCATTCATGCACTAATGAATAGTCAGACTCCAGTGGTCGGTTCAGACAGTCTACAATTACTCTTTTCAAAACAAACTTAGATTTATACATTTCAAGGATTTGTCAGACTTTACATATATATAAAAGTATTGGTATTTGACTTACATTAATAATCTCTTTATTACTTGCAGCTGCATAGTGGAAAACTGTGTTGCCATCATTGTCAATAACATCCAAAGAAGAGTTCAACGACACTAAACTTTGAACCATGCGAATATTGCAACCCTGTACTGCTATCTGGAAAGAGAATGTTCATTTTGAAATTATTGATTCTTCTTATAACAAATATGAGTAATCATTACAAATTAAAAATTTTAGCTTCCTTCAATTGTGAAGATTAAATACAATGTACCTTTGACATTTGTAAAAAACTTGTGGTAGTCATCAGTATTTATAGAAACTACATGTTTAATAAATGCAAATTTTATATCTTACCATAATAGGCGTAGCACCCGTAGTCGGGTCGATGTCGTCAATGTGTTTTTGAACTTCAGGATCATTGAATAGCTCGTATGCACCGAAATGGGCGAATAAATGGGCTATTGTCCAAGATTGGTGTTCAGTTAATATATCACACAGCTTCTGAAGGGATTGTATAGAGCACTGTGGACAAATATGTTGAAATTTGTATTATGTATTATTAAAAACGAACTTAAAAATAACTCTTAAACAGATTAAACCAGGGAGACTGTTTCATCAAACCAACCAGAACGAAATACATTAAATAATCTCAGAAAAATAAAAAGGAAAAGTAATTATGTAATACACAATAACTATAAATGTAATATTCAATTATTGTCTCAACTAATACCTATAATAATTGATGGACAATTATATTCCAACAAAAGCATTTTATAATAACTGTGGTACTTTATAACAATTGATTATAATTATGTTCGGTTTACACAATGTGGGATAAAGGATGGATGGCACGGTACCTTTCTCTGCTTCCACTGGTAGTCGTGGAACTCGTGGGTGACCCTTGCCTTTTGGTGAAGTCTTCGATGCTCTTGGTCGCTGGTTAGGGTTCCTCCTCTCACAAGTAGGGTTTTGCGGGGTGATAAACTAGGTACACTACACTGGCGTGGCGATCCGGGCCCGGATGATGTTATTGGTGTGTTGCGGAGCGGTGCGTGCGGTAGGTACGGCAGAGGAAATCGAACTGGGGCGGGTTGTTTAAGGGATGCGTATGCGTTGACGATCGATTTGCAAGTGGGAGTGTATGAGAGAATGAATGTTTGAGCGAGTGAACGAATTGTATTGTGCGTGTGGTAATATATCTAATATAATAATAATTTGTCTGTGGAACGGCGCGAACAACTCCCCCGGCCTAGAGGTTTTCCTCTAAATATTTTGAAAAGTGAGAATGCGAGTGAAATTTATTATTATTAATTTTTATTTTTTATTCTGAGTTTAAAATGATATGCGATCTAAAAACTAAACTAGATACTCTTAATGTCTATTTATTATTGAGACGGTAAAGGACAAATCCGAACTACCTTATATATTTAATGTGAGCTGTGGACTGTATTATGGAGTAAATTTCGTTTAATTTGCGTTTTGCGCCAATGAAGTTAGTACCTCCGTCACTATAAATCATGGAAACAGGACCTCTACGAGAGATAAAACGCTTAAAAGCATGTAGAAATAAATCTGAGCTTAGGTCTGTCACTAACTCCAAGTGCAATGCTTTAGTTGTAAGACAAACAAATAGGCAAATGTACGCCTTTTGACTTTTTATTCCGCGTTTGCGTAAATGCGTAATGAAGAATGGTCCAGCGTAATCAACAGCTGTGTTAACGAATGGTTTGACCTTTGTCACCCTAAACGCAGGGAGATCACCCATAGGAGGAAAAGTATTATTTGGAGAGAGTCTAAAACATCTATTGCATTTATGTACTCGCTGACGAACTAAATTTCTGGCAGCTAAAATCCAGAATTTTTGCCTAATTAATGATAACAAGAGTGAAGGACCTGTATGAAGGTTGGAGATGTGATAATAATCTACAATAAGTTGAGTGACGCGTTCTTTAGGTGGGAGTAAAATAGGGTGCTTTTGACCATAGTCAAGTTGAGAATTAGTTAACCTTCCTCCTACTCTGAGAATATTATTTGAGTCTATAAATGGGTTGAGTTTAATAATATTTTTATTATTGCACAGTTTATTATTTTTTAAAGCAATAATATCCTTTTTAAAATGACTGTCTTGAACGTAGCGTATGAGATACATTTCAGCTATTTCTATGTCTGAAATAGTAATATTATCACGAGAAGTTATGCGTTTGGAAAATCTTAATATATAAACAATAATTCTAAGTAATTTTGTATAATTAGAGACACGGTCAATTATTTCTGCAAAAGGGTGAGAGGGAACAGCGGTGTCTACTTGACTTATCAATGTGACAGTTTTCATTTCCATTAATTCTGAAGTATATTTAGAGCTAATTTCAAATGGTTTAATAGGCCATTGAGAAACAGGGTGAGCTAGCCATGGAATGCCAGAAAACCAAAGCGGGAGATTTAATAAAGTTTTAGGCGTAACAGGGCGAGAAACAATATCAGCGGGGTTCTCACGTCCGTTGATATGAAACCAATGAGAAGCGGCTACTTTAGAGTTGATTTCGGAAATCCGATTTGCGATAAAAGTATGAAATTTATATGCGGGTGAGTGTATCCAAGTGAGTGTTACCGTCGAGTCAGAAAAAGCGTAAATGTTATTAATATTACAACGCTTGGATAACGTTTCCTTTACAGATGAGATGAGATTAGCTAATAGAAGCGCGGCACAAAGCTCGAGGCGAGCTAAAGACATTTTATGTAAGGATGCTACGCGAGACTTTGCGGTGAGTAAAGATACGGATCCCTGGGAATTGTCATCGGGACTGACGCGGATATACACGGCGGCGCCGTAACAGCGCTCGCTCGCGTCGGCGAAACCAATGAGTGTAATGTTAGTACCTAATTTGATACCTACATGGCGGGGAATTTGAATATGTTCAAGGTAAGAGAGTTCTTCATGAAATTGATCCCATTTTGCTTGAATAGTGTAAGGTACTGGACTATCCCAATCGAGTTCATGTTTCCAACATTCTTGTACGAGTAATTTCATGAATGCAGTAACGGGACTAATTAAACCTAATGGATCGAAGAGACGTGCAGTAACGGAAAGTATTGTACGTTTTGTACAAACTTGAGAGTTTATATTAATTTTAAATTGAAATGAGTCGTCTATGGGGTTCCACTGCATACCTATAATCTTAGTGGTTGTATTAGCATCAGCGTCGAAATCAATATTTTGCGGATTTTTAAGAGCAGAGGGTATTTTTTTCATAAGATCGGGATTATTAGAAACCCATTTTACGAGGTTGAAACCACCAGACTTCAACATAGCTACCATTTCGCGATGGGTTTGCTCGGCAGCATTGACATCGTCAAGAGAACATACATAGTCATCCATATACATATGATTTTTAGCCTCATAAGCTGCTAGAGGATATTTATTACAATTATCAGCTGCGAGTTGGCGGACTACTCTCATAGCGAGATAGGGAGAACTTGAGATACCAAATGAAACTCTATTGAACTCATAAGTACATATGTCAGAGTTGGGATCAAATCTGAAAAGAATGCGTTGAAAAGGTTGGTGTTTAGCGTCGAGTTGTACTTGAAAGTACATCTTTTCGATGTCAGCTGTAATTGCTATCGAGAACATGCGTAAATTTATGAGTAAATCAAAAATGTTACTTTGTAAATTGGGACCTACGTACAAAATATCGTTAAGCGATTTGCCTGATGTGGTTTTGCAACCAGCGTCTAGTACTACGCGGGTCTTGGAAGACTGTTTATCAGGTCGATAAACAGCATGATGCGGAATATAATAATGCGGAATGTTCTGAGCGGGGTCATCGACCTTTGACAAATAGCCTTGATCTATGTATTCTTGGATTGTTGCGTTGTAATTTTTGCGAATTTCCGGGTTTGCATCTAATTTCTTTTCTAAGTGAATGAGTCTACGTTTAGCGGCTATGAGTGAGTTCCCTAATTCGGCGTGAGACGATTTAAAAGGAAGCTGTACGGTATATCTGCCCGTATCATCGCGTGAGTATGTAGCGTTGAATATTTGTTCACAGGCCTCATCATCTGGGCTCATGTGAGACTTGTTAGGGACACTTTCTAGCTCCCAGAAGCGTTGCGTGAGTATTTCTAGTGCGGGTGGTTCATTAGAACAGAAAAATGTTTTATTATTAATTTTAGTGTTTTTATTTTCAGAACGAATAGAGGAACAGCGGGTATCACAATCGGCCCTGCCGACGGCGATGTAACCAAGTGTCGTTTCAATAGCGACAACGGTGGAGTCGGGTGACATTATTTTATCACTACCGATGAGAAGCGGGAATAATTCGTTGCCTAGAAGGCAATCGATATCAGCTGGCGAATGGAATTCATCGTCAGCCATTGGTATGTTCTGTAAATGAGCGATCTTAGACGTATCAATAGGCACGTTGGGCAAGCGGTCGGTGATGCTATCTATCACTCGAGCGTTAATAGTATATGAACAGCGTACATCGTAGCGCGAAAATATTTTAAATGTAGTAAAACCAAGTGATGAACTTTCAGCTTGACCTATACCTGTAATGGTTGTGATGGCGGGAATTATTTTTAAATTTAAACGATCACAACAAGATTTAGTAATAAAATTACTCATTGAACCTGTATCAATAAATAAGCGTACATTTGAGGGTTGATTATTTTTAAATACGTATACAGAAGCGGTCGGTAACAATACTGTAGTATTATTATACGCGTGCATATCAGCAGTAACTGAAAGCGCTTTTGAATGATTGCGCGCAAACGAGTGAGCGCACGGTTGCTCATTGTGAACGGTGTGCTCGTGATACACCGGCTGAGCGGCGTTAGAGGAGTACGCGTGAAGCGCGTGCGCGTGTTGTTCTCGCTCGCACGACGCGGCGGCGGCGGCGGGGGGCGCAAGCGGCGGCGCGGGCGCGGGCGCGGGCGCGGTAGCTGTCCGCGGCGGCGGCGGCTGCCATGCACCGAACGGTCGAGCGTTACCCTGTGCGTTCAGTGCATGTGGTACGACGGCAGGTTCAATTTTACGAAAGTTATCTAAATGTAATAATGTATGATGTTTGCGTTGGCATATGGAACACGTATTTAAAGATTTACAAAATTGAATATTATGAAATCCGAGGCAATTGCGGCAGAAATTATTTTTATTTACGAGATCTAATCGAAATTTAGGGTTTTGTTCTAAAAATAGCGAGCATTTATGAAGAGGGTGTGCGTAATGTGCGTTGCAAATCTTACATGAGCGATATTGTATCTCCTGCGTTCGACCTTGACTTGAACTTGTATTAGCGACATAAACTTGCGTAGGTTTTGATTTTGAAACTAAATTATTAACATGACGAGGGGTATAATGAGGTTTAGTATTTGAACTACGAAGCGTATCTATTTTATTCTGTTCTTTTAAAAATTTTGTTAATTGTTCAAATGTAGGTATGTCAACGTGTCTATGTAATTGCTCGAACGTTTTTACCGTTTCTTTGTCGAGTTTACTAAGGGCGATATGAGTAATAATAAAATCAGACAGGTTGTCAACACTCAGACGGCGTAAAGCGGCTTCGGCAGCGCAAAACTGATCGATAAAGCAGTCTATAGACTGATGCGGTTTAAAATGTATCATTTGTTCTATATACATAGAAGCTTGTACCCTAGTATCTTGATATTTTTCTAAGAGAGAGTTCCAAATAATTACATAGTTATCAGCTGTAGCTATTACCCCAGAACAAACAGTTAAAGCTTTGCCTGACAAACAACCAACCAAAAATTGAACTTTTTCAGCATCAGAAAGTTTCGAATTCTCGTGAATTAGACCTTTAAAGTTTTCATAAAAGAGTGGCCATTTATTTGGTGAACCATCAAACGACACTAGTTTAAGCGAAGGCAATTTACGATTTAATAAATCAGAACTGTGTTGTTTGAGTGTTTGTGTTTCTGCGTATTTTATATCACCGTACATTTCGTCAAGCGATATTAATTCGGAGTAGTTCGGTTTTGCCGATGGTTTAATTTCTAACTGAGTTATGTTCCAAGAATCAAGAGTTTCTATGAAATTAGATCGTATTTGATCCAATGCGCTAATGCGAGATAAAAATTGCGTTCTCACTATAGGATCGGAAACCTTTAGGCTAAGATCGTACATTTTCTGAACGATTTGAAACAGACATTGTTTTTTAGATTCTAACATTGATAATTTTGATTCTAGACCCTGCTTTGAATCATCATCATCAATTTCTTGTATTTTCTTTCTGTGAGTAGCCATTGTAAACAAGAATAACAAGAAAAATCGAAATAAAATTTATTATTTTTAAAGAGGGTGATTTGATAAACTTTCCGAGTGTGGATAGGCAACCGAACCAAACGCGATGCGTTGGTATGCGAACGGATTGAACGAGCGAGTTAAATGAAGGAACGTAGGTATACCTATTCACAATCAGAAACGATAAATCACAATATGAGATATTTAAAATTTATATTTTAAGAGTTAACTATATTTTACTATGAGTTGTGTATATATGCGTGTTTGAAAGCGAGAGAGAATACCTATAAATTTACGAAATTATAAAATTTACGTAATTATTTTTAAAAAATGTGAGATCGAGAAATTCGTTTGCGAATTGAAATATTATTAAAATATGCAAGGATTATGCTTAATAATCATAGATTTAGCGAGTTTCGTTCGAAACTAAAGCGTATTAAAAAGATGTAATAAGATTTTGTTTTGAGTACGTGACCAATGATGTGCGAAAAATGGCTACCGGTCGGGTCGTGTAGTGTATGAGTAGGTAATTGAATAGCGTGTTTTATAGAAAATGCGGGAGCGGAGTGGAGAAATGAGAAATGGATGGATCCGGGGAGTGGGACCAGAACTTGTGGGATAAAGGATGGATGGCACGGTACCTTTCTCTGCTTCCACTGGTAGTCGTGGAACTCGTGGGTGACCCTTGCCTTTTGGTGAAGTCTTCGATGCTCTTGGTCGCTGGTTAGGGTTCCTCCTCTCACAAGTAGGGTTTTGCGGGGTGATAAACTAGGTACACTACACTGGCGTGGCGATCCGGGCCCGGATGATGTTATTGGTGTGTTGCGGAGCGGTGCGTGCGGTAGGTACGGCAGAGGAAATCGAACTGGGGCGGGTTGTTTAAGGGATGCGTATGCGTTGACGATCGATTTGCAAGTGGGAGTGTATGAGAGAATGAATGTTTGAGCGAGTGAACGAATTGTATTGTGCGTGTGGTAATATATCTAATATAATAATAATTTGTCTGTGGAACGGCGCGAACACACAACATGTTCAGAAATTCTGATAAACAATTATTAATAATTTCCCGGGGATTCCCTTAGACAGACTATAAAAATAATAACGGATTTGTGACACAAATTAGGTCATAGTATGGATATAGTGATGTTTAACCAATTCAATGTAAGATTGGATAGTTGCCAGAATTGTGTGCTGTATTGCAGTTCTATACATGTTTTTTTACTGAAACCAATAATTATGTAATCTTTTAAATTTTATTACTAAGATATATCTCTAGGACTTTTTGCATAACTATTCACCAAAATATTATGTAAGACATTACACTTTCTATATTTTGTTGCTTAGAGTTGCAAATCAATATTGCTGATTTCATCACACAAACTGAAAATTCATGAATTTATTCAGTGAATATAATTTACTCACCTCTTTAGTTATCCTAATGTAATTAGGTACAATTTCTGAGTAAACGGTAAATCTATTTTCAGCAACTTCTTTTGAATCAGCACGAAATAAGCTGAAACATGAAATTATGTTTGGAATGATTTCATTTAGCCACATAGCTGTTTTCCGAGGAAAATAAGTAAGAATGTAAAAGAAAACTAGTTTTTTTTGCAAATGTATGTAGGTAATTAATTTATCAAAGTAGATGGTTCTTGGTACCCTTTTCTATAAAATATTGCATACTAGGTGACCCGGCAGACTTCGTACTGCCCCAATCAATACTTCAATACTAATATCATAAAGCGGTAGAGTTTCTTTGTTTGCTTGAACGCGCTAATCTCAGAAACTACTTTCCTGGCAATTATTCCATTTTTCTCACCTTTTAAACCTTCCCTGGACCCATACGAACATTTCAAAACCAAGGAAAGATAATCAGTTCAACCGTTCTCGACTTTTTGTGAGACTAACGAACAGCAATTCATTTTTATATATATAGATGTAATTGTGATAGCTAATAACTATATATATCTTTATTAGTTTTCCCATGAATAAGTTGGTTTATAGTTATTATATATTAGATTAATATGTTCAAACGTCAAATCAATAAGGTCTTAAGTATTAATAATTTTTCTCTCATTTATTGAGTCACTTGTGACTCACAGACATTCAAATTAAAGACAATTCAAAGAGCAATACCTATTTCAAATTATAAGCATGCATTAAATAAACATTGGTAATTTACCCATTAAACAATCTGGGAATATAATGACAATTAGGTACTGTAATTACTGTAAATGGGGACTTATCTATAATATATATTGTCGATAATTAGCCACAAATTTACACCTACTGACCTATACATCTGATGTAAGCTCTCTGTGACTGGTTTCTGTAGGACAATTTCATACTGTCTATCTCGAGTATTCGTACTGTCGGGACTTTTTGGTCCGTAAAGCAGCATCGATTCTTTTCTGTATGGTATCGGTCTAGATGCGTAGTCGTCTGATCGGACTTCAAGGACCTTAGTAGGTGGATCTTCCATCCGAAAAACACCCCGTAAAACTAAAAATAATATAGAACAATTGTTGTGTTTGATACATACAATTCTGTATACATAAAAATTATAAATTAAACCCTCCGTACTCACATGAATTCAGCATTATTCCAACAGTGATATAAGAGCTCCAATATTATTTAAATTTTTCGCTCAAGCAAGAACTGACAAGGATCTCACTCACGCACGAACGAATTGACTTGAGACAATATATTATTATTATTTAGTTTAGTAATGATCTTTGGTAATGATCTATGACTTGAGATGAGAGAACTGGCTGTGTTGCCAAGTCCAGCTAGACAGGTTGAATTAAATAAAGGCACTAAAAACTAAGCGTCAAGTAGCCAACAAAAAAAACATAATAGCCTACATAATAAAATAAGTACTAAAAGGTTCCTGTTTATCGGTGTCAAACATCATTTTTATATCAATACCCATTAACCAGAAATCGGAAAATAGGAATTTAAGTAATAATTAATAATATTATTAAATTCAATATACATGACAAAAACATATGGGAGGCAGAATAAACCTATAAATTGACTGTTGTATTACATTACTTCATTACATGTAATATATTTACATGGCAGGGTAGGTTATAATATCAATGTTTTTGATTACGTATAATTAAGACGGTGGAAGCAATCCACCATCGTAAAAATTCAAATTTCTTTTATCAATTTAATTTATCATTTTGTTTGAGATTTCTTTATAACAATAAATAAAAATACCAACCTAATTGTTGGTAAGACCAAAAATCCCCAACTTTCTGGGAAACCCTCAATCTAGCAACAAAAATAAGAACGTAATTCATAAATTGTGTGAGTAATAAAGGGTTGTTTGTTACTATAAAAAATCGATTAAAATGTAAATTGAGAATTCTAAGCGATACTATAATAATTTACAGAAATTCTAGGAAAGGATTATATTCTAAAAAAAAGATATAGGTTTTGCGTAGGTACTTAAAAGGAATAGTGCAACTTCTTCCGTCTGAATTCATAACACAGGATGAGTATAGTTTAACATATTTGCTGGGGTTTTTAAAAACAAATAAATAGATAGTTACACATTTTATTTCTAATATAAGATTACATATGGAATGCACATAAAATCATAGTGTTCTATCTAAATATGTAATGATAAACAATCTTTGGCGTAACACAATACTTCTAATATTTATCTATATTATATAATGGATAATACACAAAGTTGCTAATAATAAAAAAAAACAATTCGAATCTTTGGTTGCCAAGGAATGTACTTTCATATACCTAATTGTCAAGAAATAATTACTTTACATAAAAGCAATTATATGAAAACACCTCGATTTATACAAATAAATATTTATCTTTCTATAAAACATTTGAGAAAGATAATTATGATTATGGTAAGTAACGAAATACATCAGCACAAACAGATATTATTTTTTGAACATAAAATTGACTAGTTATGTGAATCACGGAATTATTTTAGTACTTACCCAAGTAATAAAATGCCCAAACTTAACTCTAAAAATAATAGCTAACAAAAAGCAAAAACTATATGTTATTTTATGGAATGTAAATAAGTATAATTAAATACATCAACTAATTAATACTATCTAGTAAATAAACCATAGTATATGTATCTTAATACTACCTCACAGGACACAAAAACCAAAATTTGTTAAATATATTGAACCAAATAAATTCATATGCTATCCATGTGCACTTTGAAGTTTTAAGTACTTAATAGGTATTATAAAAATTAAAAATATATTAGTTACTAGGGTAACACTTATAATCGTTATATATTTGCTTGGTTAAATAATATGAAACAAAACATGGAATGTGATTTAAAAATTGAGTGTATAGGATTTTATACTAACAATTCAAAATGAAGGTATGTTAAGGGTCACTAGAGTTACTAAAGTAATAGGTAATTATGATGTAACATTTTTGTGGTATAAGGGTGCGTTTCCACCAGAGATGTGCGAGGATGCGTTGCGAGGAATGTGTTTTTAAGAACCAATAGAATCGCTTCATTGAGCTATACTAAGCGAGGCTAGGTCAATGAAGCGATTCTATTGGTTCTTAAAAAACACATTCCTCGCAACGCATCCTCGCACATCTCTGGTGGAAACGCACCCTTATACCACAAAAATGTTACATCATAATTACCTATTACTTTAGTAACTCTAGTGAGCATGGTCATTCTACTTAGATTACATTGTGTCTCTGTGAATATTTTAAAAATGCTGTCTTCTCTCACTTGAATCAAGTTTCGTTTCATACATCAATAAGTGTATCTAGTGATCATAGTTGAAATTTGATTTCATGCTAGTATTTTCATCAAGTTGGTGCCTATCAATGTTTATCAGTAAATTTTTTCAACAATTTAATTAACTGAGTTATCTATGCTTGTGGTAAAAGACGGAATATTTCATACACTTACAAATATGACATGGTTATGTTTAGGTGAAAATAGTATCACATTAATTTAAAAGATAAGATCATAATTTCCCACAACACTTTTACACATTATTACCTGAAATACAGTGCTTACCCGAAAGTGGAATACAATACTTTATGTCAATGTCATAAATACATATTATTAACTTAAAAAAAGCTCTGTTAAAAGTTTAAGCAGCATGACTTTGGTTACTATTGGAACCTGGAAGGTTGTCAGGGTTAGCAAGGGGATCGAGTTCAGCAAACAGCTTGAACCATGCTGCCTTATCATCTTTTTTAGGAGGGGCCATCTTGTGTTTGGATGCAGCTTCAGGTGACTTGGTGGTGTTGTTATTGGTACTGGTTGGATCCATAGGCCCTTGTAGAATACATGGAGAGGTCAAATCCTGAAATAAATTTAAAGTAAATGTTATTTGATTCCATATTCACTTTTACTAGGATTTGTATTAATTGATTGTCATAATATTATGGTAATAAAATCCTATATCTTATTTTTCAACGGTTTCCATCTAAAGTCACAATCATACTACCAAATTAACTAAAATATCATTATCGGTAAGGTTCAATTAAGATTTACAATTAAATGCTTAATATCATACATACTTGTAGCAGTTGGGAAGGCAGAAATGATCCAAAGTTTGCTGGCATATCACCACAATCAAGATGTAATCCTGCCAAATCGGAAATGGTTCCGGAAGATTCCGCCATCACATCAGACTCCAGACAGCTTGTGTCAATTAAGTTGATAGATGTTGCTTGTTCATTAGTTTCTTTGGATGCAGTAGTTTCATTATCAGATTTAGGCTCACCAGATTGAACTTTTGATTTATTTTCTGTGTCTTCATCTTTGTATTCATCCTGTAAATTTAAAGACATTCATAAAAGTGCAGAAATGTACAACAGAAATCTTTACAGTACCTAAGAGTTTGGGAAAAGTACATGATAGATGTATGACAATGTAGGTACATTATAGTGTTTAGTTTTCTTACCTGGAAAAACAACATCTGATCTTTATCATTTGTAGCACTCTCCTCTTTTGCTTCTGCCTCTGCCAAGGTTTGTGACAACTCCTTTAGTATACAAAATTCATACTGAGGAGCTGTATTCATAGTGTTAGCTGTAGCTTCTAAAGTCTGTACTACTTTTGTTGCAAATGTTAAAAAGGATGTTTGGTAATTGGAAAGAACATGAGAAAACATGTTGCATCTAGCTGCGGCCAATAGGTCAATCTGTAAAACGTAACATGATGTGAGACATGAATCTAAATTCTATTATGGCATAATTTGTCACACTTTTGATAAAATATCAGTGTATTTTGAAGTTACATAAACAGGTGGATAAGAAATAAACAGTCATACCTTCTGTAGAACATCAAGAGTCAGCTTATCAAAAATCTTTTTACTCTCGCGAACTTGCCGTTGTGCCTTGCGAAAGTTGTCCAGTCCTCGGCCAGTGTCCGGGTCAAGCTGAGCACTGGTCGACTTCATCCAACTCAGTGCTGCACGATACTCAATACGGGCCTTCTCCATAGCCGATACTGTCGCTCTCATGTCGCTCACAGCTCGCCCTCTAAACGTCTCCACCTCATGGTAAAGTCTCAAAAGAGGCCCTCTTACAGACAAACGTTGTTGCCCAGAATAAGATATAGCCTTACCAGCCGATACCATGTGTTTATCCGCAGCATCTGAATTCTTGCCAGCATCGCGTAAAAACTTCCCTAGAGTGTTTTCTTCTTGAGCCAAAATACATAATCGCTCCTGATAATGGTCTAAAACACGCTGCAGCTGAAGGCAGCTATCCGATATTGATCGGAATAACTCCAATTTAGCATCTAACTCGGCGTCTGAGGCAACTATACATTCGTCCTCTTTGGTTCCCAATTTTTTCAACACAGTCTTTTTAGTTACCCAATACTGATGTTGCATCATTTTTATAGATAAATAGAAAACATTTACTTTACAGTTTTACAAATTCAACTAAATCTTTAATGCAAACCCAAATAATTCACAATCTTGACGAAACGTAGATAAAATAAGCAAGTACTTGAAATTTCCTGAACAATTAACTAACATTTCAATTCTGTCAGTAGTGTAGTGTCAATTTATCTGACATTAGTCTTAATATGTTGCTACCATATAAAACAGAATTGCATTATTTCTTTCTGAACTTTTACTATTCTAGCATTCGTTCCTGCTGATTCAAACGAACTTCCTTGGTATAATGATATACCACGGTTTGAATGTAAACACAACATGCAATTAAGTAAGAAAGTATAAAATCCAATGTGCATTGAACTACTTGAAGTTGGCAAAGATTCATTCTACAATATGATACGGTTGCCATACAAATATGAAGAAGAAAAAATAATGACAGAAACAATAAAAAAAAAACACGTTTGTATGTTTTGTCTATGACCCGAATATTTACAACCGGAATGTGGAATGGCCGCCGCGTTTCGCGTTAGTGCAAATGTATTGTGTTATTCAATGATTTGATAATAATATGTACGCTTTTGCTAGATTAAAGTGAATTATTAGCACAAGCAAGTGGAAGTAATAACGATGTATTGTGCTAGTGATAAAACAATACCGGGAGTTTCATCGTCACAGTCTTCGAAGAACGTCAAAGATGGTAAGTTTGTGGATGTCAGTTATAATTTTCAATTTTTTGGTTATAATATATTGAGTTTCGTAAAGAAAACTCTTTTGCGGTTAGAACTGATTAATGATAATCACAAATTTACCAATCATTCAATGTTATGGTTTGTGTCAAAAGTTTCTGAAGAGTTTTCAAGTTCAGGCTATGGAATTTATGGAAACAAACTGTTAGTTTAGTAATTTGAACTAGGCTATGCATTACTGGTAAGTTTGTTTTACTGATATATTATTTACTATTGCTATATTATCTCTTATTACTATTTGTTTTAATTACTGTATAGAAAATAGAACTAACTATTTAGCTCATCTAAAATTCTTTGTCTTTCTCATACAAAAATGTTAGATGGCTAGATTAGAAAGGCCACTAAATTTCAACCATCACCAATCATTTTAGAAAGCAATGTTTTCAACCTTAAGTTTATATTTAAGTACTTGCTTATCAATGTAAACAAAGGTCATTTTAATTTAATGAAATACTGTTTATCTCATGATTATAATATATAACATTATAGGGAATAACCTGGCTTTGTCCATTGTTAACCAAAACAACAATAATAGTACAATCACAAAACATTTTTATACATTATGTATTTAGTTTAAAAAAAATATATAATGTTTGAAATGCTTACTTCGTGACATGTAACTCTGTGAGTCCATTTAAATAATATTGGATAATTTATTAAAGTGAGTAGATGAGGTGTGAAGTTCTGTAAACTGAATATTTGGGGATTTACTTATCAAATTATTAATAAACTAATTATAATAACTACAGTTTCAAATTTAATGGTATGGTACAAGTTGCTACAGGTCACATCTAGTGCAATATTATTACTATATATACAAACTTAAATCAGTAGACAAACAAAATATTAGCCATGTAATTTAAAGTTTCCTTCCTTATTAAAAACCAAGTTAAAAGTTATTGGTATAAATTGTTTTGTCATTTGTGGATTCCCCACAAACATTATTATAATACTACAACATTATACTTATACTAATATGCACTACAATATTATACATATTCAAATACATATTATAAAATAATCAAGTATCAATCTATATTTAAAATTGAACTGTTTTGCTGATGCATTTATTTTTAGATGTAAATATTTTCCTTGTTGGTTGTAAATATACACCATGTAAACAGAGCAACATAGTAAACTATAAATGTAATCTAAACATATAGTGGTAGGTATATAATTATCTTTATGTTTATATGCAACCTTACTAGTGTTGAGATATTGGTTTTCCAATAAAATAATTTTTACATGTCATTTTGAAAGATTCTTTTCATGGTTGGTAACTTCGTAAGTATTGCAAACTTGACCTTTCAAGAAGAAAAGGACTGAAGATAGGTACTTCACATTGAGAATTGAATACAATCAAACTCCATCAAAAAGAGTGTCAAGTGCACCAGTATTAAATATGGCGCCAAATAAAAAGACATCCCCAAATTTCAATAGGCTTATTGTTACATTGTATGTTTGTGGAGGGTTGCCCGTTTAGCTTCGAAAGCGGGTCAAGGTTGTCTATGATGGTCGATTTGCGTCTCGCGTGTCTATTCTTGATATATCGACCGTCTCCACATCTTGATATCGATAATCGCAGGTAGCGCGCCTAGAGACAACCTTTTGGCATAGCTATACCTTATATATAAGCATAATATACATAACTGTCAGGTCGCGATTATACGTCTAGTTGTATATAGGTACGAGCTTTTTTCTTGTATCATTACCACATATTCATGGATATAAATATCCCTGAATAAAAGTCGCAAGGAATAATCGCACACTAACTACAGTACTGGTTCCATTCAGCACATAATACCTTATTTGCTCCTTACGTAATTATATAGTCTGAAAGAATACCAGTAATTTGCACGCTTTGAATCTCTTCTGTGGGCGTAAGACAGACGTCAGAGCTTTTATAATTAAACCACGCTGTTATCTATACCGCATTGTATATTAGAGAGTAAAAAAGGTAAGGTCAAAAGTTACTTTCTTATGTTTTCGTAAAACTCGTAAGAATGGATGTCGAAACATGTACTTTGGTGTCGCGTGACTAGACATTTTTTCATTATTATAATGCAAATCCGCTAAGGGATTTCATCAAATTAAATACAAAGTTCGGTGTTACCCCCAGACACCTGCAGTGTTGAATTAATTCACCTGTAGGTACACAGTTGCTGACCTTGCGGAGTCGGGACAAAGTAGCTGAAGTTTTCTCTTTGCAAAACAGTAATTATAAACTTACTTGCAAGCGCCAATAGTATGGTAGGTCTGAGCTAGAAGATATCCAATTCAATAATAGCAAGATCCCAGGTTAACTGTTTATTCAAGGGACTTAAAGATTTCTTTCAAATTTCATTTAGCGCTATCGTAAGCACTGCGATTGTCCTCGTTCGAAATAACATTTCCCAGGTTAGTAGCCTGTACCTAATGCTTGCTCTCTAAATGTCAAAGGTCGATCAGCTAGTCCGATAAGTGCGTGATAGTTTTACTATACTCTAACTACTGCATATAATATAGTTGACCAGAATTTAAAATCACATTAACATAATTATACGTAATATATGTTATACATATTTATGTACGAGTTTTGCATTCAATTCCGCAGTATGATATCATCGTTTAGGTATACACATGTTGTATTCATAATTAATATTATGATAATTTACTATTTATAATGAAATGTGAGTTGAATGTTCTGAACACCCCGATAATTTAGATTGGGAGGTTGAAAATATTTAACTCATGGGCATAATCGATTATTTAACGAAATACTATTATACTTAAACAAGTTGTGTACCAACTTGGAGGTTTACGAAAGTCGTAACTTCGTAATAGTAAGCTCGAGATTACTATGTACCCAATAAATAGTTTGTGAGGATTAGCTTAGGTCTAAACAAAGAGTCTAGACAGCTTATTGACGGTGCTTAGTTGCCAACAATGGACCTTCCATTCCATTCAACTATGAAATTACATACTACAAGGTACCTTATTTTATATTAGATGTTTACTTTTCCATCATATTACTTAAACCAATGCATTTTTTTTCGATTAGAACAATAAGGGTCGGTTAAATTTAACGCATGTCTCACACTGTAAACGTATATATAGATGATGTTCCTCGCTTTGCAAAAACCATAGGCAGTGGTGACCACAAACCATCAGGTACACCATCTGCCTACTTATCGGCCCACTTGCCATGAAATATTTCAAGTTGCTTTCGCTATTTAGTGATACGACGTGTTACCGTGCACTACTTAGGTCTCGTGTGAAAACGATTGTATGATTTCACTATTTATGACCAGATATATGTGTTTTTTTTCTGAGAATGAATAATGATTCAAGTGTTTGGAGCGAATGATGATCTAACAATATCGAACGAGTTTGTTTTTCGTCACCCATTCAATGATTTTGTTTTTTTTAAGTGCTATGGGTCGAAAAAAGATTTTAATGTTTAACTGTAGTAGGTAGGTTTACTTTGCATTTACCATAGATAGGCGAGCTTAATATAAGATATGAGAATTTACTGTTATCTATTTAGCCTAATAGCTGGGGAGGCGCCGATGCTAATCGGGGATGTCCTCGAGCGTCGTGGAGACCTATTGGATTTTGAAGATCAGATAATAGGAAGAAAAAAAGGTTATATGATGTTTTCTCTTTTAGCGGTGGAGCAAGCGTCTACGAGCTTGCAAAGATGTAAAAAAAAATTGATACATGGACATAGTCGAGCGTGTCAGATATTGATACTGTATATACTCCATGTAACTCTGATGACAGAATAATGTTAATCTGCCAGTTTGCATGGTGGGGCCGGCCGTACGGATGGTTTAAAAATGGTAAAAAAAAAAAAATGCTCGAGCGCGTCAGATATTTACAGGGGATGTTAAGTGAGCCTAAACGAAGCTCAGATCCAAAAATCTGACGATTCGGACGCGACGCAAACTCGGGACGGCTTCTTGAAAATGCAAAAAAAAATCGCCATCTGGACATACTCGAGCGCGTCAGATTTTCATACAGATGGTTCAGCATGATACCCTGGTCGTGCGATGCCATAATCTGACGAATATATGGATGGGTTTTCTTAATCTGACGGCTTAAAGATTTGTTTTCTTCCGTGATTTTATAAAATCATTGAATGTGTTAAATAAAATTATAAATAATATAAATCATGGATATATTATGAGATCTAGAAACAGTAATTGTAAAAAAATCATCACATTAGTAAAAAAAATTGACCATCAGAAATTCTCGAGCGCGTCAGATTAAGGTAGAGAGAGTTCATTACATGCTAATAAGTGTATATTCCACTATTCTGACGATTTGAGAGTAACGCAAAGAAAGTGGAGGGCTACAAAATTGTAAAAATAGTTATCTGGACATTCTCGAGCGTACCTCAATTTACTTCGATGGAAATGATTTAAGGGTAACGAAAAATATATAATCTGACGATTTCCACAAGCCGAAATAACGAAAATTAAGCGCTTAAGTATTTGAAAATGGCGATTTTTTTTATATTGTAATAATGGCCGCGAGTTTGCGTCACGACGAAATCGTCACATTATTGCATAAGAGCACTTAACACCCCCTAAGAAAATTTGATGCGCTCGAGTAAAAAAATTGATCAATATAATAAATTAATTAATCTTTTACATTCATCATTTAAACTACTAGGATGTTTTTTTTTACATATCTACAAACAATGGTTTAGCGTTATTTGCAAACCTTAACTATTTTTCAATTAGCTATCGAACGATATGCCCTACTATAGGAATGGCGAATAAAAAATGACTCCGTTTTACATGTATGGAAGGAACCCTAAAAATAATATTTTTCTAGATTTTATGTTTCAACTTTGTCGATGTAGTTAATATCTACTACCACACCAAATTATAGCTCTGTAGTATCAAGCGTCTGTGAGCTTACACTTACTGCTTGAAACTATAAGGCAACTTAAGAATTAACTTTTTGTTACTTCGGCTTGTCCAAATCGGCAGATTATATGCTTTCTGTGATCCTTGAATTATTCTCTCTAAAATAAAAATAAATTCAACCGCGCTCGAGAATGTCCACTCATCGATTTTTTTTTGCAACTTTGCGACCCTCTCACTCCCATACGTCACGCTCAAATCGTCAGATTATTGAAATACACTCTTTTCAGCATGTGATTAAACCACCATACTTTAATCTGACACGCTCGAGTATCTTCACGTATCAATTTTTTTTTACTAATCTGATCGGCTGCTGTACGCGCGCGGCTCCACATGGAGAGCTTAGATTTGGTTGAGGCACTCAACTAGACCTAAGGTACCTCCCATATACTAATCTGCCGCGCTCGAGGAACTCCCAGAATCCCCTCTTCGGCTCCCCTATTATAATAATTGATATCGGGTTATTAGTTTTAATCTGCTATATTCAACTCGCAGTGTTATCGCAAATGAAAATATGTTGGCGCTCGTGACATACAATTTTTTTTAATGAAATATATGTTTATTCATTTAAATAGGCTTTCACAGACACTAAAATAACGTCGACTCTGATGCTCGGTTAAGAAAGTGCTTTTGCTAAGAAGATATATATTGATAGGTTTCTTAACTATTTATTTGAAAAATTTGGCAATTGGGCATTGCGCTGAAATTAGGTTAGTTGTAGAAATAATGGTACAGAATGAGGTGGGGTGACTGGGAGTTGGGAGTGATGCGGACACCGCTCCTAATTTAGCGGTAATGCGGCGCCTCCGGATCAATGGAAACATTTTCCCATTCAGCGCTTAAGCGATAAATTTGACAGTGTTGACAGCTAGCGGAAAATGTTAACTGAATTTAGAGGCGGGCACAATTTTTATATCAGGGATTTAGCATATCAGTTTTAAAGCAAAACAAAGTTACATCCGCTTCAAACAGCTGCACATGCCATCTGCCTGACGCTATGTCTCGGTGGGACGATTCACACGATTTCATTTGCCTGTTTTAATAATGCAATAGTTAGCTCGCGAGACACGAGGGATTAATTAATGCCGCAGATCTTACTCATTCTATTATTTATCGATCAACATGCCAATCGCTTATTGTAGAATAATAGATAGAGTTTGTCATATAGCAATTACATCAGACACGGTACGGTTGTAGCATTTGTAGTGTGGCACACGTACGGTAACGAATGTATTGATGCGTCAAGCATAGAGAGAGGTGTACTCGTGAAAGGCCGGGGTGGTCTGGGCGCCGCGTCTGCTGACACAGTTCCGGGCGCCGGCGCGCCGAGTCGGGGCCGCTGCAGCCCAGCCAGACGACACGCGGCCGCCCTCACAAGCGCTCCCGCCCCACTCGACTCCCGAATATTCTATTCGATGATCGCGAACTTACTTCCAAGTTCGAAATTCCGTACGATAATCAAATATTTACTAACGCGACCATTGTTCCCAACTCACAATAGCGATGTGCGTATGCCCGCTTCCATCTTTGTAAATTATCTCAGTGATTGTAAACATTTTCCCTCTTGGTGATATAACGAGGTGACGAAAGTTCTCCGTTTGTCGTTTTTGGGGGAAGACAGTGAGAAGTTTGTGGAACTGGGTACCCTCCGTTTGAGGGTCGAGTGCTGTATACTTTATAACAGTTTGTAATTAAGTGAGACTTTATTGGAGTTATAATTCGTAGAGTTTTCGATAGGGGCTCGTGTAAATAGTCACATTTGAAACTTAGCCGGTAGTGCTTTTTAGAGAATACACAGATAAAAAGCCGTCAAGCTGTATTCCTTCGACAGTTTCAAGGTTTACGAGTACGATGAAGACAGGACGTGCAACGGCCACGATGATGGGTTCGGCACTTCCAAGAGAAGTGAGTATAAATGCCTTTATATTTAATCATTAACGAATTTTATGTCGATATTGTTTATTTCACGAGTCGAAAACGTTTGATGTATTGTTTATACGCTGACTATAAAAGTAGTAAAGTTCATTCGAGTCTATTAACCGAACGCCGAACATCGTACGTTTATTCAATATATTCAGATGGTTAGTCGGTAGTTAGTGGTGCGTATTCCCAAGTGGTAACATTTTCGTATTATTTTCTTGAACATAAGTATTTCATGAGAATGTCTTGTAAGGCTATGTCGTGCATTCTAGAAGTCTCATGAAAGTTTTATGTTACAATGAAACGTTCGCGGCTGACAATCGATAGGTACACGACAGTCGTGATGCTTCACATGAAGTGGTGTTGTTTTGATGTGACGCACATTCATTAGCTTTGCCTCACTAACATCGATAACAATATCTAGATTATTAATTATACTCGATCAATATTACCGAAGGCAATTTCACTCGTACACACCTATATTATATTCGAAACTGTAATGTACTCTTGCTTTACATAAGTTTTAATGCCGTTTTATTACCAATTCTCCTACATACTTCACCACGTATTACGTCATTTGAAAACTAATAACAGTAATTCTTATTACGTCCAACCTTTCCTATATATTTTTTATTCTCTCATATATAAGTATTTCGATATTCGTTATGTGTGAGTAAGGCTACGCAGCGTAGTCAAGTCACAAAACACTCTTATAAATTTCTTCTCAGTACTATTGTATCATCTTTATTTTGTTGCTTTACTCATATCTTTCAGAAAGTATTTTTTCCTCAAAACTAATATATATTTGTAATTCTATATTTGGACAACATATTTATTAATAGCTAACATTTATTCTAGTATTTTCCTCAGTGGAGTGTGAGTATTAGCTATTGGTTGGGTTGTCTCTCTTTAACCTCGCATAATCGATTGGTGATAATGCTATAATAACAGCACGAGCGTGACCTATCAGTTGTAAATATATGCCTATTGATCGACTAGGTAGCATATACCTAACACATACAAGATTTATTAGATCTATACCAGGTTATAATGCGTATGTGCATACTTATAGTATCTGCGTTATTAATGTAACAGAACGAAGGATATCGATGATACCTTAGAGTTAGCGTAACTAAAGAGTATCAGGTATCTTCTGATATAATAACACACCTGCATGTACTTGTTTTCAACAACCCTTATTCAGTCTTTAATTTACCAGATATACTTTATACTTAACAGAATTTGTAATGTAATGTCATTTAAAACCATGCTGAATCCTTATTTAACATTTTATGGAGATATATCAAATACTTTTTGTAATCCGATTACCTTTCTCCGACGCCTTGAATAATGAAGGTCAATAAAAATTGTAGAGCAATATCTTGCTTAAGAACAACTTTTCCATGTCTTTTCTCACATTATTATCGATTTATGCCGCAATTCCACCCGCGACAACATAAACTACATTCGATGCCGTATAAGTAACCAGTCAAGTAAGCGCACAGTAGAATAAGCAAGCAAGTACCACTGCATACAGCCGTCATCGAAAGATAAGAGTAGGTGAACTGGTGAACGGGCGTTGGCTTGACTTGTCTGTCTGGCTGACTCCGGCTGGCCAGTAAGCCCCGGCGCTTCGTGACGACCACACGGCGCGGCGCACGCGCATCACAAAATACACAATAAAAAAAATCTAGGGCGCTCTCATGTGATAGTTTGCCATTTCTCTCGCTTATTACGGAAAAAGTGTGCTTAGTGACCACACCGCATTGGAATATCTCGGCATGACTTCAGTTGCTCTTTGTTATTCATACATTGATATTGCTAAAATCTGAAGTGCCAAAATTTAATTTGCCAGATTTATCTATGTGGGCTATGTGATAAGTGTCAAGTGCGTAACTGTATTGTTTCCGTTTGCTGTATTTTAGATGCAAATTGTCCGTCAGCAGGTAGACGTTTCTTGGAAGTGATCGCTTTCAGTTAGTTTTGGTGAATGAGTCAGCTAACAGGCGTCGGGATTGTTAACTTTGTCAACGTGCTGCCCACGATTTCTGAAGGTAATTTGACACTCAAATGTTTAACTGCTCTTTGCTATGACAACATTCTGCATTATGTCTATTATCAATATTAAATATTGAGATGCAGTTGTTGTAGATTCTTCGCGAGTATTATATCTTCAGTGTTATTTGAATTCATTATCGTCACACTTATTGAAAGTCTAGATTGTTTTACTATTATAGTGCACCTTTTATAAACAATTCTCTTGCTTCATTACGATGCATTAGATGCAAGTTAGTACTTTGCTGCACACTCCCTTTTATGTAAAACGAGAACTGAGCACTTCTAGTGATTCAAAACAAATACCTAATCGATGCGTGTTATCTTATTACACGTATTATGTATCGTATTAAATTAAATTTAAATACTTTGCAATGATGAATCATTAATTTTGTTATCTGTCTAACCTAGGTCATCGACTATTACAAAAAGCTTAAGCAATCTAGCTAGATGTTTTTTGATGGCGATTATATCGTAACAGTAACTAAAATTAACATGCGGTGTTCAAGGACTAGCGTTTTTTGTTCGTGCCTGTCTAACTGGAAAAATTAACATTCTCTCGCAAAGACGAGGCCTTTCTTTATTTCTAGGTAAATACATACACTTACGTCTCCATCCTTATTGTTTTTGTATTTTGTTAATGACTCACATGCACACATCGTGCAAGTCATAGAAACTGAATTAATTAGGTACACTTTGTTTATAACGTTTGATGATATTACTTATACCAATGTGTATGTGAAAGTACACTTTCTTTTTTTGCAAACAACAGCCATTCATTACCTATTTATGTGACAAAGTAGAGACCACTGTTAAACGCTTTCATAATTTTATGACACATTCAGTCCACTTAAATGTGGGTTGAGAACGCAATGGACAATAACTTCGAAGACCATCTGGACGCTCGAGTAATTGTTACCCGGATTAAAACTTGTCAAAGCGGACAGGACAGCTTGCAATAGTCTGAGTCAGACCCTTAAAAGCTCGCGGCCTTGGTGTCTTCCGCCTGATCCGCGAAGCAGGCGTTCGGCGCCCGCGCAGGTGCGGTCCGTCTGCGTAGGTCGACGACCGGAGGACGAGAACGATTAATTCCTTTCTATAAATTCAATCTGGAATTGTTCTTATCTTGATTTAGCGTCTAGACGATTTGCATGCATGTACGTAGAAAAATAATCTTTCTATTTGATTAAAGTTGTTACCATATGAAAATGTTGTCTCATTGATTAGTACACGATTCATTGGATACAGTTTTATTTCAATTCATACTAAACTGACCAGACTGAATTGATAAATGTGTTTTAAAATGTTTATAAGTCAAGTGCGTGAGAGATGACAAGACGCTCGTAATTATCTTACTGTTTGTAGAAAAACTAACCTGCATTTACCAGTAGCCTCTACCTCTGCAACAAGTTCCCTGCGCGACTAGTTTTTGTCGTCTTGACGATTCCAATACTATCTCTTAATGTTTTACTGTACATATATGTATTTGAGTGCAGTTGAAATATTGATTAACGTTTTTAATTTCTTGTTAACTCATGTTTTACTCATTATAAACGATGGTAATGTACCAAATATATTTGTTGATATTAATGACGGCAAACAAATAACAAGCACTTTACAAATTCTCTACAGTTTCTTCGAATGATATTAGTGCTAAATGAAATTAGTTTCGATCGTAAGGAATTCAATGCTTGTTATTCTGTAATGAATTTGAATCGGGTGTGTTCGTTCATTGTCATTAGTGTCATTTGCAACAAAAGCACTCTCACAATTACTGTGGACCTTGGAGGCCGCTACGTATCAAAGCACATAATGGTTACCCCGACATAGACTTAGCTCATGACATGCGTTTACGGCTTACGGCTAACTCTAGGAAGTCGTTTAGATCAATTATAGGCAATTTGCGAAGGCAAAAACTTGTTCGTTATTTATTTATCCTCGATTACCGTTATAATTAAGCTTGATATTAAACTCTATGTCACTAACCTACCTAACAAGTTTACAAGGTACTTATCTTTTTCGCATGCTATCTTGATCGTTTAGTGGATTCACTTAAAAACTAAAACTTTGAAGTCTTTATCCAGTATATTTTTTATGCTTGCTTGTTTTGCCGGCTTTGTGTCGAGTTGTATAAAACCCCTCTATGTAGTTCTTCTAGAAGCATATAAAAAATACACGATTAGATGTTTGTTTTCCTTATCAACGATTACCTAATTGCCTGAATTCCATTGCGCTTTCAACATAAATGTTATCGATATTGATAATATACCGTTATACTCTTGTTTCCTGTTACTGAATGAATCAGTCCGTAGCACAATAAAAATCCTACCGAGACGTGCGTGATTAATATATCGTGTACACGCAGACCTGTCAACTAGCATGCCTGTAACTTTGTTTGTGGGGATTACAGTCTCTGCGATCAAGGCTGTTGGCTCTTTCAAGAGGCAAAATACTAGGAAAATCACTAAAATCCAATAAGGCTAAGACGGTATATAATACTCAATTTGATTTTAAAACTAGGTACTAATCCTATAATACCGGAACCCATGGGAGAGAACGGTACGCTTGGCTGGCCACACGGCCGCTCCGACTAGGCCACGCCTCGGCGACTTCGCCGTCGGCATCTAACAATGACATGGAAACGATTGTGCGAACTGCATTAATATGCTTTATATCGGTACTAGTCACGAAATCAGTTGTTCGAATGCACGTTGCATTTGAGATAGTCTGCGGACAGCGGAGACAGGCGGGCGATTGTACTGTACATCATCTTATTGCATGGAGATCGTGATATTCCAATAATATATGATGCTATTGTGCTTGCCGTGTCTTATGTTTTTGTTGGTGCTGATACAATTATATTTGTAGCTTCAGAATTTTGTATTGTTAATCGTAAAAAAGGATTGAAAGGACACTTTGAAAGAGTTCCAGCATTTAGTAATGCTACGATTGAATATAAGTTGGTGGTTAGGTTGAAAGGATCTGTAAAATGCAAACAGCATTGCTTGACCTATTTTCCACGCTTCGACCTTTAAGTTAAAGATTTATATAGGAAAGTAATTACAATTGCGCCCTGAATGGTGCGCGGCTTACCTCTAAAGCATTTAGCAGAATCGTGGAGAAGGAATAATACAGAAACATTTTTGCTTACTGTTAAGAGCTAAACGTGAAATAAATTATTAGTTCATACAGTATTAACTATATTTGAAAATGGGAAAAGTGAAAACTAAAAGGGTAACATTGCGCGTGATACTATGGTTTATAGGTGTAAATAAGGTACAAATTAATCATCACAATAAACAATTATAAGGTTATCTTTTGGATCTTATCTTGTCTTGCTCGTAAATGTAATTAATCGTTTTCACAGTAACTCGACCTCAATAACAGCTAATGAAGAGCGTTAGCTCTATTATAATAATTTTGCTCGCGTGATGATCTCTAATTCAAAGTACCGACCAACCAACATGTGCGTTGTTTCGCTTTCTTGCCTCCCGTCATATGTTTTCATTGCTCTGTAATCTTATTTCTCTGACTATAATTTAGTACACTACAATTTTTTATTAGCAATTGCGAAAGCATTGAAATCACGTCAAAATAATAAATATGATTAAAGATCGTTTCATTTATATGTTTATAGCGTAATATTACTTGATTTTGAAAACATCTTTATACAGCATGTTAACTAAGTCTAACAACAATCGGTACCACATCGCGAGTGGCACAGCGGGTTAAATCCGCATTTACATTACAATTGTTCGCATTGTGTGCAGGGTCACAGGTTCGAGGTCACGACTCGTGTGCACTCGCCTCTCGTGCTTCAATGAATTCCTTTGTGACAGCTAACGTTACAATATCTTGATCAGTAGTCAGGGCTTACTCAGCCGCCTGCCAATACTAAATCTTCATCAACTTCACAGAACAAAATGTAAAAATAAGCATGCGGTCGTTGACCACGTGTGTTCTACGGCATAAATCATTACATAGTATTCGTGCATTAGCATTTTCCTTTTAGTGATTCTTATCAGGTTTCGATTGTGGTTGTGGAACAGTAGCCGATTCGAATGTAATGAAAGGTTGAGGCCCCGACGGAACACCTGCAACGCAATCAGAAATTAAAATTGAACTCCAATTAATATTCTGCAAGTGCCTGCCCAAAGAGGCGGACTGATTTCAATCCTCTATGCTAAAGTCCCATCTGCTATTGCTGCAGAGGAATGGATCGTTTAGTTTTATCACTTCTTATTGTTTTGTCGTCACCTTGCTTCAAATGGAGGCACACTGGTATATGAATAACAATTGTTTCGAAGCACATCGCATTACCCTTCTCCATTGTTACTTATATTAGTTTATTTTGACGCAGTGTTTACGTGTAATCTTAAACACGAAGTTACGAAAACGGTAATATAAAACACTTAAAAAAATCAATTACAACATTCAGTGCCAATCAAGTTACGGTCGATTTGTACAATTAAACTCTATTTGTAAATTAGCTGTGTAAGTGTTAACAGAATGAGGCCATGGGTTGGTAGCTGCAATGTCATGTTTGTTGGTATTTTCTTATTACTCGACTTACGCTATGCGCTATGCATTGATTTATTAGGAACCGGGAAATGCTGCGACGACATTGACAGTTGATATCTTTGTTTGTAAACATTGCTGTTGCAGTCAGAGTATTTTTTCCGTGATCTATTGAAAGTTTATTTATTATTAATTAACAATAATATACAGTTTCCTTAGTAAAAAAATATGTTTATATTACTATTTATTCCGGAAAAAAACGCATACACCAATGAAACTCTGTTCAATTTATCCGTCGAACAGGTAGGCGATTAGTGGTCACCTGTATCTACTCCAGTATTGCTGATTCTTTGTGGACATTGTGGGATGAAGTTGTACCTATGTACTGGTAATTTCACCTGGCTCTTTTGAAACTGTACACTACAATACGAGAATACAAGACTTCAAACGGTTTTAGTTGTACTCGCACGACCTTGTAAGCTAAAACTTCTATCATTATCTCTTCATTGAATTCGTGTCATGAAAATTGCTTTGCGGGTACTGTTAAATAGAATAAATTGCAATGATAGGCATCGTCAGTAAAATTTCTTGTAAATGATACATTGACTCGCCGAATGTTTCTAGTGATAATTTTTTTCTACAAATTAAGGATTTTAAAACGTTTTTTGTTTACTTAAAATACAAGTACCTACTTAGGTATCACTCTTTTATGCTATCTTTACGAAAATTATTTATTATAAATAAATCTGATGATTGATTAACATGAAATCGTGAAATTCGCTGTGACGTTAGTAATAAAACATATGAATTGGTAATTTTTGCATACATTAATGTTAATCGTATTTATGATATTTATTATATATATACAAATGCACCAGTTTGTTTAGTTTGGTGCGGTGCAATCGTGTGCAGTGGGCGGAATGGCACGCGGTCGAATGCGCGGGCGCACCGCGCGCCGCGGTCCGCGTCCGCGACGCTCGCGGCAAGGTCGACGAACGACTTTCGCACGTTCGACTAGCGACGATAACCCGCCGGGACCCGGTTTTGTCACACTTCTTGGGCTTAGTTTACTTAGTCAAGCTCGGTTGCAGCATACCAGCGTTTGAAATGTCAAATACCAAATTACAATGGATTTAGCTAATAGATTAGTTATGTCCACAAACGTTACTTTCGTATTTACCCATATGCATGTCGGCTGTCAATATGTGACGAGCAATCAAATGTCCAATGTCCAAATATATCATCAAACTATTTTTTTTATTCTCCAAAATCCATTTTTATTTCCTGCTATAAAAATGCAAGTTAATAAAAAATGTCGGAAACATGGTCCGAATGTACCTACTGTGTAGGTGGTTATCAAGCATGCACCCACGTAAACGTGACAACACGCTTCTAAATATTTAGCCTTGCTATGGTACTTCCCAAATGTTTCGAAATTAATAATAATAATATATTTATTGGACCATAATTATAATTAACTTTGATCACTATCTAAAAATATTTTTCTATTTGGGGATGATGCATTTAGTAAACGAGTTCCACTGAATTATCGATTAACAACACGGTAGTACCTACTGTTTGTTTTCAGATGAAATAGGGTAAAGTTTTAGGAATCTAATCTTATATTTGTCGCATAGTAAATGCAGGCGTCGGGAAAGATTGCGAGTGGGCGCGGGCGCCTGGAATGAGTTCATTGGACAGTCTCGGTATGCGGAACTGTGCCAGCTTTATGTTCATTTACAATCATTACTGCTGTTGCTATTAATAATTATCCTGATTGACCGACATAATTATTATAACCATGAGCTGACCGACCATACTCTTTATTATTAGTTAAAGGCATCATAAGCTCCACATGCACTCTATTTCATGGAATTTCATAAAACAGGAACTGGTTTACGAGCCATATGTACTTAAGCTTACCATCAAACTTTGCTTTCGACAAATTACATACGCAAATAAGTTACCAAATCCAAAGTTTCCAATAACAATCTTGTACATTGACATGTTTGAGCCTGGTGCACCATATATCTTCGAAACGTCTACGCCAATGTACGCAGCATATTTGAATACGTCGCCCAAAACACATATGTCATAACATCAGTGTATCAAGCTCAACCCAATTCCTCTATCCCCAGGATGTTGCGGTGAACTGGAGTACTCACACTGTGGTTGATTTATGAATCGTAAATTCGTTCATAAACGGCCCTTACCGGAACGTTATGTGAGCTTTTACGTCATTAATAATGGATAATCGTCTTCAATTGGCAGCCGAAATGTTGTCGTTAAGTGAAATACGATATGAGAGCGATTAACTTTATTTACACATTCATTTATTTCTAAACCAAAAATAATCCTTTCATCTAGAACTGTTACAAAATATAATAGAAACATTCATAATTCCTACATAATAATTGATTCATAACTGGATCATAAAACAAAACGTAACATGATTACACTAATATAGGTAGATATAATGGCAATTATCGATTCTAGGTACAACTGCACGTAAACAGTAAGCAAGCATGTCAATGTTGTAATATTCTGAACGTTATATTATATAACACGTAACATTCATGTCGCTTTCCAGATTAGATAGCGTTGACAGTGTGAATGTTTGTCCATGGTGGTCGGTCATGTTTGTGCAGCCTGTAGGGCTGTTGACAGTCTAGAGGCGCCCAATTTATACCTCCCTTTCAATTTTGGACCCTGTCTCCATATGAATTGATCATATATCACTTCACCATAAAACTGGTCGAGTACCCACCGAATCAACATAGTTTGTATGATTTGGTCAGGTAAAAATTACTAGGACCCATATTGTTAACATATTGATAAAACTCCGATAACAGGCGTTTCGTTCTCACAACATAAGCTACACAGAAATTAAGCCATTCGTAACTTGCTTGTACTATATCCGTCAATTATTTGTGTTAAATACGTTTTCATTGGTGAATATAACAACTCATCCAACATCTAACATTATCCAATAAATTGGAAATCGAAGCGGGCTATAAAGTTTTCCATTTGCAGAGTTAATAAAATTCGACAATATCATTTAAGCACCGTGAGAGTAGGAAACTAGGAACGTATTCGTGAAGCGGTGATTTGATTTCTAGGCCAGTGCAGTAAGATTCGACTCGCTTCGTCTCTTCGATAAAGCTTAAGATTGCGGTTAGTAATGTTTGCTTGTTCTGGGCTGAAAGCCAAATTTCTGAAGGGAACTAAACAGGACCAGAAACAAGAAGTTTTCTGACGTATTAAATATATTATGAAAGATCTCAGTTATGTATTTCAAAGCGCAATAAAGTTCAATGGTTTAAAGCTTTAGTTTGAGAAAGGGTAACCTTTCGGTCGTAGTTAATGGAGGATCAATCCACGAGACGTGACAGGCGTTATGAAGCCGGGCGGGCGGCGCCTCTTGGATTCTCTTGGCAGGCGGTCAATGAGCATGCTCCCAATCATTACATAGCAAATGTCTACCTCGTGCTCGGGTAACTAAGACTTACCAATCGGTGGTCCCATTTTATTGTAGACGGCTTAAATTGATCGCGACAAATGTTACATGTGAAATTTAGTTTGCATTTAAAACTTTTCTTTTTATTCAGTCAAGAAGCTACACAAAATTTACGTATAGTGGAAACTTCCTTGACATTTGATGGACAGGAAATGTTCTTGGATGCTCAAACGATGAAAGTTATTTAAACAACTCTTAAAATTTAATTAAGCTTTATTTTAATCTCAAACTGCCAGTCAGTTGTGTTGTGTGTGAACTGAGATGTAAATATTAAAGATTTATATTTTTGCTACAAGTTTTTATATAGATCGATTTATGTTAGAACTAGAAGTAACCGTTATCAGGCACTTGTTACTTGATTGATCAATGAGATAGCGCGTAATATATTATTGGAATGATGTAGTCAGACATATAAACGTTGAAATAACCTTGTATCGAAAAATGAAAATTGATCGATTGCTTTGAGCGATTATTCACAACGATCATTTGATTACTAGCCCGAGCCACAAGTGATTTGTAGTCAAGGTGTGCTACTGCTACTTTATTGATATCACGTAACGATTATACGTTATATTACGTTACTGATCGTTGCTTTTTAAACAAAGAATTTTCGTTTGAAACTGTTTTGGATGCAGCATCAGCGGGTAGGTACTTTATAGAGTTAACCTTAAGTGCAGAATATTTGGCAGCAGTTAGTTCCGTAAACAACCAATTATTTTATATAATGCTTTTTCCAGCTTTACTGGCTCGCATGCCAACGTTGTGACGACATACCGTGCTTGATCTTTCATCGGGTAGAGTGTATTGGCTTCTCGTAGCTAAATATTTTTTCATCCGTTCTATTTAAATCGATTTGGTAGAATATTACGTGTAAATAATATGTAATCGTTGTACCTACATTTCATATTTTCCACAATATTCTCGTACCTTTAGAATTTATCATTCAATTATGTCTACAAAGTAGTAATAAATGATTTCTTTCGCACCTTCTGATGAAAACTTTTTCAAAGACTTGGTTAATTAAAACGTGGAATTTTCGCGCGCACGCGATCACTTGTTAAGGCGAGTGCTATTGGTTATTTGTTGCTCATTTAAGGGGACGTGTTAGCGTGACTGCAACTTATGAGCCCGTAAATTTATTACAATTTGTAACGCTAGTTACTTCTTGCACACATCAAGTGTGTAACACTGTTATTAAATTCACAGTTTGGTTGTAATTTGTGATGGAAATGAATTATTACTGTTATATCTAGCAGTACCTAGTCGATCTCTTACATTTATATAGCTACTAGTTGGTAGTTTCACATCTTTTGTACTATTGAGGATATTAATTGTTGTTTTCTTTGTTTACAGGCGTGACAATGAGAGAAAAAAGGGGTGGCGCCATGAGCAAAATGCAGAAGCTTAGAAAGCGCCTCTCCCTTAGCTTTGGTAGATTATGTAAGTATTATTTCCCTAGTTCCTATAGTAAACATTAAACTTACTGCAAAAATTTTACATTGGAATTTTTCCATTAAAAATTAACATTTATTTGGTTCATAATAAATCATGTTTTTTTTGTTAATTTACACAATTTTCTTTAATATCACTAGAAACATCTCCATATATATTCTACTACCAAATGTATAATAGGTGGGCAAATTGTAGTTCACAAAGGACATGTGAGGTGCTAAAATATTAGTGGTGATGTGTTAAATATTCATAATTTGACCAATATGTACCTACCTACTCATAATATATGAAAGCAAATAATAGTTGAAAAATTGATCACATGAGTTTAGTCGCAAACACATCACTGCATCTGTCATATGATATTGGATTAATATTTTACCATAATAGCGTTAAACATATTTATCCGGATTATTGAGTTTGCTCATTTGTAATAGATTAGTCACTAAAAGTATACAATTTAAGTGTTAATATGTTTACAAGCCATAATTTTGTTGTCAAACAATATAATGTTACATTAGTATTATTATTGTATAAAGTAATAATGTTTTAAGCTACTCCCACCCAAGTAGGTAGTGAGTACTTATCGCAGAGCAGAACACAATATATAGAAGCTATTTTTTACCCAGACTTGTTACAAACAACGATGACGTTTAAATTAGCGTGTTATTTTCGTCGCGAATGTTAAAAATAACAATAATGAATGAGTATAATAGTTGTACTCGACCAATTACATGTACATACAGCAATAATCATGAGTTCATGATCAGGTGATTGTTGCCAGACTATTTTTGTAACTAATGTATATTTTTAAATATACTGACGTATTTTCCATATTGTCATTTGCTATTTACACTATTTAAATTGTAAATTAACGGAATATCATGACCGAGCAATAAATAGACACGATTATTTTATTTAGACGCTCTGTACCTGGTTCTTTTCATTATTTTCAAATTACTACATTTTAAATTCTGATGTTAAAATTACTAGCAAAATCTGTTTACTCGGCGTGAGTAACCTATGAAGCT
Source organism: Thyatira batis (assembly GCA_905147785.2). NCBI lineage: Eukaryota > Metazoa > Arthropoda > Insecta > Lepidoptera > Drepanidae > Thyatira > Thyatira batis. The sequence goes on along the minus strand of LR990497.1, from coordinate 3,202,577 downwards.
ATGAATATAAATTTCCCACCTTGCAATCTCAGTAAACGAGTATATTCAATGTTAGTAGACCCATACTGGATAATCTACGATGCTGATAAAAGAGCGTGGGTGAGATTCCACATGCAATAGTCTAACATCACACAAATACGCATAATTCTTCGCCCACAGCTGTTTCAATATGCTCTTACATCAGGTTCCTTGCGAAGGTGAATCAACCTAAGATATCCTTCAATTAATCAAAGATATAATGTTAAAACGCTGGATAATGTTAGTATAATAAAATGTGTATTACGTCACCGTAGTCGTAAAAGTGACTCAATTTGTCGTCATAATTCATTGTTTCAGACAAAGATTTAATATTGTTTATGACATGAAGTTACGAACAATGGCTGGGGACAATAGATAATGTTCTTATGAATCTACAAAGATTTCACTTTGCAATTATTTATTAAATATTTTGCAAACTTAATTTGATGTTACCGAACAAAATATCGCTTGGCGTGTTCCCTACATCATGTTACAATCGATGTATTGACGCCTTGTTATGAAACATTCCCAAGCGTGTATTTTTAGATTTCTGTTTATTCCACGCTAGTTTAATGCACTCTGTAGGTCACCACAGAAACCTTAGATATACTCGTAGTGTTTATGTTGACTGTAGGTAGGTACTTTGTGTACACTTGTCGTAGCGTAATGTTATATGGCTTTCCACAATAAATGGGCAAATAAAAAATTTTTTTTTCAATTTGAACCAGTATTTCCTGAGATTAGCGCGTTCAAATAAACGAACTTCAACTTTATAATAGAGTGAAAATTAAAGTAAAATAAACTTTATAATTAAAGTGCTTTCCACCAGAAAAACTTGCGAAGTTAAATCTATTGGTCCTTATTTTCTAGAGAGCCTAAAACAAACAAATCCTAATTAATTTGAGTCTCACGAACAAATAAACAATTAAAATTCAATTAAGAAATTCGACCCGTTCTAATGTTTATGGATAAGCCGTCCGTCTTCATTTTTCATTGAATGCTCTGTTTCCTTAGCTTTATTTGTTTCCTCATCGGATGAACCCATTTTCCTTAAAGGGCCATTTACCCTTAACAGATTTGAATAAGACCTTATCAGAAAAACCATTAGGTGAGGATTCGATACATTTGTTTGTAAAGGTTAAAACGAGTCTAGAAATACATTTAACTGTTTGAACGAGACCTCTCATAATTATGGGTAAACATCACTTCTTATCCTTAGAAATGTTTCGATGCTAATTTTAAATTATTAAACCAAAAATCGCTTTTTATAAAGGTGTGTATATAGTAATGGCAAGAACAAAACATAAATAGGTACAAATTAGAGTCATCGTTCCCACATTTTGTTTACCGTGTCTTATGAATTATAAGTCGGATTCTAAGTCACCAGAAAGGCAGTAACTAGGTTAATTATAGCTTCTTGGTTTTGCCATGACTCAGACAGTTCACCTCATTTGTGAGTACACTTCAGTTAACGTTCCAAAAACATGAGTATGATGAATTAACAAGGCACTTCTATAATAAATTAAAACTCAACATTAATTACAGCTAAAATAACACCATCAGATTGTTTTGTTTACATTATGATAAGTTAATGTTTTTAGAGTTTACTGTTGGATTTAACAACGGATTTAGACGTTTCATGCGATTATGTAAAAGTCTTGTTATAACTCGCTTAATAAGTCTACAGAGAGTTATTTCAGCAATAAACATTATCAGTACTGTTTAGTTGGGTTGTGTAATAGCTAAAAATACTTACCATACTTTGAAACGTGTTAACGACAGACCATGACGATAATAAATTGACGCTCGTTTTATCAGTTCACCGTAACTGTATAAACTTTTATATACAAATCCGACTCTTTGTAGAGTAGTGTTTACATAATTTTAACCTAGGTACTATAAAGTGATTCATAGATTAGTTATTGGCCGCGCCCGACCCTTATCAGTCAGTACACTGTCACGATTGAACGCACATTATGACGTAGTTGCAGGAAGCGATCTATTCGTTTCGATTTAAACTATTGATGTTGGAATTTGTTTGTGATTTGGCGGGCGATACATTGCCCCCTTTAATGCGCATCCTCTTCCAAGCGTAACTCCATTCAATGTTTTGATAAATAACTGTGCCCATCCGCGATTGTGCTTCGCTTGTCATCATTTAAGAGAATACATCTTATATTTTCTGGATACACTATTTGGGAACTATATTTTTCGTAAAATATTGTGCTCCACGTCAATTTGTGGTAGAAGATGACGTGTCTTTGGTAATGATATATTGTATCTGCAAACTGGCTAGCTACATGATAATATTAGTAAGGCTACTTTATGTTTCAAGCTGCGAACATAAACCGTAGGATACACCACCAATCGGAGATGCAAAAATAATTACATTCAGCAGCGGACAAATGAAACTCAGTGAATATTTACAAGGAACCAAACGCGGTACCTGAATCGGATTGTTCGGAATGTTTACTGTTACTAGTACGATACGATTGTTTACGTTTCTCCACCGAGTACTATTTGGAAAATGTTTTTCACGCTGTCACTAATTGTTTAACCAAAACATAATTACGTACGCCGTGTTAATATTTCACAGAACGTTTGTTTATTCAACCGCACCAAATGAATCTATAATCAATATAATTTGCTCTACGTAGTTTCAGTTGATCACTAAAAGAGCAAGCGTTAATATAAATTCAAGAAATGTGATTATTAGTCTATTTATATCAGTCTTAAACAATTGTTATTGTAGTACCAGAAACCTTTAATAATATTGAGGCCCTATTCTCTAGTTCTTTATTTCGATTTTCACAAAAATAAGAGCTGTGACCCATATCATCAAAATCGACATCTATCATGGCCGATATATAATTAAGTCTATTAACTCTACGTTCAATGATGACGTCACAACAAAAAAACTTGTACTTTTTCTGAGACACGAAATTGGAATTCCGAAACAATACTCACAGGACTGAGGAAATCTTAATTCGCTAGCAACAAGCCGTCCGAGACCCGCTAGATGGTTATTTTGTATTTAATTCTCGTTTCGTCAAAGGAACGAATGAAATGAAGTTAGAATCAAACGCAAAAGTGATTTCTAAAACAATTTTAACTTTATATTTGGTTCTCATCTCGTATATATTCGGGTCAAACTCGTTTAATTCAAGCAAGATATATATTTGTCATTGGTATTTTTATTGTAGTCGTAAAATATCCGCCACAAAACCGATCGCAATGAACTGAACGATACGAACTTTTGTCCTCATGGTATGTTATGTAAGGATTGTTCACGTCACGATACTCATGAACCAACATAATGTAACAGATATGCAAAAAAGGTACGCACTCGAATCGAGTTTTCATTCGAAAAGAAAACATCTATTTTATTTATACCTTCTCTCTCCCTCCCTCTCGTAAAACTGTAACGACCGAACGCTAATAATATTTTGGGAGAATTGTAAAATTTTACATGTTATTAATTCACAGTGTGAGTTCTTTATGAGAGGTAAAAGTAATATTTTACTTATTTTATGATAAAATTAAATTATATTTATAACATTGAAGTAAGTACTCCCGCTTATTTATGCTCTGAATAAATTGAGCCCTTAGTGCGAAGAACGAAAAACATTTCATCGTGATTCGTATCGTTTGAGAGTCGAAAATAAACTGCCATCAAGTTGATATGTGACGAAAACTTTTGCTCTTGTTGCTGAAGAAGCACAGCTTTTTAGTGAAATGAGAGATGTTCTAAACGTACATATTGTCCACATTACATCCTTTTGCAATGGAATATAAGAATATCATACGGTCTTCCGTATTTGTCAATTACTTGTATCCCCCGTTAATATGCAAATATGTATTCGCTAAATACTAATAAAACTTATTAAATGTTACTAATGTTTTGAGTAAAACATCGAGCGTAAAACAATGAGTAATCGTAACGGAAGCACCAAGTGGTGGGAGCGACCTTCAAGGCGTGAATCACCCATGCGCTACTATAGACTATAGACCTGCTTGTACCATACATGGCATCTCTTGTCGACTCCTCGACGCCTGGTACCGACCCGATGACTATGAACGAAGATTTAATTACTTATAAATGCTAATCAATACCAGTAGGTGGAAGATGATTAACAATTACAATGTTGCGTATAAAAGTTATTATCTTGTCATTGTTACGAAGCCTTCCTAATTCACCCGAATGGGTGCCTTCCGGTACACGTTACGGGGTTCAACATCTCCATTATCTGGTCGTTGATTGATAGCAGACTTCCGTGCCCGTCGTTGATAATAGTTATTTGCCCTAGTGGCCCTACGTAGCTGACGTGCACACGTTCGCCATTGAATAAACAGATACTGTTCTGCTTTATTGGTCCCTTGCCTTGTATATCGGATTTCTTCTATTTCTGATATTTTGTAGCATTATACGTTTCCTGAAATTTGTTTTGTTACCTGTAGTTGGAATCTTCGTAATTTTCAAGCATCTTCAAATTAATCCCCTTTTGTAAGTATATGCCTAGACGGTAAGTCTGTAAGAATAGTGTTCGCGTGTTCTGCGTTTATTATATCACAGTATGCGGGTGTGTTGAGTCACTCGACCGCACAGGAACAATGTATTGTTACCCTGCATCACGCCCGCGAAGCCTGGACGAACGGCCTTTTGTCGACCCGCCCTATTGTCTACAACCCATTCAAATACTTTTGTAAAGGCGTCGAATGTTTTTTCTTTTTAGAATTTCTTGATGGTTTAGCTTCACTTGTTGATATAGTTTCCTTGTACCCGTACAATGCAATGCGATGCCTACCAATTCTCTACAATTGCCAGCTCGTCGTAGCCCTAACGTTACATTAATAGTGATTCCTGCCCATTTGAAATGTTTTCATCTTTATTGCTTCAATTGTCTGTTGCTCAACTGTTAGTCTATTACGTAAGCATCTTGTTATGGCTTGATGTGTGTCGAGTTCGATGCACTTGCATCATATATAATGATTTCGTCAATATAACAAGTTAAAATATATCTCTTTGTTTATATGTTTGATTGTTATAATTTATAAGAACAAATGATATACTCGTACCTATTTAGCCATTGTCACATATATGAAAATGTTTATGAGCAAACGTAGATGTTAGTATGTTTCTTTATGCATAGTATATAGTCTTGACAATTGTATTTAACCGCTCGATAACAATGAGCAATTGCCGCGATCACCGCAGGCCCCTTTGGTTTATTGCATGCATTACTTACTTTGCTCTTAAATTATCACTACGAATTATTTGCAGTACTTAAAGTTTCTGTAAATAATATTTGAAATTACACTAGTACAACATGTCAATATTAATGTCTTTTTGGGTTGACTGAACTCGTTTTATTATCTCTCTAGTTACTTTTGTCCTATTCGCTTGGCAAAACATCAAGATTGTCCGGAATTAGAGGGAAATTAAATTAGACTTGGATCGCTAATATTAGAACTATCAGTTTCCTTCAAAATTGTATAGTAGTAGTGTTTGGCCTCTAAGCCACACAATTTTAACTTTGACTTTTTAAAATTAAAATCTCATTGGAACCAATGCCACTTGATGCGTCATGTGCGCCTGCATCGCTTGTTGAATCGGTTTGTTTGCTTTAAGTGACCTCCTCTACGATATTAATTATTCTTATGCTCCCTCCTTCCTTCCATTACCGCGTCGATTGTTTGGCCTGAATTGTTTGACGGCGGGTTAACGACTGTCCCTGACTCCATGCCCGCCTCTTCCACAGGAAAGTTTATTAGTTTGTTGACATCATTTTTGTTTAACTCCTCGTGTCATTAAAACGCTTTCTTTCATCAAATTATGGATTTTTAGTAGTACATAAGTGGATACTTATTTATAAACATTCTCAGTGCCTCTCACTTGCTTTCGCCGTATATTTTATCTCATGCAGCTTGGTCTTAAATGATTTTAATGTGTCTTAATAAAATAGTTTAACATCAATATATCTTTTGGTTTTATCTAAGTTTGTATGTAAGTATTGCATGTGATATTGAAAGGTTGATTTTAGAGATGATGCAAAAACTTATAATAATCGATACATGGTTGGATATCAGTAGCTAAGAGATGAGTTTCCGACTCAACGGAGCGTGTCTTCAATGTAGTAATATTAAACGGTACATAACATAGGTAGGGTCCACCCACACATAGTAACCGCACCGTCTTTTTATAGCCGATCTAAGGTCTGAAAACTTTTACGATTCTTAGTTCACCTACATATTTTATGCATATAGAGTTGGTAATTGAAAGTTATGGAAACGCCGAGTGTTGTGACCTAAATAAATATCATTCACATTAATGTGCAAGCCACGAATGCATAACTAACTCATTGCTTGATTGTGAAACTCCCAACTAGAGTACCTATACCACATTTTCCACTACATCAGATCCTGGATTCAGCGTTAGTTTGATGTCGCGTAGTTATATGTTCTTGTTCCGATAACATCCCTAAACTTGTCCTTTTATACAAAACGTTTTCTGCAATAAATTGGTCGAGAATAATATTGGTTTTAGGTATCGTGTGGTAATGTGCTGAAGAAAGTGGTTCTAAGAATTGTTATATCAATACAGAGATATCTTTTCACGCAGTCATGCGATCAAATGTTACCGCGGAACTCCTTGTGATAGCACCTTTACCTGACCTTTAAGCAAATCGATACCACCAACTTACATATATAAGTCAGTGTGCTAGTATAGCTTAGCTCAAATAAAACGACTGAACTAGATATTTTTATTTTATCAGCTGCCTAAACTATGTTAGTGGGTGTGAGCTAGATACTCGTAGCTGTATCTTATCATTGAGTTTAAATATAATACTTTAGTTTTACAAATAATATTTTGTTGTAGGTACTTACTGTTAGGTGTTGTGACGACTTTGTACATCAGTTTATTAACTCGGATTTTTTCACGTACACAAATTACGAGTGTGGTTTTATCTGCTTCACTATGTCGTCTAAGGCTTTCTTAAAGTCTACCTCGATTAAATAAGTGCATGCACTGGTCATGATTTAAATCCAGATGGCGACAGAAATACCTAATTGAATATATCAGAAAGGTTGATAATATAAAATGATGATTAAGTAAAAATTGATTAACACAATTACCGTTCGTCTGTAATCCCCTGTCCAAAGGTTTCTTTTGATAAGGTCTCAAGAGCAGTCGTTCGTATGACGCTTTGGCAACGTTTATAGTTTTACCTTTTCGGCGTTCATTGACATCGATCCTGTCCTTTCCTTCTGAAATAGGTCGATTACATTTCACTCGGATAGAAAAAAGAAAAGAATCAGGACAGTACCTAATGTTTTTCCTCAAGCTGCGATGGTTTTGGAGATGGGTAGTTATACTGTATAATATTATATTATAATAGAAAATAAATCATTATCTTTAGCATATTTGTGCATACTTCATTTTGAAGGAAGGTAGATTAAACTCCTACTGATCTACATTCTCTCATCCTACTTTTAGGTAAATTGTTATCAGAAATATCTGAAGAATCAATACTAAAAGTTTTTGTTTAGTAAGCAATATCCCAAAGATTCCCAAACGACTCTTTTGTTGACTAATATTTACTTTAACGTATTATTGTTGTTTGTTGTTGACACTTATTCGGCTGAATAGCCCCAATCTTATCGACTACGCGATCCTGGAAGGGTCCTTTAGGGCTTCTTCCCGTTTGTGCTGCGAGTCGGGATTACAAGTACCTACATAATATTTATTGAGGGAACCAGGTATCTATATTCCCTAGCAGAAAATTCAGACGCCGCAAGAATCGTATTACCAGTTCATTTAAATTCACGGAAAGTAAAAATGCTAACGAAAGCAAGGGTTAATTTACTGTCAACTTTCAAGCGACAAATCACTTCGCGTAACAAATGGCTCGGGTCAGAGTCAGAAGCCACCTGACTGAATAATATAAAGGAAAGGTAAACTATCAAGAGCTATTAAGACAAAACTTTCCATTTGTATTGCTGTGCAGGCTGCTGCGAAGTTCATTAAAATAAAAGTAATAGCACTTGACGGTAGTTTGTTAGCGCGCTTGACAGGTATTGTAAATATTTGTCATTCTATGACTTGTGTTGTTGATTCCTTGGGAAAAATAAAGAGTCGCCTCACGAGTAGAAGTCTCAGAATACGTATTTTAAGTATACAACAGACTATTCGGTCTTTAGAAATAAATAGACACCTACTCATATAAAGGGGCTATCTTCGGTTTATTACTCGACTTTTGGTTAAAATATTATTATCAAATATTTTACTACAGCATTAGAAAATTGTCTAAAATACACCTAAGATAAGTTGTCAAAGTACACGGTTACTCGAGTGTTCTATGAAGCGAGATTAATGTGCTAGTACTCAGAATGGCACTAAGTGAGCCGTCACACTCCAGATAAAGCAGCGCAAACAGGTCTAGTCTGGATGTAAGCGTGACCTATATCGTCGCCGACGGGGAAAGTATCGCGCAAAATGTCGCCCCTCGCCTTTTCGTGTCACCCAATTGTGATGCCGCAAAGCTGGTAAAAGCTTTGGCTAATTTTGTTAGCCTTTTACGATGAGCTGTGATGTGACCTGTGAATATACTAAACAACGTAACCTCGGGATTACTGAACTGACTTAATTCGCATGACCGCCCACGAATTTCGTAATGTGGAATAACAAACTCGTTACATTATAATACCCAAAATATTCACAGGAGAAACTGTATTTTCGACTTGGCATTTGGTTAATGAAAACAAGCCTCAAGCTTGCCTAAGCAAACAAAACCGACCTGTCAACAGAACCATAATCAAACAAGTATAAGCTCCTACAGGTATCCACAAGTTTACAAAGTAGGTGGTACCTATAGATTCGATCGCAAATTCACCGATAAGCCGGTATTGTTGAAAGTAGTGCTGACCACAAGGGTGGCGATTGGGACCCTCGTCAACTTTGACACAGGCGTCGTAGGACTTCGTGTTGTCCCTTCAGTGGAAATACTTCAGACCAATAAGTTTTATGTGATGTCCTCAAACTATTCTGAAAATAAATCCACAATGGTTTACGATGGGATTTATTTCATAACAGAACGATAAATTCGATGATTTATTATCGCCAGTCGACTGGTTCATTAATTTGCAAATGGATGATGTGTCAATATGAAATAGTAATTTATCTGACGTGTGGATTTGTTTTCATGCATACCAATGTCGTTAGTTTTAATGGGGCTGAATCTAATATCTTCATTCTTGACATCATGACGTTTGTCTAACCCTCGTCACAGTTCACAATTCGCTGCCCATGCATGAATATAATACGCCGGTTTCACTGGACCCTTAGGATCAAAGTGACCTTTTCGTTTAAGTTGTATTCGAATAATTTTAAAGTTCTTTGTTATTGTTTAGCGAAGCAGCAAATAAACTTAAATCTTCATTAATTTCTTTACTGAGACTGTTGTTGTTCAGAATAAATAGATTTCCCTCATTAAAAGTTGCTAATGATCACCTTTCAATACTTGCAGATATTCTTTTTTTATTTAACTTGTTTTAAGGAATTCCAACAAAGCATCGGTGGTAAAGTTTATTAAATTCAAGTATTTATATATATCATTGCTATTAAAGCTCATTAGATAATGTGCATCATGAAATAATAGTAGGTATTTATTTTGAATTTATATATATGAAACCGCAAGAGAAGTAAGGTCGTTGGTCATGCGATTCATTTCCGTTATAAGACACCGTCTTCGATATTAAATGCAATATGGCCGACCCATAGCAATTCCTTTTCGATAAACATCAATAAAACATTTTGAAGTTACTAAGGGGAACTTTATTGGGTCAGTAGTATGAAATATTTAGTGAAAAATATCATTACTTTCCGAAAGGATCTATTCAAAAGCGTTATAAAATAATGCATCTTTAGAAATGTTCTAGTTTTGGAACAATTGAGTAAATATTTTCAGTCTCGAATGTTGGTTTAATGCAAACTTGAAGGTAGAGCCTACGTTTATTTAGTATTCTCAAATATTATGTTATGACTACTATGGCCACATTGCCTTTGTTTGAAACGACAATAAAGCACCTGAGTTATGTTATAACCTCAAGTCGAATAGTTTCCGAGTTACGTTCGTGATTGTAGAGTTATAATTTATGTGTCACGTCGACATATCGTGCTTGTGGAATAACTAGAGTTACATTTGCGTAAATTTTTACTTTAAGACAAAGACGTGATTTTACAAAGGAAAGCAGCTCAGTCACTTTCCGTATGTGTCGGCATTTCTTAGCATTCGACGCGGTAATGTTGCGGCGTTGAAACAGTCGTTTTGTGAGTCAACTGAGAGTTGGGAACAAATCGACGCTTTATTACGGACTCCAAGTGCCACCTAATGCAAGATAAGCTGTCTTGATGAAAACGATTACTCCTCCGCGTGGAAAGGGTGGATCACATTAACGCTACGCGCCTTTGATAATTTGGAGCGTCGTAGATTGGCGATCGTGAAATGAAATGAAATGAAATGAAATGAAATGAAATGAAATGAAATAAATTTGAAATGAAATAAATTTATTCATTCAAATAGGCCTTCACAGGCACTTATGAAACGTCGACTCTAATGCTCGGTTCGGAAGGTTGCTTTTGCTGAGAAGAGCCGGCAATAAACTCAGCAATTACTCTTTTCAAAACAAGTTTTAACAATTTCTTTAACAATAATAATATTAGTCCTGATAGAACGAGCGCTATACCCATGCCTCGCCATCGTTAATATAATCGTTTATACTATAATAAGCCTTCTGTACCAAAGCTGACTTAACTCGTTCCTTAAATATATTCATAGGCAAATCTAAAATATTTGTGGGGATTTTGTTATAAAACCGTGCACCAAGTCCTAAAAATGATCCTTGCACTTTCTGTAGTCTATAAGCAGATGTTACAAGTTTATGCTTATTTCTAGTATTAATGGAGTGCAAATCACAATTTTTAGCAAAAAGACTAATGTTTTGACGGACAAATATTATGTTTGCATAAATGTACTGTGATGCAACTGTGAGAATGTTTATTTCCTTAAATTTATCTCTGAGGGAAGCTCGCGAGCTTAAATTATAAATAGCACGGACTGCTCTTTTTTGCAAAATAAAAATTGTATCTATATCAGCTGCTCTGCCCCAAAGCAAGATACCATAGGACATAACACTATGAAAATAACTGAAATAGACTAATCTAGCTGTTTCTACATCCGTAAGTAGTCTGATTTTTCTAACCGCGTAAGCTGCTGAGCTGAGCTTCCCCGCAAGACATGATATTTGGGTGCCCCATTGAAGTTTTGAATCTAACGTAATACCCAAAAACACTGTAGACTCAACAAGACTGAGGGCTTCATTATTTAACATTAAATTAGAGGCCATCTTTTTTACATTGGGTAATGCAAATTTTATACATTTAGTTTTTCTTGCATTTAAAACTAGATTATTAACAGTAAACCAATTTAATACCTCAGATAATGCACTGTTTACATCGTCATATTTGAATTTCTGTCTATCAACACCAAAAATCAGTGAGGTATCGTCAGCAAACAGTACAATTCCACAGGTATTCTTAACATAGAACGGAAGATCATTTATATAAATTAAAAATAGAAAAGGTCCCAAAATTGAGCCCTGGGGCACCCCCATATGCACAGGAGAACCAGACGATTTAACTCCGTTGACATCTACAATTTGAGTTCTCTCACTAAGGTACGATCGCATCAAATCAAGTGCTGTACCTTTAACTCCATAATACTCTAGTTTACGTATAAGTGTTTGGTGGTCAACACAATCAAAAGCCTTAGATAAATCACAAAACACCCCAATGACGTTCTGTGAATCCTCCCAACAGTTAAAAATATTTTTCAAAAGTGATACACCCGCATCAATGGTAGAACGACCTTTTGTGAAACCGTATTGTTCACCATGCAAAAGTTTATTAAAATTAAAATGAGAAAGCAGCTGCTTTAAAATAATCTTTTCGAATATCTTACTCAGAACTGGTAAGATAGACACCGGCCGATAATTAGTTGGATCAGAAGGATCTCCGGCTTTAAACAAAGGAATAACTTTACTATATTTCATCAAGTCTGGAAATTTACCGCAATCTACGCATTTATTGAAAATTAAAGCTAGATGAGGAGCTATGTCTACAATGATATTTTGTAAAACAGTTACAGATAAATCCCATAAGTCCCCAGTACGTTTAACTTTTAAGCTTTTAAAAGTTTTAATTATGTCAAGAGGTGTAATGTGCCTAAACTTAAGTACTTCTACACATTTCGTTACATTGGTTTGCAGTATTAATTCAGCATTTCGAGGTGAGGAATCTAAGGAGCTAGTTGTAGAGACAGGTATGTCAGTAAAAAAATTATTGAAAGTATGAGCAATTTGATCATTATCGCTAACACTGTTACCGTTAATATTAAGTTCAATGCTTTTATTGGTGGTTTTAGTATTACCTCGTTCTGCGTTTATAATGTTCCAAGTAGTTTTTACTTTATTGCTCGATTTGCTAATTTTATTCCTAAGATGAATAGCTTTGGCTAAAGCACAAGTTTTTTTAAAAACTTTTGAATATTTTTTCACATACTCTAGAAAATCGATATTTTTATTAAATTTTTTCATACCATATAGCTCGTACAACTTAGCTCTACTTTTATAAATACCGGCAGTTGCCCAATCATTAAATTTGGCTTTACTGCTTTTATTAAAGGACTTAAGATTAAACGTTTTATCAAATTCAAATTTTATAAAATCAAAAAGTTCTTTATATAGGCTATCTGGTTCATCCTGTGTCATATTAATTAAATTAATATTTTTACTAATATTATATTTGAATCTGGCCATACGATTTACAGTTATAGGCCTACATGTAACTTTTTGCGGTTTATCTACTGTTTCATTTAAAAACACTACTTTCTGACCACAATGATCTGAAGTTAAATCAGTTATTATGGATTTTTCAAGTGCATCACAGTTACAAAACACGTTATCCAGACAGGTGGCAGAAGTTGCAGTAATTCTGGTCGGCTCTAGAAATAAATTGTTTAAATTAAATGATTTGAATAAGTTAATAAGCCTAGTTGTTGAGGGTGACTCAATCAATAAGTTAACATTAAAATCGCCACATACTATTAGATCCTTATTACAAGTTTGAGTTTTCTTCAAAGCATCCTCTATAACTAATTCAAATACACTATAATCACCTAACGGAGGACGGTACACGCAGATTATAACATAGCGCTCGAGCTCTACACAGGACAATTCAACAGTGCGCTCGATAGATAAATCTACAATGTCTTTGCGTTCTTTACACTTAATATTAACTGAAACTAAAATTAAACTACCACCATGTATTGCTGATTTTCTTACGAACGCACTTAACAATTTCAACTTAGGTATATTGAATAAAAGTTCATGATTTTTCAGCCAATGTTCTGTTAAACATAAAATATGGACATCACAACCTTCAACGAACAATTGTAATTCTAATTCTTTGCCCGCTAAGCCCTGAATATTCTGATGAACAAGGTTTAAATGGCTGAGCTTAGCAGTTGTCATACTATTGTAAAATCCCCCCCAGATACTTGACCACTGGTGCCACTGTCAATAACAATATTATTGACATTAGCACCAGTATCAATGGCACGTGGCACATGAATTCACTCTGTTAAGATTTTCCCCTAACCAAAATGCGATCCGTATTGAAATATCACAGACGTTCATCAATCTAACACAGGGAAACGGTGATTGATATTGTCAGTAATAACGAATTGTACTGCCAGTGTAGGGGAAGGTGAAAACAAGGAACTGAAGCTGACATATCTTATTGTATCTAGACGAGGAACAGCGCTAGCATCGACACGAACGTATGTGCACTCATTGTTCTCATCAGCACCATATATAAGGGGTCTTATCGCAGCCGCAAGGCACCGCACGTGCGGCAAGGCGACTGCGCTCTAATCCCACGATAATCCAACCCGGAAAAAACCAATAACCATTGTTACACTAAGAATATTTACGCTACATTCATGGGATGTTTGCACGAATTATCGTACGTGTGAACACGCCGGCCGTTGTTACTATTTTAATAACGTAATCTCAATCTCGTGAGTTATTCCGCGTTGTACCTTCCGATGCGTCTGACTTCTTAGTCTCCGTTGACTTAACGTTATACCACTAAACGATAGGTGTGATGAACGGTACGTTTAACTTTGTGCTGTACAAGGAATGGTGTTCAAAGAATTATTTCACTCGAGTTGCAGACCAGGAATGCACAACCGCGTCTCAATTAAACTCGACCGCCTCGGGCGCCCGGTTGTCGCCTTACTCTCTGTCTACATAATACAGTGCTTTTGAATTCTCTTCTCTGGCGAAGCAGAGCAGCTGCATGTGAATTGTGAATGTTTTAGACAAAAGTTAAGCCACACAGTTTATTGCGGATTGTATTTGCAATATTGTTGATAAATGTTGCTTATACGCCGCATATTCTCTATGGCGAATAGTTGCAATAGTCGCTTAGTGTTATTTAAATTATTGCATACAGTATGTGCATTTTAGAAAGCATTACACTTACAGATGTTGAATCATGAATATTTATATTTATCGTCAAGAAAAATTCTCGGTAGTATTCTTGAAGCGCCACCAGATGGCTACTATTCGTTTGAGTGGTGCACAAAACTGGAAATGTATAATTAATTTGCAAGAACCGCACGTTTCGTTTACTAATTTGCAGCGGAGACTTTGCTAAATTATCCGTTTAATTCGACATGAATAAGTACTTATGTGAGCAGTTTCGTAAATACGCTTGTATGGTTAGTAAAGTTACATGTACATGAATAATGTTTAGATATTAGTGAAGGATTTGTTTCATAATACACACTAAGTAGGTGCTTACTGAAAAGCCGACAATATTTGCACAATTGCAATAAAACAAACTAAGAATGTTGACGAAACTGCAATAAAGTTGGATAAAATGCTACCTCAGTTGAGGCGTGGGTTGCATGTAAGTGTATTGGCTTTGTCGACGTCTAGCATCGCTTCGCAAGCCGACATAGTGAGGTTTAATTACCGCCTCACGTTACACATTGGAATTACTCGTCTATATATTAATTTATATTAGCAGCTAGTATTTAGCAATTTAAACGCTACACCGACATTTCGAGTACATTCAAGGGTTGCAGCTAATTAAAGTTGGTTGTCCCAGAGCGGTAGTTGTCACTTCATATCCTCCCGTTTGTGCGAGGACGTCTTGCTTGAATTGGTGTACAAATTATTTGTGAATATATTAATATGGTCCAGTTGTGTTAGGAAATTAATAACTTTGCATTGAGTTAGGAGCTAAGTTTATGCGTTTTACTGGTCTGATTGCATAGCCAAGTTGTATCTCTTGTTTATATAGAGTTATGGTATACTTAGTTATTTTAATTTATTCATACTCATCATGTATTTAATGTCCCTATTCATTATTTTATGTATTAGAGCGTTCATAATGTCCTGTCAATTTACTTCTTGAAAAATACCATTTGAATGCACTCGTCAGTATTTTCTTATGTCGTTTAACATTTTGCATGTATAAGTCATGTATTATGTTATGACGTGACTTTGCTTGCTTGAAGACTTTCTTGTCTTACCAATCCACTTTGTCACTGTGTAAACTGTCAGACAAACTGTCTCGTACAGCTGTCAGTTACCAAGAACTATGAAGTTCATTTAGCCAATTAAAATTTTATTGAAGTTACTAGGCTTATGGACTAAGACAAACAGAAGTTAGTAACGGCTGGCTTTCTAGTTGTTCTTCAAAATTCATTTGTCTAATTAATGTTCGTGAATGTTTTATTGGTTTTCCTTTGACGTTAATTAGAGCATTAATTCTTCAAATAAGTATCATAATGTTCGAAATTACTCAATGAATCCACAAGAGTGTCATACTTCATAGTAGTATTAATGTTTTTATTTATTTCTTAAGTTTATTTGATATGTGCTATACGGTTTGTTAGCACCCTTCAAACGTATCTATCTGGTTCGCTACCATTCCGTCATACACTGCGTTTAATAGCCGACTTTATGCGGAGAGACCTTTATACTATTGACAATGCTATTAAATTCATCTGCTCTGCGGTTCAAATGGGCTTCCCCAAAGTTTCCCTCAATAGAAACCCGGGCGTCGTTTGTCAACCCTTAATGATCTCGCGCTTTAACAACTTCGCTAAGTAATATTACTCCACGTTTATGGACCACATTACATGCACGCACGTGATTTTGGGCTCACACAAATAAGAAATACTTTATCGTCATATTTGTAACTTAAATCACGTGTCTTCTTATTGATGCAATGTTTGTTATATGCTTAGAAAAGTCTATTGCATTTTCAACTTAAAATTATAAAATAAACGACGAATTTTCATGCAAATGGAAGCCATAGTTAAAAGGCATTAAACAAAAATATTAACGTGATGAAACATCGCGTGACCAGAGACAATATTTTATTCTCAATGTCGTTCTCATGTACACTTCCGCCCTGAATGACCCAGACCTTTTGCGGTGTGTTTCATGTTTTTGTTTCTTTTTGTTGTAGCAACAAAAGACGAGCCCGACGGTGATAGCGGCGAGTGCCGCGGGCGGCAGCAGAATGGTGGAGGTAGAGGGAAGCTGCCTTACAACGGCTACTCTGAGGAGTGTCTCGACCGGCTCGAGCCTAACGGGAACATACCTCATGAAAAGGAGCCGCATTATGGTTGGTTCATTTGAAATTTTGTTGTTTTTAGGTCGAATTCGAAACAAGTTCTCTCCAACCATACGGTGTAATAAACATTGATCATTGAATGGACAGCTGACAGGCTTTGAACTGACCGATCTGTAAATATGATAAATCACTAAGGATAGCGAAAACAGATCTTATCATATTTAATTTTATTAACATCGCATAAAATAATTTCTTCGGAAATAGCCATGAGATTGACACCTTTTATGAATATAATGCCAAAGGGGTTTAACCCTTTGCTATTTCCAAATCGCTGCCATTGACATTATTCAAATACGCCATTGAGCCTTATTCAAAATTATCCATTCAACAATAATTGTGAAGCGTCAGTTAGCGGGAGCAATTTTAATGAATGAGCTGCGTAAGTTAAATTGTAAATGACGAAAACAATTCCTTTAACCGGCATAAATATGTGACTAATGCCATATCAGAATGGCCTACAAACCAAATAAGAATATATCTACTACCTACTCGTTTAATGAATCTATGAATGGGCGTTGTATCACTCTTACTAGTGGCTCCCCGCGGCTTCACCCACAACCCTGGAGATCTTAAATTGTTTCGAATAAAAAGTAACCTATGTGATATTCTTATTCTAACTGTGCTAAAGTTCATCTTGATCTCTTCAGCGGTTCTGGCGTGAAAGAGTAACAAATATCCATGCATTCTGACTTTCACATTTATAATATTAGTATTTGAAACAGTGGTTTACGTGTATTCTTGACTTTTTGATTTGACGTTTGCTTGACTGAGCCACTGTCGCATTGCAGGCCTCTTTAATGCAATAATTGCGTTAAATCGGTGCCCTCGTACAGCCTAACAACCATTGTTTTAGTTTACACTAGTCTTAGTTATCTAATTGTTCAATTGGGATCATGTTTGTTTGCAGTATTTAGATAGGTATTTTATCAACTTAAATATTTTATGTACCTATGGTGCTGAGATATAGGCTACATTTGTATAAGAGCTTGTAAAGACTGCAACAGAGCGGAGTAATTTCTAAGCGACAATAGGGTACTTTGTAGTACAGTACCTACTTACCTTTCGGGCGACCCCCTAATGCTTGATTAAGGAGAAGGTGCTCCAGGCCTTATGTAAATACCTCGGCCATAGTGTGTATGAAGTAAAATCGAAGCTTATTCGGAATGAACGTATTTTAAAGTTTGCTTAGTGGCATTTACACACTGGTAACTGTAGGTAAATTATATTAGGTGTTATATCTATCAAAGGTTTTCAGAAAACCATTATTTTTTGACAAAGGTGAACTTGCGTTGTTAAACAAGACACTTTGCTTTAGTTTAGCTAGTAATTTCCTCAAGGAAACTCATTTCGTTGTTATTGTATGGAAAACTTATACTTTAATACTGCTCTGACGTAATAGATTAATCATATTGCTTTATATTTTAATTCCGAGCTAATACCTACATGTATTAAATATAAAACTATCTGCATAAGCACGAGTACCTATAACCTAATATTATTCTGTTCCATAAAACTTAAGGAATTCTTAGTAATTACATCGTCGGATGAGTTATAAACAATAGTAGTGATTTAATAACAAGAATAACATTGAATATTTCACTTCATAATGCACCTAAAATTTATAAACACTAGTGGCTCTACACTAGGAGATTTTCAATTATCCCAGGATGCAATGTAGCCTATGTGTTATTCCAGAACATGCTTTAACCCCGTGCCAAATTTCATAACGATCCCTTAAGCATTTCTAACGATAAAGAGTAACAAACACACAAGTATACATTATTATAAACTTTCGCATATATATCTTATTAATAGTAGGAGGATATCGAAACAACCCAATATTTTTTTTTTCCGATGAAAACTTACAAGTTCATTTTACGCAACTTTTCATTGATCTAATATTGTAAACAAACAGAGGGAAGTGTATTTTTTTCGTTTGATGGTTATAAACACAAACGATTGTTCAAATATATGGTGAAATGTGGCATACGCACCGCTCGTGACTACGTGTCGCTTGACATTTGTAAATAAACGCACTTATGTAAATATTTAGAAACCAATCAGATGCATTAGAGCATGCTCGTAGTTGAATAGAGTCAGTATTAGACGAATGAATAACTGCAGATGTGCACACTAGTTTATGAATAAATAAACTGTAAAATGAACATTGAAATTCTTTTGTGTGTGTGTGTAAATAATCCAAAAGTAGAACTGGCAAAGGCAGTTTTATCAACAATTTAATTAGGTACGTATGAATAAAAGATATTAACACTTATTACACTTTTCATCATTAATTTGACGTTGATACGAAAATATGTAACGCCATATATATTTAATAGCCCGAGAAGCAAATAGAACTTGTTGATGTCTTTAACTTACCTCAAAGAGAATCACTAAGACTTAAGCGATACATATTTCATGAAATAAATGTACGCAGTCCTTACATAAACCAGAAACGGAGTTAGTCCGCAGTGCGTAGTCGACGCGTAAAGGGAGGCTGTTTAGCTTTTTATGTAAATAAGACGGCAAATATGTGTAATAAACCTTAACATTTCTCTGTAAACATCTCATCAAAGTACATACATAAATCCTAATTAACTAGCAAATTTTAGCCGATTCACTCATTAGCATTTGCACCATAACAGTATGGGATTATATAAAGGGTCACCAATATTTTATCTTGTTATTTTAATCCCCGTTTTGTTTAGTCTGTGTATCGACCGACGTCCCTTGGGTGAAACAAAACTGATGATAGGCCCGCCCCCTAGTTTCGTATGTAAACAAGTTATTGTTTCAGTGCCAAAACAGGGGGAATCTTATAAAACACCATGAATGTATAAACGAGCCGTAAAGGGTTGTGTTGGACAACTGACAACTGCTTTGCATTGGACAAATGTAGTCTATTTAAATTGATGAGTCAAATTTGTATTATATGGCAAGGTACGGTTGATGTACTGTACCGTGCCATACCCGTGTCATGCTCGTACCATAGTGCGGTATTAGAATTCGAGAAATGGCATATTGTTAATAACAGATTTTCATTATTAAATGTTTGTCTATGTATGTCAATAACGAGTTGACGATAGTGATAAATGGGTATCGAAAGTATTTTCATAAGTAAAAACATTTAAATTTAATTTATTCATAGAGATACATCACTCACTTGAAAAAACTGTTAATTGTTTGACCTTAAATACAATGTAACTGTATAATATTGCGACTTATGGTGTTCCTTGTTTTGAAAACATTTTTGTTTATCATGTTAATTTTATTTAAGGCTCCACTATCCACGCCTTTGTTCCAATGGGGGTAAATAAATGTTATTCAAATTAATGCAGGTTACGGTCTAAAAATGTCTACCGCTCGGTCTACTTTGGGTGACGATATTGTAGCATTAATTGTATCCTTAACCGTCCTGTAATTATCTAAATGTTTTTAAAGACAATTATGTATAACACGAGGATTCTGAAAATACAAAATTTGTCCCGGGCCCGGGTAATGCGTAAACTTTTCTAATTGGGTCACGTCACACTCCCCCACATTACATTCATATGGGAAATCCAAATGTCGTCTTCGCCGTGACAATAAAATGGAAATGCTGATATTAATTATTGTTTGTTTCTAAATCGTTTCCTGTTATAACATTCTAAGAATCGTTAGCGTTACGAAGAAAATTTGCTTTGTGGACACAAATATGGGGACATTTTATTTGAGTCATAGGTATAATACCTATATAAAGTACATTGTTGTTACTGTAACGCACTTGTTCAATATACTTGCGTAAACACAGCGAAGCCTTAATAATTACGATAATTGCTACTCTGTTTCGGGCATAACACCTGTCACAACGTAAAAAGTCGACTGTCCATTTTAATTAGGGAAATGCCGCGGAATTCCGACGAGGCGTGGCCAAAATGACACGTGAATTTAGGGCTCTATAAACATTTTTATTCCATGTTACGATGAAAAATGATACACGACGCCCGTTCGGAGTTAGTATACAGAATATACGTGCATTCGGTCGAACGTCAAAAAGCTATCGTCATAAATAACCGCCATTTCACGTATACGAGCCACAAACCATTCCCTTAAATGGATATGTAATGGTGATATTAGAGCATTTTAGATACGCTGTTAGTAGTAGAAATGACCATTGTACAAGTGAAACTGTAATATGGAAAGTTTTAATAGATATTTGTGTGTTGGTGATGGTGGTATATGAACAACGTTACGAGAGAGGTAATAAATACTTATTTATATTATACATGTAAGTGTATTATATTTATAATGTGTATGTATTCGTTTCGAGCGATCCCACTATAACCCATAAGGTAGGCAAGGCATGTACATAAGTAAGCCTCTTACACAACATAGACGTTTTCACAGAGTCAAACGATTTACATTTCTGACCATTTTATTTTCGATAAACTGTTTACACAACAGTGAAAGCATTTCAATTTGTACATGTATTTGTTACTTATGAATGAAATCGGTCGCAATTTGTCAATATTTCAGTAGAATTAATAAGAGCGGGCAATGCGGGAATTTCGGGCAATAAAATTATCGTAGCATTTGCTCGGCGGTCTCGTAGTCCCGTAACGAGGGTTGTAACACCGCACCCGAGTCCCGGGCCGCCAATTCCCAGCCCCGTGACCCACTTGGTTGGCACACTACGGGGAGTTTACGGCGCATCCCACGCGAAATTGACTTTTTCATAATCGTAATCCGCATAATTTTGTGTATTGACATACTTTATATTTAATTGGAGTTGTTTCCTTTTTATATCATGTAGGATACAATATTTTTCTTTGTAAATAAATATGTGTTCCGTTGCGAAGTTGTTAAAGATCCGTTAA
Source organism: Thyatira batis (assembly GCA_905147785.2). NCBI lineage: Eukaryota > Metazoa > Arthropoda > Insecta > Lepidoptera > Drepanidae > Thyatira > Thyatira batis. The sequence goes on along the minus strand of LR990497.1, from coordinate 3,180,932 downwards.
TACTTGCCAAGCAGCAGCGACACTACCGTTTATCTTTTCTCCATTTAAAACGGCGTGATCGATTGTCTTCGTAATCGATTTGTTCACTATGTACACAAACGATTTCGGTGTCTACTGATGATTTATTCGTTTCGCGTTAACGTTGCGCCTCTCGATACCGCGTCTTTGTGACGCTAACGCGCTTCCGAAGTACTTACTCCGTTTCCCTCCGCCGGAATATCGACGCTGTGAACAAAATAGCTTCTTTCAAACAACGTCGATTCAACGCCGCATTTTTTTTTCTTCGTGAATTAATTTGCATGCTAAGTGCTCGCGGGGGAAAATTGCGCCGGGATTTTCTGTCTGCCAGTTGACGAGCTTTTCAGCGGAAATGTTTGCATTCCAGAGAAGCGTTGGTGATTGTATCGGCAGGTAATTGACGCGAGGAATGCGTGGTGGAGTAATCAAACGCGTTCGTAACGGTAGGTAGGTGTCAAAATTAATAGGTTTGATGGAATATTCGGAGCATTCAATGCCTGTAATATGATTGATACGCTCGACGATTTCTATTGTTAGGCGGAAAAAGCGAGCGTATTAGTTTCTTGTTCTTTTTTTCGCATCTATAAATTAAACTCATATTAATTATTAGTAGGTATAGTATATAGGAAACCTAAACCATTACAAAGTTTTGCTTGTATACTAAGACAACAATAATAGATGATTATCTTTTTGTTCACAGAATGGAGTGGAGGAGGCAACGGTGAATATCGGGTGAGGAGACAGTTGTCGGTGTCGTCGGACTCGAAGCTCCTCGACGAGAGTGCGAGGGAGGAGGCCCGCGTGGTGATGAGGCCCAAGCGGCCGCCGAGGCCCAAGTCGGAGGCCTTCCTCGGTCCACACGACCACTCCAACCGTCGCACCAAGCGGTTTAGTGCCTTTGGGGTGAGTTTAATCTTTATATCTTTATATCTTTATAAGCTTTTTATTTATTCTACTATAACTTATGGTATGGGTAACTTAAAATTACTTTGCAATATACGAAATCGACTGTTTGGCCCGACCGGCGTCGTGCCATTTCGTTTTTAATTTCCAGGCAACTTTTTAAACTTTTTCTTAAACAAAACCTATATTTTTTTTCTACTCGTAGGTATTCCTTATAATATTCCATTCCCCCACGAGTTTTTGCTGCAATAGGTTTTCCTCTTCTTTAATATTTGTAGATCAAAGCTTCGGTATTATTTACTACCCACTGTTAAATGCCAAATTATAACTGTTTTTTTACTAAGGAATATTTTTCCGCTCTACTGCTCTCTTTTGCTTCCACGTAAAGCTTTCGCTCTGATTTAATTGGAAATAATAAAAGAGAATCGCGGATTTTGAGAACGAATTGGAAGACTGCAAAACCTCATTTTCGCTAACTCGTTTGACTAACACCTTTGTCTGTTTCGTATGAATCGACCAAATTAATGGAACAGCATTTTTACACGTTTTAGTGCATTCCTAATGATGTAATGTGGTTTTAAACAAATATTTTACTATACACGACTACTGTTTCATAAAGTCATAATAGATATTGATACAAATAGATACCGGCATTAGTGTCAATATTTATGTTTGTCTACTAACTACTGTAGGTAATTAGATAAATGCAATGCGCGCATTAAGTACGGTAATCTCAATTAATGTCAAATAGATTACGTCATTCTACCGAGTTTCTCGGAATTTGTTGCTATTTTAGCGATACTACTATTTATCCAATAACGTATAGATTACACGAGCGCTTAGACATTTATTACAGATTGGTCATTGACGAAACTCATACGTAAGGTAAACAATAAGTTGATATATTGCGTTGTGATCAATGGTCCACGAAGAACGCGGTATATCGTGGCAAGATTACAAATTGGTTACGTAAGGGCTTAGCAGACATTGATGGATAGTGCGATCTAGATACGCCGTAATTGTATTTTTTTGGGATCAATACAAATAATGTAGCGCGCTGTGTATCTTGTAATCATTAAAAAGTTCTAACCCAATCGACGTAAATGTAAACAGAACTTGGCTGCAGTATTTCAATCAGCGGTAGGTGCTCTATTTGTTTACTCACAGTGCATCCACTTACTCGTATGCACAGATCCCGACTGAACTGAGAGTGCATTAGCCAACTCAAATATTTAGACAGGTAAAGCACTCTTGAGTACTAGGGAGAAGAAAGCGAAACGATGTCGACGGCAACCAGACGGGCGATACTTCTCAATATAAACTAATCGTTATAAACGGCCGCTGAAAAAAGCAACGTTCACTTCGGTTCGGTCTTGGTCGGTAATGATTTAGGTTAAGTTGAGAATTCAGCGCCAGTGGCCGTCTGAACTTTAACATTCAACTTTATATATTTTAATGCAAAAGCGGAGAATTGAAATTCGAAGTTTCATATAATTGCGCCGTTCCGTAGATGCTTAAGCCACTAAGGAATTGTGTTATTTCTCCGTTTCACCTTTCGCAAAGCAATTCCTTTCTAAGATGTTATAGAATAAAAACAACTCAAGTACCTACAGAAAATCAGCGAATACGACGTAAAGGAACGTAAGTTGACGTTCATCAACAAATACAAAGATCCTTATTTGCTTTCAGAGCGAGTCTGCATTCATTATTTCAATTCAACCCCCAACGTCAGCGCATCAGTTCAGTAGGCATCTGCAAACATTTTATGTCGCGAAGCCATTTCGCGAGCCTAAAATCAGCGTAGCGTTGAGTGCCGCGGCATCGTAAATTACCGGATTAGCGAGTGCCGCTCTACACTGTACTATATTCTGTGATAAATGAGCATTTTGTTTTTGTCAACAGGGTGATTCTCCGTTCGGGAAATCCGAAGCTTACATTAAACTCGAGCAACTCGGTGAGGGTTCCTACGCCACAGTGTATAAGGGTCATAGCAAGTGAGTAATATTTTCAACCACCTTCATTATAATTATCCGTCATTTTTTTTTACCCATTATGCATATTAATGGCGCAAAAAATAAGTATCTAATTAATACAAGACAACATGCATGTAGAGGTTAAAAGAATTTATATCTTTTTATAGCCTTAATTATAAACCTACCTACAACAATGAAGGCGTTAATATCTTATCAGGAAGTCGCCTATTTACTTCCATAATAGATTAATCTGTATAACAAAACAAGGAAATTGTTTTTACACACGCCTCTTAAATATGTAGCAACTCACATTGTTTAGAGAAAATTCTAGAACGCTGAAGTATAAAGCATGTGTATTATAAAATATTCCTTTAGTGAATGAGTACAGGGACTATAAAATTCCCAGTTCGTGCTCTTAGGTCACATTTCAAGAAATCTTTTCCGCGAACGGCAGGGAGCTGCATAAGTAAAGAGCTCTTGAAATCCGATAACTTCGACGACTAACGTTTATTCTCTTCAGAAGTCTTTTGAACCTATGAATTTAACGAGCATGTGAAGATTTCTAATATCGCCGGTGTTCACTTGATGATATGATGATGATATTTGTTCAAGTTTGGGGTTGTGGTTTCCAATTTGAGATATTCTATTAGAGAGGCATATGACTAGAATTCCGAAAACGTGGAATAAGAGCCTAACCTTAATACCAGAAACATAAATATTAATATACACTGAAGTGTGGCAAAATTGCCAGGCTCTTTTGTTTCCACTTGAAAATCGGTCTTTGGCGTCACTCAATATGTAAAATAGCGTACTCTTAGCCTACTTTGTACTGGATCCGATTTGATTTTATACGCTTCCTGTTCTTGAAAATATACATTTAAACTTTCTTAAAGAATTCAATGTGTAAATTTACTCGGCGCTGAGCGGTTGAAGGATAGGAAATTGCTCAGTTAGTTGAAAATGCATAAAAATAAAGTAGTTTAGTAAAGTGCACATAGAGGTTAAACACAAACATGCGTTTAAAAATGTTCATGATTCACGGCGAGAGCTAAACTGGTTTCGGTGGTGGATTTTGTGCTACATAAATCGCAGAGGTATACCTGAAGTGAGGTCAGGTCGAGTGGGCCAAGTGAAACGGAACTTACACTGTACATTGCTCGTGAATATTGAATGTGCTTCTCAAACATAGTGGTTGAGCAGTAATGAGCGTGTTCAGCTCGCACAGTCTCATTCATGTCTCGTAGAAGTTTCCCCGCGGCCATTGTCGCCACTTGCTCTATTATAATTTTATAGCGCCACGAATCGCGCGTGTCTCGACACGGCCCGTGGCTTCTACGAAATTAGTTTTGCAATACTTGGGGGTTGAGTAATTAATGCCTCGTCTGAAGTCTCAACTCGGTGTTAAAAGGAAAGTTAACAGTTTTATCGTCGCTAGTCATCTTTCGGCTTTATGTCGTAACCAAAGTCGGAATTAAATTATCTCGTCTGAGCTAAGTGTTTTTATCGAAAGTCTTTGAAGCTTCATGTATATTGTGATGGTTTATACAGTTTAACGCAGCAAGTGGTTGCGCTGAAAGAGATCAGACTGCAGGAGGAGGAGGGGGCGCCGTTCACGGCGATCCGCGAGGCGTCGCTGCTCAAGGAGCTGAAGCACGCCAACATTGTCACGCTGCACGACATCGTGCACACGAGGGAGACGCTCACCTTCGTGTTCGAATATGTGGTAAGTTAATTAACTCTTTGGAACTTACGACTCTTTTAGATTCAGGAACTAAACTGCGTCGCCCTTTGTCGATTTATCGTAGTGACGTTACCTGTTAACTCATTTTAGCGTTTCTACCGGCTAAGATATACGAATATAAATAGGATTACGAACGATTACTATGGCAATCGCCTCAATTACCCAACTTAACCCTAATGGCATAATCTAGTCATTACGACTGAGGTACGGTTTTATTCTACCTTTCATTTATGTGTCTCGAAATCTCCCACTAAAGGGACACGTCAAAAGAGAAAGCCTTTATGCGTGCAAGCATAACATAAAGCAGTGCATTTCGCTTTGATACACACAACAATTCCTTTGCAAAACTGTAATTTTAGTTTCAGAAATTCTGGAACCCAGCCTGGCATGTGATATGTAGGTCGCTTATGAATGTTATAAATGAATGGAATTTTCGTTTTGCCAGAATGTTACTTCGTAACCTACATTTATTGAGCTGTTTTCTATATTTATAGTTCTAAATTCAACATTTCTGTATAAACGTTTAAAAAAATAATAAACTCTAATAAACCCCCTCAATACGCGAATCGTTATAAAATAATTTATTTCATTTTATTTATTTAGTCAAAACAATAATTATATAAGCCGAATTCATACTGTATCTACCATCAAGATTTATGTCCTGTTGTTTGTCATGTGTACAGTTAAAAAAGATAAAGCGGTACTTACCTAATTAGCGTTTTTCCTCGCATGTTTACATATTCACGTGACACTAACAAATAACCTTTGTATCGCACGTGATTTACAGATACAACTCAATTTACTTTACTACTAAATTATGGTGTTAAAATGACTGCAAATATTTGTTGTTTATTTGTCATATTTTATTACCTTATGTAAAGTCGTTATTCATGTTATGTAAGCTGTAATGTTTTACAGTTTAACTAGGCATTAGTGTAAAATACTTTGCATACTGATGCGAATTAGCTTTAGTAATCAATGTTAATCTTTTAATTAAAGTTTTATGCCACTATGGTGTTCTTATTTAAAAAAAATTACATCTTCAATCACACAATGTGTCCATCAATCAACTTTAAACGTAATGATTACTTAACTAAGGTTTTCTTTCGTTTGTCATAGGACACGGACTTATCACAATACATGGAAAGGCACCCGGGTGGTTTAAATCACCACAACGTGAGGCTGTTTATGTTCCAGTTATTACGCGGTCTATCGTATTGTCATAGGAGAAGAGTTTTACACAGGTGAGAATGATCTAATACTAATGTAAATCAATTTGTTTACTTTGAGTCATAATTTGGCACTTATATTGTCAAAAGTTAGTGGAGTAATAATGCTGATCTTTCGTGGTATCTGATTTGTATTCTTAACTTTCAGCTACTTACAAACCTAAGCCATCGTTTATCACAGCGAGATTGTGTTCAACACAATCCTCTCGAATGATAAAAAATATATCTCGAAAGATCTTAACTGGACTACCTACATTAAATCCGAATACTCGATAGCAGTATTTTATGTCGTATTCTCTTTCGGCCCGTTATTTATTGTCTCTTTATTACTAGAGCTTGTTTGTCGGAGTTATATTACCCCTGACTTAATAGCTTCATAAAATTTGTTTTCCAACAGGGATGTGAAGCCTCAAAATCTATTAATAAGCTCCCACGGGGAATTGAAACTGGCGGACTTTGGATTAGCGCGGGCCAAGTCTGTGCCGAGCCACACATACTCACATGAAGTCGTCACGCTCTGGTATAGGCCACCAGGTGAGGATATCCTATTAATATTAAACGGAACATTAGGTATTTTTCGACTATAATGAATGATTTTTTGCGCGATCAGCGATTAGAAGGCTGTTAAGGTTTGATGCTTGCAGTAGAACTTTTCTTCCACCATATGTGTGCTTGTAAATATTTAATTATGTATTTAACAATATATCAATTATGTGGTAGGTAACTATACTTTAAACACGGTTATAGTATGCTCATTTAAAGATCACACCAAAGAGGTTTTATCGATGAAGATTCCCCGCTAATAAAGTTAGTAATCAAAATGTACATACATTAGTATTTATTGAGTGTTTGTCCAAATCCAGATGTGTTACTGGGTAGCACGGAGTATTCGACGTCATTGGACATGTGGGGCGTGGGGTGCATATTCGTCGAGATGCTGTGCGGCGTGCCCACCTTCCCCGGAGTGAGGGACACGCACGATCAGCTCGACAAAATATTCAAGGTACGTTTGATTTGTTATGGCAGGTATAATATTTAAAAGTAAATGATTCTGTCGTTGATATAGTATATTTTTAGTAATTTATTGGATTTATAAAATGTATGAAAGGAATATTTCCACGAAAATGAAATTCTGTTTATTTAAAGAGGTTTTGTGAAGTTTAGTAACCATTTTTAACCGACTTCCCAAAACGAAGGAGGAGGTTCTCAATTAGTAACAGAAGCCTATGGTCGCATCTAATACCAACACCATAACTAAAATGAAATCTCTTCGCAAAAACGCCATGTTTGTGGTAGGAACCAGTTAGAGTAGTAAAGTGAGAAATCAATTTGTCTTCTGTCTTCGCTAACTGGAGTGTGGTAACGTTTTCTTCTATTCGACTTATTTTGTCTTCTTCGAAATGAGTATCCGAGCATAGTATGTGATGTAGATACGGTGATGTGCTTCTCATCCTTATTTCCTCCAATCCGATTCTCTTTTGTCCTCTTCCGAACTCCCTAAGTCTTCCGATCTCCACCGAGCTCCACCGAACTCCTCCGAACTCCTCCGACCTCCACCGACCTCCTCCGAACTCCGCCGACCTCCTCCGACATCCACCGAGCTCTTCCGAGCATAGCACGACGTTGTCACGTTCACGTTCGGTGCAGGTGGTAGGCACGCCGACGGAGGAGAGCTGGTCGGGCGTGTCTCGGCTGGCGACGCTGCGCGCGCACGTGGCGGCGTGGGGCGTGCGCGGCGCGCGCGCGCTGGGCGGCGCCTTCCCGCGCGTGCGCGACGCCGGCCGCGACGCCGAGCGCCTCGCGCACCGCCTGCTGCAGCCCGACCCCGCCAAGCGTGCGTCCGCGCACCAGGCACTCGCCCACGCCTACTTCGCGCCGCTACCCGAGGAGCTGCACCACCTGCCTGACGGTCAGTACTTACACACTCTGTCAGCGACGTGCTCATCGAGCATGTAACCAATAGAGTAGAACTGTTAACAGTTTTGTTAGAAAACAAAATACGCCAAAACGCTGCGCCGGCCCCTGTGTTCTGATTGGCCGACTCAAGGTCAAGTCGTACACACAGGTCTCTTATTGGTCGGGTACTGTTTTAGTTCGAGCGTGGTTTGTTTGTTATACCGGTTATACGTGACAAATCATTGATGCGTTGCTAAACAAATGGCTCACTATTGCTACTCTATTGGTTACATGCTCGATGGACGTGCTGCACCGAGAGACGGTCCCCCAAGGGACACCCTCGGCGCTCTCGCTTAACTTCTCTTTCGGTTGAGAGCCCTCTGCGCTCACCGAAACAGGGTGTAAAAGCCATCTGAGGCTATCCTTCTAGTCCATTAAAAAAATACATTACAGACTGTTTGACTTTTGGACCTCGTGACCATGACTTTGGAGCCGCCGGTCTGTCTATTTACAGACCGGTTGGCTTTGTGGTCAGTGACCCTGACTTTGGAGCCGCCGGTCGTGGGTTCGAACCCCACCCTGGACGAACATCTGCATGCAAGAATTGGATTGTTTGTTCTGTGTCTGGATGTTAATATCTACATAAATATGCATGTTATAGTAGTATATATAGTATGCTATCTGGTTACCATATCATCTGTGTGTAAGCTCTGCCTAGTTTGGAATCAGATCGTGTGAAATAAAAATCGGAACCACCCGCTCGTTAGACCAACAAGACTGGCCGAATTTAAAAAAACTTACTTTTCCTGTCTCACGCGTGTGTGTAGTCTCGGATCGGCCAATAAATAACGTAGCAGAATGACCTCCGTCACATAAATTCTAGCTTCAAGGTTATAATTCCAAAGGTTCAAGTTATTTCTGTGAAATATGTTGGTAATTTCTTTGCGTCGGAACCTGTAATAGCTCAGCTAGAATACATATTAGTATTATGTGGTAAAGCCGCATCAAAGGCAGCTTTATTGATTAATGAGCCTTCATAAGGATTAATTAGACTCAATTCGTGTCGTGCCGTGGTGCCTAATTCTATCTCGTACATTCATCTAAGTTAGTTATTGAAATGTCGCTATTTTACTATCACCTAAATATATTCTGCCTTATTAAGAACTTTCCCGTATTCTTTATATATGGACCCTTCCTTTGTTGTATGATTTTAGAAAATGAAAAATGCATTTATAAAGCTGGAATTTATTAATTCATTTTTGAATCTTTTTATAAAGTCCTTTCTTATTACCAATTTGGTAATTTATCAATATGTTGCGTAACTTTTCGCCAAATAATCGTGGTTATTTTAAACTTAGCACGTCTGTATTATGATGTAAAATCAACAATACCTATAGAAATGCATTACGTACAGTTTAATAGCTTGTGAATTCGGATTAATTATGTCTTGACTTCTTAGTATTACTGATAAATAAAGTGATTATTGATTACAATTTGATTGGAATGTATGATATTGTTAAAGAAGATAAGAATAACATAATTATTTTTAAATAAAAAAGTGATAATGCTGTTCATTGGTAAAGACCTCAGAAAACTGGATCGAAGGTTTTTAGGGAAAGTATAAGCTTTTTGATAGGACATACACAGAACTATAGCTAGTTATTGTAAACCTCAGTTCCATGAAAAATACTGTTCGATTTCAAAACCTGTATGACTCATTCTTTGGTAATAATGACATAAATAATTGAATTTTTCATTCCTCGCTAGACCCATAGTAGAATGTATTATTGCCCGAATGGCATTATAGATGTTGTGTTGTGAAGTGGCAATAATAAATCAATCTATATATATAAAAGAAAGACGGGTTTGTTACAACACTTATAACTCGAGATCTGCTGAATCAATTTTCATGGTTATTGATTCGTTGGATTTGTCTCCGCCCCGAATAGCAGAATACATCTTAAAAACAATGAAAACTCGATATGTGTAATAAATACTTAATCATTTCAATAAATGCTGATTTGTTTAATACATGTCAAACATTTTTGTCCAATAGGTACTGTCAAATACTGTAACAACAATTCATGTGTGCGTTCAGAAATTTATTTTTTGTAAAATGTCTCGAAAGTTCAGGAACTGTTTGTTTTAGACATTAATTTGTGTAAACTATTTATCAATTATTTAATTTTTAATTTCCGAAAATAATACCTAATAATACCTGATTTTAAATTTGGTCGGTTTTTAAATTGATAAATTTTAAGTTTTGTCACCATTTAAACTTTTGAACGCAATCATAATATTTGACATTAGATTTGACAACCAACTGTAATATGTCAATCCATCCTGTCGCACTTCAAAACACGGAAAAAAGTTATACGATATTGTGTTACCATATCTATGAGTGCATCCTTCTATTTAACCCGTAATAACCCACTGCTGAGCATAGGCCTCCTTATTTTTATGCCATTTTATAAGGTCCTGTGCCAATTACATCCACTACCTACCCGCTACTCCGACAATGTCGTCTACCCACCGGGCCGGTGGTCTACCCGGTTTCCTGTGTCTCTCTCTTGGCCACCACTCTGTAATAGCTTTAGCCCATCTTCCGTCATCCCGCCTTGCCAGATGTTTCGCCCAACCCCACTTTAATCCGGTGATCCGTTTACCCACATCCACGACTTGCGTTTTACGTCGTATTTTGACGTTGGGTTTTCGGTCCACGAGGGAGATGACCAGCATGGTTCGCTGGTCAGCAATCTCCTTCACCTGAGACTCCCGGTCAAACGACAAACGACGTCCAAGATAGATGTAGTGGTCTACATCATCTATTGGGGTGTTACCCACATTACTGGTACGTAGACCCACTTTCAGGGATGCTTCGTGTAGTTCTGTAGGCATAGTTTGAAGATCAGAAACGTTCTCAGATAGTAGAAGAAGGTCGTCAGCAAAGCGCAGGTGTGACATGCGTGTGCCATTTATATTTATTCCTCTCTCTCTTCCCAGTCTAGAGATTTAATTACGTCTTCTAGCATATTAGTGAAGAGCTTCGGCAAGAGTGTATCCCCTTGCCTCACACCTGGCTTGATGGGGACGAAATCTGTCAGCTTATACATGCGCACCTGTAGAGTAGCCTTTTGGTGTTCGTGCACATCAAACCGTTTACGTACGTACGTACGCAGCGGAAGCTCTCAAAAGGAAAAAAAAACTCCCGATTTTTAAACATTCTTCATTGGTACTCCGCTCCTACTGATCGTAGCGTGATACTGTATAGCCTATAGCCTTCCTCAATAAATGGACTCTCTAATACTGAAATAATTTTTCAAATCTGACCAGTAGTTTCTGAGATTAGCGCGTTCCAGCAAACAAACTCTACCGCTTTATAATATTATTATGGATGTATAGATTGGGGCAGTACGAAGTCTGCCGGGTCAGCTAGTTTATAATAAAGGGTAATATGGAACATAGAATGTGGAGTCATTGAAATTATTTTTCAATATAAACACTTATTTCCAAAGAGGTTATGTCAAAATTCAGTCCCAATAATTCAGTATAGGCCTTAAAAGGCCTCTTACGAAGGTCATAACTCCTAATTATGACCTCATTACTGATGTAATATATGTGGATATGTTTATTTAATAGTTGTTTTGTTGCAGAGGTGTCAATATTCACCGTGGAGGGCGTGTGCCTGCACCCGGAGACGCGGCACGCGGCCGTCAAGTGAGCGCGAGCATGCGCCGATGGAACACCTTTAGTTGAATCTGTTACACTTGTTCCCACTCGCCGCACGTACACGCTCGCCAACATGCTCGCGGACATGTTTGCGAGCATGTTCGCGTGCACGTTCGCCGACACGGACGGCGGGGATGCGAACGAGCCGCGTTAGTTAGTACGTTTCAATTCCTATAGTTTTTAATGAAAATGTCGAAATCCGGTTGACTCCATTCGGTGGACCAAAATTTCGTGATAGTCTCTCGTCTAGATTATATATGTTCGACCGGGCATTGGGCATCGAATGCCAGCTACGGTATTGGTGTTGATTTGTTAACCCTCTATGAACTATTATTTGTCCATCCGTCGATCGCTTCGTCGACACGATTTATTATATTAGCGCTTGTTAAGCTTCTAACGGAATATCCATCCATATAATTCAATTATTCTATGGTGACAAGGTAAACTGTTAGGTATCGAGTGTACGAATTATATATATAAATATATAAACAGAGCAGTGTGCCATGTATATCTATAATCGAGAAAAGTATGACGTTATTTTAAAAGATTTTTATGCTGGAATATATGCTCATAATTTGGTAAAAATTTTGAAGATGTTTATTTATATTTATTAAGGGATAATTGTCGATGAAGTTACTCTAATGCAGTCTTATGAAAACTATACCGTTTCGAATGCGAGGCCCTGATGAGTTCACGAATTGTTCTGATCAGTGTGATGAACAAATTTTTCTATTGTAAAACTATTTTGTCATGGTATCTTTCTGTGAGAATTAATTACTATGGACTACCGTATCATAACTAAGGTAGGGGGTACGAGTATGGGTACTAGGCGTCTGTTTCAATCTTATGCACATATTCCTTCCACGGTGCTCAAATAGTAACAACTATTACATATAAAGATGTACCGATCACCTCTCACATTTGTTTCGTAAAGCGAGCGATGGACGCTTCCAGTGATACCGTGTGAATTGAACGCAGATATCTATTACCAAAATTATTCGACAGATCTCAGATATAATGAAGTGTGGGACCGTCCTACTGTAAATTTTAACGTGATAGGAAATTCGACGATTTATAAATAATTACTATTACTAATTAACCAATCTCTTTTTTCTGCGCGAGAGCGGGTAGAGTAGAAGGGATTAGGTACCGTCTAGACTAAAGACTAGTGAAATTAACCAGTTTAGTGAAATTTTAGTGGTCCCTCACGATAAGGTTAGGTGCGCAATGTAAGTAGAGTAGGCACCGGCGCATTGACAACTTGGCAATTATACGTAAATAATGCGATTTGTACAATCGTCTTGTATCGTAGTAACTTGGAGGTGTCTGTGATTTCAAAATAGTATTTAGCTGTATCGGAACGTAAACACCAATATGTGCCAACAATTAAAATAAACGCTTGCTTTTATTCATATCCGAACTTGCTATAACAAGACGACTATGGAATCGCATTAAATAAGTAATTTTGTACGTGTATGATTGAGTTTTCGTTATTGATTTGAATTAAATTGAGCAATAATAATTCAATTATGAAGGGTTACTTAAAATAATAGAAAATAAATGTAATTGACTGTCTGATAAGTGAACGGTTTATATGGAAAATAAAATTAAAATTATTTCAAAAAAATGTTAATAAAGTGTTGTTAATAATTTTCAATGTTTGTAGTTGTTGTTTTTGATAGTTAGTATCAGACGTGTTATTAGAGATGCTTTTGCGATCGAATCGCACGATTACACTGCCACAGTCAAGGGGAACTATCGATAATAAGTAGTTAAATGTAACATTGAGTTGTCAGTGTGCGCGGGCCACTAGTGAGCATAGAACAACTTAGTTTAGTGTACCTATGTGTGTACCGAGCTTTAGACAAGTTTACACCGGGCGTAGAGGGTAGCTGTTGGTAGAGTTAAAAAGCTCACCGATTGCCCGCGTAAAGGTGTAACAGCCATCAGAGGCAAACACATCCAAGTCCCTTGCAAAAAAAAAAAGAGTAAAAGAACAGGTTACAAATCATAGTACAGCATACAAAAATGAACTCCACCATCAAATCTTATTTCGAAGCTATCTGTCCTAAATCGTTTTGGATGTATGAAAGTTAATTTTGGTTAAATCGCAGTAAGAGTTGGCCGATTAAAATGTTCAACTGTGTATTAATATATTTTATATGGAGTTGGGCTTTAATATGCAGTTACTTTTTCCCATTCATATTATGACAAATATAAAAGAGGTACATTAAAAGTGCTTACTTTCAGTCAGACGCGTTTAAGTTCGCTCGAAGATGGCTCGAAGCCATGTCATGTCACAAACACAACTTGCCACCCTCTACACTCTCGCATAGTTAAATCATAATTCGGTTTCGAACACCAATCTAGTACGTAAATTGTATAGAAACTATGTGAAACGCAATATTTTCAATGTGTAATGTTTTGTTGGGTTTTTTTCTATGTGTTTTGGTATGGGGCCACGAAACTAATGTATGAAAATAATTACGAATTATAAATGTATTAAAATGTGTCTATTTCTGAACATGCTTTCAATACTACTTCAATCTACGATATTATCTTTGAGGCTTTTGGAAGTTTTCGGCAGTAAAGGTGATTTTTGATTAAATAATCTTTATTACAATAACGCACATACGTTTATGTTCTGTCTTTTATTATTGAAATATCGTGTTTTAAGTATTATCCACAATCCAACCATACTACAGTTACAAATATCTAGAAGCCTTCTTGCTCTCGAGTATAGCTGTAGGTTTTTTGGGGCATACCTATAGTCTGGTATTTCAAGTATCCTACGAGAAAACGACCAGTTTCGTGGCCCCATTCTGGCGGAGGGAGGGAAAAGTAAATAAATTTCACCCGTTGAGTGAGGCACCGCACCGGCATCGCGTCCGTACGTCGAGCGTTCATGCAACATATTAAATGATAGGAAATTACGTGGAGCATTTATATAAAAAAACGAGAATAAATGAAATTCTATTGTATACATTTGCATTTGTATAATGGAGAACTGATGTTGAAGCCGTGACGGCTGCGTAGGTGTGTTACGAAGGAACGAATACTGTAAATAGATATAATTAATTAGTTGTTATGGTTTCATAGTTACGACAGTCCTATACGAGTTGCCATTGCCGTTTGTATGAGTTCCGAACCACACGGGAGTTTATATGAGATTTATTTTATAACTTTATTATAGGTTACACTGTATTAACTATGTTATTTTTATAATTTTACGTATCATGAAATCCTGCTGCTGATTTTTAATTGACGATTCATTTAATTTTTTTTTCTATGTATAAACAATGTGCTTTTACTCGTTTAAAAGAATGTAAATACGATATTTGAACTGATAATAATAAAAGTTTTTATTTCTTAATGAAATGCTGTGTTTCTGTCGTCCCATCCCTATACTCAATTAGTTATGTAATATCCTACAGTATGCTTAATTAGAGATGTAAAACATAAGAATAACCCTGAAGCATAATAAACAAACACAAGGCCACAGTAAAGGGGTAGGAATCGGGATAACCTCTACAATAATGAATAATTTAAAATGAAAAAGAAAATTATAATAAGGTACTTGATTCCCGCATAAAGTGAAGAAAAGCGTGAAATTTTAGCTCGGTGCCTCCCTGGCTTCATGCCAGGGGCTTATGACTCGACCGCTGGATCTACCGACTGCAAAACGAAGCTTAAATTTTCTGCTAGCTGTGTATATTGGACGATAAAATAGTTGGAATATTCGCCAAGTCTTGCTATATTTCGTAAGATATTGACAATTAGGTATACCATTTCAACCAAAAACGGACTTGAAGGTAAGCTGAAACCATGAAATATGTTATAATCTGATAATATAATACGAAGAGTAGGTAATATGTATTAATATAATCCTACCATACTTAGTTGATAATATATAATGAGGAAGTACGGGAGGGATGATTCCGGCCGCAGTCAGAGATACTTGAAGCGAGAATTGGCATCAATCAAAACTCCGAGAGACGTCGCTAAAATGATATTCCGCCCTAATTATCTCCCCTCGTATAATCTGTGAAATGAGTGACACGGGGAAACTTCTGGAACAAATTATTCCTGCCATGCTAAAGCTATGAAGTATTTATTATTCTAAACGATCAGTTATTTTAACTTCGATGTTCATTAAATCTTTTTAATCATTGATAGGTATTATAAATGTGAAAGTAAGTCTGTCTGTTACACTTTCATGACTTAAATACTGAAACTACTTTTATAAAATTTGGTACAGTTCACAGAGTTAGGGAAATAGCCTACCTTTTAACCTGGGAAAATTGAAGGTCCTTCAGGACGCGGGTGAAACCGCGGGTTGGAAGCTAGTATTCAATAATTAACACTGACAAAGGCGATTAAAATGTTAATTCTGTTGATTTTGCAAATGCCCGTTTAAGATTAGTGATTGAAGTCAGATCTACAATTTGGTAATGGCAACCGCGTTTAGTGTAGGTACCTGCTGATATATTATTTTACCAAAAACTAAATCATAAGATCTTATTGTAATAATCTTATGGTCAGAGAAAATATAATATAGATCACACAAATACCGATTTTCTATATCTGGTAGAATTGTCCTAAGAAAATCTCAAAATTCCGTCATTTCCTTTTCAACCTCATTAGTAATTTCCAATTCAGCATATTCAAAGTCTCGGGCGATAAAGGTATTCTAAACTTGAATGCGCTCGAATAAAGGCATCGCAAAATTAATTTCTCGAAGCATTGAGTTCGCTTGTCGTACTTTACGAGATCGACAAACTTAGTACAGCATTAGTCGGATCACCGTAAACGCTATGTACCTACTAACTTTGATCATTCATATGGATTAGTTAGATTACTCAGTACCTTACAGTTCGGTACGAGTTTTTGGTAAATACCCTCATTTCGCTCTAGACAGGAATATCGCTATCAGACATTTAGAGTCAGAGCTTTACGAAGTTTATCAAGTCGAACTCATTCCCTTGCTGGCTTAGCTTAGTTCTTGACGTAACTTATCATTTTACGTTTACAGGTAGGTACCTAAGGTACACACCTACATGCATAAAATAAGTCTATCAAAATAAATCTATTTACTTATATATAACTAACGTTATAGTAAGTATAGCTCCTGTAATTATAAAACATTTAATTTGCTATATTCTAAATTTGGAAACATTTCAGTTTTTTCTTTTGTATCTAAAAATTATATAAAATATGTCAAGAGGCAGAATCAAAGAAATACCTTAGAAACACTTCTACCCTTATCTTTTGCGCACGTCTAGTCAAGGCTAAGGCTATATTCGTAACGGTTAAACAATGAACACCTACGCATCAATTTCACTGCTTCACCATTCGTCTTGATCTCGCGCTTGAACAAACATCAACTTCATATCTATTTTGAGCAATTACGCACCGAACTAGACACTTGTTATAATGAAAATATATGATGACAGAAACATATAAAGTGGTAAAAGTTGAGCATCACTATCCGAAAACAGCGATCTCGATATTACTTCTTGTCACGCAAACACAAAATTAGTCGCGTGAAAGCACCCATGCAGGCATTATATGAACAATATATAGTGCCTACATGAAAATGTGTTTTCTCTTACATAAAATAAATTCTGTGTTACCGTAATGGGTAGATACCCGAAAAACTAAGAGAGCTCGTGGCTTGAATTGCTGTTTACTTATTAACAGTTGATTCCTGATTTGTAAGTCAGTAGGCCGATGCTTGTATTCGCTCCCTTGAGTAAACAGTACTGGAGCGAACCTCACATAAGATTATATCCACAGACTATGTGGGCCTTGAGGTACATAATACAAATTTTCATGAAATAAGAAGCCTACCGTAACTATATATACCTAAGTCTCTAGATCTACAAATGAACGTACCTAGCTAACAAACAATTGTTCAGGAAAAAAAATTACTGGAATTTACAGCCATTTGTAAAAGCTCTTGATAATAAACCCGAAATATTAACGAGCAAAGGTGAATTTTCGTTGTTAAAATAGGTGTTCATAAATAATAAATGTGCTCGAAATTCGAGCGTGCATTTTATCATCTACATAACTTAATTATGTACCTACCTGTCTAATAGTAATGCATAGATGCAATACTTCGCTACAAATTGGTGAAATCCAATTAGAAAGTAATCAAACTTCAGGCGCTCTTACACTAGCAGTAAAATTTTAATCAGCCAACCGTTTCTAGCGTGGTAGGCCAAAGTTGGAGGGCAAAAAGTTTAAATTTTAACGATGTTTCAATGTGATATATTCATGTGTTAGTTAATATAGTTTTATATTTGATTAAAACAAACAAAAACAGTCTAACGTGAAACTCTAAACATTAATAAATTTCTTAATAAATGGGTAAATACTAGTCCATTCAAGCAAGCTGATATTGAAAATACTTTTATAAATCGTTTCTATAGACTCGAATTGTCGCTTTCATAAAAATATTTGCATGAAATATTTCCTCTCGTTTGAGCCGCCGCCATTTCTTAGAAAACCGGCAAAGAGCCTACCTACAGAGTCCGCTATTCGGCAAAAAAACATTTCCGGTCAACGGCGGGCGAGGCTATGAATTGACCTTTCCGGCGCAAATAGGGCTATTTTATAAAAACACACATCCGATCCTTTGTAACATGAAAAAAAGAACACTGAAACAATTTCGCTCTTGATATAACATTGGAATGAATAGAATACTTATTGGGTATACAATATCCTCTATGGCAAGTGGAACGAGACGTACCGTGGCGCGCGATATTGAATAAAATACGTTCCTGACTGTAGATACTCGTAGTGTAGAATCCTTTATGAAACTATCGGAGCGTGAAAATCAGTTTGAAGATTTAATTTCACGTCGGCGGCTCGCATATACGTCATAATTCAATTTGTCTGGTGAATCGATCAACGCCAGGAAATATTCACTTCCTAGACGTTGCCGCTTTATAAATTCCGTTTTGCATTAAGAAAACATTTTTATGATTGACAAGGAAATGAAAGGAAAATAAATAGGATAAATCATATTGACGGGTTGATTGTTGCGATAAAAGTCTGCCACAAGTCAGTTTGGAAGAAAATGTTATAATAATATTTATTTCTTAAGGAATACTTAACAAATTAAAACACGGTTAAATATAAGATCAGTGTTATCGTAGATCAGATCAATTTGTAAGTAGGTACCTACTTACCCGTACCTTTTTTTTTTTTTTTTTTTTTTTTTTTCCCTGCTCCGCCGCTACGGTGGGGCTACGGGGCTCGCGAGGCTATCAACCGCGGCCCCACCACTGCGGCGGTTGCCCACATTTAGGGGCTCGTCCCTGCGGGGGAGGAACTCCCCCGCTCTCTACTCCACTCGGGAAACCCGTAGGAACCCGTGACCCCCCCTATTCGAGGGAATTCACGGATGAGCGAATTCCCTCGGATAAGGGCGGCTCATTCCTCCTTGTCGCCTTTAGGGCGGCACCTGGGCCTCAAAGGCCCGGCGCCGACGACCGTGGCGTCGACGGCGCATTAGGGGCGCGTCTACAGCGGCTTCGCGCTCGCGCTCGGCCGCCTCCTTCCGCGACATGACAACGTCGCAGAAGGTTGCGGCCGCCTCCCAAGCCTCCTCGCTGTCAACCATAGCCCTGAGAAGGGCCGGCAGCGAGAGGTCTCCCCCTACCGTCACGGACAGGGCAGCGCGATGAATCACCCAAGCGGGGCACTCCTCACGCGTGTGTTGCGCCGTGTCCGTGACAATCAAACCACAGTGGTGGCACATCTCCGTGGGCTCTCTACCCGCCACCCGGCACAGGTATCTGCCAAAGCAGCCATGGCCGGTGATCACCTGTGTCAGGTGGAAGGAGAGAGCCCCGTGCCCCCGTTCGAGCCTCTCCCGCAGGATGGGCCGAACGGCGGCCACCACTTCCCGGCTCGCACAGCTAGGCTCGTCCAGGCACCTACTTACCCGTACCTACTTCAAGAAACATTATTTTTCTAAATGTTTCGAGATCCATAATTTACTCGTGATAATATTTTTTCATTGTGTTGTACCTAAACGTGTGTATGTATATATATGTGTATGTATATGTGTGTATGTAGCGAACCCATAACATACTGAGATTCGATTTGACCCTTTTCAAACTCAGATTTTAAATTTCACACATGAAACGGAAAATTAATTGGACTGCCACGGCCCATACACCGTCTGTACCGCAAGCTTTTAACCCTACCTACGTCACTAGAAACACAGTACTAATTCGTACAAGATTGACAAGCAATATTCGCTCGATGTCATCACCTAGAGTAGGTCCAGCTGCTGCATTCTCTCTATACATATCTCGACACGACGCCTCAGTGAGCGGACCTCTCGTGTGACTTCATAGAGTAGGAAAGAGACAGAGCAGAAAGATATGGTCGGGATAGTGTCACATCACAGCCCAGTAATGAATCTCGGACCATCGACTAATCATGCAAAGTGGTCGTTAAATGCTATCAATACGGACCCGATCGATTCTCTCCACTCCGGATAGTGGGGTTGTTGACTGCTCTTCATACCTAAATTGACCGTTTAGGATGGAATGTACTGTGGGTACATCTGTATTTATTCATGGTAATAGTCCAAATGGAAAATCTTAGTCATAATTTAAGTAGACATCTGTTCTACATAGTTATTTCTTAGGTAGTTAAATATTATTTAAATACATTTTAAGATATGCATTTTCTCAGGCCATTAAAAGTAGGTTATTAAGTAAGATTTAGTCACATGTGGTGTTTTAAATGGACTAGACATTTTACTCTAAGACTCGTTTGAAAATCATATTTTATTTTTAAATGTAAGCCTTTAGTGAACGTAATAAATTAATATGACCGTGTAGCATTAAAGGCTAATCAAACAAATATTTACAAGAAATCATAATACGCTACAGGAACGGGAGTAAAGCTTATAAACGATAGAGTAAATTAAAAACCTATGGAGATTGTCGATTCTTTTTATGAAAGGTGATAGGGACGCTAACAGGATAGCGGACCATAGCCCCAGAACCTTACGAGGGGAGGACTGTAGAACGTAACTTGCTATGACAAATTGGAAAACCCCATTGTAACTTAGCTATCTTAAATAATTTTGTTACAGAAAATTACCTGCCAAATGCACTCCAAGTGCTTTATTAACTGTAGCTATTGACATGTACGCCCTTTATGTAAAATAAGTAAATAACAAACAGTTTCATAAGAAAGTCTATAAAAACCCAGTTGCTCCAAACTCGAATATTTCTCGGCACTCTGAAAAATATTTCTACACGATATACTCATAAAAGTATCTCCATTCATTCACATTACGTTCTAGGGTAGCAAAAAATATGTACATAAGTAGCCGATCCCTTGGGGATTAGGTAGCGTGACCCAGTTACGATGGTGTTAACCGCCCCACTCTCCCCACTTGTCTCTCGTCTTAAAGATTCCAAACAGACAATTTAACTTGGAGTGTTCCATAACAGCTTATTTAGGAGTATAACTCCTTAAGGAGAGACGTTGTTGAGGTCTGTTAATGTTTCGCTTAGATAAGTATTATGTACCAGCAAAGGATTTATGATTGCTTTTATTACGTTATTTTACGTAATCTGAAGATAAGATATTTATATACGAAACAAGATTTTAAACCTCAGTTAGGATTTTTTTTTATTACGATATTACTATCAAATAATCACTTTTTATGGTACCATATATTTTTGAGAAAACTGTACCTAAACATTCTTATAAATGCATTTCCCATTTACCATGGACTTACAGCAACAATGCTTTCAATATTCAAATAGGGTAGGGTATAAATATACGAGCTGCTTTGGCCAGTTTTATAGCGCCGCGCCGCGCCGGTGCCATGGCGGCAGGTGGAGGCGCCTCTTGCCGGCAAATTTCCTGTCTCTGACACTTTGATAGCTCTATAGAGCAATGAGATTGCACTAATGTCGGCCACATGCTTTGTGACTTTATGCCATGAATGAAGAAGCAATCTTTCAGAAGATCTATGCTTATAAACATTCTATTTTTGTATTAAAATTAATGGCGTGTGGTTCTTGGAATAGGATAGTGAATTGATCGTTCACAATAAACCTCAGTAAACAAAATTCTCGAGTGAGTGGTGAATAGATTTGATTTTGATACATACCTATGTGAAAATAGAATTATTCGCTAGAGAATCCGTGTGAAGCGTAGACAGATTGACGTATAAATAAACAGGATTTCAGCATTTTGATATTTTATAAAAAAATATGAGATTCCCTCACAATCGCGTTGAATTCAATTGAAGCTTTAAACGGATTTTTGCGTTTTGCATGAAATATCGCGAACATTGAGCTGTACGTCGACGTCTGGGGGGCTCCTTAGACACCCGGATACGAAATAAACCATAAGCCACTCACTACATTCAATAGTGCGAAGAAAAATAACAGTCTATGTGTTGTATGAGGTGGTTAGTAGTGGGAGAATAAATTATATAGGTATACAAATTGTGTCGACAAATCACAGAGTAAAAGAAAAATATTTTAAAACAGTTTCTGGTTCGTTATGTATCTACGGTAGACGCTATCGCTCGGTGCAGTCAATATTTCGAATTTTCTGTCTCGTCGGTGCCCCGGAGTTTGAAGACGGGTCCGGGCGATGCACGAAATTCCATTTTGCATCATTATTTTCAAGTGGGCGCGGCATTCTGTTGGATCCTACATTTATGACGGAAGTATAGGCAAGCAATTTCAATAAATTTTGTACGTGATAGCAAGGCTTAGCGCCTAGGTGTTTGCCGAGAGCAGGTTTACCTATCTACCGGTATTGACCTAAGTAACATACTATCGGAAAGATACGTTTTTATATTTTGGTTATCTTATTGTGATTTTTTTTTTAAATGGTGCATCAAAAGTTTCAATCATCTTTTTGAAAAAATAAAAAACCTATGTACCAATATACACTTTCGCATTACTTTTGCAAAGGTAGTAGATAAATCCGGCAGACGATCCCAGCGATGAAACATGGTGGTAATCGAAAATGTTTGGGGTATGTAAGTATTCGAGAACGTTCAAAAGGGTGGAAAAAGTGCAGTAAATCGTTTTTATTGCATTATATTACATTTCGCGTGCGCCCTCCCGAATTAATGGTGCGCAAGAATTTACATATGAAATCTCTGGCTTACACAGATTTTAGCTACGTTTCAAATGACGACAGTCAACATAGTATGCAGAATTCTCATTTGACTCTACAAATGAGGAATAACTTTTCTCTTTAGCCGAGGATATTAAAGCCAAAGTCACAGATTAGTTGTGGTTCCCGTGCAATACTCTGTGCATGACTTTGCATAATATTTACTTATAAAACAAGGATATTAACATATACTGAGTCTACTGACGGCTTGTGGGTCTGGAAATGTGAATTATCCCTTTGTGTATATATTTTTTACTAATCATATTTGTAAACCATGATACTTGCTGTAACTTACTCTATTATCTACCAGTGAAATAGCAGCAGTAGAATCATGTAAGGTATCTCTCCCATCCAAAACCTCAACAGCCCTATGCCACGTACTATATAAATAGTAGGCCTCGCTTTTGTCCTTTTTGAATAAAATCGATTTGCATTTTAATTTTATCTCGAACATTCTAAACATAAAAACCAATCCAACCTCTATAGAATTTCCATGTTGCTTAGAGGCACAATACGAAAAATTACTTCGGAAAAGTTTCATTAAAACCGTAGGTACGTGATCGAAATTATTCAATAGCATTATTTACTTTAGAGCCTGTTCTGTTTTCAGACCACAAGCGACCGGAAGTTGCATGCCGGAATAAATAAATCGAAAGCTATTGTCATGCGCTAACGTTATTTTTTTCTGTCACATTGTGTTTAAAGGTAAAACTGAATGACATACCTTTTGTTTACATAGTGCAAAAACCTTATATGACAGATTTCAGAGCTATAAAACCTAGTCAGTTCAATAGGTGGTATTACGAAGATCAAGCCTCCTGACTGAAGATACTAATAGTACCTATTGTATGTGTTTGTATCATGTAAGTCAACTCCAGCCAAAACAGCTCCGTACAAAACACACTGTCGATATACACTACCGTGGTATTAATTTATTTAACAGGATTTTACATAAATATATGTATAGTGAAATATATATACAGCTCATATGTGCTCTGCTCGCGACCATTTCATCAATATTCCAGAAACGTCTCGTTTCGCCAAACTGCACCATGTGGCCATTTTATTAACTCTCCTACACACATGACGTATCTCCCACTGTAGCCTGACCACAGTTTACGTACGTACACTCCATATTGATTAGGACACTGGCAAAATTGGAACAGCCGTGGCTTTTTGATAAATTGTATATGGTGAATAGTCTCGGTATGTGTAGTGCATCCTTCTTTTGTCGCTGAACCATTGTTGTCATAGAGCTACGTTATTATTTTGGTAATGTGTTACTAGGTTGATAGTCAGGACTATAAAACATACTTAATTAATTTGTAATATTTTAACCTCAATTTGATTTGAGCCATTCCATTAACCCTACCAAATTGTTAAGTAAATAGTCAGACTATTCAATTCAATCTACATTGTCGAGTATTTTTTTAGGCCTTAACCGGCATAGCAGGGGTCATTGTTATCTTTAATACCAAACCCTACCTGAGGCTATTAAAAACAAACAGATGTTGAACCCTATTAAATATTACCTACCTTTTCGTTGTAGAGCTGTAGGTAACGGCGCTCAGCAACGTAATATCATAAATACTGTATACTAAAATTGGTCACAGTAATGTAGTACCTAAAAGTACTTATGCAAATTCCAAATCAATAACGTATTTTTGTTCATAAATGAATTTGGTTCAGCAATTTATGTTGCTGACTATACGGAGCGATTCTTGTACATATTTTTGAGACTTGTACCTACTGTTGTAGGTACAATATAACCTACTGAAAGTAATGTATAAAGCTCAATGATTTGAAAGGTTTTGGGCGCTGTATAACCTACATAGATAGGCAGATACTAATCAAGGCGTTTATATTATTCATCAGTGCAACTCAACGTTCAAATACTAAACCACTCAGAGGAAACCGCTAAATTCTTACAAGCCGCCCACATAAAGAGAGGCGAATTTTTGGTGTCGGCAAATGGGTCTATTCGGCGCGGAAATAGAAAGCAAATTGCTCTGTGAGCCGACAGGCTGGCATGGGCGGGCGGTAGGGATGTGACGCGGAAGGAAACTGTGACTCGAGTCGCATAAATGAGTTTACCTATTAATGGCTCTAATAGCTAATTGAGGAACGACTTTAATATGTGAATGTTGATGTATGTATTGTGTTTATTATCAC
The DNA here is from genome assembly GCA_905147785.2 of Thyatira batis. Taxonomy (NCBI): domain Eukaryota; kingdom Metazoa; phylum Arthropoda; class Insecta; order Lepidoptera; family Drepanidae; genus Thyatira; species Thyatira batis. The sequence goes on along the minus strand of LR990497.1, from coordinate 3,156,093 downwards.
CCCGCTCCTTAACAGTTTATAGTTTAGGGATTTGAGACATAAGTGATAACACAAAACAGGATCTGCTTAACCGATCGAATCTAATAATTCATATAGGTACCTAGATAAATAGTATAAAACGTTCAGACTCATTACCGTTTACTTACAGATGTCATTCACATTGTAGTTAGGGTTTTAATATAGATACAACATCTTATTCAACTTAAAAATGTGTAAACATCCGTGCTTACTATCTTCAGCAGTTTTACCGACATCATTCCTTGTTATTGTAAGCCAAATACTCGAGTATGCATACTTGTTGGGCATCACTAGCGGGTAGCAGCGGGTAGTAGCGGGTAGGGGCTCGTTTGCGTCCTCCACACTAGCTCACTACCTACCCCTTGATTTATCCGGACATGAAGCTTGCGAAATAACTTGGCAAATGTCTACCGAAGAAATGCGCGTTGAGACGTCTTAAGAACTTATTACTTAACACTTAAGCTACTTTACGTAACCTTATCAACAACAAACAACTTAGATTAAACATTTAATTAATAATGAATGTGATCGAATTACGGCTAAGTAAATTCAATTATCTTTGATTTTACAAGAAGGGTTATGTGTAAAAGGAAAGTAATATGTAAGAAAGCTTTTGCAAAGATCATCCTTTTCAAGTCTCAACAAACTAATATCTCAGGCTATTGAAAATGGTTGGTACATTTGCTTCGTACATTTCCGTTGCTCGTCTCATCCGTAGACTCATACGTAGCCCTAGCCAGCGGCGACGTCGACGTCATTTTCCAGTATAAAGGCTTATATAAAGATGCTTCCATTGTCGACAAACAATATCCCGATGGCGAAACTATTTGCCGAAACGTCCATAACCGGAACGAGGTTTTAGAAAGCATTCCGTCTTAACGTGGTTTTATTATTTCTCTTGGACGGATATTTTAAAGTTGGGTCCGCATTGTATCTATAGAGCTCACATAAACTTTATTGTTCATCTTTCAATCGGTTGGATAGTTTTAAAATTACATCATAGGTATATTTATTTATGTATGTATGCATACATTGATTACTAAAAGTATTCTACCTCATTTAAAGAAGCAGGTATGTCCTGGGGGACGATTTTCACACAAGGCCAATGTAATTCTAAACTAAGTATATTACGGTAATTAATAGCTCATATAATGATTTAGAAATGCAAAGTGAGTGGTTAACTATAGGTGAGTTTTGTATCCCGTTAGCTCTGAAGTGGCGCACCTTGCTGTATGATTGGTCTCCTGCCCTATTAAAATTCTATCTGAATGCCTTTCAAATGACCCTCCCTGACCAGAGTAACTTAGTAAGGTGGGGAAAAGCCTCTGAAAAATGTTGCTATACTTGTGGAGAGGCGATATGTACGGCAAGGCACTTATTGGTAGGATGCAAGGTGCTCCTTAATAGGGGTCAATACTCGCATCGCCATGACAGAGTACTGCAAATTATACGTGAAGCCATAAGCCTTTCAGTAGCTAGAGCCCAAAAAGGATTGACCTCAAACAAAAGAGAAATTAACTTTATAAAAGAAGGCTCGACTACAAATTCTAAGACCAAGCCTTACTCAATCCTAGGCACAGCACCGGACTGGACTATTTTAATGGACACGTATGAAAAGCACTATAAAATCCCAGAGGATGTGGGTGTTTCGTCATCCAGACCGGACATTTTCCTTTTTTCCAGAGTTACAAAACGAATATTACTTGTAGAGCTTACTGTGCCGTGGGAAACTAACATACCTAAAGACCACGCAATAAAACAAAATAAATATTATGACCTCGTAAACGAATTAACAAAAAACGGTTATGTAGTTAATCTATATGCTGTGGAGGTTGGAGCGAGAGGTATACCAGCAAAATCTCTCTATAACGTGCTGAAAGATCTTGGCCTGGCCAGAACTGCAGTAAGTTCTATACTAGAACGAGCAGGTTCATACCAGATTTGGCTGGGCAGGGAGAGAAACGTGAGTAGTGAAGGTGAGTGTTGATGTACGTCGGAAAGGGGCCCCTTAAACCTACACCCGTGTCACAAGTCTCGGGATCTGCTCGAAGTTTCTCTCTCTGCCACACGATGGACCCGGCACCCGCACGGTGAATCCATGGAATGCTAAGAAGTTCGTCTCAACTTTTAAATATGTAGATACTATTATTTTATTTATATGTATGTATGTAATAAAATCTCTAAGGCAATACATACAGCATAATCCGAGTGTAAATGTTTGACTTCAGTAAACGTTACAATCCCGTTTGTATTTGCGATATTCCTGCATAGGACGCAGAACAACGGTTCTACTACAATATTCATGGAAATACATTGGGAACAAACACGCAAATAATATATTTACCTACACTCGGGCGCTGTTGACACCGAAGGGATTTATTACACAGTAAAAAAAACAATAAAATCGTATTAATAGCCGTAGTTTAACCACTGTCCAACAAATTGAAGTTTGGCTTTAAAAAATACTAGGTAGGTATATGTCCCTGCGGTTTTGCTCGCGTCGAATAAACGCAAAACGGCTTGTATCCATTCCAGTTTCGATATTGGTGGAATAATCTTTAATATCAATATAAAGTAGTTTAGGAGATTGGATAATCGTCATATACGTGTCCTGTCCACCGCTGGGGTAAGAGCCTTCCCTAACAACGAGGGGGTTTAGGCCATAGTCCACCACGCGGGCCTAGTATAAATTGGCAGACTTCAGATGCAATTGACTGTAAAATCTTAGGTTTTCTCACGACTTTTTTCAGAAGAAAAGCCAGTGGTGTGGTGGTGATTTGAACCTGCACCCACATGATAGTGAGTCGGTGCGTTCACCATTGAACCGCCACGGAGATTACACCTTATAGCAAAACTAGCTCTTTATAATATTAGCTTTTATGTTACAAAAAGGGCCCCATAATCTGACAGTGGGTACAACTTCTACAAGTTCCTAAGTAGCATTTGAATATCAAAGTGTGTTGACAAGAGTGCCCCGCGGCGGTCTCTTTACAATTCTTTTGCATTTATACGTCGCTCTCAAGTGCCAGCGGCTTCTGGTCTAGCTGATATCCGATTGTTTCATTCTATGTACGATCTTTCCAATATAAAGTATCCTAATACAATATTATGTAAAAAAGATATATTAACTTTTATTGATATGACATCATGATTAAATTATAATATATGTATTAATGAAATTTAAGTATTCGGGTTCCTCGTATCGAAAACTGACGGTAATATTCCTTTGAGCGACACTCTCATCGGTAACACCATTCAATATTGGCTTTTAAACCACTGTACAGAGTAATCAAAACATTGAATACCTCAAAATATTCATAGTGAACTTTATGTTGTACCAGTAAGGGTTGTTTTCACGTGACATAAACAGTAAATGGAAGTCAGGAGTAAGTAATCTTGGGGCTCGGCCGTTAATTGATTGTTACTTTTGTTAAAGTAGACTTTTATTGCAGTATCTGACTCCGTTCGGCTTTATTCTGCGATGTTATTGTTTGTTTTATCGTGCGAAAATGATGTCTCTTATTGCCTTTTTGGAGACATTGTTGGTGTATATATCCTGATTGGGTATTACAATAAATACCTACTTCAATATTGTTCCGTTTCTCTTATCGATCATTGCTGGTTAAATGATCAATGGGTTATTTACTCCGTTTGTCTTTATGGTAGTTCGCGAGGGATTTGATAGATTTTAGTATGAGGACAGAACGGAGAAGATCATAAGCAGTTGTATACCTAAATATTAAACTCAAAAAAGAATGAGATTCCAGCTTACAAACGGTTCCAGCGTACAGAAAAACAATACTAAAAGTTACAACGTATAAATCCAAGCTCAACGTTTGTAACCTGTCGAATCTAAAACCACTAGCGCGCACTGCCGGTCGGTTTGATGGGAAAAATAAAAGTAAAGTCCTGTGTACCACTGAAAGTTCCTCGTCCAACATTTGCCGAGCACTCCTCACTAATTCTCGATCGCAGTCACTTCACACAGTGACCTTTGAGGTAGTTCACTGGCTAGCTAACGAGCTCGATTAATTTTCTATTTAGAAAGGCTTTGATGCCTTTTAATCGCTTAGCGATGGCATAGTAAGAGGTGGTAAAAGAGTACTAATTAAGAGTAGGTAATTTTCTAGAAAGGTGATTGGAAAAACTACGATGAACCGATAATTTTCCAATGTGATTTTGCATTTGGGCGTATTAGTTTAGAATGTTTAAGGTTAATTGCCCTGAAAACTCGAGAGATGAGATGCCGATGTGCTATTTATAATACCTATGGATTTTTAAAAGAAAATTTGTGTAAAGGCTTTTTATATTTCTCATATACTATTTATTTAAGTAGGATAGAAATTTGGTACCTAGCAAGTATCGGTCTAAAAGGACAAGTTATGCATTAGAAAGTTTAAGGAGGTCACGATCCCACATTACCTAACTTCAAACTCCAAAAGGGCTCGATCTTTTGTGCTGGATTTGATGAAAGACAAACTTTATCCATACAAAAACGTTGTGATGGCGCATATTGCTTAAATCGATCCAATTAAGCGCGACCACTCATTAGCATCCTGTGCATTAATGTGACCATAATGACATTACTCCAGTACATACGTAATGTACGGGACTTCAATATGTTGCCATTAAATCAATTAACTATATGGTAGTGTAGATATCAAGTAACGACAAAGCACCAATCACGTTCCATCAATTAACTGCTAAGTAATAAAGCCTGTATCAGGGTGACATAGATACTGTCATCACACCGTCAACATATATACTAGGAATTATAACAATAATTTATAATCTGTCTATTAAAAAATAAATTACTTCTTATTATATTGGAATATTGTCTTAATACCGCACTTATAAAGGTCAAAGCTAACTACTACTAAAGCTACCGTTTCGGATGTCTGCCTTCAGCCAGGAAGAGCCAGAGATTCAATTAGTCGTACAGTCAGATTTTGCTTGCTGATATACACATACCTATACGGTATAGTAGGTATAGACGACTGATCAAAGGATATGTCTATTAAGGTAGTGGTTTATGTGACTAAAGAGTCTTAAATATTTACTAAATTATTTCAGTTACTTGCAAATGTATAATGTTTACTGTAGCCTATATAATGTCAGATATGATTTTGAATAAATTCATCAGAAACGTAAAGTTTTAAACCATTCATCGACAAATAATTCTCAGTGAAAAAGTTATCTGAGGACTTTGTTTGTCTGAGGATTTTGTTTTCTGAGGACTTCGAACAAACTCTTCAGCTTTATATATTAGTATAGAAATAGATATAGCCATAGACTCTTTTTAAGGCATCTTTCTCTATTGAATCTCTTACTCTAAGCACAGATCGCTAAATAGTTACTACATATGAACGTCCTGTCACCCTGTCATATTCGATAGCAACTCAGGAGAAACACTTTAACTGATTAGTCTGTAGGTAGGTAAGTACAATGGATTAAGTTTGCTTTGTAGTAACAAAAGCTTTAGAGACGTGGACAAGAATTGCCTTCCCATACAACTGCTTTTTTTTACTTGTTCTTTTGACTAGCCTGGCAATTTTAGTGATCAAAGCTTTCATGTTACAGTCCACAATTATCCAAAACCATAGGTTTAATTACTATTAAGAGAACATTTTGTCATGATACCCAAATATAAATTGACAAAGGTAAATAGTGACCTTCATATAACAATTTCGGGTGTTACTATATTTACCTAACTCCCTTGAAGGTAGACCACCTTACCCTGTAACTATAAAGTTAGAACAAGGGTCATCTACCCACATCCCCTGAGGATCCTGTTTGACATTCATCCCCTAATTCTTATCAAGTCCCTATAGGTATATCGTGTGGTATGTATTTATTTATAGAGCCATTTAATTAGTCCAGTCTGGCTATTGACCTTATCCATAGAACATTACTAACCAGTAGAAATACTGTGGTCAAGCATTAGATTGACAAAACACTCCTAGCTAGATATAATTTAAACTAAGTACGTAGAAAATATATTTTTAATAATTATGAAAATAATAATCTGTTTAAGTAAAATAATGTGAGTTTTATATTTTTTATTGATATTTTAAGCAAACAATCTGAAATGTTTGATGTATTTTTTTACGATTTTTCTAGTGTTATTATGTTAATTATTACAATTTAAAATTTTGCTACGAGGAAATATGATTAAGCATAGCCTATAAACTTATTTTACATTCATTAGAAGTAGCATAGGTATTTCACCTATAGCTTAGGTATGTTATGTAGGCAGAAGGTACATATTAAATCTACCTATATATATGTGTTACCTTACTTTGTGTGAAATACATTCTGAATTACCTACACACTACGGAACTTCAACGAAATTACGTATCTTGTTGGTACTGCCTACACATTTGGGTTAGCCTTATTAAGAGCTATGTAGGGTTTACACATAAATAAGCATATATCTACAATACCTATTTTTTCTCAAACCAACTAACTTCACTGTTAATTAAAGACTAGCTGCCTCCACGTGGTTTCACCCGCGTAGTTCTCGGATAAATAATAATAATGTAGCTTTTCAATAGTGAAATAATTTTTGAAATCGGCACAGAAGAAACTGAAATGTATTAAGTCAAAAACTATTTTAGATTATTCATTACGAACATACATACCAAAATATAAATCAATTTTATAATATTAGTGTAGATAAGTCCAAAAATAAGTAGGCATACTATTTTTCTTATTTACCTTTGCCTCCATGCCTCTTCCATTTGACAAACTCAAGCGTCCATCATTACAATATGGTCGCCGATATGTCTGTGTCGCGCCGGCGTGACCCCGTGGTTGGAGATGGCAGGGAATTAATTGAGAGTCTGCCGGGGATAGTGAGGGTCGATAGGATCCTAGACTGTGAAATATCTTATTACGAGATAATCTTTAAAGAGCATCTGTCAAAATAATGATGACTAATCAGCGCACTACACTCCGTCTCGCAATACAGGTTTGCCAAATAAAATCGAGCTTCATGCTAAAATATCTCAACGTATTTTTTTTTCATCTACCCATACATATCCTAGTAACTCATTAGACTATTTCCGCAGTCAATCACACCGATGTCGACATAAACAATACTTGCCGTGTACAGGGGTGATTTTTCTCATTACTCGAAGCAAATTGCGGCCGGTCGGGAAACGAGCGGTGATTACTGGCAACACAGCGCTAACGAAGCTTTTTATCGAATTACCACCTTACAACGTAGAAAATAATAGGCAACTAAAGTGCTTTGTCGGCTAGATATATAATAACGCGTAAGAACAAGAAGTTACTTAATAGAAGTGACTTTTTCAATGTCGGCCGAAAACTGAGTTTTTGGAGATACAAACAACTTCCCAATCATCATATTGTTTATAGTGAACTACCGTGGACAGCATCGCTGAAATTGATTACACTGGTCAACAGTGGTTATGCCACACGAACTCTTTTAGGTAATCCTATTTTAACTACCTACCCTCATTACGAAAGTGCACTTATTTTTTTTCAATCACCCTCAGTTTTCTTGTGATATGCTAAGTTCATTATTGGCTTTACAGCGATAAATGCATGTGAATGTTCATAAAAAAACAGTAATAATTACATAGTTTTTTTTATTAATTTAAATTGCGTTGGTTTAAGTCAAATACGATACTTGTGCGAATATGTCAAGAATGTGTATTAACAATCCGAACTCTTTTTGTTATGTTTGTGGTGAATTAACTTTCAAAACACAGACGAAATTTTACAGAGCTAATATTGCAGTGTTATAGTGAGTATTTTTCCTTTTCGGTTGCTCATAAAGACATACTTTGGGCCCCACACATTTGTTGTATATCATGTGTAAAAAATTTATTAGATTGGAAGAAAGGTAACCTATGATATGGACGATGATCCACAACCCTCCACTTCAAGCCAATTTAGTGTTTTTGATGATGATGATACTGATTCAGACTTTGAAGATGTTGAAGATTCATCATTAATTAACTCAAGGAGACCTAAATGACCTAGTACGCGATTTGAATTTGAAGACAAATTTAATGCTTTGGAAAAATCGGCATGGCAATGCTTTAAGAACGTAGTTGCGAATTTTTTGGGGAACCATAAAAGTGACAACTACAAGGAGTTGATTGACGAGCTCATTTTAGCATACAAAGCTTTAAATTGTAATATGTGACTTAAAATTCATTTTCTGGATTCACATTTGGATTTTTTTCCTGAGAATTTAGGGGCTGTAAGTGATGAGCACGGGTAAGGTTTCATCGGGACATTTCGGCCATGGAAAAACGTTATCAAGGTAAATGGAGTCCAAGGATGTTGGCCGACTACTCTTGGACAATTAAAAGAGACCAATCGGAAGCCAAATATGCCAGAAAATCGAATTAACTTTTGCTTCATTGTTATTTTTCTTTTGATTTTTTGAGAACATTGAATTTTTTCCCTATAATCGATTATAGCTAATTATATAAAATTGATGGGTGATCAAAAAAAATTAACTGCTTATTTTTATTCATAATACCCTATATTATTAAGAAAATTAAACAGAGTTCGTGTGGCATGAAAAAGTTTAAATTTTGTTGACCAGTGTTATTATAACAAAGCAAGTATTTACTATATATACCTACAAAGATGAATTGAGATTCAAATACGTAAACGAATTAAAGTATGTTCTATATTTATACACATTTCATATACAATGTTTGCTTATTCATTTCAATTCTATTTTGGTATGACTTATTTACTTACTTTCTGATTTTTATTTAGCTTGTCAATAATTTATAAATACCGCGCTATATATAGGTAAATTAGACTGTAAGCGAGCATTTACTATGTTTTTGTGAAGTGGATAGAGAAATGCGCGATAAATTAAATATTTCTTTCCCATACCCCTTTCCGTCTGGAGAGCCACTTCCCACCCTTAACACGCACACACTCAACCATTTACCGTTTTGAAATGAAAATACAAATGAACAAAATGATTGACGATCAACAGTTTTTATAATTCGCCGTCCGAGAAGAATGGCTCGAGACAGAAGATTTATTGGCTCGCGAACTTTTCAAGTTAATACATAATTAATCAGCCTTAAGATGAAGTGAAAAGCCCATTTTTAACGGGCTTTGAAACATAAAGTACCATTGGCCCTTGAAGATATGATCGGGGTTAATGCTAACATCATACGAAAGACATACCTACTTTTTTAACCCAATGTAACTTCTTGCAATAGGGGCTGAAAATTGCTGAAGTCAAAAGTTAACTTTGTTATTTCATGTTTCTAAATAGTTAAACGGTAGGTAGGTAATACATGCTAAAATTAATAAATACCATTAAATATTGCACAAATATAAAAAGTAATTAAACTTCACAGCAATATCAAAGCATTTTATTATTCATTTTCAACAATCTACTTACGAAAGGTTATTTAAAAACATTTTTAATATCGTTTGAAGATTCTTCGAGAGGAATCGTTCCACATAATTATAAATTACTTTTACTCTCAGGCCCAGGGAGATTCCGTTCTTATATAGGTATTTTTCTTTATTTTCGTATGACGTAAAGTAGAGCTGCAGATTATTGCAAATATTTTTTATGAAAAATAATTAGATATATTCTTGCCCAAGGACAAATATTTATTGGCATGTTTGTTCTATATCTTACAAATAAGTATGTATTAAATAATAGCTGTATATCACATAATAATATCTGGTCTTAGATTGGAATCCAAGTGCCATAGAGTAAATAATATCCTATGATATTTATTTATAGTCCAAACCGAAAATACCTACTAAGGGCCCACAGAATCAGGAAAATAGCGTACTTCTAATGCCTATGGGAGATAGTAAAGCACACTTATTCCAGCCATTTTCCTGACGTAAGTGGCACTAATCGACGCTGAAACGTTGAAGGTAATCTAAAGATGTGCCCTTAAACACATCAAACAGAATGTGGGGAAGGGGCTTAATATTCTGTGAGTCCCGACTGTGCTATATACCTATAGGTAACCTGCCTTATAGGTTTGAGTATATGAGAAGCTACATTTTTAAATACTCTTTGTCTAAATGTGTTTTTTTTTATAAAATTATTCAAGCAGATTTCAATCATAAGAGCGGTGGTAACATTAAATGAAATTATTATCGTTCCTAAATACACTTTAATACAGATTAAGATAGTTACTTTAACAAAGTTCAGTTATAAAGGTAGATCTATATCAAACTGCAACCTATTATTCAAGTAAATCAGCTGTTCATGATTATTTTTTTAAATATGTACATGACTAGAGATTGCGGTTTATTTATTATTACTTTAAACAGCTTTTATGTAGTATTAGGTATAGTGCTATAAACAAACAATTGAATATTAATCATCTTCAGAGTTTTGTCTACAACACGAAAGCACATAAACCGCTTCAGACATGCCAAGATGCCGCAAATGCCTTGTCACGCGGAGCCCTGCGCACCCGACGCGAATTATCCGAACAACCAGAGACACGTGTCAATCCATCGTGTCAAAGGGGGTAATAAGGTAGGGGTGTCTGCCTTGTCACATCTCATTCGTCTTCTCTGACAGCAAGGTAAGCGACCACCAGACAATTATAAATGAATCCCATGGTTTTAGGGAGCAGCCATAATGCAAACGCAGCATCTTGATCGCTCACTAATTTAACACTTGTTCAACTATATACAGGTTCTTATATCTGTAACTTTACAAGAAAATATAAAGTGCTGAGCTTACACAATACTTTTGAACGGTGCTTTTGAACTCAAACTTAAAACACCTCTTCAGTTCAGTCTTTTGAAGTTTATTTGCCAGAGTTTTACTGCACAGGATTCCCTCAAGAGTTTTTCTTTTAATGCTGAGGGAAAACTTTGAAACAATGACATTGTTTGTGAATATTGTGTATTTGGTGGCCCTAAAAACTTTATCCTACTGATATTATGTTACATATCACTATTCAAAACCCCTTTTTTGTTATTATATATTTCTAATATTTGATATGATTGCGATCGCAGATTTTTAGACCCATGACATGAGTAGTTAGTAGTAAGTAAACACTCAACAATAATATAACTAGGCATCGCGAGTGTATACTTCGAGTGTCATAAAGGAGCCAAAATGTCTGCATTCTACGCATAAATTTTATTATTGATTAAAGAAAATTAAATGTCAAACAAATTGAGGAACTTACGGTATATAAGTAGTTAGAATAGGTGAGGTGAACCGTCTACCAATTTGTCGGTACTGTAGTCTGTACCTTTACAATTTGGTCGTATATTGTTTCGTAATCCGCACTGGGATTCAAACGTCAGTAATCGAGCGATGCGGCCGGATTTGCAGCGGCTCCCTGATGGATATGTGACATCGGTGTCTGATTGCCGTGTGTCAGAACCTCAGGGACTATGTAGATGTGCAGGGCAGGTGATCGAAACACGACCTGTGTTTTGCGGAGATCAATCTCGTGCAGAGATTTAGCTCTGCGCGCGTGACACTGCGACACGTTTCATATGTGTGATTGAACACTGCAGTCTCAGGCTTTTTGATTTGAAAAGAGTATTTCGTTATGCACTGAACATTTTTTCGTTTGGATTGATATAGAGGAGATCGTGAACTGAAAATTATCATGAGATTTTTTTTTCAATAGAGTAAATAATTACTGTATTTTCATCTTCCTTTTGCGAATCTCAAAGGATATTTTCTGAGATAAAACAAGTTGAACCGTAAACGTGCCTGTCAAAACACAAAATTCACTCATACTCCAAACTCGGTGAAGCGGTAAATTTAATATTCAGGGAAAAAAATAAATAAAAAGGTCCATGAAACAGCGTGGGATGCGATAAAGAAGCCGTAACACGTCGCTGCGGTCGTTAAACTGAGGCGAAGTGTGCCACTACGTATGCCACAGTGAATGCCTGCTTGCCAATACAAATAACTATCAATTAGTGGTTGAAACTACTATGTAGGTATTTGTACTGTAATAAAATTTAGACATAGGTACATGGTAATAGTTCGATATTGATTACAAAAAAAATAATTAAACGTATTTATCCTAAAGCAGAATAAAATCCATATAGATATTTTATGCTATTCATATATTCTCGTAACGTCAAGAATTTACGAGTTTAAGATTTGTTTTTCTTTTCTATAACATTCATTACACACAGCCAATCTGATTCCAAAGTAGGTATGCAGAGTTTATACTGTTAACCAAGTAGCGTAGATATTTCAAACACATAACAAACATATATTTGACGCGCATAAAACTTTACCGGGTGCTACGATTTTAAAGTTATTACTTACTTTTATTGTACGTTCCGGAGCAAAGTTACATCAAGTTAAATGCATACAATATCCGCAACAATACACACTACAGTCAACAAATTATATTGAAGAGCTTTCACAATGATTACATTCGCAAAACAATACGAAACTATGACTTTTTATTTGCATGCAGACTGGCGGTAGATTCATAGGGTGGCAATATGTTAGTGTCTTTTAAAATGCGATACTTAAAGTTAGGGATTATGGACATGTTCTTTTAAATGTTATTTTTTAAGGTACCTACACCTAATTTGCTTCTTACTGTAAATCTTTATACATATATGTACTAAGTATGTGTTACCTATTCAGCTGACATATAGCCCCATAAACTATATACGTATTCACGTTTCTTGCACATTTTAGCTTTCGTAACATAAATAAATGGAGCATTTGGTTTACATGTAAAATAAATTATATACTGTCAAAGAGCTTCAACTTTAAGTATTAAAATATTCGTTTATAAATAAAACGAAAGCCAATTTTGTTTAATAAAAGATATGTTCAGCAGACCGTTTGATAGATTACCGACTAATACAGTCCAGCATCGGGCTGGCTCCGCTCCAGCCGAGGCGAGGCGAGGCGCTTGTTACCATCTAGTAGAGAGACCACGCTATCACAAAAAAAACGCGTAGCATTCCGAAAATTCTTTGGAATCCAGACTGCGATGTTTGGATGTTTGTGACTAAAGTAGCGAATTACAATCAAAAATTCTAGGAAGAACATAGTATGAAGTAACATGTTCTAAGTATTATACTTAAATATTATCCTAGTTTTTACTAGATATTTCATGCTCTGATTCGATAATCAATTGAGTATTCTTGCAAACAACTTCTATACCATTATTATTAAAAGACGTCATTTTACAGACAAAACAGCTAATTTCCATTCATTGTTTAGAAGGTAAATAAGTCTGTTTGTACAAAAGACAAGTAATTATCATTGTAATAATTCCTTTTGCGCTACCGAAGCTATTCAGGGGTTTTGAACACCGCTCGTGACACTCCAATTATTTATTATATACAATATGGTCACCATAATACGCTGTTCTCAAGATGTTATTTACCAAATCGTCGGGACTTGCGTGGCTCAGGTTACCTGAGTTATAGAACAGACGGTACCTTATAACGTGCGTGTAAGCTTAAAAAACGTCACAAATCATACATACTAGTAGCAGGTAGCATAAACTTTGCCAAAGGATAAATGCTTATGTAATAAGCCTTACTCATAGCTCAGCAATAGCTGTTCTAAGGTATCAAAGATTTATTCATTATCAAAAATATAAACCTTTTTCTTTGGTTCTTTAGAATACTAAGTTTCAGTAATAAGTTTTTAATTTTTTAACATTCATTCGATCAAATTAAATTAAACGAGGAAACATAAAAAATATTCTTGCTATTATCTACAATGTTATGAAAATATTAGGAGTTATTTGTCGGAAGTAACTTTTAATTGTTGCCCTGAAGGTAATTTCTTGAAATAAGAAAATGAAAATAATAACATTACTTACATAAACTTTAATAAATTTCGACATCAATTTTATTAACAGATCCATAAAAAATTACTTGTATTATTAGTAGATTTTTGTGTTGAAATTATTGTTCTGTGAATTGAATAATAAATGATTTTCAGGTACATACTTATACACACTTATAATTCCACTAACGCAATTCCTTGTATTACGTATATCCGCCGCCAGCCTTGTTAATTAAACAAATATATACAGCGGTTTTTATTACAAGATTGGTCTGTATGTTTCCACGGAAGAGTGTTTTCAGTCAGCACTCACTTCCAGCGCTGCAAACGTTCCGCGGAACGAGCAAAGTTGACGGGACAAATAACTTCTAAGTTAGCTGTTGATGTTATGACAGACAAACAACTATCGGAAATCCTAATAACGAATTTATTCAATTAGGACAACGGTATCCTTCGGCTGTTTAGGATTAATGACTGGCTGATTGGTGACCCTGACTGATAAATCGCCAGTCGTTGTTACGATTCCAAGAAGGACAAACATTTATGTGCATGAACATGTCCATATTTTCTGTGTCTGGATGAAAACATAAGTAGGTATGTATTGAAAAGTAGTAGGTATATGAGTAGGTATATCAGCTATCCGGTTACCGTAGTAGGTAACCTAAGTTTTGAATCAAATTGGCCGTGTGTTAAAAAAGTTCCTGGATATTTTATTTAATTACCAGATTGTGTAGATAAGATAATATTATTAAGTAATTCACGGACCAAACTATGTTAAGCATTATTAACCCGAGATAAGCAACTTCGTTAGCTGCAAGCACACACTCAAAAGTTACTCAGTTACGACGTACGAAGTCGTTAAAGTGCATGGTAGGATGTAGTAGGGCAGATCCTAAGGAAATATTCAAGTCCATTCAAAAGTTGATTACGCTACAGCATGAATACAACCAGGTGCTTCTTACTTTCACAAAGATAACCCTTTCAAGTTGATCATAGACTGCTAAAAGAATATTATGAAAAAGCAAGCTATTTTAAAAAGATTTACCTAATGTTTTCATATGAGTCGTGCACTCGTTTAATAGGAACATTATTACAAGCATTAAAATTGCAAATGAAAATACACATTTCATTTTAAAATCGACATTGCGCCACTCTCAAAGAAATTAAAGCTCAGTGTTTAAATTTTATGTTATGCTCATTTTTAAATTTGTTTCATGTTTTTAAATTGCGATTTTAACATCTCACACAAGTGGAATTGCTGATATTTACTTATTGTGCTCATGTATATTTCCTTTTTTTTAAATCCTTTTACTGAAATTTATGTCAAAACTTAACATATTCCCGCGTGAAATGTGTCAAAACTCAGTTGCTTTTCACGTTTAAAATTCTTTCAGATTTTGTTCACTGTAAACATGTTTTTATTTCACTTTATTATTTCATATGACAAATGTATTCAACTGAAATGTTACATTCAACCAATACAGAGAATTCCTTTCATGTTGAAATTAGTATTTCGTAGTATATTGACATACGTGACTCAATGAATATCATTTTCTATTCGTGCAAACATTGAATATTAATAAATATGTAAAGTAGTAAAAATAAAGCCGATAAGCGCGAGTTAAACTTACGCATTAAGGATTCCGTACTAGTGCAGTTACGTTTAAGACATAAAGTAGAAAAATTAGTACCTATGGTAAATGACCCAATGGTGGCCAGTTTAAGAAAAAAAAACAGGTTTTTGTGAAATATTACCAAAATTGTGAAAGTTTCAGCACTGAATATAGTGAAACTGTAAAGTCCAGTCCTTATTTAATATTTGTAATGTGTTACGCGTGAGATACGGCAAAGCTGGATTCAATTAATTTAACAAATAAAAGTTGTAGTTTTGTGACCCAGTCTTGGCCAGGGAAAATCCATTAATGGATACCCCAGTCTTAGTCTTAGTTTATCTTTATTTTATGGCTCACACATGAAACAACACTAATTTTGATTTTATTAAGCAATACTATTTTACAAGTGAAACTTTCTGCTCACCGCCTTAACGATTTCCTTAAGAAAAGCCGTCGTTGTCAATTTCAAATCACCTTACACTTTGTATTCGCGCATATTTGTACATTTAACTGACTGAATTCAATAAAACGTTCGATGTCTAAAGTCTATGTCACAGTGATCCCAACGTAAAAAAACATTCGCTCATGTCCGAATTCTAGATGTTTCTTTTAATTTTTGGTAATGTTTTGGGCATTACTGGTACCGTGGCCACGACTGGTACACTTACGATACTCGTTATACATAAATGATTTAATAAAATAGGTACAGGAAATGTATAACAAAGATAGAGGATTAACAGGAATAACACCATCCCGACAATATCCGAGACATGTAGTGTGGACAGTGACGTATCGTGGTCGTCTCGTCGCCGTCACTCACACACTCTGGTTAATAACCCCCCCTATCTATCCCCCCCTCCCTAACCCCCGTCACCCTGACTCATGGCACTGACATGTGTTACCTTGGCTTCCCCCATATTATTTCGAACTATATCTACCATACCGTTTCACCTACCAACTAAGGAAATCTTTAACTTAATTAGAAATATATAAAAGAAATGTGCTGATGATCTCCAAATAGCTGAACAGATTTTCCTCAAACGCTCTCAATCATTCCTTGATATATTTTTGTTACGAATATATACATAGAATTCCATCACAAAAACACATCCACGAGGAATATTGTTATCAGAAAAAATAACTGAAGCCGTCTGAAATCACTGTTACACACGGTACGTTACGTTCAAATAAATAGATACTTACCTCGCCGAGTTTGAGTAGTTTCATTTCTTCATAAAAGTTACGCCCACGCCGGGGAAGCCGGGGAGCCGCACCGACCTGACGAGGTTGCCGTTATTTGTATTGTGTTACATTGAACGCATTATGAATACAAATACACGCGAAACGGCACGAAAAGACATAAAATTATTATTTTCTACTCAACGGTCCATATAGAAGATTTAAGCCGACCCCCTTTAATCCTCAAAGGAAAGCGGAAAACTTTATGAAACGGAAAAAATAAAAGTCTCGCTGCTCCCTCGTAAAACTTGGTGAATTATCTCGTAATATGAAAGAGTTAAAAACGAATATTCACAGTCTGCTTGGGTTAGTACACGATTAAATTGAAATTAAGTAGGTGTAGGAACAAAGGTGCGTTAACTTTACTACTAGGTACATACATCGAGCATGTAACCAATAGAGTAGCAATAGTGAGCCATTTGTTTAGCAACGCATCAATGATATGTCACGTATAACCGGTATAACTAACAAACCACGCTCGAACTAAAACAGTACCCGACCAATAAGAGACCTGTGTGTACGTCTAGTGCAACACTTGACCTTCAAAATCAAAATCAAAATCAAATATTTTTTATTCAAATAGGCCTCAATAAAGCACTTATGAATAGTCACTATTAATGCTCGGTTCTGAAAGTTGTTTTTTACTGAGAAGAGCCGGCAATAAACTCAGTAATTACTCTTTTCAAAAAAACCAGCTTAGATCTAATACAATAGTGATTTTTACAAAATGTGTGAAATAGCCTGTAGCGAGCATTTCACTGCCAAGGGTCTTTTTCTAACAAGTAATCTGATACACTATAAAAGCCCTTTTGATATAAAGTTTTCTTCACTACCTGCTTAAATTTATAAATTGGTAAATCCTGAATATCTTTAGGTAGTTTATTGAAGAAACGTATACATTGCCCCTTAAATGAATTTTTGACTTTAGTAAGTCTAGTTACAGGTATAGCGAGTTTGTGCTTATTTCTGGTGTTGATACTATGAGTGTCGCTATTTTTCGGAAAAACATGTAAATTTTTACGTACATACAACAAATTTTCATAGATGTATTGTGAAGGTACAGTCAAAATATTAATATTTTTGAATTCATCCCGTAGAGAGTCCCTAGGACTCATATTGTATATAGCACGAACAGCCCTCTTCTGCAGAACAAAAATAGTGTTAATGTCGGCACCACTGCCCCAAAGGAGAATGCCATAAGACATTATACTATGAAAATAACTAAAATAAACTAATCTCGCGGTATCTACGTCAGTAAGTGCACGTATTTTCTTTACTGCATATGCTGCAGAAGCAAGTCTGTTCGCCAACCGAGAAATATGAGGGCCCCACTGAAGCTTTACATCTAAAGTGATACCTAGAAATACTGTGGTTTCTACAAAGTCTATATTTTCATTCTTAATTTTAATACATGTGTCTACTTGACGAACATTTGGTAGACTAAATTTGATACATTTGGTTTTCTTCTCATTTAGAAGCAGATTATTTACAGTAAACCAATTTACCACATCCGAGAGAGCATTGTTCACCTCGTCATAATTTAATTCATGTCGTTTCACTTTGTAAAGAAGTGAAGTATCATCAGCGAACAATACAACCTCATTTTTTTTCTCAACAAGGTAGGGTAGGTCATTTATATATATTAAGAAAAGGAAAGGACCTAAGATTGAGCCTTGTGGGACGCCCATAGCAACAGTTGATCCAGGGGACACCTTTCCATTTATATTTACTCTCTGAATTCTATTACTAAGGTATGAATTTATAAGACTGAGTGCTTGATTTCTTATACCGTAGTGGCTTAACTTCCTGATTAACAGTTCATGTTGGACACAGTCAAATGCTTTAGATAAATCGCAAAAAACCCCTATTATGTCTTTTGAATCCTCCCAGGCTGCAAAGATATGTTGAATAAGCTCAACGCCGGCATCGGTTGTTGAGCGACCCTTTGTAAATCCGAACTGTTTATTATGAAAAAGATTATTACTATTAAAATGTCCCATTAATTGATTTAGTATGAGTTTTTCAAAGATTTTACTTAGTGTTGGTAGTACAGATATAGGTCTAAAATTTGAAGGGTCTGATGTACTACCAGCTTTAAAAAGAGGAATTACTTTACTATACTTCATTAAGTCAGGAAATATACCACTATTGATGCATTTGTTAAAGATAGATGCTAAATGCGGTGCAATACAATCAATTATATAATTTATAAGTTTAACTGAAAGTTCCCATAGATCAACTGTTTTTTTCATATTAATTAATTTAAATGCCTTAATTATATCAATAGGGGTAACACAAGAAAATTTAAAGTTAACAGTACATTTAGTTACATTTTCCTTTAGTAAAGATTCAGCGAGAGTAGGAGACGAGTTAAGTGTTTTAGTAGTAAGAACTGGAATATCAGTAAAGAATGACTCGAACGCGGCAGCTACTTCTGTATCAGATGTAATGATATTATTATTTATCATAAGTCGAAACTCCTGGTCGCACGATTTGGTTTTGCCCGTTTCTGCATTAATTATTTTCCAGGTCGTTTTAACTTTGTCAGTACTATTTATAATTTTATTACTAATGAACTTTTGCTTAGCTAGTACACAAACACGTTTAAATAATTTTGAGTATTTTTTGACATAATTTAAAAAATCAGGACTATGGTTAAATTGCTTTTCACTATAAAGTTCATACAATCTACGCCTACTCGTATGAACTCCTACCGTCGCCCAATCACTGAATGACCTATCAGCTTTCTGTTTAATAGTTTTAGATTTAAATACAGAATTATATTCGTTTTTGGTAAAGTCTAAAATCGCATGATAGTGGTCATTTACATTATCTTTAAAAGGCAAGTTCAATACTTTTTTCTCTACATTGTCTCTAAATTTTTTAAGGCGATATTCACTCATAGGTACACACTTAATATCTTTTTTTTTTACCATTTTCCCAGTTATATTGAATGATGCACTCTGACCACAATGATCAGAACTCAATTGACTAATGATGGACTTAGTGACTGGCTGCATGTTTGTAAATATATTATCAATACAGGTTGCTGAAGTAGATGTTATCCTAGTTGGCTCAAAAAAAAGATTTACAAGATTAAAGCACAGGAATAGTGATTTGATTCTATGACTCATGACATTATCATCTAAAATATTGACATTAAAATCTCCACAAATAATTATATATTTATTAACTTTATTTAATTTTAATATTGCTTCTTCCATACATTTTTCAAACAAATCATAACTCGCGGAGGGGGGTCTGTATACGCACATAACAATGAACTGCTCAAGCTCTATACAAGCTATTTCAAAAGTACGCTCAATAGACAGGCTCACAATATCTTTACGGACTTTATACTTCAAATTATTTCTGATAAGTATTAACGAGCCACCATGTATAAACTGTTGTCTACTGAACGAACTTGCTACCTGGTGGTTATTGAAGCTAAATATGAACTGATGGTCCTTAAGCCAATGTTCAGTAATACATAAAATATCAATATTATTACAGTTCATGAATAGCTCCAGTTCTAATTCCTTGCCCAGCATTCCTTGAATATTTTGATGTACCAGGTTAACATGTTTTTTACATAAAATAGAATACTTGTTCAACTTATGAGGTAATAAATTGTGTTTATTTTCTGGGCAGGATTCTAAACTAATATTATTTTTTCCATTATTGCCAGAGAATGCCTCTGTTGTCTCATAACTTAATTTAAAGAATTTGAAATACCTTTCAATGATGGTAGACTACTTGGAAAAACTTCCAAGGACTGTAAACAAT
The DNA here is from genome assembly GCA_905147785.2 of Thyatira batis. Classification (NCBI taxonomy): domain Eukaryota; kingdom Metazoa; phylum Arthropoda; class Insecta; order Lepidoptera; family Drepanidae; genus Thyatira; species Thyatira batis. The sequence goes on along the minus strand of LR990497.1, from coordinate 3,135,651 downwards.
TAATACTAATATTATTTTGCTCAATAGGAGCCGTTTGATTAGCCAAACATTTGGCTAGGTTTTTAAAATAATATGATAGCGATTCTGCTAATTGTCTCTTAAAATTATTGTAAAGATAAAAATTATCCTTAATCAAAACATATTTATTACCAAATAAACTATTGGTATCAATGAAATGGAATTTATCATTATGACGACATGTCAAGGTATGAATAATTGTATTAAAATTATGCCTAGTCAAATTTTCCATCTGTGGCACACTTTTTATAAAGGGAAATGCAAACATTACAATGTGTCTGACATTTAATAAGGTCATTGAAGTGAAGTATTTAGTCAGGGCATGCTTGCTTACATTTCCCTTTCTACCAATTAATATAACCAAAGTGTTTGAGTCTTGAGTCTTGAGTCGGCCAATCAGAACACAGGGGCCGGCGCAGCGTTTTGGCGTATTTTGTTTTCTAACAAAACTGTTAACAGTTCTACTCTATTGGTTACATGCTCGGTGGGTACATATTATAATGTATTTGTGAACTATCTTCCGATTCGCGCATTCCCGAGGGACATTATGTTTTTCGTTATTATATCGCCGTGTTAAAAACTCAAACAAAAATTTGTACATATTTTTATAACATATAACCTAGACATAAACTATGACATAGACAATAACTATAAATATCCTGGGACATTTTTCACACACGGCCAATCTGTTTCCAAATTAAGCTTCAAAGTGAGCTTGTGTTATGGTAACCAGATAGCTGATATACTACATATACTACTTTTAAATAGATACTTATATAGATATTTACATCCAGACACAGGACAAACAGACATATTCATGCATACAAATGTTTGTCCTGGGTGGGATTCGAACCCACGACCCGCGGCTTGAGAGTCAGGGTCACTAACCACAAAGTCAACCGGGCTGTCTATTATTATAATAACTATTATAATTACTATTATAACTATGTTCAATTTATTATAGGTAGGTACGCATGTACCTACACATTACGGCCACGACAAATTATTTCGATTTTAGATGTAACCCCATTGACACTTCAAATTGAATCTCCTCGTCAATGAAAAACCAAACCAAATCGTATGAGTATTTCGATTCGCAGACAGTTTAGTGATTTTGAGACAGGTTACACAAGCGATTTTTGTCGATGATGCGTTGCTGTTTTATTGTCGCCCGCATGTCTCGCCTAGCAATTTACGTCCATGATTTGCGCCGCCCGCGCCCGTCTGTCTATGCAATCGAGCGAAACGCCCGCGCCAATCATTCCAATCAGTTTTTCAATCATTTTAAAGGCCCTTCACGCCTCCATCCCCTATCGGATGTACTACAATTTGGCGTATTTTTCAACATCTCTTTCACGCCCGAACGAGAGTCAAGCACTTGTGAATTGCTACTCATTATGTCATTGTTCTTCGGTAAGCTGCTGTAATATTTATTGCTGGGTATATGTATGTAACGTACATTGTATAGGTCTATTGAAATGGATACATAGGTATGCATGTTACTGAAAGACCAATTCACGTTCATTATTTATATAATAAATGTGTTCTTATTGTACAAATGAGTGTGAATTATTAAACTTCTTAAAAATATAATATAAAATATAATAGGTACCAAAAATTAGATTATCTTTTGTGATAAAAAATGTATCTCAACCGTTGTTTTATTTTTGTTTGAGTAAGTAAGTTATTAACTTTTGATCCGTTCGCAGATTCTAAGAATATTACAAAGCAAGGCGTTGGAAATCCCTCGGAATTTTTCCAAGAAAAAATAGATTATTTTATGTTTTGCTACAAATAACTAAGTCTAAAACAGACTCGTTTTATTACTGTCTTCAATTCCTCCAGGAGCTGTTTATAAATAAGTAAACGTATATAAATAAGTTATCTTAAATGGAACTCCATTTAAACATGTTATTATACTACAACTAGACAAATAGATATATAAAAAAATACACATATTTTATCCATGTAATTTGAATAAAACAAAACGAGTGAAGTCGAGTATTAAACTAATCTTTGCTGCGATAAATTATTCACTAGAGTTTTAAAATATTTTCTTGAGAATTAGGATTTATTTATCTCAGGATCACAATATGAACAAACACAAATCGTTTGATAGGAGATTAACATTGTAAACATACCAAAATATCGATTTAATTTTAAAATTACAATCAAATATTTGTTTTCTTATTCAAACTTACCAAAACTAATTAATTTTAACCCTACGTTCAACAAAATACTCTTGGGTAAAATTAAGGGTAAATGGAATATAGGTTATTGGAAAATAGACGCTGTTCGATTCTGTCTACACTAATATTATAAAGAGGAAATATTAGATTTTTTGTTTGTGTATGGCTCCAAAAGTACCGATCTTAATTATTATATATTCATTCACCAATGAAAAGCTACATTATCAGGTAGTAACAGGCATTATTTTATCTCCATATTCTTACTTGATTAGATGATAATTCGGGGTTTTTTTTACCCAAATATGCGCCCGATGCACTAAGCCACAAGTAGGTACTTACTACTTAAACTGCACATGTAGTGTAGACGGGGAACTTCAAAGAATATCAGCGGTAACATAACTGCACTTGAATTGATTGCAAGGCAAAGCTTTCAAAGGCCTCTCACACACGCACAAGGCAGACTTTGTGTGTAAACGCCTTTAATGGCAGATAAACTTGTTTTAATATCCTGCTGAGCATTCAAACATGTTATACAGGACCCCATCGAGGTGAAACTAAGGCTTTTAATTTATTAACCGTTTATTTTTATTTTTTTTTGTCTTTGTTGAATGAAGTAATCAAACTACTTTAATATTCAAATGTTATGTATACTGTAGTAAACAAGTGCTTGCTCTGTGATTTCTGCACACTTCTTTGAGATTTTATGGGACTAAATAAAACTATTATAATTTAACAAAAAAAATTTTTATCTTAAGCTTTTATTTAACTTGACATAAAAATACTATAGAAATGCTAACGACATTGTGACATTGTCTCATAATACGATTATGTGTATAATGTGTGTTCTGGGTGAAACAAGATACGAGTATTTTCGAGACGCACCTAAACGCCCCAACCTAAATCCGACCCTGAGTATGTATAAAACACTTTTATAAGCCACAGCCGAGCATAAAGTTATACACAGCGGTTTACTTTGGACATAATAAATGTTTACTCTATGTGACTTGCTTGAGCTTCGCCCGTTCCTAACTTGACTCACAAAGGAGTACCGAACAATAAAACTTCCTTCTTAGTACTGCATATAAATCCTTTATTTTACATTTTAAAACTAAGGTACCTACCGTAGATAAAGCTTTGACTGTTGTGATGTTATTCCACTATTGAGTTATTAAAAATGTCTTGAATTTACGATATAACTTTATTTCCTGGGTGTTACCTAATGGGTTATTTTTAAAACAATTCCAAATAAATAAAGGTAAATTAATAAATGTTTAATATATAACCTTTATATTAACCTTTAAACTTTAAACATAAACCTTTTAACTTTATATTTACCTTTATATATATGTTACGGCTAAAACCCGAAGTGCGGCTACACCTAGTTTTAGCCGGTTAGAACTAGGTGTAGCCACTTACTCTTGGTTAAACCTAGTACGAGCCGATTGTTTTCGGGTAATACTAGGTCTATCCTTCATCATGCCGGATATAACTAGGTCCGGCCATTCCGTGTTGGATAAAACTAGGTCTATCCGATATCATTCCGGCTAGAACTAGGTCCAGACAATCCCTGTTGGATAAAACTAGATGCAAACAAGTTGAAACAAGTACAATTATAATAATATCGTTTAAATTATAATATGCAACTATTGTCTGTTGTTAAAAAAATGTTCCTGATTGTTCCTATTATATTAAAAATTGTACTTCTAATAATTTGTGTTAATTATTACAATGTGATTTATAATAATAAAATAAACTCTCTACGTTTCTTATTATTGGATGTTTTTTTTTAATATCTGAAAAAAGATCTGCCGATAGCATGCCGGCTAAAACTATGTACAGCCAATTCCTGTTGGATAAAACTAAGACACGCGCTGCTGCTGCAGACAGTGAGTCACTCGCTAGTAGTCCTGAAGTAGATCAGCAGCACCTGGCGCTCACAACCTGCAGAGGCGCGTGCCTCGCTATGCCCTCCACCCCACGTCGCTGCTGCAGGGATTGTCTGGACCTAGTTTTAGCCGGAATGATATCGGATAGACCTGGTTTTATCCAACACGGAATGGCCGGACCTAGTTATAGCCGGCATGATGAAGGATAGACCTAGTATTACCCGAAAACAATCGGCTCGTACTAGGTTTAACCAAGAGCAAGTGGCTACACCTAGTTCTAACCGGCTAAAACTAGGTGTAGCCGCACTTCGGGTTTTAGCCGTAACATATACACTAGACACAAAAAGTTAGGGATATAAATAAAATTCGAAAATTTTGGGCGATTTTCAACGAGCTGTAACTCCGAGGAAAATAATCGTACAGCAAAAAATAGAAAACCAAATTGTAGTTTCAAGTGTCTATTTTTGGGTTTGGTCATGAATTTTTTGTATCATGTTTGGATCTGGAGAAATTCTATGGAAACTACCATGGAAAAAAAATGCTATATTTTTGTCATCTAAAAAAAGGTCTATGGGCTTCAAAAATGATTTTTTTATTTGTTTTGTTAAATTTTCTGTTAGGAAATTTAATAATTTATTGTATAATTTGTTGTAGTTAAGAACCCTGTACAATGATTTATCACGGAGTTATTGTCAATCAACCGAAAAAAGAACTTTTTAACTTTGTCAATCAATAACTCTGAGAATAATGATCGTATAGGAAATCGAAGATGGGTTTTGAAAAGAACACAGTATTCTCTACAAGAAAATGTGAACAACTTATGTCGAAAACATTTTTATGGAATTGAAAACTTTGATTGAAAAAATGGCCAAAATTTGCATAATTAAGGATATTTAGATAACTTGGTATAACTTGGGATTAAATCGATGAATGAAGGATATCGTCGGTAATTTTTTAACCTTAAAGTGTCCCGGAAAATCCCTGAAAAACTCAAAGCGCTGCAATGCTTCTTACTTAGTGTCCCGAGGCTCTAAATTTATTGTTTTCGCTAAAAACACCATTATGAACGATGGTTCGATTTCAATCATTTTTTCAATGAAAACATTTTTTTTTCTCAATAATCTTTATTGCTTTGATGAAAATAATCGACTTTTTTTTCAAAATGTCGAATAGAAAAAAAAAACATTCGATGATCTGTCATCATGCGAGTGCGCTTACGAGCAGTGACCCAAAACAGAGGCAATACGCGGTACTGAATTGTGACCTGTATACGTGCAGACCCTTCAATAGCTACAGATGGACGCACAGACAGACGGACAGACAAACATACACACACACACACAAAGTCAAGAAAAAAATAAAATAAAAAAAAAGTTTTTTTTTCTATCCAAAATTTTTGAATTAAACCGATCTTTTACATCAAAGCAATAAAGGTTATTGAGAAAAAAAAATTGTTTTCTTCGAAAAAATGATTAAAATCCAACCATCATTTATAATCGTGATTTTAGCGAAAACAATAAGTTTAAAGCCTCGGGACACTAAGAAAGAAGAATTGCAGCGCTTTGAATTTTTCAGGGATTTTCCGGGATACTTTAAGGTTAAAAAATTACCGACGATATCCTTCATTCATCCATTTTATCCCAAGTTATACCAAGTTATCTAAATATCCTTAATTATGCAAATTTTCGCCTTTTTTTCAGTCAAAGTTTTTGATTGAATGAAAATGTTTTCGACAAAAGCCGTTCACGTTTTCTTATAGAGAATATTGTGTAGTTTTTAAAACCTTTCTTAGATTTCCTATATGATCATTATCCTCAGAGTTATTGATCGTCAAAGTTAAAAACTTCTTTTTTCGGTTGATTGACAATAACTCCGTGGTAAATCATTGTACACACTTTTTAATTACAAAAAATTAAAGGGCATTAAATATCCTAAAAAAGGATTTGACAAAAACCATAAAAAAATCATTTTTGAAGCCCATAGGCCCTTTTTTAGACGACAGAAAATTTGTAATTTTTTTTCCTCGGTACTTTTCTTTGTATTTCTCCAGATTATAATACAAAAAATTCATGGTCATATCTGAAAACTAGACATTTGTAGCTACAATTTGGTTTTCTTTTTTTTGCTGTACGATTATATTCCGCGAAGTTACAACTCGTTGAAAATCACCCAAAAATTTCAATATTTTTTTATATCCCTAACTTTTTGTGTCTAGTGTATATAGCGAAAGAGTCTAAAAATAGAATGTTATAACAACATCTCGAGAAAAATACGATTCGTACATACAGTTAATATGAATCTTACCCATAATATTTTCCCACACCAAATAGACTCCGCATTCGTATACACGAACCAATTTCCTAATGCTCTCTTGCGTCAAAAAAATCTCCAATACGCTCCTAAAAACGTTTCACCTCTGAGACTAAACGTCAAAACAGACGAAATATGATGACGATGCCCCTTCCTCTCCCTCGAGGATTCACGCTACCATTTTCGTGCCAAATTCCTCCTTTGAACCTCCAAAACATATTCTCAATCGTATCCTTAAGACTTTTAGGTCGAATTCACACTAATCTCAACATCAATAAAGATGATTCCGTACCTAGAATTAGGTCGAGTCTGCACAGGTGCTGCATCTTTCGACATTTTGATAAATGGGCTTAACACGGATTTGTTGGTATCACTATTTGTTATTTATGTCGATATTATAGGTAATGAAAAATAAATGGATCCTTTGTAATGTCAAATAGAAGATAGGATATAAATAAAAATAATAATCTTTGGTCATCTGTCACACATGATTATTTTGTTCAAAACTAAGAATAAGAAATGTTGTAATAAAAAAGATTGATAACGAAACACAAAATATGCATGCATAGTATAAATCTTAAAATTTATATTTAAATACAAATCCATTCCTTTTAATTTTATTTCATCTCATAGTCTTGCGATATGGGAATAAAACTAGATTCCATTATATCCTGATAATAGACTCGATAGCAATCAAACTGTAGCTCTGCCCCGTCCGTACCGAAGCGATTTCATCCGCATTTTGAGGTCAGCCAGATTATATCATCCAGGTAATTGAAATTCGAAAATTTCCGATACCAATATATGATTTTACATTGGTAAAAATATTTTCTTACTCTATATATTTAGATTTACAAATACTTTAAAGAGTAGATTTATATGGTATACTTATTATCTTTTAGCAGATCATACATATGTAAATTTACTTATTTACAAACATACATACTAATATCTAAAATTTATCTCTCCCTTTAAAGTTTATATAATACTAGCTGACCCGCCAGACGTTGTCTTGTCATAATTATGAATTTTAAATCATATAAGTTAATATCTGAGCCCTTCCTATTCTACCTACCTTACCTACCCTACCTTCCCAACCTTTTAAACCTTCTCTGGACTTCTATAAATAATTCAAAACCAAAATAAGCCAAATCTGTCCGGCCGTTCTCGAGTTTTAGCGAGACTAACGAACAGCAATTCATTTTTATATATATAGATTAAACAATTAACAAACAAAACAATATATACCCAATATTATAAATGAAATACTTAATAAAGATAGATACTCTTTCAAGCAATACGTAACTTGAAAACACAATAACATACATACATTCGGATTTAATACATAGGTATAAAGGAAACTTTGTATTCCGGTAATGTAACTTTGACATATATTTTATTGTAATGTTATTGATTTTTCTCATCTTATGCCTAATATCAAAGTTTTCTCATTATCTGTAACAATATACCTCGTAGCGAGCTACAAAAGTCTACGGCGTAGCATAACCGTAGCCTCGTAGACGGTAATGCCGTAGGCCAGAAACGTAGACGTATTTCAATGAAACTGCTGACATTAATTTTTAACTAACTTTAAAAAAGGAAGAGATTTTAAATTCGACAATCATATGAATTAATATTATCTATCTTTTTCACTAAAGTTAGTTATTATAAAGAAATAATTGAGAATTAGGTTTATACAAAGTAAGAATTTTTATAACCACAAATTTATTAGAGTAAAGATGAAAAGGTGAAGTAAATTGAATATTGTCGGCAAAAATATTCTCTAAAAAAGATATTGATGGATGAAGATTTCGGCGATCGAGCCCTTAATGGGTTTTTCTCCGCCTGCCGATAAAACGGTGTTATTTGTGCATTGAAAAATGGATGTTCTAAAATTTTAATTAAATTCTCTGTTCATTGTATCTACCTATTGTAACAAGTCCGATAAATAAATTAAAAAGTCCGTTCCACGTTTTCAGGACGAATAATTAAATCGGACAATTAGCTTATCTTTTTTAAATCCATCTTTCACAATCTCTTTCTGTCTAGACATTCAAAGGACAGTCCCATACAGTCTGTTTCATCTGTGTTTAAGATACAATAGTCTTATGACAAGGAGATAAGGTTTAATTTAGAGTGTTGATTGTTTTGTGGGCTGCCATCGTGTCTTGGTATAGATAACTTCCTTATTGTGAGGCTGTCTACTACGTGACTTTTGCTAACGACGCCTTTCATCTCTCGGACTCGATGCCATTTTTAAGAACAATTCGTATATTTTTTAAGCACCCTTAATTATTATTTACATTCATAATATATTTAAATATTTGTCTAGCTACCTGTGGTTTTAAATCTCGTTCTTGAAATTCTATATAAACATTTTTTCTTCAATTTAGCACACGCCAATAAACACCTTTATTTAATAAACTTCAACTGAATATAATTCAGTAACATTATGAAATCAAAGTCGCAAATCAATTAAACAAACACGCGAGTCGAACAGCTCAAACCAAACAATAATCCACAATTGGAAATTGTGTAATTTGCTCCGGACAGGTTTATGCAATGTGACATAAAAGTGGACCGCACTCCAGTATTCATGGCTTGCGTTATTATTGCGGTCATTATCCGCTTTGCACAGCCCTGGCGATGGCGGTGAAACGACCCCGGTTCATTAAAGTTTGACAGCCCCTGGAGGCTTGCAGTAATGCATCGAAAAGTTGGGAATTAAACACCTATGGTTGCAATAGCCGATTGGAATATCAAAGTTTCACTTGTTTTTGCTTTCAATTATACTTTTAGTTAATAGTGGAAACAGGCAATTAATCTTCTAATATGTTAGTTCCATTGTCCTTTCCATTTACAATCAGGCAAGTCACAGACTCTTTTGCCAATCATTTTTATAGTTATTATAGGTATTGGAAGTTGAACATTTGTTTCAACACAAGAATACGATATTTTCCTTCGTCTCAACAGTTACTCTTAGGCTTAACACCCCAGCGTACTCCCCTATACTTGCATTGTAGTAAAACTATAGTGGAGAAATAAATAAAACCGCATCGCAACTGCCGACCGCAAGCAATCCTGTGATTGGGAACGTGCCTGATAATATGGGGGAATGCTTTTGTACGGCGCGGTGTTAGTTCGAGCGGGGAACTGTGGTGTATAGCGGAAACCTACCTTCTGATTTCTAGTACAAACTATCAATTCTAGTCTATACATAAAAGTCTAAAAGACATTAATGAATAAATTTATGAGAAATATTAAAATTATATAAAATCAAACACAAGGCCAATGACAGATATGCACGAATGTTACATATTATGTGTATATATGTATCGATTAATAGATATATTTTCATTCAATTGATTTAATTTATGTTGTATTATAGCTCTTATTTCCGTTATCATACAGGGTACACTCATGCTTTGATGTGTAGGAAATAATCTTAGCGTGCTATTTTACAATGAACCCTTCAATTATTGCCGGTTAATTACAACTTGTTACAATAATGCTAATTAACCGCTCATCAATTATTAATTTCCACATGCGCACTTTACTTCACGCAGCTGGTGTTGCAAATTAATTTATATTAGGAAAGTAGCTACGTTCGCTGTTTGATTAAAGTTTACTGTTTAATTAATATTATAATGCGAAATATATACTTAAAATTATTAAGAAAATAAACACTGCCAAACCTTTACCTAAGACTGTGAAGTCTGTAGTGCTGATTTTTTGTTGCAAAAGTACTTAGTTCCACACACAAAATAAATACCAACTACTTTCCTCGAATAACGGCGAATTGAAGTTGTGTTTCTGAAAAAGAGTAAGAAGTTCAATTAGTTTCTTTCAAGAATATTTCATTTAGAAATGGAAGTATCAATCTTCTTATAAAATTCTCGTGTCACGATGTTAGTTACCATACTCCTCCGAAACGGCTTGACCGATTTTTATGAAATTTTATATGCATATTCAGTAGGTCTGAGAACCGGCTACTATCGTTTTTTGATTGCCCTCCGCGGGGCGGCAGCTACTATTTATATAAACCAGTACAATAGAGTCGTAATTTGAACGAATTCTAATGAACAGTAAACTTTAGAGAACGAACAGCACAGTGCATGTATGCTAGTGGGGAATTAGTGAAATTAATGGGTTCTTCTCCTGCTCCGGATAGTGTTGCAGTGGCTAATTACCTGACTGTGCCAGTGCTGCCAACAACACAAGAAGTGTTGCCAGATAAAAAAAATTCTAAAATTATTGCACTACCCTAAATTACTTTCCATGTCATATTTTGTCGTTGTATTTTTAATTTTGTAAAGTGTGCTTTTATCCTAGAAAAATCTTTGTACTTTAATCGACTTTTTAAGCATACGTTTAGTTTAATACATTATTTTATAACAGATTTCCAGATATAGAAAACTATATTAGTACTTAACTAAATAGTAACTTTTGCAAAGTTCCATTCCTAAAATTTTTATAGTAAATGTGTCGTTTATCTATAGTTAAAAAGGAGTAACTTATTTTGTCCGATTTGCTTGTGAACGTGAACTCATTTAGGAAATGGCATCACATAAGGCGCTTATTCTTGGAACAGGTTGGTTCGAGTTCCACCCACTACTACGAACCCGGTGTTTATTTATATACCTATTTATAAACGTAAGTTAATACGTATTAATATAACCAATTACTCTCTTCTCAAACCATTTTTAATGAACATGCCAATTCAGATTTACTTAAGAATATCCAACATATCTTTGAAGCTATTACTTTTATTCCCATTCAAAATTCAATTATGAAACTCGGTAAAAGTATTTCCAATCTGTGCAAGTATTTCGAATGCAATTATTTTCATAAAACTGTCGAGAGGCCGCGTTAAGTTACGAGTGGACACTGGAGGTAGTCCGTGGTAGCGCTGCCGGCGGGCGGGCGACACGACCAAGGAACAAAAAGCAGAAATGACTCGTGTCCGACGCATTGTACAGAGATTTAACATTTAAAATTCACATTTTAACATTCACGAATGCAAAGTGGCGAGACGTAGATTAAATAAAATGGTTTATCTACTGACTCAGTCTACCTACTGGTCTGGTACGAAGTTAAATTTGAATTTCACCGTTGTCGTAAAACGTGCTAGAGGTATTAATTTTGTTGAGTGTATTTATCTCTGTTTTATTACTTAGGCATCTGTAAAATATTTATGGCGGCGTGTTTGATGTCTGATGTCTTTCAGTGACCAATGCATAAATTAAATTATTATGTTATGTCTTTGCTCTTAAATCTAGTTTATTTAATACCTTAGTTAATTAATGTCATATGAGCTTCAACCTTAATGTCTGACCTGTAATTAAAAGTAATTTCGTCACTCTCGTTGACAAACAAAATGATAAAGAAGCAAAAGTCTTAACAGAAGTTACAGAAACGAACTTTTAACATTTGGAAAACATTTGTAATATAGTTCCCCCGTTAATCTATTACATACTAAACATCGAATGAGACCGTATATTCCGTGGGATTATATCAGAGCATCCCAACCGGTCCGTGGCTCTGCCTCTAGTAATTTATAGGCCTCGTTATTCATTCTTTAACAAAGTCAAATAGAAGGCTGTAGCCAATATATTCATACAACGTATTTTTCTCGGTTTCTTTATCTTATTGTTAGATTAGATTTCCATTTGATTTGGTTTGTGGATGAAATACTGCCATTGAGTCTGGGATTTTTTCTTATTAACCATAGACTTAGAGAGGGTATCGAAAAACCTTTTTGGTCCTATTTCTACAATATGTAGCAAGAAAATGTTTTTGCTGTTAATTCGCTGTAGGTATGCATAATAAGTAGCTAAATTATTCCATAGAACATTAATCATCTCGATTTCTCAATTCAATTGCCTAATTCTCTTCAAATACAATACCAAAACAAAAGTGTAGGTAATACCTGATCCTTCACTATTTCTTAGTCACGTATTTTTGTGCAGTTTTTAAGGGGAATGTACGTTATACGTCCTTTATTTATTTGCCTCAGTGTCCGATGTCCACGTACGGACGTGGGCCTCCAATATTTACACGCGGTCTCACGTTACGGCCTCTCCCTCCCACTCCCTCCCAGAGGACAGAGGCTCCTCGGCAGGTAATTAAACCTTGTTTATTGCTCCTCTCGGCAAATAGATAAAATACGATACCTTCGTGATTTGCGATGGAGCCCACCAAGATGCTGTCCGGAGAGAATTGTTTTGGCTCAAGATTCCAAACGATAGGAAAATGTTTGTTTTATAAAATCACTCTACTTTTTTCCAACTTTCATTTACAATATTTCAGCATTCATTATTATTTCAGCAAACCACTCTCATAAAAAAATACATTTAGGTATAATAAGACTAGACAAAGGGTCAAAGATTCAAAGCATTTTATTCTGTTTAGGCTTAAAAGGACACTTACGAAGATCAAAATAGGTACAGAATGTTATGAAACAACTGACCTTTAAACCCAATCTCCTATTAGGCCACAATCGCTCTCATATTTCTAATACATAATACAGTCAATTACAATGGATGACGGTACAAGTGGCAGTCGAGTGTAAGAATCATACGTAAGCCAAATCCTTCGTAAACGTCTCGCGATTTGTCCGTACCCGTCGACCCACGTAATACCGAGAGATGTTATTGTTTGGACTCCTCTAGACGGTAAACAATATTTTTATTACAAAGAAAGTGTTTTTATCGTCCTTTATTATGCGAGGACACCGCATTGCTTAAACATGAGTTGGTGTGGAAACTCCTTTCTTTTGCGCGTCATATTTTGTATAGAAACTTTGTGTAATGAATGGCCTATTTCATAAAGGTTATGGTTTTGACCATGCTGGCGGGTTTTGATAGTATTCTTTTTATGAATAAAAACTGAATTCGTGTTTTGTATGTTTCGTAATGCAGTAAGTATTTTAGTTATTTTGTGTATACCTACCTAATAAATGGATAGGTTAGTTACTTAAACTGATTTAGGTGAAATGTGTTACGTGTTATATGTAACATAAATAAATAACTAGAACCTATAGACCATGTTCATAATCATGTATGAAAAATATAATTTAATACCGTCATAACAGTGCGTCACCACAGTACAGTTTTCTAAGAAAACTAGTTTCTCAGCTAACTAAGAAAAGTTCTTCTTTAAAATTGTCCGCACCCGCACGGTTCTTATTTCAGATTAATCTTAGCATGGTAACATTTTGCTTTTAAGAAACTGGGTTAGGTTTATATATAAGCTGTAAACTCTGACACTTATTATTATCACAGTCATCACGATATTTTATAGCCTTCATCATACTTTCAAATCGACATCCTAATAATATACATGATGTATTGTAAGCTTTATGACTTGAATAAGTGTAGGTATCTACCTAAGATACGTGATAGAAGTCTATTGCGACGATACCGTTGCATATTTAACTAGCTCGCACATATAATCCCATTCCGATGCTATTTTCTAATAACAGCATATGATGTTATAAGAATACAAACAAAACTCTCAAATAGAGATTCCCTCCGAGCCAAAGGCTATAGCGCCATTTGCGCCGCTCGGGCAAGCAGCTGGCAACACAGTCCGCATCTGAAATATTCAGAACACCCTCCACTGTTTTATTCATGCAACCATCTGTTGTCTCGCTTTGTTACCTCTCCTTGTACGTACAACGAGCATAAATTGTGCGGAACCACCGCTCTAGTGATGCGGCGCGCGTGATGCGTCTGATTTTCTAGATATTTTGCATAGGATTTAGTCGTTATCGGTCAATATTTTGAAAATGGTATAACAACCTACATTCATAGGTAATAATTTATTGCTAATACGAATCATCCATAAGTGGTCTTTCTCGTTGATAGTTTTTTCTATTGACCGTTATTTTCGCCGTTGTATGGAACTATGTTGCCTTCCTCTACAAATAAGTAACTATTTGATTAATTCAGTATTTCAAGAACATTCTTAGTTTTGAGTGTATTACTATTTATTTTAAGATCTTTCCCGAATCATTCTTAAGTCGATAGACTCAGACTCTTCAATTATTCTGTAAAGATGGTTACGTCACTAGCCCGCAGTGGTCGCTTACATCGATGACCGTTTGTTTAGGATGCTTGTTTAGATGCGGTTATTTTGACCCCAAAATTAAAGGTACTCATGTTCTTGAACACTTGGATGAAAACCTGTGGTTGTCACTTGTCATTTGTCAGAAAAAAACATCGATCGTTTAGTTTTATCGATGTATTTATATAGTGGCCACATTACAATTACCTACCTATTAATAAATATCATTTAAAAACAGACAATAGCTCTTAACAGGTATGCGGCACAAAGATAAATTATATTAAACCACTTAATATTGACATCAATTTGAATGTAAGACTAAATACGTATGTCAATATTTTCACACCTTTATTATATTGACCTAAAATAAAGGTGTAATAAATTCCACATGACTAAATAGTCATCGTTACTTCCTCAAAGCCTAAACTGTTCAAACTGGCAACCCCGTTCGACTTTATTGACCTACAGTTCAAACATCAACTAGTATTCCAATACCATCGTATTCCACGAAATACATATTCAATCGTTGGGAATTTTCACTTCCACAGTGTATTTGGTCCGGCGAGTTTACTTAGGAACTTTAGCTACATGCAGATATTTACACACACATGTCAGCCATTTGATGCACAAACGTTATTGTGTTAATAACTATGAACATTTGCAACGAAATTTCACACCATTTATCCTGTCTATTGTCGTAATAAAAGGCTTGTATCATAAAAAAATATACTCAGTAATTTAATAATAAAATTTTCATACAATCTCGCAACAAAAATAAGCGTCGTAAAAAAAAGAAAATTAAAAAAGTTTGAGTGAATAAAAATATTATATAAAAGACCGCTGCCCTTCGCGGAGCTTTTAAGGTAGAGCTCCTTTATAAAACAAACGAGCTTTCAACTCTTAACAAATTAATTACTTCCTGTTGTAGATACGCTAAACTTTATCTAACGCAATCATGAATTTAGTTTGTATGTCGTACACAATGTAAGTAGTAAAATTAATTTCAACTGCTCATTCAGTTAAAAGTGAACCGTATCACAACGGAATTGGGTACAAAAACACAGGAAACAACTTATTCGCCAGGTTTTAAATAATATTTGTATATTGTCTGCAGTTGTCCATAGAATCTCTCCAACTGTAATTAATTTTGCTGCTGCACAAACTATCGACTGGTCGGATAACTAGACCGAATAATTTTAATTACTGTTTCGGACAAATGTGAACGTCAATTATGAAGCTTTCATATATTATGGTGATTCACTTGTTCTTATTTTGTTGATGGAGTACGTATAATAATATATCTGTTTGTCTTTAAGGCTGTCGAACGTTTGAGTAGCCTATAATAATAGATATAATAAATGTCTTAGGATATTCTTTTACTGCAAAAGTGATTCAAAACTAAACAAAGGTTGTACTTATAATGATAAAGCTGAAACCTTACCTGTTTCAAATATACATACTAGATTATATGTTATGTTAATGCACACATATAAATTCTGGGGCGGAAATGCTATAAAGTAATGGTAACTAACCACCAACACCAACCAGTAACGAAATTTAGTTTAATTAAATTATTTTAAAAGCTTTTAAAGTAGCATTATGTATGGGTACTTATAAGTGTGGTCAGCTCAACTCACCAAGTACCGAAAGTACCAAAAATTTTGTATTTAATTATGACGTTATGAACTATCGCTAATTGATTGAAAATGTTCAACATTTTGTATACATCAACACACCGAGTTTAACAACATTTCAGAAATTGGCAATTTGTAAACACGGCCGAGCGCTTGCATTGGTCTATTATTTTTATTAATCGAATATAAACCCGTGATCCATTGGATACATCCATTTTCAATAAAAGTTCGCAATTTACAACAACAGAAATTTCGAGGTAAATATAAACATAAATTCTTATGTTACTTCATAGTTAGTCTGTAACTTATACCTTGTTTAGTGGGTAATTATGGCTTAAGGATAAATAACTATGTATCCAACCAAGGTCAGCAAAAGATCAAAGTTCCTAGGACACCCCTTGATAAATGGTTAGAGTTAGATACAGTGTCCCTTTAGGTAAATAAATGCCTACATACCTATATGTTATATCTACATATCGACCCGCCCAATCCGCCGACAAGGCGCCCAAATTATTATTGTGACAAGAAACTTCACGCTTCGTTTCTAGTGCCAAAACTAATAAAACTATAACCTACGTACAAAACCTCAGCAATCCCAAAGTTTAGCCAAACTAGTTCAAACAGAGGGGCAATTCCGCTAAAAAATTATAGCCATATCGCAAACGAACCGCAAGCGAACGATGATTTTTACGCGTTTTCGTATTCCACTAATGCACCAAAGATTATAATTCGTTTCCAGTAACGCTTGGCGTTCGTTCGAAACATCAAAAGTCCCATTCTGCTAAATTGGTCGAACGACCGACGAACGTTAAGTCATATTCCACTAAAGATTTTGACAGATTGTAAACGAAACGCAAGCGAACATCGTGCGTTCATGTGTCAAATGCAACGTTTGAACAAAAGTAGGTTTGAAGTAACTTTTTCTCGTTCGTTTCGTCAAAATGATGTCTTACATGGATTTTGTAGAACTCGCCAACGAGGTGGATCTAGGAAGAGTGAAAAGTAGAAATCTTGTGACAAGACAAAGTAATTACGCCTTCGATTTAACAGATCGCGAGTTTGTTAAAACCTATCGGTTGAGTAAACATAATGCCAGATTATTAATTCATGAGCTTAGACCTCATATGCCCATGAATTTACGATCCGATGGTATTGATGTGGAGACTAAGTTAAGATAGTCATTTGAATACTACCAAACCCAAATTATTAAAATACTAAAGGAAATACTATATACCAAAATACTTAATATTATATTTCCAAACATGGATCAATAATAATAATAAAAAATAAATATATATATGGACATTTATCACACACGGCCAATCTGATTCCAAATTAAGCTTCTATAATACTTTTAAATACATACTTATATCAATATTTACAATGTAACTGTAATTTTATGTAATACTAGCTGCCTCCGCGCGGTTTTACCCGCGTAGTTCCGGTTCCCGTGGGAATATAGGGATAAAATATAGCCTATGTTACTCGGGGGTAATGTAGCTTGCCAAAGGTGAAAGAATTTTTGAAATCGGTCCAGTAGTTTCAGAGCCTATTCATTACATACAAACAAACAAACAAATCTTTCCTCTTTATAATATTAGTATAGATATTGCAAATAAACAAAAAATTTGAAACGGACACTCTTCTTCTTTATTTATATCGCAGACAGATGGCTATTGGCTATCTTGTTTTGACAAATTAAGATTGACATGAATAAAACATTGTCATATGAAAAGTTTGCTAATAATTCGAGTGCCTACTTGTTGAGTGTGGTAAAATATTGTAAAACTCAAATTCAAATTTAAGTGCATTACAGATATTTTTCATTCTTAAAAAAAAATTGAGTATTCAAACTTTTTATTTTTTTTTTTAATTTATTTAATAGTGCCAAGCCAGTGCCGCTCCATCCATCATCCACAGACTAAATATGATAATATTTTAGGGTTGAAGGCAGCGGTGCGTAACAATATATTTCTAGACGCAGTTCGTAGTTCTTTTAAATCAGTTAAATATTGATAAATACTAAAACAACGTGCCTTAAGCTTTTATGACATAACTATTATTATTAATATGCCTAAATAAATATTGTAAATAATTTTGTAACTTATATCATTTTTATGAGGCCACACTGCTGCGTGAGGTATCGCTCCAATATCGAAACGATAATGGAACGTTTTCGTTACAATCGAAATGTGTGCATGTAAATAGTAGAATAGCTTTTTTGGTTACAACAGAATGCGGATTGGAAACGAACCGTTATCGAAATGAAATTGGAGGTCTAGCGTTGTGATTTAGCGGAATTGACCCTCAGTTAGCAAGTCTACAGTCAGAAGATAAGTAGGTATGTAGCGATATTTCTTACATTACAGCGAATCACGATTAAATTCAAATAACATTGAAATAGAGAACTAGTATTTTACAAATGTAAAAACAGAATGAAAATATAATACCTTCTTATTCTGTAACTCATCTGTAATTAAAGTTATATATTGTGTTGTGCTTGCCATTATATATTCTTATCACAGAAAAACAATGTACTTAAATATTTTCGAAATTGTATAAAATCAATATTTGTTTGAGATAATTGGATAATACTTTTCAAATCGAACCGTTGTCACCCCTAGGCGTGAAACAATGCTTTCAGAACCATTAATACAACGATGAAACTTAACCCTCACTACATTTCCGTCGCACCCCGCCGCAGAGACGGTAACTGTGCCCATTGTTTTACATCTTTTTATATACAAATCCAATGCAGGTAACGCTAAAGTTATCTCTGTGTACGTATTTTTACAGGGAAATGTATTCAGGGTTCGCGTGCACGAGGCGTAAAATAATAATAAAAATGATTTCGCGTGTCGCTGGTGGGCGGCGGGTTTTGTTCGAGACCGCGGCCGCGCACCGACAACAGACAATGAAAGGCTTTACAACGCCCCTTCTCTGTAGTGACGTCACGAGTCACGTAAAACGTTTTTTTCAATAAAGGATACAATGTTCCCACATCCGTCTTTGGGTTAGCCCACCTCCAGCTTCTATGCCAATGTCAGGGTGATATATAAGTATTAAAATTGTAATATTCTTTTTAATTTAAAATGATACGTTAGTATTAATTCAATTATATATGAAGCCGTGAAGGTGTAAAATGTTTCGAGTTTTGATTCTCTTTATTCCATCTATCGTATATCTCATACCTTCTCGTCGACAATAGTGCAAAATTACATGAAATAGATAAAAAAAAATGTGTTTGTATATTTTAATAAACGTAGACTATGTGACTATTTCGCGATCAAACAAAAAAGAACCATCACAATCGGTTCACTAACTTTTACGATCGATGCTATAGTTGCATTCATAAAAAAAATCGTTCCGAATTGAAAACCTCTCTATTGAGGGGTTCGTTAAAAATATAGGGAGTTGTACGTGTACCTAAATATATCCATATATATATACCATATCCATATCTGTCCAAAAGTTTGTTTAATTAGTGCCTGTCAAGCGAAACGCTCTGTCACCAACAAGCTACGGAACTCCTCGTATAATTCCATTGCGTATAATTGTAAAACAAGCCTCAGTTAAATGGAACTCGACTGAAATTACTGTAATTCACGTTGTTTTGGCATCGCTCATTGTGCAAGATAATAAAGCAATTATTGTGCTAGCTTTTAGTTTGTTTTCAAAACAATATCTTCGTCTGATTTTGAAGCCAAACAATTTTATGATAGAGTGTTTGTCCTAATAACAAAAACAGACCGACTCATAGACCCAAATTAATTCAATGTAAATATGATTACGTTTTTGACAATAAATGTTGGATAATACGACGATATAGAAATTATTCATTTACTAAAAAAAATTGGTTGCCTGTAAAGTCGGTATACGGGCGAAAGTTTTACGTGACAACCATTAGGCGGGCTAACCATGCCCGAGTGGAAGGGACGCGTGCCTCTCACTCGCTCTCATTGTGAGCGCATAACGTGAGCGGAGCGTAACGCAGTTTCTTGAAGTGTCACCCGGCAAACCAATTTATAAGACGTTGTCACGTCAAAATACTAGTGCGTTTTACGTTCGTTTTTATCAGCCTAATAACATCCTAATTTATTACCCTTAAAAAAGAAAACCAACTATCGCGTGGACATTAAAAAAGCGTTAACATGTCATTAAACTCTATGTTATAACGGTTTAAGTTTCTCCTTTTTTACGCTTGGTACCTACAATAGAAACCTCGGAACATGTAAAAGTATTCAGAGCGGTAGCCTGAGTTTTATCGAACAGGCGAGCAGTTTCGGTCCTTTTATTTTACTTTTCAACGTCCAAAGTTCCAACTCTTTTAACGTAATTGAATAAAGGTATTTTCATTTGTTCCCCGATATTCACAGAGCGAGTATTCATAAAATGTACATCCAATTTTTATCCGTCAGACACAAATCGTTAATTCTCAAACGGTTTCGGATCCAATATTTATAAATGTCAGTAATCGTAATTGTTTAAGGAGAAACCCACGGGAATGTCAGCTTGGATAAAACGATCGGACATTTCAATAATCAATCTGGATTCCGATCCTATAATCCGTTGCCATCGCCAAAATAGATGCATCTGTGTACTTCGCTCACATATACTTGATCTAGTTATTTTCTTTAACATTGATGTTCTTAGACCGGATTCACGTTACCGAGTAATGGTTTTGACATTTAAGTTACCTGGCAATGGACATAATTCTAATTATTTTCTGATAAATATACTGTTAATTAGACCTTAATTTTAGGAAGATTGTTTAATATGCTGGGATAGCTATCTTTATTCTTTATCTTGATGAACCAGAAATTTAAAATATATGATCAATGGTAAGCGTAATAAGTTTAAACAATAAAATTATAAGTAAACATATAGATGGAACAAAATGCATTACCCAATTGCATAATATATTATCAGTACCTATATGACTTTTGAAATTAAACAAAGTATCAAACCGTGTTGATCCTTGTACAGACTTTACAACGAAGGCTCTAGTGGGGTATGATCGAGGGATGCAGGCAAATGAAATGTCCGAGCGAGTCATTGAATCAATACCAAGCCACGAGCACCGGCCACTCACTCTCTAACCGCGATATTCAGTGCACCTAGTTCAATGATAAATACTTGCTATTTCATCGTTAATCGAATGCGATCGAGTAGGGTATTAGTTGAAGAGCTCTTAGATCAACCGTACCTAATAGCCTGAGCCAGTAGGTAGTGCAGTTTTTCTGTGTTTTGCACATACCTATAATCTAGCTAGATAACGTAACTAGGGTCTGTGGTCTTTTGGGTATGTAATTGCAACTGGCACATATGACATGACTTAACATGACTATAATAAGACAAGATAAAGTCGATAAAGGCACTTAGTCCTTACCATTATCGTCTACCGATCTGTTCATATGACATAAAAAAATTATAGAATCTATTTTTAGATCTGATAGATCAGTTTAAAGATGGGTAGCTACTAAGTACTAAGTAAGTGGAATATATTAATGTATTCACAAGAATCTTAACTTTAGCTTAAGTTACTTTGGGTACTTTTATTTACGTAGCTGTGGTAGCATGCGGCAACGAGAAATGCATTTAAATTAAATGGAATTCAACTCATATCACGTTGGTATACGAATAAAACGTAAGTAGCAAATATTGCTTTGGAAACCTTACGAATTTGTAGAGCGCGCTCCGAAGTCTTCTGGGCACGGGACTACGGGCACGGAAGGGAATACATTTTTTAATGAAATTTGTTCGTACCGGGGCAGGCGGCAGGTGTCTAATGAAATTTAGATGTGCCCCAATTTGATTTCGAATGACGGACACTAGTTGGCTTACTGCAATAATAATGTTAATTTAATGGTAAAGCTAATTACAAAAAAATAAGCTTCTCTTTTGAGTAGGATAGGATAATCCTTTCTTATTTAGGTAATTCTGGGAGACTTAAGTTAAAAACAAAATGAGGTCGCAGCTGAGGCCTAATCTTAGTGTGATTTGTTTTTTTAAGATGTGACAGCTGCAGTTATTTAATAAAAGGGTAAGGGTGCGTTTCCACCAGAGATGTGCGAGGATGCGTTGCGAGGAATGTGTTTTTAAGAACCAATAGAATCGCTTCATTGAGCTATACTAAGCGAGGCTAGGTCAATGAAGCGATTCTATTGGTTCTTAAAAAACACATTCCTCGCAACGCATCCTCGCACATCTCTGGTGGAAACGCACCCTTAACTTTATACGCGGGGCCGAGACAAAAACATGTGGAATTTTCATGTTTGGGAATAGTTGTGAAAAATAGTTGACGGTTTAGTAAACTACCTACCGAGTGCTATACAAACCCTTTAACCATTTTTCTTGGGCTTGTTTCTCATAAATTGTTGTTGCTGACACATAAATTATAACGAGAGCTCCCCTTCGCCACGTTAGGGTCAATATAAAGTATGCGAATTTTCCTCAAGAGAAAAGTATACCTTACTTACACGCACGCACTAATAAGAATATAAAGGTTCTTAAAAACTAAATATTAAATTTATTTTGGACAGTTTGGCTTATTTCAATTAACTTTTTTAAGTCTAATACCCGTAATACGAAACCGTATCGACTATGTCACCAGACAGATATTAAAATTCCTAAAGCAAATTGCGATTTACATATTAGACCTACTCATTAAAAGTTGGGTGAATTTTCTTAATATATCTGGTACATTAATGTATTTATTATAGTCCAAAAAGGACTTCAACAAAAACAGAAATATCTATCTTTTTGTAGGCAATAAGATAAAAGCCATTTACTTTTCCTTTTTAGGAAATATGAAAGTGAAAATGTCAGACATTTAGCCAATATTGTACAGGTAGGACCTACACAGGCTATGTCAAATAGTTTCAGCGTCTCAGGTCGCAGACCCACTTGGGTTTCAACAGCCTGATCGGAATTCCCCTTGACATAGTTCCATTCTGAAATACCTTTTCGTGAACCTTACATAGGTAAAAGAACCTTTTATCCGTGATTTAAAAACATTTTATTATATATGATAAACCAAGTTACGCTTTTATTTATTCTTACATTACCTTTATAACATGTTATTTTTAATGAAATCTGATGTCTAATTAATTACCTACATCTAATTACCTACAGTAGTATCATGTAGGTTGTATATTTTTATTGCGCTATATACCTATAACTTTAAATAACTGGTTCCAGTTTTGCGAGTCAAAATAAAAAGACAAAGAAGTTTGTTATTTAGGACTGTTCTAATTAAAACCTGTATCAAGGTACTATATTTAGAACCGACCCATTCGGTCATAATCATAATTAAGCAACAAAAAGGTATAATATAAAATCATCAAATGAACGTTCAAACATTTCAAATAAGGGGTACTATAATTTTTATTGAACTCAATTGTATGCCAAAAGGTTCCGTCGGGGCCGAATTATTAAAATTAACCCGTTTTCGAGCTCTCAAAGCATTTCCGTATCCGTAAGTACGTTACGAGTTAAGTCTGAACTGGAAATTGTATGGCGGTTCATTTTATTGTAGGTATTATGTATTTGATTATACAATGACTAATAATCATGAATGTATGCGGATAAGGGCCATTTGAAACCTCATACTAGCAATTATCTAGGGACACGGTAGTGACCCGCCAAAACATTTCACTATTACTTGTAAGTTGATTAAAACAATGTTATTTTTATTTACATAAATTTTAAAACTAGTTGCGCTTCTTGGGATGTCCATATATAATTTTCTTGATGGATGTTTTAATTGTTTTCTTTTATTTATGTATTCTTCTCCATATTAACGACATCGTGGTATGAAAAAACATTCCAATCTGAGGATCTATCACGACGTCAAGGAAGGACAGACAAACAAAATGCAATTTTGTTTTATTTATTGCCTTACTTTAGGTACCAGTTGGAATATTATATTCTTTTTATAAGATTACTATTATTTAAATTCCATGAGTACCTAGTATAATATATAAGCCGGCGTAGTTCTTAATGAACTGAATGCAGATGTCCAGTTCAACTTCTGTTTAAATTAGTATAGTGTAATTAGCGTTAAACTTTGTACTAACTAAAACTAACCCACTTTTGATAGTAGTTAGCAAGTTGAGTACGTTGCAATTAAAACTTTTCAGTCATACCTCATTAATAATCTGACTAGACTGGCTAGGTCTAGTTTGAATCCTAAGCCTTTGTAAAGGACACGCCAAGGGTTATTGAAAGTGTTCGCCCGTAAGAAAGGGTTATATATATATATATCTATACTAATATTATAAAGAGGAAAGATTTGTTTGTTTGTTTGTTTGTTTGTAATGAATAGGCTCCGAAACTACTGGACCGATTTCAAAAATTCTTTCACCTTTGGAAAGCTACATTATCCCCGAGTAACATAGGCTATATTTTATCCCTGTATTCCCACGGGAACGGGAACTACGCGGGTAAAACCGCGGGGAGGCAGCTAGTTAAATATATTTAGCTTAAAATGGCATTGCGAATACTGTGTTAGAAAATAAATATTTCTATAGATACACAAGACAGAATCGTGTAGGTATATCGTGTTCGTGTGTAATACAATTTAAAGTAATTGTTACCTACTAGGGCACTGTATATTTTTTATTAATAATGTCATCAATGAAATTATTTCTTTATTTCGTCGTACTTCTTGATATGACGAGACGCAAAAACGATTAAACAATTCAAGATGTTGCATAGAACATAAAAAAAATCATGATACCTATATGTAACAACCAGGATATTTACTATTATCAAGAACAAATCTCAATACGGTTCAGTAGTCCATTTATGAATAGCAACCAGACAGGTACCCACTCGCTTTTATAAAGCACCTTGTAGCTTTTATCCAAAAGCTCCGTTAATAGGATTAACGTCTGGTGTACAGCGGCGGAAACTGATCTACTATATGTACAGGGTTTGCTAGGTTGGTGAGTTTGCTGAGTAGCACTCTGCCGACTCGATAATGTGCCCTCAATGCTTTCAACTAACACTTGCCCTTCGCTAACACGTGCGGAGTGGAGCTAACATGAGGGAATAGTGAAATTGTTTTATTATTTTTTGTAGAAAATAAAGTATTAAGTATGTAGTAGGTATAATTAAGTATGTATCGCTATTCAGCTACAATATTTAAAGTCTACAAGTAAGAAATAAGTACACGACTATTAATAGTGGAGCTCTTTATTCCATTAAGTAATTTCCATTAAATATATTTAAAAATTACGAAGTAGGTAATTACCATCAAATGTAAATGTACCGTGTCCCTAAAAATATTCAAAACTAATTAGGTCCATAAATTGCTAATTAGTTCTTCAACTATAAATAGCTTTTTAATAATCATATACCTACGAGTTTCATGTCTAATATTAGCCAATAGATGCTAACCCCGCCGTCACGTACTTAGCTCCCAGGTAGGGTGTGTGACCTAGTTCCTAGCCACGCAACTCTACCGGAAAAGTGCAAGGGTCGCCGCTCCTGAATGCACCCGTCGATATTTACCCTATGTACTCTAGGTACCTTTCAAACGTTATAGAGTAGCAACGTTATATGCATTTTATCCAATAACTACGCCGATGGAGCTCAACGCTCCACAGTTTATATATAAAAGCATCTATTAGCTGTAAAAGCTTTTATGCAGATAAAATTGAATGTAATGAAATTTCATGTTTTATGAAAACTATATAGAAAGTTTTTTACCAATTCTATTTTAGCGGTACCAATTTAATTAAATTAATTAATTAATGAAACGACGTCAATATTTTTAATATATTTTAACAAAGGAGAATGTTCTCTACACTATGTTAGTAGTAGTGAAAATCACGAGCAATAATACAATTTTATAACAAATTTATTAACAGAAGTATAAAATTGAACGGACGGAAAGTAACAAAAGGAATCAATATATCCCGTAAGCCTGTAACCCATTAGAGCAATCATTCACACCACCCTTTCACAGTCGGATTATAGGAGATACTCGCGAGTCCGTTGACCATTGTTGTCATTGATGTAGTAAAACAATAGATATGCCATGTGATATATAAAAACGTATCACTTTATATGCCACGGGCGTAACTGCTACGTTGTAGCGAATATGTGTAATCCTGTAGCGTACGCTACGCCGTAGCTCGCTATTACTAAAATTAGTTTGCTATATTTTGTAGTTATATGAAGAAAATGTTGCAATATAGATATAGAATGAGTCAAACAATTTACATTTACACGTAAATCTATTAAATTGAAGTTTTTCCCTTCTAACTTATGTAACACAAAAGATTTTGTTTTTAATCTGCCGACATTATCACAAAAAATATTGTTACGTAAACCCTACCCATAATTCGCAACGGCGTATCTATATAGTCCACACTCCATATTTTCATCGTACGAATCGTGCGTACATATTACAAGCCCTTTATTTCCCGTCGACGCCCTTTTCCAACAGATTATGTAAATACGTGACCGGTAACGCACCGAAAACTCTTTTATAGACCGAATAGTGGGCTATAAATAAGTATATGCTAATATTAGTTTTGTTATCTTCAAATGGAACACTTTATTCATGGAAATAGAGTTAAAGAATATCGTTTATTTCAGTTACGTACAATAAAGTGGATTGATATAAAAAAAATCATTTCTGAGTATTTGGTAACTAATAAAGCTTTTGGACTTATCCATTATCGTTACTGTGAAATTATATCGTTAGAATAAGACATAAAAAGTAAAATTTACATTGTTTTGATAAATCATTTGATATAGGCCAAGAATTTGAATGCATAAACTAACATAGGTACATTAGAAGTTTTAAGCTGTGTTGTATGTAAAACCAAATAATACCTCAAGAATTTTTTATATCCTGGTGTAATTGAAAAAGCTTTTAACAGAAGTCAGGAAGCTGTTTTAAAAGAAATACAGTATATAAGTATAATTAATTACCCATGGCTGTTCTATAAATAAAACATATTCATTCAATTAGTGGTGCACTTAAAGTGTTCCTTTCTTTGTATGTAACCATTAACCTCGAAGACATTAATAAATGCAGGGCATTTATTTAGAGACAGCATTCGGATGTCAGCGCTTAATTAAAATTTCCAATACACTTCCTTATAATTAAAACAAAACAGAATCTCGTTATCAAAAGCAATTATTTGTTTTAATATTTTTGAACGTTTATGGTTTGAAATTGGAAAAGTTTAACAATTACGTTTATCTATAACCTTTTTATCAATTTTCATTCACACGATTAATCAATTGACTGATTCTATTATTTAACAGTGACAACATTTTTTTTTCAAAATACAAACAAGAACAGTTGTACTGAATGACATCAACAAATCGTTTCAATTTACCTCACTATAAACAAAAGCATATCTCATTACACAACACAATATCACGACAATTTTGCGACGAGGCCTGCCTTTGTGTGGGCCAATTTATCCAACCAGAGGCGGCCTTAAACCCGCCTCGAGGCCGCCTCAAGCTCTCCTCAGATTTGGCACAAATGCCCTTTATCTCGCTGATGGACCATTACACAGTGTACAAGGCAACGCTGTTTTTGTTCGCACTGACTTATTGCTAAAGGAAATGCTCACGGACACTTCGCGTGGAAAAACTGCTTCCTTATTCGTAGGAGAGAGTTGTAATAGAACGAAACGTTTTGCTAATGTCTGACTGAATGGCTTTATGCAACAATCAGTACATACTCAGATAAATAAAACGCTGATGCTCAGGGGTTTTTGTGGTTAATACAAAATTATGCCAGGTGATCGCTATGTCTATTAACTACGAAAACGCCGACTTTTATGTTGAAAGTTTATGCTCGGCTGGAGCACTAACATGGCTACATTTTTCATCAAGCACAATATTTCACCCACGTGTGCATAAATATTATCATAATAATTTACAGGAGGCAGCAAAATGCATACTCAGACCTCACCGCAGAATTAGAGAGAATAGATGTTCATTTTTACGACAGTATTATAACCATATATATCATAGTTTAACTTCATTAGGTATATACACATTTAGGTATTCAGTGGTAATACAGAATATTTCAAAACATGTACTTATTCATGAACCCGCTATAACTGCGTCCATTTTAAAGAACTTTTTGTAAATTACGCTACTAGTTCTACACCAACACATTATTACATCTATAATTTCACTATCTATAGATAAAATCAAATTTAGAAACTACTGTGACTAGTTTGTGGTTTATAACGTCTATGTTCTTTAACTCTATGGTGCCTGCTTACCTGGATACCTCGGTACAGGAGTTGTAACTGCTCTATGCTCGGGCACGCTCCGAACACCGTTCAAACTGCTGCTACATTTGCATACACTACTCATCATGTGGACGTGTCCTAAAATATCTACATGGTATACAGAACCTAACATGATTTATAGGACAGGGTAGTTAACCGCCTTCGAATAAGAAGGTGGTTCTATTTTTGACTCTATTCGTTTTTTATTATCGCTCATAGAAATCCCTACAACAGGAGCATAAGCCTCCCCTAACGGTGAGGTGGTCATGTACTACAAATCAATACCTTAGGTATTAGCAGAGTCATAGACAATTTTTTCATACTTTGTAGAATAACTTTTGTTAGAGCCAGTAATTTTTTTTTTCAGTTTTGTCCTACAGATAGCACAAAGGTTTTATTTAAGAGGTTGATTTATGGTTATGTATCTACGTATTTTATTGATCACAGTTACGATAATTATCTACTGTAAATAAAACTTTATACTTAGTTTAAGTAGTTACAGTACCTAGTTATTTTCTCTAGTTTCACCCACAACTTTTCAGAGTGAAATTGCCAATGTATTTCTCTGCCACCTACCCTGTGCAAAAAACGAGGTCAATCCGTGACCGCAGCGACTTAAAGAAAGATAAACCCTTAAGTTATTTTGCGAAGTTAATAACGTATTTAATATCCTATCGTTTTGAAGTTATTTTCACTTCAACTGTGCAAATTGCTATAAATCCAAACAAAAGTTACCTCGTAGCTTTAAGGAAGCAAGAAAAACGTTCACTTTAGCTGCTAATGGTTGTTGATGACTAAATGAGCCTTATTTTACCCTAAAGACTGCGAAAATTGGTTCTTCGCGTATCGACGTAAATAGGGTGCTTTGCAAAAGTGAATCTGTCTAGATTGTTTTGCTGCCACATTACCCCTTAGCTTTGCTTCAAATATTTGTTATACTTTATAGTTGGCTTTAAAACTATTTTATAAAAGTAGTGAGATTCCGTAAGTAAAACGAAACTTTCTTTGATGATGGATAAATGCACCCTTAATGCTGTCTCTTTTCTTCACTAATCAACTATGTGAGAGGTTCGAGCTAAGGCCTTAATGGACCAGTTCGTCGTTAAAGTTCGAATTAGGATATTGACAGCTGGTAGAATCTTGGGCATACAAAAAGCTCTCATAATGTTACATCGTTAGAAATATTTTAGATGAGTTTTTTCTCCTTCATAAAGAGGCTATGAAATTGGCTTAAATATTTTCCAGTCTGGACTTATAAACGCAAAGATACGAGTAACTATAATAGGTGCCTACTATTAGGTACTACTTGATTCAAGACCGCAGATATATTGGAAGCGCTTCGAGTCCCGCTGCACTACCTCAGATTATATTGTTACGAGGATATTATGCAGACCATTCCAGTACTTGGCAGTGGGAAATGGTTTCAGTCACGTAGTTATTCTGTCTCCGCGGGGGCTTCTACGTTTGTTGCATATTTAAAACTACCCTACTTTTTAAAACTAATACTAAAGTCTATTTTCCTTTTATTTCAAGCTGATCGAAATTATTTTTTTATTTATTTTATTTACAATATCACATTAGTCATTAGTTATACTTATAGATAGTTCAAAATTATCTTATGTAATAACATCCTACATGTACGTTTATTGAAATCCGTACAGCCGTGCTTCAGTCAGATGCAACTAAACAGCCAGTTAACATAAATATATTTCTTTATGTTAAATTTACATCTAACTTAATTAAATAAATAAATATTTTGCATTCTTAATTACAAGTAACCATTGTTTACACAGTGTAAGTAAACGTAAACAAGGGCTTAACGTTGAATTATTTAATATCCTGACCTACAAGAGTCCCGAATTTCCCCGAAACGCAATTCTGTACCGCTTTACGACCCCCGGGTGTAAAGGACGCAATTTGGAAGAACAATACTTATACACTAAGCATACTTAGATATATTCGTATTATACGTTTTTTCAATAGAGTTAATGCAATTTTTAAAGTATTTAATGCAAAAGTACTTGCAGCTTCTGCAATCTGGTTGAAGAAAGAACTAGGGCAAGCAAAAACAACCATTATGAAAGTTCAAAGCGTTAACAAAGTTTAACCATTAGGGATCGTTAAAAATATTGTTAGCCGTTATTATAAACGCTGTGCGGGTAGCCATTGAGTCTCTCTTTGATGCCTCCTGGAGCCCCTTTGTAGGCAAAATACGATAATTACACACAAAACCAAGGAAATGCCAAGTAATGAGAAAATATGAATTGTGAAACTTTTGAAACCTTTTGTTAATTGAAACGTATTGGGGTAACATACAATGTAAGCAATCGTTTATTATAGTTATTTTTGTAGGCCTAACATAGCATTATTAATAACCCTTGCGTTAATTATATCAAATAAAAAAAATTGTAATCATATAATAATTTAATGCATATTTACAAAGTAAATAGTTATTTGTTATACAAGAGTGCAAAGTTGCTTTTTAACCGCGTGTTCAATTTTGATGACCGAGCAAGCGAAGGATTCTAAAATTGAATCACGAGCGCAGCGAGTGATTCAAAATTAGAATCCTGAGCGTTAGCGAGGGAATCAAAAGAGCACGAGGTGAAAAATCTTTGCACTCGAGTGCAACACGTAACTTTTCATTCCACCTCAGCGAGGAAATGACTAAATACTTCTCGCGTGATTGTTGAGGGAGAAAGCTCATTTGCGCATTATTAACAGTTTCAGTCAATTCTGTTGGCGTCAAGCAAACTTCCTCGTCGCTAGAATCACTCATTTTAGTTTTTTCACTTGTTTTCAAGTTTCTTGTTTTTAATATAAGGTTTAACAATGACGTGAAAAAATGCCGCGTAAAGAACCGCGTACAGAGCAAATTGAAAAAAGAACACCAAGAAGGTGCCGAGTCTGAGTTTTTAACAAATTAAAAAAAAGTTGTATGATATATTCGGCACCATAGAGGTAGCAGTAATAAGTTTAATGTTTTTTTTAATTCACAAACTTAGTGCACACGATGTTCCAAATTCAATTTACTTTATCCTCTAGAGAATAAAAACGGCTTTTCCACTCAGATATTAAAGATTAAAAATACTCTTTCCGAGATGGTGGGATGAAAAAAATATTATTGAACGCGTTTCATTGACTTCAGAGATAACCAACTTCTTTCATACATAAAAATGCTCCGAAAAGAAAACCTAATTTCTGAAAGTCGGTTAACTATTTAAGCCTGTCTCTCCGTGCACTAAGTTCAATAGATGAAAGTTTTGTCAACAAACGGGTATTGCATTTCAGTGCAATTCTCAGCGCCAGCTATCAGCTTAGATAGCTCTTTGAGGCACTCCATTAACGCGTACATTCAAACCGGATTTCGTTTGAAACAACTCAGTGTGAACTACACGATGGGTTTAGTATCTGATGTACTGTATTACAGTAACAGAGAAGTATTCGAAAAATAATACAGTCGTTATTAAGGGCATGGTAGCCTTATTACAGCATTATTTTTATCTAACATTTTGTTAGGGCTTTATTTATTAAAATAGTTTCATAATATTTATCTAGGTTTTAAGCAATATGACCAATCATAATAGGTACCTACATGTAGTTGTTAAATTTTTTGACGTGACAACGTCTTATAAATTGGTTTGCCGGGTGACACTTCAAGAAACTGCGTTACGCTCCGCTCACGTTACGTGACGTTATGTTTTAAATTGTTACTATTATTTCATCCTTCTTCCTACTATACGAATGAATATTCACATTAAAATTATTTTACCACTCAAAGTCGTTGTCACGTAAAACTTTCGCCCGTATACCGACTTTACAGGCAACCAATTTTTTTACAATTAAATGTAATTTTTTTTTTAATTAACTGAGCTTACGTCTGTCTGGCTTCACACACTTTACTTCATAGGTACCTATGTAAGTTAGTCAACGTCGCACATTTGTCTATATAATACCTACGAACTAAACGTAAATACCAGTAATAATGAAAACTGACTATCTACGTGTAGGTAATCTACTCACATAAAAAGCAATGCACTAACAGTAGGTAAACGCGTAATGCCAGTGCAGTGCAGTGCGAGCGGCTGGACCGTCAAAGAGACCCATAATCGCATTTCAAACTGAAATTTCCTCTTATGTGTACCGCACTTTCAATGTTTACACATGACAGGAAGGTATCTCTATCCACGTTAGAAGTAAATAAAGCTGAGTTCCCCAGTATAAGGTTAAATTTATTGGCAAAAGATATTTGTACCTCTACCATTATGATCGTGACTCTGTACGTTCACCACTTACCTATTAAACATAACATGATAAAGTGTACAAGGTGTAGGTACTTATAAAAAATATCGTGTTCATACGGAGAGGTATCTTATCGAAAAGTTTGCCGAACTCCGTATTATAAATGCTTCAGACGTGAACATAACTTCAGCACATCAAAGATATTTCCTCCCTTGTGCCCCACCAAACTTTACAATGTAGGTACGTAGTACGAAAACTGTCATAAGTTATTAATGCGTTGAATCAGAATGAAACCTTTACCAATTGCAAACAAGTTTTTGAACACTTAGGTACATAATAATAATATAAAATTCAGTAAAAAATATTCAGGTTTACAAAAATAGTATCTGGACTAATTATATGGATATTTACATCCAGACACAGAACAAACATAGGTATACATGCATACAAATATTTGTCCTGGGCGGGATTCACGAGCGGGGTCACTAATCACAAATAGTGTTGCCCAAATTCAGTCTTGGTCTTGCAGTCTTGGTCTTGTTCTTGCGTTTTTGCAAGACCAAGACCAAGAACAAGACCGCTTATTTTTAGCAAGACCAAGACCAAGACTGACCGTGCAAGACTTGAGCAAGAACAAGACTAAGCCTGCAAGACTCTTGCGTCTTGCAGCTAGGACTAAGCGCTATTTCACGGAGTAGTTAGGTGTAACAGTTCGGTGTATAGGTACGCTTAGGAATTCTATGAGACGCAAAAAACTGTATCAAAGAATATGAAAAACTGGACCTATGCGCATTAGGACTAATACCATAAACATACCTACATAGCGAATAAAAAAATATCCATTAAAATCAAACTGAGTGCATGCATAGTTATGTTTTAACCATCGGCACTTTGATAATGCGGCATCAAAGGTTTTGTACTTACTTCTCAAAGAAATTTGCCGCTTTTCGGAAGTACATGGTTATGATACACGTGCGGCGGCTTCTTTTGAAATCATATACAACAATCGTTGCCGCCGCGCCGAAATCACAACATTTGACACTATTTGATTGCCGCCACAGGGCGTAGGTATACTCATGCAAAATAATTTCGAATTTTAAGAGTACCTACAGGTGTTCCAAAGAATAAATAAGTTTCAGAGTGCTTAGAATGAAAATGAATACATTATACTGATCTGTTTTAGCAAATGTAAGCTTATAAATCATAAATGTTTATCAAAAAACAGTTACTTCCATGGAAAACGACATATAGGTCAGTTGATTTTTCGAATTTCTTATCAAATCCTCAGTTATTTATTAATCTGCTTGATCTTTACTATAGCTATGTTAATTCAAGCTCACAATTTTTCAATTCTAATACGTTTTTCTAAGATTTAAAGTAAACTTTAATAAATAGTAATAGACTAATAGGTAATTGCAAGACTTGCAAGACTCTTGCTGCAAGACCAAGACCAAGACCAAGACTGGGAGCGCAAGACCAAGACCAAGACCAGGTGTATTGGCGCAAGACCAAGACCAAGACTGGCTAAGTCTCGTCTTGTTCTTGCATTTGGGCAACACTAATCACAAAGCCAACCGACTTGTCAAAGCATAAGCTCCCACTTGAATTCCTATTATCTGATGTAATGTATTGAAGAATCAGGGTCATAATAGTCTCCTTATACTAAAAATAAATGCTGGCAGCAGACCAGTTATGAAGTGCCTATCGCCTCTTCATAACAGCCTACGATGCAACGGATGTGCAGAGTGATCTTAGACGAAGGTCTATATACAAGAGCTCTCGAAATACTGCATTGCTGATGCGCTTAAGAAAATGGCACGGAATAATTCAATATTTTTCTGATGCATAGCTGCATCAATTTTATAAAAAATACTTACAACCCGCCTCGCCACATGGGTGAAACAAAACACCATCAAATAACAATAAATCTTTATGAATTACACACAAACATTTTTCCTGAATCACTCTAGATAACAGTAATCCGTAGCGTGGTTTAAACGATCTAATCCAGTAGAGTCAGACAAGTAAGTTTTACAACGGAACACATACCTACCCACATTTTATATTCAAATTTTAAAAACACTGAACATTGACTCACCGACTCAGTCCAGTCATGAATAGAAATCTTC
Organism: Thyatira batis; assembly: GCA_905147785.2. Classification (NCBI taxonomy): domain Eukaryota; kingdom Metazoa; phylum Arthropoda; class Insecta; order Lepidoptera; family Drepanidae; genus Thyatira; species Thyatira batis. The sequence goes on along the minus strand of LR990497.1, from coordinate 3,100,901 downwards.
TTATGAACTCTTGGAATCGTTCCATAGAATACCTTGAAATGTATAGATCTCACACTAAAACCATCAAACATTACGAAAAAAACAATAGTTCGGTAGATACATAGGTGTTTCGTCTTACATCTATTATAATTCTTCTCTATGTCGTTTAAAATAGCCACAAATTGTATTGATAAATATAATTCTATGTAAATCCTTATTAAAGTCTTCCCACACCAGACAAATAACTATCAATAAAATAGCTAAGCCAATAACCCTAGTTGCTCCACCCACATAGGTACGTCTATTGAATGAGTCCACGGGGACTCTTTTAGGATCTTTTAGGATATAAGTGTGGGCAACCGAGCGTTATCATTTCCCCTTTTACTCCGCCGCACTCGGTATCACAATCGAATTACAGGGAGCTATCTATTCTACAATGGGCAGGTCACGGGTCAGAACGACCCTTTGTGCCTATACACGGACCTTGACACGCCATTCTCAAGGGTTGTACGTGAGAGGTCGATTTAAACCTTAAGGGGCTGGCGTGATGGCCTTTATTAGGTTTTTAGTGTAAATCTATGACTGGAAGTAGATATAAATGATGCGAAGATGTTCTTAACTCAACTGTCATCTTTAAATTCTGTTCTATTTATTGTAACTTTTGTCTGTTATGTATGTTTGTTTGTTTGAGAAACCAAAGTAATAAAATATTAGTCTTGTAATTTATCATTTACCCTTTTAAGCATTTAAAATAAAAACCAAGGTAGTTTTGCAATATCTTCTTATTAACATGAAAAACATAACTCTCATAAATAATGAATTACATTACATGAGATATTTGAGGTGTCAAAATGTAAAGCGAGAATACATAATTAATTTGGTATTAAAGGTAGTATAGTACGATACAATAAACATGTAATATGACTATTAAATTAGAGGTAAGAAGATCTAAGAAGGTTGCTAAAGCAATAGTATTACATAGAAATTTATTACCTACCTAAAATTATTAAGTAATTCCGTTGCAATGTTTTACAGGACAGAATGCTTTGCTTTGCTATAGAAACCTCTTTAGATCCCAAATGACATGATTGCAACAAATATGAGAGACAAAAATCTAATGAGATTATGATACACTGATTGATTCGAGTAAACACTTCAAATAATTTATTATGTGTGTACAATATTTTCTAATCTATCAGTCGTTCTAACTTAATTTAATAGACAAATTAATAATATAGCGTAACGCCAATCAATGTCAATATACAGCTGGGCTATATGGATGCTGATAAGCAATAATGTGTTAACCCTCATAAACTTGTTTTTGAGAAAATGACGTTTAAAGATAAATAAATAAATAATAAATATCCTGGGACATTTTTCACACACGACCAATCTGATTCCAAACTAAGCATCAAAGTGAGCTTGTGTTATGGTAACCAGATAGCTGATATACTACACATACAACTTTTAAATACATACTTATATAGATATTTACATCCAGACACAGGACAAACGGACATAATTCATGCATACAAATGTTTGTCCTGCTGATTTACGACTTTCTGTATGATATAAATCCATTTTTTATGTACTTTTATGTTTTGGATGACTTGTTAAATGCGCTATGCATTATAAAAATATATCAAAATCTTTGTTTTCGACTTATTGTGTGTTGACACATTATTGCATATCAGCATCCATATGTCATCAAATTCTTAGGTAGAGAACAAATCATAAATCTGACCAATACAATTCGAAGACTGCAAATACATTTATTCAAAATTTATTTTGCGTATCGTCCGCAGATAGTCAAAAATTATAGTTATTAGTGGTAATTATATGGACATCAATATTATGAGTATTTCGAATATATTTAGCTACAAGTACCGTACAGACTTGTCGATTAGTGCAACATTTACCAACACATTATGATAAATGTAACATACACTAGCGAATTTCTCTCACTACCACTCAAATTTTGGATTATTGAATTTGATCACTGTAGTAAACATTTGTTTTAGCCTAGTACATAGTTATTTTTTTTTATTAAGGCCGTTTATGCTTGAGAAACTCACACGTATATCATATTTTAGTCGTCAAAATACAGAGTTAAGTATAGATTTCTGTTACATTTGGTACAGTACAGGATATAATATCAGTCTAACTGACGAAAATAGTATAACTGGTAGTTTATGGAAGAAACGTGCATAGCGTTGGCACCTAATGTACAACAGACACAAAGGAAGTTTGTCTCTTTGAAGTTAGACCTTATGATAGTGGATAGTTTATGGTTAAATCTGTATAATATATCCGTCATTATCTAACGTCGTATGACAAAGAGAGAAAGGTCAATCGTTGAAACTTGATATTATTGTTAGAAGAATAATTTTCTATAGCACAGATCTGTCTTATGCTTTTAAATATTTGTTTTTGTCATAGATTAAGTTCTGTTGCTACGTTAAATTGTTGTTATTATAGTTTAAATGTAAAGGCAATATCAGAGAGGCAAACTAACCACTGTCACAATAATAAAGGCTTGCTCATTCTTGTGGAGGCTAGGCTAATATAGATAAACAATGATGCATTCACTTTGCCTCTGCTCTCTTGGTTTATTCATAGTGTTATGTATAACATTGACACCAAGTGGCAAGCTCATATGCCTTTAACTTAAAAGCATAAGGTATTTTTTTAATATGTTATAGCCCTTTAGCTACCCTCTACGAGAATAAAATGATAGCATGTATGTAGCCGAGATGAGATGATTAAATTTAATATATTATTATAGTATAATTTATTCTAGATACCACATCGAATGCGTTATCAAAAGCTACCTAAGTCCATCATTACTCCAAGTAATCACGGTCAATGTATATTTTATGTGCAACGTTGTAAACAGCATTTCAGAGGATTGTACAGCTTATTTTAAATGTATAACATAATATAAATTGAGCTTTGCCTATATCGCTCGCGTTTGTTAAAAAAACACTAAAGCTTCTAAAATTCTTCGCTTGAACCATCCTCTGAAAATGTTTAGCTCATTATTTGACTCATTAGGCGATTGCGCCCCTATACGTACTTACATACATGTCATAAAATATACATTTTGTATTTATATCAGTCAGAAATTGCCCTGTGACGTGACAGTATTAGATATATAAATATTTATAATAAATTGAGATTGAATTAAATACATTTTCGCCGTGATACTACGCGAGTTCCTTCCCACACGAATCACCAAATTTACCCAGAAACCATCCAGAATTCAGTTTCATAAAAATATCCTAAATGTAGTTTCACTACTGTTCGCTAGTTTGACAAAATATCATTTTGCGAGGGATACTAGCACCTCTTGTCATTCGAAAATACGTATAAAGTCAATGTCATAATGGGAAGAAATCCATGAAACATGTCGATCGATTATACCTACTAATATATTAACGTTCGCGTTGCGGTTCGTAAATCCACATTGCTAAGCACTTTTTGGGCTTCAAGAGTTTTTTATTCCTCAATCCCTTGCTACTTTTGGTAGCCACTCTATCCACCCGGTCAAATTGAATAAGATCAATTCGATTAATCATATGAAAAGTTCATTTTGAACAATGAAGAATAAATTGGTAATATATACAGCGAATACATCGAATAATATCAACAACATAAAATTAAAATAAATTATTCAATAACACGCCTCGACGAGATAACAACAAAATGAGAACTTAGCTATTTACATTTAAATACTTACACTAAATGTAGAATTTATGAATATTATAACTGACTTTATGACTGGATTACTCACTGTGGTCGTCGCATCGACCAAAATCACAAGCGTTACTATAATAAATAGTCACTTTCTTTTCATACGTTTACGTTTGTGGCTCTTGTGATATTATGTGAACTCATTGAACTGCGCTAGAGCCGTCTTCACCCTGAAAATTATACAATTATTTTACTAGTTATTCAAATCAAACAATTATTTATATTCCATACTTGTAAATATCTACGTACAAAATAAAGGCAAAATATGGCGAATAGACAAGACACCGATATGTGATCTATATGATCGATCGGGTATATTAAATTGGAATAAAACTAAATAACATCAACAAAGTGGAATCGAGTTTAGCATTGGATTGGATTTGGAGTATTGGATTTAGTATTTGTAATTGAGTTGAGTTTAGTGTATCGTAGTTAAGATTAGTGTATTGTTATTAAGACTAGTTTAGTATATTGTAGTTAAGATTAGTGTATTGCAAATTGATACGAGTTTAGTGTATTGTTGTTAAGATTTGTGTATTGTAATTGAGTTGAGTTTAGTGTATTGTAGTTAGTATTAGTGTATTGTAATTGAGTTGAGTTTAGTGTATTGAAGTTACGATTAGTGTATTGTAATAGAGTTGAGTTTAGTGTATTAGATGATTTTAGTATGTTGTAGTTAAGATTAGTGTATTGTAATAGAGTTAAGTTTAGTGTATTAGTTGAGTTTAGTGTATTGTTATTAAGACTAGTTTAGTATATTGTAGTTAAGATTAGTGTATTGTTATTAAAACTAGTTTAGTATATTGTAGTTAAGATTAGTGTATTGCAAATTGATACGAGTTTAGTGTATTGTTGTTAAGATTTGTGTATTGTAATTGAGTTGAGTATAGTGTATTGTAGTTAGTATTAGTGTATTGTAATTGAGTTGAGTTTAGTGTATTGTAGTTAAGATTTGTGTATTTTAATTGAGTTGAGTTTAGTGTATTGTAGTTAAGATTAGTGTATTGTAATTGAGTTGAGTTTAGTGTATTGTAGTTAATATTAGTGTATTGTAATTGAGACGAGAGAAGTCTATTGTAGTTAGTATTAGTGTATTGTAATTGAGTTGAGTTTAGTGTATTGTAGTTAAGATTTGTGTATTGTAATTGAGTTGAGTTTAGTGTATTGTAGTTAAGATTAGTGTACTGTAATTGAGTTGCGTTTAGTGTATTGTAGTTAATATTAGTATATTGTAATTGAGTTGAGTTTAGTGTATTGTAGATACGTTTAGTATATTGTAGTAAAGATTAGTGTATTGTAATTGAGTTGAATTTAGTGTTTTGTAGTTAGTATTAGTGTATTGTAATTAAGTTGAGTTTAGTGTATTGTAGTTAAGATTATTGTATTGTTATTAAGACTTTAGTGTACTAGTTGAGTTAAGTGTATTATAATTAAGCGAGTATTATAATTAACTTTAGTTACATAGATAAACTCGAGTACAGATCGCCACATACTTATCATGCAGATGTGCGGCGTCGTGCCTCGCCCTCAACAGCTTGAGAGCGCGAAGCACGCCCAGCTCCGCCAGCCGCGCCTGCCGTCCCCCCGCGCCCGCCTCACCGCGCCACACTAAGTTACCTACCACGAACAACGCCGCTTCTTGGAGCTTGCTTTCCGGGTGTGCCTGGGTAGGAGGGACACTATTAACTAACCTATTGTGACTAGAAATAACTTTTTGATCCTTATTGGAGTTAACATTGATTTAGCGACAAAAATATTCCTTAAAATCCATAAATGAGGGGGGGTCTTCAAGAAAGGAGTAAATAATAGAATATATAGTAGATTTTTACAGGGTCGGCAACGCGTGAGTGACGCAACTAGTGTTGCAAGCGTCCATAGGCTACGGTAACCATTTCCCATCAGGTGGGACTGTATGCATGTATGCCTTTGTGGTACAAAAAAAACTTTTCGATCCTTAGTGGAGTTAAGATTAATTAGGCGATAACATATTCCTCAAAACAGCTGTTTTTTTTTAATCTCTAAATGACAACAGCAATTTACAATTAAGAGTTTATTTACATCATTAACGTTAAGATGCGTAGTCTATGACTTTAAGTGTAGAATTTATTTACAGAGATTATAATTCTATTTGACAGGTACAATGACTTGTACAACTATAATTATGTTACATCGGTATACAATCATCACTCATTACATATCTACCTTCTATTTATGACTTTTATGAATAAGTTCAATACAAAATTGTCTCCTAAAACCAAATTAGAACAGCAAGGTTGACTTACCAAATAGTCGACAAGTTTTCTGAGCACATCCTCATTGGCCATGATCAGGTCTTTAGCTTTTTCACCGTCACCGATGTTCCCCAGGATGCACAGCGCCTGCTCCTTCACCTCGGCCGGGTATGACCCCTCCAGTACCACTATCACAGCCTATATATTACCAAAAATAATAAAATGATTTAATAATGAACAAAATACTTATTATAATTTTCTTATTCTAGTAATACTAATCGATTTTCATCAATACACAAACAATTTATGTAGCATTCCTAGAAATCCGCACCACATTTCAGCTTAGTTTAGAAGCAGTTTAAGTGTGTGCAGATTATAGGAGACTTGACAAGTCAATAAAATAATGGCGCCGCTTATGAAATAGTTTTAATTTTATGCCAGCTGTACCATGTACCTAAACTAAAAAAATTGTAAACGTCGATGTTTTGGTGTTCATATAGAATTTTTCAAAAAACCTTCGCCTTCTTAGTGTCCTCCTATCTTGGTTTTCATTAAAATTAGATCAATAGTTTAGAAATCCTTACAAACAAATTTATATAGATAGAGAGATAATTAAATATATTTTCATAGACAATTGATGAAGATGATACCTGCATAACCTGCGACGAGTAATCAGCCATGATGGCATCAATGTGGTGCCTCGTGGAGAGAAGGTTCCTCAGTAGGCCTAACGTCTTCATGATGACGCGGGTGTCTCCATCGCCGAGTAGTAGGAACATCTGCTCAGTGCCCAGGCACCATAGGATACGCTGCTTCACCTTCTGTTCTGCCTGAAAGTTGGACTAGTAGCTGAGTATATTTGCCTCACCCAACTACTCTGGTTAGTCACAGAGAGAGTTATTATTGACAGAGTAGGGTTGGACCACTTGCTGAGTATTTGGAGTCTTACCAAATAACTCTGGTTAGTTTAGAGAGTTATTATTGACAGAGTAGGGTTGGAGCACTTGCTGAGTATTTGGAGTCTTACCAAATAACTCTGGTTAGTTTAGAGAGTTATTATTGACAGAGTAGGGTTGGAGCACTTGCTGAGTATTTGGAGTCTTACCAAATAACTCTGGTTAGTTTAGAGAGTTATTATTGACAGAGTAGGGTTGGAGCACTTGCTGAGTATTTGGAGTCTTACCAAATAACTCTGGTTAGTTTGGACAGTTAAAATTGAAAGAGAAATGAATTAATCCCAGAGGGGTCAAGTTGGAATGGTTAAGGTGAGTTGATCACCTACTTGCGGCTAACATCAAGATGTTGGCCTTAAATAATTGTGTAAACTAACACTGTTGGTTTTGTGTCTGGGTGTAATCACTATATATTATAAAACAAAGTCGCTTTCTGTTTGTCCCTATGTCTCCTTAAATCTTTAAAACTATGGTTTTTATATACAAGACATGCATAATATGTTAGAGAAAAACTGTCAATTTTGGAGGTTTCTAATGTGATGTATAAGGGTGGGTATAAAGTTAATATTTAACAGTAGTATATTTATAACTCGTCTGGTGACTTTAGTAAACAATCAGAATAAATAAAATCCGACGATATCATCTTGGTATGCATAAAACTTATTCACTCATACCTGAAACGCCATATTCATAAGCGCCCATATTCCGTTCAACCTCAGCGCTGCTTCAGGCCTTTTCGTTAAATTACATAACATTTCTACGGCACCTGAAATTTTCAAAAATCATCATGAGAAAATGGGTACATTTTCTTACCAGTGGTTTTCTCATCATATTTTCTTTCAACAAAACTGCTGTAGAATTAAAAAAATAAATGAAGAATGAGACATGGCAAAAAATATATAAATAAAAATGAACATATGATAAATTTTTCTAATTTGTCTAATTTTGTTGTTTGATTTATATGTATATAATTCACATGTATTTATTAATTTCTTAGCATACACATGTTAATTAATAGGAAAACATTATAATTTTATACATAAAATAAATTAGAGATGAACAATTTCAAAAAAACAGATTGCAAAAAGTAGTTACCTTGATCCAACATCGGTTCTTTAGCAGGTGAGAACTCTAAGAGCAGATTGCATAGAGTTGAAGATCCTACAGTAAGCAGTTCAGTGCCGGGAGATTCGTTCAGAAGCTGCATGAGCGGCCTCCATACTGAGTGGTCCTATGTTGTAATGAAAATTGATCATTTACGAATACACAGTTTATTTGCATTTACATTGTATAAAACACAAAATTTTTGATTAAACTTAAATTAGGACGCATTTTCTGTGTTTTGAGAAATGCGAGTTGAGTTAGCTGTAAGTACCAAAAGTTAGGGTTTCTACAAATTACCTGAAATGTCGTCCGTAATTGTTGCACTGATCTTGAGAGTGAATGTAGACATCTAACTGCTGCTAATCTCACCTGGAATAATCAATGAAGAGTATTTATTTAAAAGTTTTCAAGACTGAATATTTCTTTGTGACTTTCCAAAATGTCTATGCTCCAAGCAAGCTGCCAGTTGTGCGTTTAAATCTCACGACAAATATTTGTATGCATGAATATGTCTGCTTGTTTTGTGTCTTGATGTACATATTTATTCAAGTATGTTTTTAAAAAGTAGTATATCATCTATCTGGTTACAACAACACAAACTCTGTTTAGTTTGGAATCTGATTGGTCATGTGTAAAAAAATTCCTAGGTAATTTTTTTTTCTAGTGGCTCCCAGCAGTTTCACCCACGTTCCCGGGGATCTTCAATTTTCGTTAATTATTTTTTGTGTGAACGAGTAACAAACAACTATACATCTATACCGAAACTTTCGAATTTATAATATTAGCTGGATATAACTTACAGAAGGTTCCGGGTTGGCCATTCCATTGACTATGTGCACCATTAAACCGTGCGTTTCTATGATCCTCTTCCGTATGTCCTCGTCGTTGGCTCCGAGCGAGGCGAAACATTTGAACGCGCCTTGCTTGGCCGCTGCTGAGGGACAGTTGACTATCTCTGCTAGTGAACTCATCAGGTGATTCGATATGGCTGCTAGCCTTTGGAGTGATGTGTCTACCTGGGTAAAAAAATGATATTTTTAAATATTTAGATGAGCTAGTTGCTTAGGCACCCTAGATTAGGATTCATTTGTGTGGATGATCTGTTTATTCTGTATATGTACTTACAAACCTATAAAGGTTTATATAGATGTTATGTTATGTTTTTGAAAAGAGTAATTGCAGAGTTTACTGCCGTCTCTCCTGAGTCAAAGCAACTTTTAGAACCAAGCATTAAGGGACTGTTTATAAGTGCTTGTAAACGGCTATTTGAATAAAAAATATATATTTTTTTGATTTTTATTACCGTTACTTCAAGTTCATATAAAATAATATCCTAGGATATTTTTACCGAGCTATATTTTTACCTATAGCAGTATGGCGCAGAATGAATAACCAAACCTCAATTATTCAATGTACATATCATACAAAATATACTTTTTGTTTACACTACATACATACTAATGTATTACATATAACATAGCATACCTCTGCTAAATAGGCTAATGTCTCAGCGGCTGATGCCCGGATGTCCTCCGGCATCTCCTTAGTGCAGAGTCGCGCGAGACACGGTAGGGCTCCAAACACCACTCTGTTATAACATTAGCACATTAAATAAATAAATAAATAAATATCCTGGGACATTTTTCACACACAGGGCCAATCTGATTCCAAACGCAGAGCTTGTAATATGGTAACTAGATAGCTGATATGTAGTACATAATACATACTTTTATATATAAATTAATTACATCTAGACACAGAGCAAACAGACTTCAGAAGAGAGAGAGACAGAAAGAGAGACAGAGATATTCATGCAAACAAATGTCGGTCCTGGGTGGGATTCGAACCCACGATTAGCGACTTGAAAGTTAGGGTCACTAACCGCCAACCGGTCTATCAAGCGTGCAATTCAATAAACATGCTAATTTACTTTTGAGTGTACTGAACTACGGATTTTATTATTCATGTACGCCCTTGGTGTCCATAGGCTAATGAGAGGAAAACAAACAACAGATAATATTAATGATTTCAAAGAAACAAGTATGATAAACATCACCTCCTATCCACAGGTATTCCATACATAAATTGAGGTTCTAAATAAATATGAAGCTGTGTATGTATTTCTTAACTGAATAAATGATTTTATTTAGTGTTTTTGATTTTGAAACAATATGATAGGACACATCATGACCAATTTTTATTTAGTTTCGTTTTTATTTAATTGGTTTCTTAATGCAAAAAGTTTTAAAAGATCCTTTATAAAAAGGGTTATTTAAAACAATAAACAAACTAGTCATAATTTAGTTCACCTGTTATCATCTGCAGGTAATGCACCCGCTCTGTGGATGAAGGTCAGACACCGCGCGGCACCCATAGCTACCGGCAAAGGCATATCTCGAGAGACCAGTGCTGATAGCAGCTCTGGTATCGTTTTGTCACCGTGTCTAAAAATAAACAACTTCTGGTTACAAATAAGTTTTTTATGATAAGCTCAGTATTAGTTATTAGGTTTCAGAGATTGTAATTGGTTAGTTATACATATCAGGGGGACAAATATTATAAAAAACATTATCATTTGGTTACATATGTATTTTTTGTTTGTCTGTAGTTAGTGATGTATGGTATATTATATCACCTTTAGTTATACAATCACAAAAATATATTATATAAAATTTCCTCATCAATAGGGCAACGGTATTAGCGGCCTTTTAGAAAAGCCATACCTAGCACAAGTAACAAATATAATTACACTACCATATATAAGTAAATACCTTGTATTGAGCGCCACCTGTGCTACATTAGCGTTCTCGAAGCACATGGCGGCGAGGAGGTCTAGTGCGGGCAGTGCCCTCGCGGCTGGGGGGGGTTGCGGGCGAGCTGGGGGTAGGGGAACCGCTGCGGGTGTTGTTGGGGCTGTCGTTGCGGGTGTTTGTACTGGTGCAGGTGTGGGTACGGGTGAGGTTGCACGTGGAGCCAACATGGCGGCCGCACAAGCGCACGCGCCCGCACCGCACAGTGCGTCCTGTTCAGCCCGTGCCCCACACCACAGTGATAACACTCGGACCACACATGCCCGGGCTGTTCCTGACCCTTCGCGGGCTATTTCTGTGTAATTGAGTTAACACTAATATTTATTAAATGCGACAGTATGTATACGTGGAAAGATTATTAATCCAGGGACATTTTTCACACAAGGCCAATCAGATTCCAAACTAAGCAGAGATTGTAATATGGCAACCAGATAGCTGATATACTACATATACTACTCTAAAATACATACTAATATAGATAATAACATCCAGACACAGAACAAACAGACATTTTCATGAATACAAATGTTTGTCCCGGGTGGGATTCGAACCCACGACCGGCGGCTTAATTGGATGTAATTTCAATTAAACTTGGTGCACCAATGTTATCTATTAAGTGTTACCTTGACTTCGTACTGTATTTGTGATTATGAAAGAACAATAAAGAATATTACTATTTATATTATATTAATGGATTTTATTCTGGTTTTACATGTAGGACACTTTTTATCCAAAGAACAATTAAGATAAATGGAATTGGTACAACAAATGCTATGTAGCAGTTAGTTGGTTTACAATACATGACAACCACAATTGTGTATTTTTTATTCATATCTAAATACCTAGTAGGGATTAATCCCACAACAGAAAGCATAGGACTACCCATATCAACTTAACAATAAATATACTATGGCTTCATGTTCCAAAACAAAATTGATATTAAAATTATTTTAGTAATATGGAACACTTAACATTGGGCAATTCATAATTTCATCAAAAAATTTGTTTAAATGTAATATTTCACTGATGTCCAGAATACTTACGGGTTAACCTTGTCAAAAGCCTCATGTCCGCTGGCAGGGCTGATATAGGCGCAGGCGGATGTAGGAACACACTGCGTAGTGCACATAGTCCCGCCTCTGCTAATTTTGTGCCAACAGGTACTGTTTTTAGGAGCTCTACAATTGCTGTGGCCGTACCATGCTCCACTAATGATGTTACATTCTCTGGGGTACCCTTTGCTAATGAACCTGGGGACAAATTACAATGTGAAATTTTGATTACACTTAAACAAAATCAAACTAAAATATTTAAAGTCTCAGGTCCTCTCTTTCTACTCATAAATTAGAAGAGCTTAGCTATAGGTTAGTGCCCCTGACATACAAGCCACCCCATGTGGGTGCGAATCCCACCCAGGACAAACTTTTGTGTGTGAATACCCTGTTTGCCCTGTGTTTGTATGTAAATATCTATATAGGGATGTATTTAAAAGTTGTATATGTGGTATATCAGATTTCTGGTTACAAATGTTGCAATAGAAGAAGTTCTACTTAGTTTGGAATGAGATTGGTTAAGTGCGAAAAAATTTCCCGAGATAACATTGAAAAGAGTAAGTGGGTTATCAATTGTGACAATATGATTGACACCATTCATTGTAATTAACTTTAATAAAACAAACACATATGCCACAACATTTTCTTGCATTTGAGAAACATTATGCCACTTGTATAAGTACTACAAATAGTTTAAGGCATTATTAATTACCTATATAAAAAAAAAACAAATAGTAATCTGATAAGACACAATGATTATTTATTTATTTATTTTCCAACCCAACACGCTAATAAACCAATGACAAGGTAAATGGTAATCTATATTATGATTTTTTAGATTTCACCTCTGACATTATACAAAAGTGTAGATAATGTATGTATCCAGCAACATTTACAGTGTTGTGATAGCTATTTTGTTCTTACATGGTACATGAACTTTGGCCTACAACTACATAAATGTTTATCCAATGATGATGTGATATGACCTTAAATAGGAATAAAAAAAACATACCAATTGTGATAGTAGCTTCCAGCCGTATGTTAGGATCTAAAGTTTCATCAGACATGAGCTGCAGCAGCCTGGGCACAACTCCTTGTTGTATAACAGAACTCTTCTGTCTATTGCTACCGATGACCGAGTTCTTGAGTGTCACCAGAGCATCCATAACCTTCGTTGTATCCGAGGAATATAGCTCGTCGATGTATGAACGTGAGCTTTCGATATCCTATCGGAATAAGTATAGGTTATGTTCTTACAATCAAATTTGTTAAAACATTCTGATAAAAAAAATATTTATATAACTTACCATGAATATTAATTGTTGCATGTTTTTAATTAAGATATACGCAGTAATATAGGTAAAAATAACGCATGAAATTCCTTTCGAGGCCGAATAAACGCTGTCAAATTCACCATACCACACCACCACAGATTACATTACAACATCCATCCACCACAGATAGAATATGGAATAATGAACTTAAAGATAGAGAATCTAAACTACTCGCTTTTGTCATTGTTAAACAACCTAATAAAATCATCGAAAGACCTTAAAGATCAATAAACGAAGAATTCATCACGTAACGTAATTCTTACAGGGGTACATTTATAAAAAGAGTTTTAAAAATAGTTTCATTCGTACATTCATTCTAGATTGACAGCATCAGATAGAACAGCTTTCCAAAGTTTCCAATCCCAAGCAATCATTCACTCATACGATAAACCAAACAAGTTACTTTCTTTCCTTCACACTTTTATTTATCGTATTGAAATGGTGATTTTTGAACGCCTTTAGTAATTGAAATGATATTTCACGTTTAATAAAATTTGAAGATTAATAAACATCATGGCTGATTCTGGTGTTGATACAAGTAATGAGAGCAGCGATAATCCAATTTTCGATCATTCTCAATGTGTGTTGGAGTTCAATCCACCTGCGATACCGATAAATCAAGCTGGCCAACCCATGCCCGTCGATTTCTTGGGCGAACCTCACGACCACATCGGTAAAATCAAGTGCTCTACGAAAGCAAGACACTGTCGTCTCAAATATAGATATGGCGGTACAATTTGTTCGTCGAGGAATCAAAAATTAAGGTTTGCAGCCTCCACAAACAATACAGAACTCGTAGAGAAACTATTGATGTCAGGAGCCGATCCAAACTCTTCTGATGAGCATAAAAGAAGTCCTCTACACTTGGCAGCTTGCAGAGGTTATGTGGAGGTGGTAAGAACTCTCCTTAGACATGGTGCTAACCCCAATATAAAAGACACTTTGGGAAATACACCTCTGCACCTTGCTGCCTGTACTAATCACATACCGGTAGTGATAGAATTGCTTGATGCAGGCACTGATGTAAGTTCACATGATAAAAATGGGCGTAATCCAATACAATTGGCTCAGAGCAAGCTGAAATTGATCCAAATGCGTCCCAGTGGTGCTGGACATTTTGAAGAAACCAGACAACTAATTGGGGAGATATGTATGGTTGTGGAAATGATGTTAAAGTATATGAAGATACAGAAAGCTGATGCTGGAGATCTTGAGTCCGTCCGTGAAAGATTGGGACGTGTCAGCACACGTGAGCAAGTCGACTCTGAAGTACAAAATCTGCTGGATAGCTTAGATTCACTTAAATTGAGATAAAATGTTGACTGCGTTTGATAAAAACATGATTAATTAAGACTGTTGCTAAGATGGTTACTGCCAACAAATTGAGCTCACAATCTGTAAGTTTCTTATTATTTTAGTGTAGTCTCTAAAGGGACAGAGGGAGATGGGTAGACCTTTGATGATTATGTGTCATACTTATTGAGTTGAATAGATATATTTATGAATTGGTAAGATATTATGTATTAAAATGAATAGGTTTAATCATTATGTTTATTATGTAATAAACAAAAATGATTTTTACCTACAAAATTGACCAAAATTCAAATATTTAACTAGGTTGTTTGGCTCTTGTGATTTGTAAAATTTTATAACTTTGAAATTTTAACAATAATTTCATTTACTAGTTCTAAGTGTTTCTTAGGTAATCATAAAACTATTTACAAACTAATATGTAATAAGTTTAAATAATAAAGTTTACTTTGATTTTCAATGTGGTATTTAATTTATGAAAACAAAAAAAGTGTATTAATATGAATTTATTTATTGACAACAGTTTCATAAAATGAATTAACTTATCACAATAATACAATTTTACTAAATTCATCTGATACATTGATATATTAATTTCATTTGAATCATTTAAGTTTAAACCTCAAAAAAAATTGTATATTTACATACAACCTAGGAATGTTGGCCACACAGATTAATTTTAAATTTACAACATGAGAAACTATCATATTATTTTTGGTCACATTTATATAAATAACCCATCACAATAATAAACTAGCAAATGTGTTTGTCTACATGTTGCAAAATAAATTATTTTAAATAAACCTTAATTATAATTGTTGTACAATGTATTGGTGACATACGTAATTATAGCAATAAAATTCCTATAACTTGCAGCCATTTTAAAGGCTGCCACAAACATAACAAACTAATAAGAATTGTGTAGGACCGTACATGCTACCTTATTAAGTAATTTTAAACTTGTGCAAAACTTATAGTTCATGCAATTAATCACTTTTTACAAAATAAAACTGTTATTTTTTCCAGTGATAGTAAATATATACCTATAAACCTGATAATGGTTTTAAATTAAATAAAAATATATTTTTTATTTAGCCTTTATATAAACTGGGGCTGAATGGTATCATTGGAAAAAATGTGGTCGAATTTATTATCACAGAAGACTTCAAAGCAAATCAAATATTTAATCAACAGTAATACTGCTTAAAATAATTAAGTTACCTACATCAACCAAACCCATAAAAATATACCTACTTAAACGAAAATTATATTAAAAGGCAAGTTATTTCTTACAATTAATGGAATTGTCTAACAATTTTAAGTTCAAATATGATAAGAATAGGCAATGTTATGTGATTATACATTACAAACGCATTAGCTATAATTGAAAATGAAATAACAAAAAAAAATTTTTGAAATAAATAAATGCATTATTTTTCGTGTAAATAAATGTAAGATAACAGTGCAAATATAAACTTTTTACATGCAAACGAAAATAATATTTCTGAAATTGTTCCACACTATTAAAAACATTGAAGAGAGCAGAAGATCAAATACAGCAAATGCAACAGTTAAAAAAATAACATATTTTCTTAAATATTGATTGAAGACCATGACATACTAAACATCGTAAGTAGTAATTACCTGCTCCAAGTTGAGCAAAAATATAACAGTCATCTCTCAATTCCCTGACAATAAAATAAGTTAACATTTTTAGTGCGAATATTTGGCACTTTTTCATTGTTTTTTCAAGCCTGACTAGTTGCTATAATATGCATATTTATCTAAGCTTTATTTCATTTATAAAATTATTATCACATTTTTCGTATTAAAAAAACAATTTAATTCAAATTATCATATGACAATTAAAATCAAATCACAACATTCATGGAATGATCAGTAAGATTGCTGTCACAGTAATAAACTATAATGGAGATAGAATCAAACAATTTAGATCAGACACAACCATAATATGTTATTACTATCGTTCCTGGAATCTTCCTTTTATATTGCACTTCTTTTTAACTCCTTACGTACGATTAACGTGACTGAATCACATACAGTAAGTATTCATATCTAATATCGAGTATGTCCTAGATGTTATTTCGAATCTGGTACCAAGAGGTTAACTATGTTTGGAAATATCTCCGCTTGTATCGGTCCATACTCGACGAGCTCACCATCCACCGTCAGGTAACCATTCGAGCCCTCTGGCACTATTCTAAACGCACTGACGGGTATCATCTTCAAATATTCCGTGTTGACGTCCGCGTGCGTACCCTGGCTCACACCGAGAAGGAATGACAGTAACTGGGATCTAGATATTCCAGCTTTAATAATGAGCATCCACATGACTCCATCGGAGAGCTGCGACCGGGGTGCGAACAGGAAGTCTTCCCCGATGAAGGATTGATATGAAACATGAACCATGACGAATTCGCCCTCCTCGTGCACCCAGTGTGTTGGCAAGTGAGACATGAGGGAGGGCAGGTGCGACGCGGGACCGTGCATACACGCGTGCACCGGCGACCGCATCTCCGAGCCACTGCTTGTGACGCTGTGGTACTCCGAACCTCGTGTACTGAAGAATGCACTCCTCCTCGAGTTGACTGAATACCAAGAATCGACGCGTTGATGCTGTTTACCGTTCATGGCGTTCGTAAACACCTCTGAATGTTCGTCGCAGTCAATGAACGCTTCCGCGTCGGGGGAATCGAGCGCTCCATCCTGGCTGACGCTGTGGCTGAGGGTGAGCGGTTGTTTTGGCTTCGGTAGATTGCTCACATCCTTAATTTTCGCGTAACTTACAACACCTTTGTACCTCCGCAAGCCGAGTAGTCTTGCGAGAGCCCACACTGCGAATCTTTGCCCCCCGATCGCTCTCAGCCTTTCACTTTCAATATCGATGTCAGAGAGAAATCCCCAACCGACAGATAAAAAGGAATACATAATCTGTGATCAAAGAAATTAAAACCAATTAGTTGTGTTGTCGAGGAAAATGAGATTACTTCCTTATAAATATTAATTACAAATGTACATATACAGTCGTGACTAAACATCGCTTTATGACTACAATTAGTTGAAGTTTTCCTACATCAATGATGTAACAATAGCAGATCAGCATAATACCGTGGAGAAATAAACTGTATCCGTGAGGCGAGAACACATCGTTTGTCGCGGCGGACGCACTCAATTGGATAGCGTAATACAGCTACATACGTTACACATAATTTACTTTATTCAGATATATAGAATAGATAGCTGGCTCATTTTATTTAACACTACTTAGGACAAGTACTCACTTTGGACTTGGTTTCAATTCTGACTACATCCATTGGTGCGGTTTTTCCTCTTGCTAGTGCCATGGAAAACCCCGTTAAATTCTGTGCTATATACGGCTCACTAAAACAAAAGAAACAATTCTAGTGTACTTCAAGTTAAATAATGGTAATATCATTAAAGAATCCTCGAAACTAATAATATCAAAAAATATCAATGTATGTAGGTATTTATTTACCTAGATGATTTTAAAAATAGAACCGTTTATAATTGCTCGCGTAGAACAATAGGATATGTTCGACCTTAATTTCCTCCATTTTAACATAATAGGATAATCTTACAATATTTAACTACTTCAAAGTATAGACAGCATGACATAAAATATATTCTACCTATACATAGATCTGTAAATGATCAAGTAACTAACCATCGTGTATGTTTTTCAAGAACAACACACATCGCAACCAGATTAAAGATAAATAGTTGATCCGCGCAACTTCGTTAGCGTCACTTGCCCGTTTTTGCAACATTTTTGATTGATGCTCCGTTCCTATTCGTCATAGCGTGATGATATATAGCCTATAGTACTCAACGATAACCAGGCTATCTAACACTAAAATATTTCTTCAAATCGGACCAGTAGTTCCTAAGATGAAGCGCGTTCAAACAAACAAACTCTTCAGCTTTATTTATTAGTATAGAAGTATAAATATAGATAAGTATATAAGAGTATTTATACCTAGATAATATCATAATTAACTAACACGCAGCACGATACTACTCGTAGAATGGGTCAGTATGTAAAACAGCTAGGTCGAATTATCAATGAGCACAGGTTAATAGCTACTCATATATCAGAGCTACGTTCTTATTCAATTGATTTTAATTTACATCAAGAGACGAACAGTACATTATGGACTATTTGACTCTTTGCAAAAATATAAAGAGCTAAGATAATGCTAATGACCATTCATAAACAAAATATAGATATAAGTAGGTATATGTTTATTTATTCATCGGAACATAGAACCTCCTTTCTTTTTTATTTGGTTGAAAATGACTACCATAAACAATCAGCGTCAATTTTTTGATTTAACCTAGCCATAACCTACCTTGTGTAGGTAGGTAAAATTTTATTTACGGTACATAAAGATGTTTGTGAATAAGCACGATGCTCCCATTTAGTTGTTTAAATAAATGTTTTTACAAGGTTGGATTGGATTTGTTATTTTTTTGTCTGCTGTTTTGTCATTCATCATCATCAGCTCATTTACGTCTCCACCGAGGAGCTCGAGCCTCCCCTAACATCGAGGGGGATTTTAGGCCATAGTTTTGTCATTATTAATGTAATTCTCTATGATGAATTCACTCGCAAATACTAACTGATTTTATAATCGCGGTGTCACCCATGTAGTTACCGTTCCTGTAGTAATACAGGGATACAACTAGCGTACGTTACATTTAGGAACATAATGTTGTAATATTTTTCAAATCGGTAAAGTGGTTTAGGTGTAAAAGCATAACAAATAATCTTACATTGACATTTTTAACAATAATTAGGATATTTTTTGTTATACTAATTACAGTACTCAGAGATGTATTTAAAGTCACAGAAAAATACATATATGTAATCAAATCACATCGTCAAGGTCTTCTCTAAGTCATGCAACACAATATTATATTTTAAAAGATTATTTTTAATTACAAAAGCTATTAATTTACATAAATTATGAATTAGTGCCCGCAACTCACTCGGTTTTAAGAACAATTCATGACGTAGGTAGAAGTTTTGTAGAGTGTAATTTAATTATAAATACGTTATGTAGTTATTTTGTTTTAATATTTCGTAAACCTAATTACTATGGCTAGGCTGCCGTCTGTCTGGCACCTAATATTTCCTAGATTTCCTAGAACATACACAATAATGTACCAACAACAGGTAAACAGGTACACAATAGGTAAATTTAACATTAAAAATAAGGTAAAACCGCCGGAGTACGTTGATATGTCGATAATGATGTCCAAAAGCCACATGCGTGAGTTATTATCACGAATAGTTAGGTATTTGATTAATTAATTTTACGACACAATTTGGAATATTTACATTTTATCAGTGGCACTAGATACAGATTAGCTGTTGGTATTACGAAATCCAAGCAGATATAATTTATTTACCTTGTTCAATAGCTGTATGTTGAAATCATATCTATATCTGTCCAAATAATTAATTAATGCATTACCTATCAGGGAACATTTGGATTAATTCAAGCAGGATACTGGTATGAATTCTTAAACAAAAATTGTCGCAGTGTTTCATTCATATTTGAGAGGTTTGGCTATCATTTTCGAATGAAGTTAATTTACATGTGGACTTTCCTCTTAATAAATTAAGAACATCGCTAGATTTGCGGGTTTTTTATGTGACTATCAAGACCTCTCATATGGTAGGTGCTTGACTCGGCGTTTAGTGACCTATAGTTTATTTTTAAACAAGACAAGAACAAGATAGTTTTCTGTCATCTGCCGATCGAACCTACCGATTTGTATATGAGAACTCTGTATAATATGGTAGTATAACGTACATACATATAGCCCGGGTCAATTCCATTATCTGGTTTAACTGTCCCGCGCCGGGTTAACCCTATGCAAAAAGCGATCTCTCACGGCAGGCATAAAGACCGAACAAATAAATTTACATTTACCTATAATATAATACGCAATTAACAGGAAAATAATTGAAAGAAAGATATGCGTCATTAGTATACCTACCTATATATTTTTTTATATTATACCTACCTACCAACTCAAATATCATCTTTAGGTACGTTTTTTTCGCTTCTATGTAAGTAAAAACCAAGTAAGGAGAATTGAAAGAGCACGAACATTGATAAAGAATTATGTACGGCAAAGCAGCAAGGCCACCACACGTGTTTTTAATGTTGATTAAGACTTTTACTAGTTACATGCTTGTTATGGTCATATTTTGTACTTTCATTTTTCAAAACCGCAAAAAGTCATATGAATCGAAGTAATAATAAATGTTGGTTCGATGCGTGTCTTAAGTAACATTATTTATCAATAATATAGAGAGATAAATTCTGTAATACGTTAAGTTATGCTATGATATACCGAAGACTGTTTGATACTAAAAAACCTAATATTTTTAGTAATGCTATATCGTCAATATCAAATGGACTTCATTCATTCGTATAACATAGCCATCATACATGATTGGATTTATCAATTTTTTTACTAAGTATTTATTTTCATCTTTAAATCAATGAAATTAGAGCACAAATTGTGAGTTACGTGTTTATTCTGTTTTTATGATGATATTCTACTAATCCAAACAAACATTGTAAATGCGAAGGTGAGTTGTTTATTTCTTCTCATGCCTAAGCCACTGAACCAATTTAATATTTTATTTCATCAACTGAAAGGTACAATATCAAAGTGTAACATAGGCTTTCCTACGGGAATCACGCAAGGCGAAAGCTAGTAGGTACGTTATCAATGCGAAAGTTTGTATGGTTGTTTGTTACTCTTTACGCCAAAATGGCTGAAGGGATTTGGATGATATTTGGCACAGGGTTAGAATATGTTCTAGAATAACATATAGGCTCCTTCTCCAAGGAAAAGTCGAAGATCCTCAGGAATGAGGGATGTAATACATAATAATAATTCTGTGTGATTTATTTAATAGTAAGCCCTGATTCTCTTGTCTAAAGAAATTTAGTTTAACTACACATTAAATAGTTTAGGCTATTTTAAATGTAGTGAAAAAATAGTACCTATATTTTTCTTGGTATGAAACCAACAATGAAATAAATAATTGAATAGATAAAAGAGCTTGAGATTAGTTATCTAAGATAAACTTGTTAATCTATAGGTATAGTGGGCATGTTGACACTGCATAAATTTATATTTTACACCTGTTAATGTGACAATTCAGGATGGCATGATAACATGGCATGAGAATGATACCCAATAATATTCTTACAACAAATAACCTTCTTTCAAAATATTAAGGTATTATACTTCTGTAGTAGATTAATAGAGGAAAAATAAGAAATGAATAGACATCCTCATAGCTTTGGATTTCATCAGTATTATTACTTAAATAATGAGTTTCTAATTACCTACAGGAAAATATAAGGAAACTCCATTTGAATATTTTGCAAGCGAATGAAAAGCAAGTCATTATTATTATTGAAAGACCAAGTCTCATCACAAGCTTCATGTAATTTGAAAGAATGAGTCTGATTGTGCAAAATGTCCTTGTTTGTCTAGTTTATATTATATAATGATAATTTAGAAACATCTAAACTCAGTGTAAAAAACATCAAGAATAATAACAAACTAAGTCTTTTTTTAACATACATACTCATGTTTACTGGTACTATTTACACACAAATAATTTGAACATGGCTTGAATAAAGATGTGGAAAATATAAAAGAAGTAAGTCAGCCATTCAAAACTAGTTAGTTTAGCAAAGTCATTAAAGGTTGGGTTTATTTGATGATATCACCACACACCATAAAAAACTTGAATACAGTTCTACAAACATATAGAAAAAAATCAATGTGCCTGTAAGCTCAATAATATAAATTAATATTAGTTTTATAGTTATGTAAAAGGATGCCATTTTGCTTCTGTAAAATACCTCTTTTACAAATAATGACAATTCTTTATTACAATTCTATTCAGTAAATTTGTCTTTGAAGTACTATTGTATGATCTTGTCAAGTCAAAGTAATGACATAACAATAACATTTATATGCATGCAGATAATGATAGTACTTACTTGTAAAGGTGACACACACTTCTAGCAAGGCCATTGCCAGATCCACAGGGTATTATGGCAAGTGGGACTTCAAGCAGTGCCTGTTGCCAGTCCAGGCGCTCAAACATCCCATTGAGGATCTCAAACAACACTCCATCTCCACCTACCGCCACTACCCCGCGCCAACCGTAAACATTCCGCGTGCGAACAAATTCACGCGCATATTGAGCATATTTTGTAACATGCAGATCGTAAGGTACTTCGGCCTCTTGTAATAAAGGTGCAACCTTCGTCTGGAATAGCTCCCTACCCTTCCCTGCCCCCGATTTGGGATTTAAAAGTATAAGCAGTTTCTTATCATTCGGCGGAGGTACGTATGTAATCGGTTGACCTGCTATCAAACACTTTATAGTGGTCCTCCACTTTTGCGCTTCTCTGTTGTTATCTTCATATTTATCGAAAGACCTGAAACGCAATGTTATTGTTGTCCTCTCTCTTTTCAAGGTACGTCGGCTTCGTTTTAATATGTAAGCGTAAATGTACAGGTATGCGCTGATGTCGTTTTCGTCGAGATCGCCGCTGTTTTCGTCGACCACTTTGAGTTGCTGGTGACCCACCAGTGAGCTGCACACGCAAGACCCAGCTCCAGGGCGGCGTCTTTTGCTTCTCATACATTTACTACCGATGATATCGCGTAAAAGGATAGTTTGCTCCTTAGAACTGCCATCTGTCTCTTTAGTCAGAGACAGTCCTTTAGATGTGAGACGAACACGAAACACTGAATTCTTCTTAGAAAGAATATAAAAAGTTTCCTCTAGGTACACATGTTCTTTCGAAATTGAATGTTCACCATCGTACGTGTTTGTCACGTCCGTCTCGAGCTTTGTATCCGCCATGACTATTTTTTTAAATAATTTGGTCATTTGATCTGTCAAATATTTCTCTTGTCAAACTCAATCGGAGATTGAACAAGAATGAACATTCGCTTGCTCAAATTCACTTAAGTCAACTTCTACATATCGCCCGCTAAATTAAAATGACTTCGGATCGGACCTTTAATACGTGTATGACGTTATATTACGTTAATTTTATTAATTTCAATATATTATTCACATAAATTCACTTATAAAGAGATATTTTTTTTAGTTGTAGTCATACGTTGTCCACGAAAATTCAGACAATAAATTACCCGTGGGTTGTGCAGTCAGCAGTGGTTTACCGCTTTTAATATTATTAACAGCCTTTAAAAAAAAAATCTGCTGTGCTTTTTTTCTAATATATAAACAAATAGGCAAAAAGACATGTACCCATAGCTTAAGCTTTAGAGCTAATCAAAAGATACAGCCAGTCATGTCACTGTCACGTCTGTCAGTTCTGTCACTCAAGTTCACTCAACTCATGTCACAAAGTCCCTTTCGTTCGTTCGTTTCGTCCAGTTATTTTTTATTTATTTTTGCTTATATTTTATTTACCTGAATAAATGTGATGGATGAGTAAAAAAGGAATACTATCTATTTACAATACAGTGCATTAAATATTGTCAACTTGTTGAACGTGATGTAGAGACAAGTGTGCATCTGACTTCAGTCGCTCTTTTTAACCAAATAAAGTTGATAAACGTGGTAAACTTACCAAAGGTTTTAACTGTGTACGAATTGAATTTTGATGTTTTAATAATACACAATGCCTCATAAAATTTTGGAACTCTACAGTGGCATAGGTGGAATGCACTGTGCGTGGAATGGTATGTTTAAACAAATTTTGTATTTTACAAAGTTTACTACAGCAACACTTCTATCAAACTTACTTCACTCATGGTTTATATTTACCCATTAGGTGTACCATACTGCATATTATTTAATATAATTATTTATGTTATATTGTTGATTACAGCATCAGGTTTACAAGGTGAAATAGTTGCTGCAGTGGATATAAACACAGTGGCCAATCATGTGTATGAACATAACTTTCCTGAAACTAACTTAATATGCAAGAACATACAATCATTGACACCAGAGCAAGTACAAAAATTTGAAGCTAATGTTATACTAATGTCTCCACCATGCCAACCTTTTACAAGAAATGGGAAGTATCTTGATGAAAATGACAGTAGAACCAATTCATTCCTTTACATTATTGGAATACTAGATCAGCTAAATAATATTGAATACATTCTTATGGAAAATGTTAAAGGATTTGAATGCTCCACAGTTAGGAATTTGTTTATTAACAAATTACAAGAATGTAAATTTGAGTATCAAGAGTTTCTGCTTTCCCCTACATCTGTGGGTGTACCAAACTCAAGGTTAAGATACTATTGCATTGCAAGAAGAAGCAAATTGTCTTGGAACTTTAAAAGAAAAGAAGAAATTGTAAGCTAATTATAATTCCATGTATCTAAAGTAATATTGAAACTTAGTAAAGTAATATGTAATTTATAATTAAAGGGTTCTATATGAATTTATTTTATTTCAGATGGAGAGCCTACCTCATAACTATGGTAACCCAAGTTCTCTGGAATTAATAATGGAGGAGAATGTGCCAGAAAAGTTTTTGATACCAGATAAACATCTTAGAAGGGCTAAAGTTTTTGATATTTGTTATAGAGAATCAACAAGATCTTGTTGTTTCACTAAAGCCTACTCACATTACATAGATGGCACTGGATCTGTATATACAGATGCTGATCCTGAAACTGTTAAGAATTGTTACAAAATCGCAAATACTTTTGAAGTAGGCAGTCCAGAATCTGTGGAGATAATGAAACCATTAAAACTAAGGTTCTTTACTCCAAAAGAAGTACTATCAATAATGTCATTTCCAAAAGCTTACAGCTTCCCGGATACAACAACAGTTAGACAATGTTATAGGTTAATTGGGAACAGTGTTAATGTTAAAGTTATCAGTGAACTAATTAAATTATTATTTGATTGATAAATATTTTATTTCATTGCATCAACTATTTGTAATACTGGAAGTTTATATAGCTCCATTGCTAAGTACTTGTCGTGCTCGTCGCTTAGCTCTGTAGTTAAGTACTCTCAGTCTTAACATGACTGCCATTGAGGATACAGCTCCAATCACAAAGGACCATATGGTAAACTTCCAAAATGCTCGCTCTTCCAAATAGGCCACTCTATCACAGCTAAAATAAAAAAAACAAAGTTATAGGGGAGTTATTATGAGACATCACAAATAAATATGTATTAAAAGTACCTTCTTGTAACTGTTTCACCATTTTCACATTTCAATATCTCTTTGAAGCTTGTATGTATACATACACCTATGCTTTTACTTCTGATTTCGAAATCTGTAATTTAGATAAAAAGATAGGTATATAACCTTAGTACCTTTTGGTTACTGATTTTTAATAAAAAAAATTGTGATATGACTAATCTATACTAACCTGAACATGGGTGACATTCATTTATTATTGAGTATGGTTGGTGCATCCAACATGTTGAATTATTCTCAGTGGGGAAGGTTTTATTTTTCATTTTTTGGCTTCCAGATAAGGTCTCTGCTAGTTGGGACTCTAGTATGAGGACTAGAATAGTCAATCTGTAAAGATATGATTATTCAGATTTTAAAAATATTGAATTTGATTAATAATGTTCTAATTCAATTATTTATTATGTCTAATAATAAGGCATTAAAGCTAATAGATGAATACTACTTACATGCCCAGACAAACTGTACCCATGAGCATACATCTTTTTGAACATGTTTCAAACATTTTAAAAAGATACTAGATAAAGCCTTATAAAAATGATGTAATGGAAACCAAATCTAAAACTCGCAGCTCATTATTTCACATAACAAAGTACTTTTTAAAAGTACGAGGCTGTCTTCCAATTCCAATTGTGTCTTGTTTGTTGCAAAAACACTGTACCTCATAGAGACATTGACAAACAAATGAGACAGGCAAGCAGTGTTGCCAACTCTTTATAAACTGAAGTCGCTGGACCCTTTAGTTTAGGGTATATTGTTCTGTTTGTGCGCTAGACTCAATATCTAGAGTCGCCAGAAAAGTCGCGAAATCCATCAACGTGGAGTAAGACAACGAAAGTCGCTATTTCTAGCGACAAAATAGTTAAATCGGCAACATTGCAGACAAGTGACATGCATGACGATTTGTAGCATTGGCAGATGTAATGTGGCATGGCATGTGGCATAATCTATCTATCAAAATTGAAACAACGTTTGTCACACTTCGCACATACACCTAAAAGCTACTTATAAAGTTATTTTGTTTTCATCAGTGTAATCCGAGTTCAACACAATCTCTCTCGTCTTTTGACGATTTTCAGCTTAAAACTGGAACAGAACTATAAATTGATAACTTTTCGCCACTCGCGATCACAATAATACATAATGAATTATTTCAAAATGTTGCCACTCTTGAATAAGAATACCGGTGCATTGCTAGTTGCTATATTTAAAATACCTTTCAAAATTATGAAGGAAGAGGCGCCATGTTTATTGAAATGAAAACGTAAACGGAAAAGAAAGCGGCACTTTTTTTATATAATTCACACTGGAAAGTACGACGTCGGTAATTCACTTTTGCATCCAATAAGAGTTATGTGAGTTAAAACAAATTTGTTTAAACTAATATACCATCTTAAGTAAATATTTGTGACGATGGCTTTGCCAGGCGAAGTTCCAAGATCTTTTTCTCTGTACGTGACCCATGTGGACGCTGAGGGTCCCTTTCTGAAGATAAGTGGCCAACTTGACCAGCAGTCCTCGTTAATGGTGGAAAGTTTATTTGAGGCAGCGCGCGAAAATTTGGAAAAAGGAATAGGTGTTGTGCCTCCGGCAGCTATACACGAAGGCGTTATTTGTGCCGCGAAATACAAAGACGGAACTTATTATAGAGCGAAGATAATAAATGTTACGAATCTCGCGACAGGTCTCGTCGGAGTACACTTCATTGATTACGGTAATAAAGATATTATTTCCCTGAGTACTATTCGCTTCTTGGACAGTTATGACCCTATGTTTCTACAGCTCCGTGGCCAAGCCACAGACTACTACTTGTCCAGTGTTATGAGTGTGTCCGGGCGATGGGAAGAACCAATGCTTTTAAAGCTGCAAAGCTTGCTTTGCTATGTAGAATACCCTGCAACTATTGTAGCTCAAACTCGAACATTACCCATAGTATCAGTACAATTTAAAGGTACTGATCTTTCTTCACATCTTGTTTCAATTCGTTTTGGAGTTGCATTGGCATTAGCTAAGCAAGAAGTTATGATTCTCCAAATGTTTGGTGAAAAGCAGCAAGCTACAAACTGGCAACCAAACTATTTGACCGAAACACCATCTTACATGGAACATGTACCATTTTTAGTTAATCAAAATTTTCCATCAAACCCGGCATCTGCAATGCGCCTTCAACAGAATGTGGCATTGCCATTTAATGGTAGCATACCAGTCACTCCATCTCTCATCAGCCAGAGGTTGCTAGTAAATAAAGCATCTAGAAATCCTGTAAACTTAAGACCACCAGCACGCCAACCACAACATGCTTCAACCTCTTCTACAACTCCGCTCATGGCTACACCACCTACATCACCACAAGTAGTTGTAAACAAACCTGTTTCTCCGAGGAAGTCTACTACATACAAAAGCAGACTTTTGGAAGCAAACTCTCAGCACAAAGTATTTATTTCATTTGCTGAAGAAGGACCAGAACTGTTTGCTGTTCAGCTTGTAACTGATGCAAAGAAATTCCAAGATATGATGGATGAGATAAATAAAAGACCACATAGTAGCCTTGCAGAGCCTCCAATGATTGGTACAGTTTGCCTCGGCCGTATGTCTGGAGACCGCATTATTTGTCGAGCTATTGTAATGAACTTATCTGGATCACAATGCAAGCTCTTCTTTGTGGATTTTGGGGACACAGAGATGGTATCCTACTATGACATATTTGACATTCCTGAAGAATTTGTGAAGCCAAATGTTTTTGCTATGAGATTTTGTCTATCTGGTGTAAAAAAGTTAGAAAAGGGGCCACACTTGAATGAGACCTTCAAACAGCTTGTGAATGGGAAAGTTATGACACTGAAAGTAGTAGCTCCGGAGGGTCCCCCATTGATTCAATATGGTGAACTTTACTTGGACAATAAAAATGTATTGGATTTGCTTTTAGCAAATATGAAAGATAAATTACAGTTTAAATGGATGGGTATGATGCCTTTAGGGACCAAGAAGTCTGTCCTGGTTTCTTATGTGGACAGCTGTATTAAGTTTTATGTTCAGTTGTCTGACAACATAGATGACTTGAATGGAGTTATGGATGCAGTGAAAGCACATTGTGAAAGCAGTTCTTCTCCCGGGGAGTTACCCGTTGGTGCTGCATGCTGTGCACGGTTCCCTGATGACGACAACTGGTATAGAGCCAGGATAAGAGACACTAAGGGCAAAAAGATAGTTGTAGCCTATGTGGACTATGGGAATGAGCAGGAGATAGAAGTCTCAGATCTTAGGACAATCACACCGGATCTCATAAGACTGCCAGCCCAAGCAATGAAGTGTGCATTGAAGGTAGGTTTTACCTGATTATCTTAGTTTAGGCTTAACATAAATATTCAAATTCACAACGAAAATACTTACTTTTCTTAGGGGTTTGAAAACAAATCAGTTGAAACAAAGACATCAAATCAATTGGAAATGCTAGCGCTGGAGAAGACTCTTATGGCCCATATAGTGGGTGTTCTATCAAGTGACACAATGCTGGTATCATTGATTGACGACACTGTAAACCCACCACTTGATGTGGCCAGGAGAATGAACCAGCTCTCGCAACCAAGGAGCTCTCATGAGGTAAGTCACTTCATAACATTTTACACAATATAGGTATGTTATTATTTATTCTTGATAAAACATATTCCTCTGTTTTCTTTTGTGAATGGGTTATCATAAGAGGACTCAGTATCTAGTATTTATAAGTTCACTCTTATGTGATATCACAGTTCCGTACTGGATAATTTTGAATGCAGTAAATAAATAACAAAAATAAACCTCAAAATGTTATCTGTTGTATCATATCAACATGTATATTTTTATCATGATACCAGAATGAGTAGAATGGATTCTAACTTTTAATCATATGCTTTTTGATACATCATCCTTTAAATTAAACACTGTAGTTTTTTTTTAATGTATCCAACATTCCGAATATTATTTAGATTAAGGCAACAACACCAGTCCGCAAGGATGCGCCAGAAAGCTTCAGCTCACCGGAAGGCAGTGTGCCAGATGATGGTAGGAAGAAGAGTTTCCGCCGCGAGAAGAGTTTCAAGGAAGAACGCCGACCGCCCAGAGAAGGCAACGAAGACTTCGCACAAAGAGGTGGCAGTTTCCGCGGAAGGTAAGTTAAAAAAAAAACTAGTAGTAAGAAAGTGTTTGCTTTATAAGAAACTAGTTTCCGTCCCCCGGTTTCCACCTGTTTTCTCAAAAGACCTTCTTTCCAGGGATAAAAAGTAGCCTATCTACTTTCTCAAACTCTAGTCTATTTCAGTACCAAATTAATTAAAATCGGTTCGGCGGTTTAGCCGTGAAAGTCGTAACAGACAGACGGAGTTACTTTCGCATTTATTGTATTAGTAGGGATGCTTATAAAAGAATATTGATACATTTTATTTGTTTATTTTATTTTATAATACTTTTTTTATAGTTTAAAGTAGGTTTTAGTTTGTTATATAGTCTGGTATTACTTATTAGTTTCTGTGAAAGTATGTTGAATAATATTTTCATTTAAAAACAATATCATAAGAAAGTGTTTCTAAAATCTTAATTGACTGGTATTTCTCTTGTACGAATGGTGCGTGATATTCTAAACCTAGACTGCACAATGTTACTAACACGTAATTAGACCTAAAAAGTTGATTGATTAACGAACATTCTGGAAAACTCTAATTAAATTAGAACGATTAGACAATTTCAGACATGCCTATTGCAAAAACATTTAAAATGATTTTTTTAATCAACTACGAAGTAAAGGGATTAGATATTATAATGCAAATAAATATTTACAATGCAGTCTTGATATTGCAGGGCAAAAAACCAGGATAATAAATAGTTTCTCATAGAACACGGGGCGGAAGCAAGTTTTATATATATAGCATCGTTTATTATTCCACCGACTATTAAACAAAGACTGAAATAGACTTGTGAATCGGATGAGATTGATGAAATGTGAAAAACGCTTTAGACACGTGGCATTTCCTCGTACTAAAATAGTCGTATTTTGCTCGTAAGACCTTCGCTATGCATTGATTTTTACCCTAGAATCTAACTGTTTGATCTTGAGTCCAAACAAAGGTGATATTTATTAGATAATCCACTTGAGAAATGGTTTTATAACTGTCATGGATAAGAAAACAACGTGATAAGAAAGACCGTTCTATGCACGCCACACTTCGGTTTCACGTATACTTTTTTATTCTGACAAAAAAAGTAATAATAGAGCCCTGACTCACGGCACCGTCGTATCGACCTTCAATTCGGTTCTTTGAACTCAATCGAGCTTAGTCTAGGTGCGAGTCTGCTTGTAAATTAACAGATATGTATAGGTAATCTAGAGATTATGTTATGGAACCACTATAGTTTTGTTTATTGTGTTGCGTGTGAGGTGTTAACGTCTAGATTTGTGCCGGCAGGGATAACAAAGAGAACTTTGATCGCTCCGGGCCGGGGAGGAACAGCGAGAAGTACGCCGGGAGGCCGGAAAGAGGGGAAAGGTAAGATCGTTTTGTCGGTGAATAGGAAATTCTTTAGACTTTTCGAATAGCGGTTGAAAATTGTACCTTTATGACTATTAGACGCGGAGGCCCAAAGCCGTGGGAGGGTACCGCCGGTCCCGCCGCGGCGCCCCCGCCAGCCGAGCCCGAGTGGGGCGAAGCACCCGCCGCCTCCCCGCCGGCCAGGGGACCCAACAACCGCGACAACAATAGAGATCGAGATAGGTATGTACAACTATTATATGACTAATCATAATCGGGTTAATAAGGAATGATTTTATATATCAGTAGATAAAAATAAGTAAATCAATTATATTAAAGTTTAAATCTAAGTAGGTATATCAATTTATTTATGATAACTATATATATTCTATGATAGCAAATAATTTAAGATTGTCCTCTGATCTGGAAGCTCATACAGAGGACAAAAACAATTTTTGTCTTAGTGTTATTTATAGTTTTAATGTACCGCTCAAACCTAACATTACAACGTTTAAGATTTTACTAACAATATTGGGTTTGTGTGTTGCCTGAATAAATGATTTTTTATTATTATTATATATTTATAGTTTATGTAATTTATTATTGTATCGATCCAACGGTTCGACAGAAGAAAACCTAGGTCGGATCAACACGAAAAACCCGGTCAAAGACCAGGGTGGAAGAACAAGGAGTCGGTCGGTGTGGGGAAAAGGTTGAGGCAGGCGGCCGAGGCTGCCTCGGTGGAGTCCCAGCCGCCGCGGGGCTCCGTGCAGGACCGACTCAAACGGTACCGTCACCTAACACGAGTCTCACGGCTGACACCGCCTTTATGTTGCGCTTGCTGGTTCCAATAATATTAATGCTTTTGTTTTTTTTTTGTATATTGGGCACGATTCGTTTAGGTAACAAATCTATGTACCTACCGGTATTTTTCTGTTTAATGATGTATTTTGAGAATTTAATGTGATAATTTTGTGCTTATTTGTTCATATTAATCAAATAGAAATATGTAGATGTTAATTTGTTTAGCAATGCACAAGAGACTCCACATGCTACGTTTCGTCATTTCATAATGTACTTAAAATGAAGGAGCGCATATAATAGGTTAAAATTATAATCCCAGCTAAAATTAACATATTTCCGTCGGGTAGGTACTTGTGCCGTGAAAGCGTACAAATATCCAGTGTAGTATTTGTTATTATTCAAGTCTAGGCGAATGCGTTGCTTGTTATATCATGCATTGCAATAAATTATACACAAGCGATTTCATTGTCTTAAATGAAATTCGTTTGTAAATCATTTCAGTTATGAACAATCCACTTACGGTTAAAAAACGAAGTTATTATTCCTAATTCTGTAATCACCGTATATTTTATCCTACATTTTGTTTCTTAACCTACATATATACCGACGCTACAGAATACCTAATATAGGTTTCTAGTGTATATTCTTCTATTTATGTCTTCACAATATACAGACAAGATAACTTTCTAACTAACAACGTAATTTGCCGTTGAAGTCAATAAAAAAGATGGTGATGCAATAGAGTATTGAATGTTTGGATCAGCGCCCTCGTTTTCGCGGCCTATTTGCTCTCTGTCACGCTTGGTTCGTTGCAACTGCACGTACACACGACGCAACGCACACGCACATCTACTCGTGTGTACCTACCTACCATCAGAGCCTGCACAACTCTCGATACACGTTGCATTATCTACCTGTCGATAATACTTTTTATTGCATTCCATTGCACCTTGTGCCGTCTTCTGTTTGTATTTATCATTTCAGCACATTCACGATATAATTTCATTTAATATGTTCGTGTTCGTTCCGGTATTCATTATTAGATGCTTGGTGTGGTGTTTACATTGTTACCTCAATAAATAATTTCGGCGTTTTGTTCTAATTTATTTACTCCACTAATGACGCTTTACTTTTCACGTAATCCTTTAACTTTTCACCGCCTCTTACCGTACAAACGGGTGACAATTTAAATTTACTTGCAGAGACAATAAGTACAGCCAGCACGATGACCGGGAAGAGAGAAAGAACGACGACTGGGGCAACAAAACCGCCGGGGAGCCCAACAGGCGCGACAATAGACCCGACTCCCGCCCCGACCGCTGGGAAAACCGCGACAACCGCGGCGATAGACGCGAGAACTGGGGAGACAGAAAAGACAACTGGAAAGAAAAACGGGAATTCCGCGGTGACAGGAACGACGAAGGCTGGAAGGACAAGCGGGAATTCCGGGGCGAGAGAAACGATGACAATTGGAAGGACAAACGCGAATTCCGCGGGGAACGAAGCGACCGGGGCGAGAGAAACGACAGGACTCGAAGTAATTTCACCCCCCGGGAGCGCGCGGAAAGAGCCGAGCGTTCGTTCGGGTCCGACGCCGACAAGCGCTCCGAGCGCAGCTTCCGCTCGCAGGACTCCGGCCGGGACCGCGCCGGCCGCGCCCCTCCATACAAAACGAGAAGCAAGTTCACCGAAGTCCAGTACAAAGAGTTACCCGACCCTATCCCCCTCGAGACGCCGTTCGCGGAGCCGGCCGTCGAACGGGACGCCCAGCACGAGGTCTCCGTCACGTGGATAATATCACCGGAGAGTTTCTACACTCAGATTTTGTCGCACCAACCTAAATTCCTAGAGATGATGCACCAGATACCCGAATTGTATAAGGGTGTGAAGTCTTTCACGGGCAACGTTCCCATCGGTGCGTCGGTTTTGGCCCGCTATCCAGCCGATGGTGTGTTATACAGAGCGACTATAGTTTCCGTTCAGCCGTTTTCTAAATTCATCGTCCGCTATGTAGATTTTGGTAACAAGCAGCTGGTGGATGCCAAAGATATTTGGCAGATGGACAGGCAGCTGATGGAATTGCCTAAAATGGCGGTTCATTGTACTTTAGTGGGGGTGTCTCCGAAAGATGGAGAATGGAAGGCGGACCCTGAAATAGATCTTTGCTTCAACGCGCCCCGATACCAGTGCGTGTTCCAAGACAGTGTAGACGAGCAATACAAGGTGTCTTTATGGAATAACGGTGTCAGCGTCGCCGATATGTTGGTCGAGAAGCAGTTGGCTAATTTATCTGAACACCAGTCGTCTGTTACTTTGAAAGGTAACTATTCTTATTAATACTTTCATGGTTGATAAACTAATTGTTAAAATCAATTTTTGGTGATGATGTTTTGGTCTCAGTTTGGACTAATTTTATTACCGAATCAGTTTACCATCAGAGCAGGTCTAAATATATACTTTGCTAACAAGCTTAAAAATATTTATAACTATATGTTTTTTTATTTTATTTCAGACGAGGCAATAGATTTGACAATAATAGTCGGCCAGCAGATACTATGTAAAGTGACACACGTGGAATCTTTCGAAAAACTGTTCGTGCATCTCGATTTAGACAAGGCTGACCTAGTCGAGAATGCTATCGCTAGCTATGATCCTACAAAGGTGAGACTTTACAATAAATTTTCTTAATATGTACATCTATCTACAATTCCATTATAAACTAGTTAACCCGCGCAACTTTGTTAACGTCACTTGCCCGTTTTTGATAAATGTTTGTTTGATGCTCCGCTCCTACTCGTCGTAGCGTGATGATATATAGCCTTCCTCGATAAACAGCCAATCTAACACTTAAAGATTTTTCCAAATCGGAGCAGTAGTTTATGAGTAGCGGGTTCAAGCAAACAAACAAACTCAAAAATATGAATTTATATGTTTTCAGTTGACACCTCTAAGTGCTGATAGCCTTACGGACGGCATCCATTGCACCTTAAAACGAGATGGTAAAATATTCCGCGCCATTTTGGAAGATGTCTCAGATAGTGCTAAAATCAAAGCAGTTTTACCGGACTATGGAATGTCTGTTACGACCTCATTGGATAACGTAAGTAGCTGCTTTTAAGGTCTCATACCTTATTTTCGAGACCATATGATGTTTGACAATGACAGGAATGACCAGATGTTTGACAATAACAGGAATATGTTTGATTACTATTTGGCGCCTTATATGGTGTTTTGTATTATGATTTGAAGAAACCGATTACAGTTTCTTACATAACTTCTAAGTATTTGGGCGGATATGCTTAATTTAATCCTACTTAATCAAGTATCATATATATCTATCTCACTCCAAAACCTTATTATGAGAAACATATAGGGCAATCATTTTTTTAAAAGCCTCGTAACACAAGTGCATGAGAGTCAACCTGTAAAAGTAACTGTATGATGGAAAATGGAAATACATAAATAAATTATGACCACCCAGTAATACCACAGCAAAAAGGCTTATTTATTGATGACTACAAAAACAATAAACATCTCATACATAATTTTTCTACCTATAATCGAGGAATTGAATATCGTACAACATCTGTTTGACTTTAAACTGTATGTCTTAATCTATTAAGTCTAATTTACTTCCTAGCACATGAATTGATTGCCTGTGTTATTTCAGCTTATGATCTTACCGACGGAACTGAGCGTTTACTATTACCAGTCTCTGGAATGTTGTCTGAACAATTATACTGCAGAATCCAAGACGCTAATGACGCTCGAACAGTTTAAAGAAACTCTCACTGACAAGAAGTTCGTCATTTATATCAACAATGTTGAAGGAATTAGGTAAGCCATTTCATGGCAACTATCATTTTTTTATTGTTTTCTTGAATGTTGTGGATATTAAACAAAGTTAATATTGTAAACTATTTCAAAACTACATAAGTAACTAAATATCCTGAGGCCTTTAGACACACGGCCAGTCTGATTCCAAACTAAGCACAGAGCTTGCGCTATGACCAGATAGCTGTCT
Source organism: Thyatira batis (assembly GCA_905147785.2). Lineage (NCBI taxonomy): Eukaryota > Metazoa > Arthropoda > Insecta > Lepidoptera > Drepanidae > Thyatira > Thyatira batis. The sequence continues at coordinate 3,064,751 of LR990497.1, read as the reverse complement.
TTAACATACATGCTTGTATAGATATTTACATTAAGTAAATTATAATAAAGTATAAGTCACATGTAGAGAAATAATAAAATAATCCTTGTTTTTCCAGTTTGATGTCAACACTATACGACAGCGTAACAGGCGCTAAGATCGCAATATTCGAGCCTGATGAAGGGGCGTATGATGAAGTGGTGCCGCTCTGTATGCGCTCCGTGTTCAATTACAACTTTGGCATGGCGTATTTATCCCACGCGGAGAACCTTAACGAGTTCTATCTGCAGAAAGCAGCAGATACAGACAAGATCGCCAATTTGCTCGATCAACTATACCAGTTTTATGAAGAAGGTTGGTTTTGTGTTATTATTTTAGAATTAATTTAAGGTTTAAAGAACTTTAGCATTATTATTTGGGAAATTACATAGACTATTAAAAATATTAAATTACATAAATATTGGGAGGAAGTTTTCATAACAGCATGTATAGAATTTATTTTAAAAGCTAAATTCTAAAATTTTCAGGTCAGCCAGAAGCTCTAACAAATTACGAAGTGGACGGTCTGTGTGCTGCCAAGTCTACTGACGGCAATTGGTACCGAGCTACCATTATCAGTGTCGAAGAAACCGATGTCAAAGTTCAGTTCCCAGATTATGGAAACACAGAAGTTCTTCCTAAAGAGTCACTCAAAAAACTTGACGCCAAATTCTATGAACCTTGTGCGTTGGCGTTAGTCGCTGGAATGGGACTTGTGGCATTACAAGATGATACCCTCACCAAACTGACTGAATGGACCTCTGAAAAAGAAGTTCAAGTTACATTAGCTTTCGGCTCCGATGGGTGGCTAGCGAGCCTACATTTAGATGGTGTTGATCTTGCTATGAAATTAGTCAACGAAAAGTTGGCCACACCTCAAATTATTTCGAATGAAGAACCAAAACAAGAACCAGCAACAGAAGAACCGATTTCTCTTCCGGCGGGCTGCAACCAAGTCTACATCAGTCACATTGACTCGCCCGGACATTTCTGGCTACAGATGCTGGACAAAGTAGATAAGATTGATGAAATCCAAGCACAACTCCAAACGAATGCCGAATCATATGAAAACGTAGAAAACAGAGATATGGGTACCTTGTGTATCGCGAAATATTTGGCAGACGATCAATGGTATCGAGCTGAAATTCTGGACTCGGATGCCGATATCACAACTGTCCGCTTTATCGACTATGGCAATACGGACGTATTGGATAATCAGCCCGGTTTGATAAAGATAATACCTGATAATTTGAAAGACGTTGAACGTTACGCGATCAAAGCTAGTGTGAACGCCGTACCAACAGGCACGGGTCAGTGGTCGGAACCGGCTTCTGACTACTTCACACAACTAGTTGGCGATCTGTCCGCGCCAGTCGATGCTCTTGTTGTCCTGAAAGATGTCACCACCTACGTTGATATCTATGTAAACGGGCAGAATCTGACAGATAAGTTAGTGGCGGAAGGTCACGCTACGAGATCCGAAGAGAACGATTGTGGAGATCTACCATCCTGTTTCGCGAGTCACGTTAACTCACCCTCTGAGTTTTGGATTCAGTTGGAAACCGCCGCTCCGGAACTACAAGCCATGGAAGCTGCAATGGTCGATGCTGAAAACTTCCCTGAACTCGTTGAAAAAGAAGAAGGGGTTATTTGCGCCGCCAAATATCCAGAAGACGGTGCCTGGTATAGAGCCCAAGTCATCGTCGATGGCTCCGAGGGTACAGAAGTTCTGTTTATGGACTATGGCAATGCTTCGATTGCTAACGAATTACGTAATCTTCCAGACGAACTTAAAGTCAAGCCCGCTTTATCGAGAAAATGCGCGTTACAAAAACCCAGAGATATAAAATCCTGGTCCCGGAAATCTGAAATTAAATTCAACGAACTCGCTGCCGAAGGCGCTACTATTTTTAATGTTCAGTTTATCGCTTCTGGAGATATATCTATTGTGGAATTGTACCTTGAAGGCAAATCTGTGACCGAGGAACTTGTAGGGCTATGTGAAGAAGTCCCGGCTACCGAAAGGCCCACACCTGTCGGTCAAGATTTGCATAGCAATGGTAGAATCTGCTACGTCAATACTTGGGACGAGTTTTATGTTCATTTGGACGATTCTGCACCAGAACTCGACAAAGTAACCGATAAATTGAATGAAGCTCCAGAATTCGATGCAGTTTCAGAATTAAAAGTAGGCGCACTATGCGCTGCATTTTGGGCCGAGGATGAGAAATGGTACAGAGCAAAAATTTTAGAATTTTGTGATGTTGGATATCATGTTCAGTTCATAGATTATGGGAATAAAGCCAAATGTGAAGAATTCAGGCAACTACCTGAAGATTTGACTATAATCGAAGCTGCAGCCAAGTGTTGCCGTTTGGCTGGTTTGACTGAAGACACAAATGATATTGCTAAGAATAAATTAGATGATCTTGCTTTAGAAGACACTACATTCCAAATCGAGTTTCTAGACAGCACAAAGGAACCAATACTTGTAAAACTAATATTAAACAACAATGATCTTCTTAATATATTAAACTCAGAAAAAGTAGTTAGTCCCGAAATGAAAACGCAAGATAACTTAGTCGAAGACACTGCTATTATAGATAGTGCGGAAAGTAATGATGTAAAAGTGGCCTTATCAGAATCTAATAATATTATTGACAATGTGCAGTCAGTTGAGAGTGGTGTGAAAGATACGTTGCTGGCTACAGAAGATGAAAAGGTTGTTCTACCAGTGACAGAAGATAAAAATGATGTGATATCAGCAGCAGAAGCTGAAAAGGTTGTGTTACCGGCGTCAGAGGTTGAAAAAGTGCTACCGCCCACAGAAGCTAAAGATGAAGCGTTAATGGCCACGGACTCTGAAAAAGACTCCATACCTGCTGCAGCTGCTATTATAAATATTGTTAATGTTGAGAAAGAAGAGTTATCTAGTGATATTGTTAAAGATGAGAGACAAGTGTCATCTACGACTAATGATGTTGTTGATGTGAATAAAATAGAGTCTAATCAAAAAGGTATTAATGAAGTTGAAGAATTAGACGCTGAACTTAATACCTCACAACCTGATCTCAATGAAAGTACCAGCAGCAATCACACAGTTATAGAATGTAATAAATCACTGAATGACGATTTAACCGATGATATTCCCTCTACACTTGAAAAAGAGGACTCCGTAGAAACTCTGGAAAATTCAAATGTCACAACTGCTGAACGAGACGAATCTAAAGAATCTATTAATACAGACACAGGTTATACAAGCTGTGGTGATGATGATAAATCTGTTAAGGATTTAGATTCGCCGAAAATAGCATCAACACCGGCATCAAAAACTGCATCTAATGATAAAGAAACCGAGGCAAAAGACATATCGCTTAAAGAAGATGCCGAAAATGTTATTACATCAACGAAAGACCCAGAGAAAGAAACGGCTTAGCGGGATTTGTGATTTTACATACCGTGTGTAATATTATATCGTTATAAAATCACGTCTGGACTATTTCATAGCAATAACTTATGATGAATCTTAAATCTAGATGCCTTCTAGTGCTTATCTTATAGTTTTTTTTTTACTTTTGAACATCGGAAACGTGTATGTTAAAGTTTTACCGTTTGTCTGTTTATACTTTGTATAAAAAATGTTGTTAGCAACTATTGCTATTAAGATGAAAAGATGTTATGTGACAAGGTTGTTAAAGTATATTTTTCCTGTATGTTGATTCATGTGAATTTTATTTGGTTTTCTTTTTTTTGTGTCTAGTGTATTTTTTTTACTTACAAAACTAGAGTGAAGTTGAGCTGTTAAAAGACAATTTTCAGAGTTTCATAGCAATTTGACTTGGGAACCTTTTATTTGTATTAATTTCTTGAAAAATACGTAACACCTGGTAAAGTTCCTTTGTACCCGATAAAATGTGAATAAATAAAACAGGTACTGTTAAAAGTCAATAATTGTATTGCATTCTACAATCATTAATAATATGCATCAACATCATTATAATTTATAAAACATCGTAAAAAAAAATACTCAATATTATGTAATGTTAAGGTTTATCTGTTGATTTTAATAAACATTTGTTGCAAAGGATATAGGTTTATCAACATTATCTAGAACTTAATTCAGCCCATATTACGTGAATTTCTTCAAGATTGAATTGACCGAACTCATTTTTGATACCTGAATGTCCGTAATATATTCGGTATTATAAAATGGTTTTGCTTCACACTTAGAAATAAAGCTCTGTATAAAGAACATTTTCTATTATTTTTTTATACCACGACGGTGGAAAACAGGCATGCGGCCCACCTGATTATTAATCTCAGTAGGTACCTCATCTTCTGTCTGGCTGTCGTGTAGAGTTGGGTAACGAGGGAATACTTTTAGAGCGTGGCCGCAGATTGGAAATGCTAAGAATATTTTTATTCTAATGTAAATAATCCTTAATACTTTTCATCTATATAACAAATGCTTGCGTATTTGTGAGAGCCACAAACACCGAACTAGCCACAACTAGCTCACATTATTGTTTGAGTATCGTATTTTATTGGATTAAGTATCTACTTCAAGTCTTCTCAGAGCTTGTATCACTGCGACCTATAGGTCTATTGTATTTTATACCTTTTAGTACGAAACCCAAAGACGAAATAATTAAACGAATAATTTGTTGAACTATATTTTATTCAACATTGACAAAATATCGTACAAAAATAAATGCATATTAGAAAAACATCTGTACAATGTTATGGTATGAGGTCTAGTCATCGGTATGGAAAAATTAATTTCTTTATATACAAATGTCCATCACTAAGCATGATCCATCCAAAGAATATTGAATTACCAAATGTCATTTCATGATACTTATGCTTTCGAAACAATTTACAATAAATATTATTTTCGAATTCATTTTCGATGGATCAGCTTGCATGCAATATAATCTATTATAAACAAATTCAATCTTACAAACTATTTTATAAGTCCTATTATGCCGATATCTTTTAGATCGTCTTTCTTTTCTAATATAAGTCCTTTTTCATTGGCGAGATGAAGAACTGAGAGTAAGGCTAGCGGCACACTGAGCGACTCTCGCATATTCTGCGACAGTTTATTCGGCAGTCGCGAATAAATCGAGAAGAAAGTTGTTTGAGATACGTCTTCTTTCTCCCCTTCTGGAGTATTCTCTGTGAGCATTTTCCATGTACAATGTTTCAATTGTTTCATGTCCACTTTTTTGGCCCTCATTGCGTATGGTATGAAGATTTTCGCGACCTGGAACATTCATAACATTTTAAATAAGTATTGTAAGCAAGTGAAAGTGTTTTGTAGAAATCTAGTACTAATTACACAGTTTTAGGTGATGACTATGCCCTGTAAATGTAGAGCATTTGTCTATACAGTGCGTGTGTCGGCAAGTTTAATCATTACTAAGTCTTATTTTATTAAACAATACCTTTGTTGGTGGTTCAAGCATGTCGCCAAAATCTACAGGTTCTGCGGCTTTCACTTGGTCGTGTAACTCTCCCGCGGCCGTTGCATCCTCGTTACCCCATTCGTCGGCATCCTGAAATGCAGATGAATAATAACACATTAGAAAACCAAACAAGCGACACTGGCTAGAAGGGTTTGATTGCCTTTACCTTGCGATTAAAGCGTGTTTTCCTAAAATTATCTCTATTCTAGTCCTTGAACACCATGCAACTAGGCTTCTCGATACAACAAAATCCTACTAATATTATAAATGGGAAAGTTTGTTAGTATATCGGTCTATACTTAGTATATAGACTAACTATTAGCTAGCGTTAGGTATAAAGTTAGTCTTATATAGTGTATGGATGTTTGTTACTCTTTCACGCAAAAACTACTTGACGGACTTGGCTGAAATTTGGAAGTCAGATATTTTATAACCTGAACACACAGGCTACTTTTATCCCGGGAAAATTGATGATCCCGGGTGAAACCGCGGGAAGCCACTAGTATAATAGTCAATTACCGGCACATTATTAGGACAGTAGGAGGCGTCGTTCTCATTATTATAGTCGTAGTCGTGTGCGGCGTCTACGGTGAGCGGCTCCGGGTCGGGCAGCTTGGCGGACAGCTCGCGCCTGCTCTCCAGGTCCCGCTTGCGGACCAACATCACGTTGTGGCGCAGGAACAACTTGCGGAATTGGGACTCGTCTAGACCTCTGGAATGAAAATCGGATATGAGACATTAAAATGTTGTAGGTCTTGATAGCTATCACGAAGTAGCTGACTAGCATCGAGCATGTAACCAATAGAGTAGCAATAGTGAGCCATTTGTTTAGCAACGCATCAATGATTTGTCACGTATAACTAACAAGCCACGCTCGAACTAAAACAGTACCCGACCAATAAGACACCTGTGTGTACGTCTAGTGCAACACTTGACCTTGATTCGGCCAATTAGAACACAGGGGCCGGCACAGCGTTTTGGCGTATTTTGTTTTCTAAAAAAACTGTTAACAGTTCTACTCTATTGGTTACATGCTCGATGCTGACTAGCGACGTAACAGTACCGATATACCGGCACAATGTACTTACTTAAAGTATATTATAATGTTCAAAATGATTTACGTTAAGAGTACTGACTTGAAATATCAGATTAAATCTAATAGATCAACAGTAACTAGCTAACTGTGGGCACGTTAAAAATTATGAAAGCGAAGCCAATTTTGGACAACTTTGTCGTACTTTCACTTCTCATGCTAACAGCGTACATATTATAGTTTAATAAAATAAAAAAATGTGTATGATACACAAAATTAATCATTGGCTATTTTCTAGATAAAGGTTGTGAAGCCACTTTATTATTTAACTGTAATATAGTTTTATGGATTATATGTTAATTACAGAAAATAATTTCACAATACAATGTAGATAGTGCCAATAATATGGAGAAGTTTTTACCTATCAATGGGTGTTTTAAAATTGGTCTCGTTCCACGTGTGTCCTGTAGCCAATGTCTTCCTGCTGATCATGATCTTGGCTGGCTGTGTGGGTTCATACTCTCCGCAGGGTTCACTCCTACAGTCGAAAGTCATGCCGGCTCCGAGAAAGTCTAATTGGCGTTTCGTCCGCGCCGGCTTCCTGCCTTCCACTACTATACGGCCGGCCGTAGATTGTGTGCGCTCAGACATCTTTGATGCTGTGGATGAGAGTAAAGATTATGGGCAAGTATTTCTAGGTACTAAATATAGTGATATAGTGAGAGAGATATTGACGAATAGTCTTTTTTCACGAATCGTTATTTTTATTTTTATGGGCGGCTATACATTTTAATTGACGGATACGTCTTAAATGATGGTTCGTCTTATTTCAAAAATCATCAGTTTTAATTCACGAATCGTTATGACGGATCGGTCGGGACGATTAGTCATATTTACATCCATAATCCATCGTGTTGGATAGTTCGTCCAAGACTGAAGTCTGAACATCTATTATGGTAGGGGAGGCCACGATGCTAAATGGGGATTTACTCGAACGTCGTGGAGACCTATTGGATTTTGAAGATCAGATGATAGGAAGAAAAAAAGGTTACATGATGTATACCCTTTTAGCGATGGGCCAAGCGTCTATGAGCTTGCAAAGATGTAAAAAAAAATTGTTACATGGACATAGTCGAGCGCGTCAGATATTGATACTGTTTATACCCCTTGTAACTCTGATGACAGAACAATGTTAATCTGCCAGTTCGCATGATGGGGCCGGCCGTACAGATGGATTAAAAATGGTAAAAAAAAAATACTCGAGCGCGTCAGATGTTTACAGGGGATATTAAGTGAGCCTAAAGGAAGCTCAGCTCCAAAAGACTGACGATTCGGACGAGACGTAAGCTCGGGACGGCTTTTGAAAATGCAACAAAAAATCGCCATCTGGAAATACTCGAGCGCGTCAGATTTTTATACAGGTGGATCAGCATGATACCCTGGTCGTGCTGATCCCATAATCTGACGAATATATAGATGGGATTTCTTAATCTGAATATTGGATGTGATAAATAAAATTTATAGCATGTATGTATGTATGTACATAAAAATAAGCTAAAAATCTTTGAAAGCTCATAGACGCTTAGCCACCGCTAAAAGGATCATGTAACCTTTTTTTCTTGCTATCATCTGATCTTCAAAATCCAATAGGTCTCCACGACGCTCGAGGAAATCTCCATTTAGCATTGTGGCCTCCCTTACCATAAGCCACCAATGCGCGGGTCCGGCCCACGCGGCAACTATACCGGAGCAGTGAATAATGTCCCAGGATATATAGTGTAGGCGGTACCCCTGTTGTTCTTAAGCCGCCAATGCGTGGCCCTTCCCCCCCAGGCAGCTACTTTAGCGGTGCAGTAGGAGTACTCGAGGTGCGTGTCGGGTCCGTATTATTTATACAACATCGTGTAGATTACCATGTTACCTCTATTGTTCTTCGCAGGCCCCGCCCACGCAACCACATTGCCGGCGCAGTGAAAAATGTCCTAGGATATATAGTGTAGGTGTACCTCTATTGTTCTTGAGCCGCCAGTGCGCCGGCCCCGCCCAGGCGGTGACGATGGCGGCGCAGTAGGAGTACTCGAGGCGCGAGTCGGCGGCGGCGGCGGGGCGCATGTCGGTGAGGCGCGCGGGCGCGGGGCAGGCCGCCTCCTCCTCGCTCTCCGCTCTCCATACCATATAGTGTAGGGTAGTGTAGAGTAGTGTAGTGTAGGGGGGTACCTCTATTGTTCTTGAGCCGCCAGTGCGCCGGCCCCGCCCAGGCGGTGACGATGGCGGCGCAGTAGGAGTACTCGAGGCGCGAGTCGGCGGCGGCGGCGGGGCGCATGTCGGTGAGGCGCGCGGGCGCGGGGCAGGCCGCGCGCGCCGCACACGCCGCCACGGCCACCGCCACGTCCGCCTCCTCCTCGCTCTCCATACCGCCCAGGGGCTCCTCGTCTGAAACGTTCCAAAATTAGACATAGTTTCTGAAAAACGTTCCAACCATTTATTTATCTGAAAAATTGTATCTATATACATAAAACAAAGTCCCCAACGTTTCTGCCTGAATGCGATAAACACAAAAACTACTAAACTGATTTTCATGCGGTTTTCACCAAATTACGGAGTTTTATTAAAGATGGGCTTGCATTTGGTCTCTGACCAGTCCATACCAGACGCTGCCGAAACCTAGGATGGAGCATGCTTGCCCAGAAGAAACCTATTCACCCTAGCTTAAAGCTTTAAGATTGTAGGCGTCGGGAAAGACAGACGCCGGAAGCAAATTCCGCTCCCTCGCTGTCCGCATTATAAATGTGGAAGCGAACCGATGTGTCCGTATGTTCGGTATGTCGACAATGTATGGGTGGAAATTATCCCGGCGTCTTGTGGTTCGGTGTAAAAAGGGGATGGTGGAATTCGATCGAATAGTTCCTGCGCACACTTTTCGAAATATATCCTGTAGAAAACCGATAAGCAAGCGACCTTTCGCCGATGGTCTAGGCTCGTGAGCTTTGCTTTAGTACGCGACGATTTATTGAGTCAAGGGCGTCAAGCTGGTACTTGGTAGATCCATCCCAAAGGTGGCAGCAGTACTCCATGCATGATCGGACTTGTGCTTTATAAAGAAGGAGCAATTGTCCTGGCGTGAAGTACCGCCTAACCTTAGAGAGGATATACAGCTTTCTGGCAGCGGTTTTAACTTTTGACTCAATAGAACAGCCAAAGTTTATTTTGGCTGTTAAGATCATGCCGAGGAGATCAAGCCGATCACAGACAGGCAAAGATACATTTTGGAAAGTAGGAGTCTGATGAAAAGCACTCCGTTTTGCGGTGAATAGACACGCCTGCGTTTTGGTAGCATTAAATGTGACCAGGCCCCAATCGGCGACTGCCTGTGGTCACATTCAAACGCTCTACCATGGCCTCACGCAACAACCGGATCTCGTCACTGGTGGCTCGCGCACTGGAGATGTATCTCTCCAGAACTGTGCTGTCATCTGCATACCCAAAGATGCCAGGCTTCAGCAGGTCGTACGCAGCGAAAGCTCACAAAAGGAAATAAAAACTCCCAATTTTGAAACATTCTTCATTGGTGCTCCGCTCCTATTAGTCGTAGCGTGATGATATAGCCTATAGCCTTCCTCGATAAATGGACTAACTAACACCGAAAGATTTTTTTAAATCGGACCAGTATATCCTGAGATGAGCGCGTTAAAGCAAACAAACAAACTCTACCGCTTTATAATATTAGTATAGATTTCATTACATGACACTTGGGATATTGGTAGGGGAGGCCACGATGCTAAATGGGGATTTGCTCGAGCGTCGTGGAGACCTATTGGATTTTGAAGATCAGATGATAGGAAGAAAAAAAGGTTATATGATGTATACCCTTTTAGCGGTGGGGCAAGCGTCTACGAGCTTGCAAAGATGTAAAAAAAAATTGTTACATGGACATAGTCGAGCGCGTCAAATATTGATACTGTATACACCCCTTGTAACTCTGATGACACAAGAATGTTAATCTGCCAGTTTGCATGGTGGGGCCGGCCGTGCGGATGGAAAAATGGTAAAAAAATAATATGCTCGAGCGCGTCAGATATTTACAGGGGATGTTAAGTGAGCCTAAACGAAGCTCAGATCCAAAAAACTGACGATTCGGACTCGACGCAAGCTCGGGACTGCGTTTTGAAAATGCAAAATAGCCATCTCGACATACTCGAGCGCGTCAGATTTTCATACAGATGGTTCAGCATGATGCCCTGGTCGTGCGATGTCATAATCTGACGAATGTATAGATGGGTTTTCTTAATCTGACGGTTTAAAGATTTTTTTTCTTCCGTGATTTTATTACATCATTGGATGTGTTAAATAATATTCATAAATTATAGCATGTGTACATTAAAATAAGCTAAAAATCTAATCAGGGATATATTATTAGATCTAGATACAGTCATTGTAAAAAAAGCTGCACATTTGCTCAGTAGTCAATAGTAACGTCAAAAAGTTGTATTGCTATTGCATTTGAGTAGGAGTGGGCGCAGACACTATTTAAAAAAAATTATAAATATAATAAATTTGAAGTGAAAAAAAGCCGTGTTAGTTTTTCTTTTAAATTCATCAAATATACTTTTTTACATATCTACAAAGAATGGTTTAGTTTTTAAAGTGGGGGACACTACTGTAACTAAAATTACAGATTAAATGCTTAATATTTCGTAAACGGAACCCCGAATCGGAAAGCGTTATTAGCAAACCTTAACTATTTTTCAATTAGCTATCGAACGATATGCCACACTAGGAATGGCGATTAAAAATTGTCTCCGTTTTACATATATGGGAGTAGCCCTAATAATTTTTTTTTCTAGATTTTATGTTTCAACTTTGTCGATGTAGTTAATATCTACTACCACACCAAATTATAGCTCAGTAGTATCAAGCGTCTCTGAGCTTACACTTACTGCTTGAAACTATAAGGCAACTAAGGACTTGAATTTTTTGTTACTTCGGCTTGTCCAAATCGGCAGATATGCTTTCTGTAATCCTTGAATTATTCTCAAAATAAAAATAAATTCAACCGCGCTCGAGAATGTCCACTCATCGATTTTTTTTGCATCTTTGCGACCCTCTCACTCCCATACGTCACGCTCAAATCGTCAGATTATTGAAATACACTCTTTTCAGCATGTGATTAAACCACCATACTTTAATCTGACACGCTCGCGTATCTTCGCTTATCAATTTTTTTTTACTAATCTGATCGGCTGCTCTACGCGCGCGGCTCCACATGTAGAGCTTAGATTTGGTAGAGGCACTCAACTAGACGTAAGGTATCCTCCCATATACTAATCTGCCGCGCTCGAGGAAATCCCAGAATCCCCTCTTGGGCTCCCCTACTATATTAAAAACATATAGCACAGGACTGTAACATTACGAAATTTTTTTCGAATTTGCAGATACACTCTAGCCCGGTAAAAAGCCCTTTGTGTTCTTATATTCCTTTACTGTTATGTAGAATTTTACAGGAAAAGATTACTCAGTATATTTAATATTAACATACCATATAAATCGTTGTGCACTTCATCCAATGGAATAGGCTCCACTTCGGCGTTGACGTCGAACGCGAGCGCCTGCTGCGACAAATTCAGCCGGTTGTCCTCCATCCAATTGTTCACACGATTGTCTCTGTTATTGACAAATGTTTGACTTTAAACCACTATTTAAATTATGACGCTACAAAACTCTAAAGAATCAATAGTTGCGTAGTGTTTATACAAATACATAAGTGATAGCCAGTTGGAGTATATGGGCATGTATATGAGCTGTTGAAAATGATACATATTTCAGGTTTCTGTGATCTGGTTATTACCTAATCTGTGTGGATTGTTTTTTATATTAATACTATTCCAAACTGTAGGTCATAATGTTAACATCATTATAATAATGTAATGATAGAGGGCAGTCTCAAGAAAATACTGAAATTCAACTCTCTACAAACTACATAAAACACAAATCAGTTTGCACTCACGTATCCTCAGTCTCCGGATCCCAGTTGCTGATAGAGAAGCCGGCGAACGGTTCGCATATGTGATCGTTCTCGGTGAACGCTGGTAACAGCTTCACGGCCAGCGTGATGCGGTCTGTCAGATCCAATTCTTCCGGTACATTCTCCTTTATTTCTTCTAGGAACATTTCGTCGGTTCTGAATGTGAATAGAATTAGATTAATGTTGTGAAGGACAAACATGACTGGTTTTTAACACACACTTGTATAATAACCTTTCTCAGTCCTTATGTCCTTTCTCAGGCTCTAGACTATCTGTGTACCAAATTTAGTTTAATTCGGTTCAGTAGTTTTAGCGTGAAAGCGAGAAAGACAGACAGAGTTACTTTCGCATTTATTATATGAGTATAGATATAATATTTCAGATATAAATATTTACCTCAAAATTAATGCGAGTGTCTTGTCGTGTATAGGTAATGTAGCATTGAAAGCTCTGTTCGATGACGTCACATCGCCCGTGGTTGCCGCAAGCCTCTCGAAAAATGGATCTGTAAAATGGATGGATGGATAAAATTTTATACAACTTTTATTGTAAGCTCTGTAAACTGGAAATGATATAATAATAAATATTGTTGTGTAGACTATTATAAATACTTAATTAATTATTTATAAGGCAGTTACTGTCTTTAAAGTTTATTAGAATTGTCTGTAAGTACTAGATAGCATACCCATTACATCTATGCAGTAATATATATACTATAAATGCGACCCACGGTTTCATCCGCGTTTTTAGAATCGTAAATTATCTTAGCATTAAAAGTAGCTTAAATTTTGAGTAGGAATAAATTTTAGTGATGATAATTAAAATGAAGGTGGCCATCCTAGACTTACCAACACAATCGTTTGCATCAAAATCTCCGTTGAACACTTCAGGATTAGCAGCAATGGCACCTCTTGTTCTTTTCTTTTTTTTCTTCACTGGAGCTGCATTGTCGCCGTCCACCGCTCCGTCATCTTGTGTACCATTATCATCATCCTTCTTACCCCTTTTATTCTGAAAAAGACATTAACATAATGTATATTAATGGACACTTCCATATAAGTATACTAGTCGCTCCCCCCACCCTGGGCGATGTGGGGGGGCAACTGGGATGTAACTCAAAACATATTCAGAAAACCATAATCTAAAATAAATACTAGTATATATGCTTCTCTAGGTACCTTTAATGAATATACCACACCTGTGCAGCCTTGGTTAATCCACCAGCCATCTTCAGCACATCATAATGTACTGCATCCACCCTGAAGGAGTAGATCCTTGCTGATGCATCCACCACAGTGGAGGCCGTCTGCAAGTTATCCATGCGGGAGTCATGCCGCCTGAGCATTGATGACATGAAGTCTATCAGTTGTAGATTCCATGCATTGTCTTTGGTTATTTTCTGGAACAATTACAATGGCATAATTAGATTACATCTAGATATAAATCTAGATAACTGCATGAGGTGATAATATTTAGTATGTATAATTATTAAGCACACTGTAGTTGTTAGTCATTTAAATAACAATAAGTTAAAGAAAACAAACCAAACCAGCTGAAATTTTAATTAGTCCTTAAAATAGGGAGCTAATAAAGTTGATGATAACATTACACAAAAAATATATCATATTCTTGTTTTAGATTTTAATGGTAGCACTGCATTAGATATCATCTTAAATAATGAGTTTTACCAAAATATAGAAAAAGTATATTCCATGCTAACAAATCTTAAAAGCATTAGGTACCCTATGTTTACATGAAAATGGACACATAATTTAATTTGTGATTAGAATTACTTGATAACCTATCCTAATCATGATATCTTATACTAACATTTTCTGCATAAAGCTTGAGGCATCCTTGGAAATGTTCTTTCTGAGGTGATGAGGACATGGTATCCCTGCCTCTCCGTGGTGATGCCTGTGGTGTGGAGGTGGCCACAGCTCTCTCCGATGCCACAAGTAATGACCTCTCTGCATCATCATCATTACGCTCCTGAAATAGTTATAAGTATTTACATGATCAATCATATTTGTCTAATTATGTCGAAAAATAATAACAATGGGAATAGTCAGCATTCAAACTAGAATACAAGTAAATGATTATTGACAATTTAAAGGAAGGATTTCTTTTGATTTTCTTATCAAAATAGTCTTATCTATTGTTCATGTAACTCAGAGGTTGTTTACAACTCTTTTAAGTGGAGTTAAAGATCATGCAAGGCAACTTGGCTCTACTCTGGTAAAAAACAATAATAGATATTATTGCAATGTAAAATAAGTATATGATTCAGACACTACTAAGTGTTAATTAACTATTATGTCTTACAAACCTCATCTCTCGCGTGTGTTAAACGAGTTTGAGGGATAATACTCCTTCTCCGAATAGAACTGTTGCTCCCGCCAATACTAAACCTCGCCAACCCAGGGGTAGATGATATCGGTGTCTCTATCATCTTATCTGACAAATCACTTTCACTAAATTACACATAAACTTGGCCAGGCATTAAAATGTTCACCTGAAATATTTATTGTTCTATTACGAAAATCCACAACAAATCAAATTCAACGGTCGTCGATTGAATTCAATGCTGTATGTAATTATCATAGACTATAATAGATTTGACATAATATAGATAGATAAATACAAATAAAGATACAGACAACGGTTTATATTTCTTTATGGCAACAACATCCAGCGAAGTCTTTTTACTATGTAACATCATTATAATTCACACTTGCAACTTACTTCACACCGTTCTTTCGACGTAGGGTAGGATCTGTGGTAGAACTCTATCTATATGCCTCTATGGCTACATTGGCTACGAAAAAAGTATCCCTTGAGTTGGCGGGTGGAAATTAATTTTAGTTAGTTCTTCATAGTATGATGTTTTTTGCTTATGGTGTTTGTAAAAAAAATACTGTAAAGATACTGAAT
Source organism: Thyatira batis (assembly GCA_905147785.2). Taxonomy (NCBI): domain Eukaryota; kingdom Metazoa; phylum Arthropoda; class Insecta; order Lepidoptera; family Drepanidae; genus Thyatira; species Thyatira batis. Next base: position 3,049,276 of record LR990497.1, on the reverse strand, counting down.
ACATATTTTTTGTATTTTGATTAGTTATTCATTGTTCGTACAGTAGAATTCGGCCGTGAATATACTTCAGTTTATTAGTAATCTTTTTTTTATTCTACTCGACAATTTAATGTTGCCGTGTTAAAGTTTACGTAATAATAAATATCTAATAATCACTTGAAAAATCGAAAAAGCAATTATGTAAAAAATCGAATATTATACAATATCTACACCAAAGAATTATAAATACATATTAATAAAACACAAGACACTTTATTTGAAAATAATCTAATAGAGGGCGGCACTTTCGATACAAAATCTTCTTCTCCCCCCCACTAATCACAGCTGTTTGTAAACGCCGCGCTTGCTGCTAACTTCCCGACAGTCATTTTGTTCGGTGGCTGAAATTTTTACGGTCGACGTTATCGCAAAAAATCTTTGTCATCGGGGGATTATTTCTAAAGTGACATTATGAGTTCTGGAATGCCTGAATTAGGCTCTAAGATAAGCCTAATATCGAAAGCCGACATCCGTTACGAAGGGCGACTTTTCACCGTCGATCCTCAGGAATGTACCATCGCTTTGGCTAGCGGTAAGTTGACAAATGGATACTGTTATCTTTATTTCTAGCATCTCCCGCCTTTGTTACCTTAGCAATTGAACCGGGAGCATTTATTATTCATGTAAAGACTTGTTTCCAATAAGGGAAACAGATTGAGTTCATGTATAAGCTTTGCTCTTTTTTCCCTCCTGTAATGCAAACCAATCTTTGTTTATTGTTTATGGAAGCGTCTGAAATTAATAATTCTGTGTTTTCTCCTGTTTAGCGAAGATAGAGTAGTTTTTGATTGTAGCACATTGTTTTCGTTCTACCCTCAGTGAAATCGGATGTAGTCTGAAACTTCGGGTTCATATTGATGACGTTGATACCGTTTATTCCCCTATTGAGAGATATGCGTCGCTCGCACTCAAACGTTCACACAATACAATTGTATCATTTTCACTAGGTTATTTAGTAACCCCAATACATTAACAAATTGAACAACTTCTTTCTTTTTAACTCTTCACAATCTTTCAATATGCTGTAGGAAATCATCACATCTTCTCATTCTATAACTTTAAGTACTTAATATTATAGTGTGAGTTAAAAAAAAAATGATTATTCAAAACTGAGGGTAGTACAAATATGATGACATTGCAATTACATGTCATGATTGTCATGTTATTGGTATCATTATTTTACCTTAATATATAGTATAACCTATTTAACTTTAATTACCCTAAATAATTGTACTAATTAATTTCTTTCTATTATGCAGTGCGATCATTTGGCACGGAGGATCGGGAGACTCAGTACCCAGTAGCACCTCAAAGCCAAGTGTATGACTACATCCTATTCAGAGGTTCTGACATCAAGGATATCAGAGTTCTCAACAATGTGCCGTCACTACCCAACGACCCGGCCATCATGCAGATGTCGGTGCCGCCAACACTTGGTGCCGGCTCTGCACCAGGGCCTTTTGCAGGGCAGTTCAGCCATCCTGTTGTCGGACAGACATACCAGCAGTACCACCCTATGGCTGGCTTCCCAGGGAGTGTCCACACACAGCTTAATAAGACTAGTGAGTTGTCCCCGCAAAACTCTGTGGAGTTGGCACCGCAGCTCCAGCCCGCCACAGCCCCCATCGGCTCAGGAGTGGCGCATCACGCTAACCAAGTGAAAGACCAAGGTTTTTTTTTCTAGATGGTTATTTTTAGCTTCCGCTTCAAAACATGCTGCTTTGCGATTTTTACTTATTCACAAACAGATACTTTGTCTTTTATAACACGAATCAACTATGGGAAATGGAATATCAGGCTTTAAAGTATCTACTTGTGTACGTTCTCATTGCATTATTATTACATTTTTATTTATTTATTTATTGCATGTCTAGTTAACTTTAAACATTTTTATTTTCCTTTTTCACACCTCATTCTTATTTTTTATTTCATTTATTGTTATTTAGTATCTTTTAACCTTTTACAGTTTTATATATTTAAAGTTGTCATTTGTATAAAAAAATTTGTTATATTAAAGTTTTTGTTATATTTTTTAAGTGACACAATTGATTTTTAATTTTTTTGTTAACAGACACTAACAAACTAATAATATTTACATACAACAATTAATTTAATAACAATAGAAAAAAATCGCAACCTGCATTTACCCTTGGTCTGTTGCTTGTAGAATAATACAAGTAATTAAATTCTTCTATCAAGTAAACAAGTATACTTTCTTCCATTAAACATACAGTATTAGCAGTAAGATATTTATTTATCTCATATGCTTTGTCATTCTATTATTGTCTCATATCTCATACATTCATGGCTACAATGCAATAAAATAACTTTTTACACATTATTGATTCAAATAATTAATTTTTGTTTAGGTTCAATGCTCGATCTCATCGGAGGAGGTCCTCAGCAGAGTGCGTCGCGTTCTGGTACCCCAGCAGTTGGAGGCCATAGGAAGAGTCCTACTGCAGATCAAGGCACTCAGGTAGCAACAGTTTATAATTTAATTTAGTTAGACACTTGTAACCTGATCAAATTCTGGAATGATGCCAGTACCAAGATGGCAAATGTGTTGTAAGTCTCTTGTGTGACAGCAAAATTACAAAGTCATAATGAAATAGTTGTCCAGTTTGATTTTACTCTACTAAATGAAAACTAGTAAAAAATTGTCCATTTTGTTATTTATATATTTTTTTGTTTTATTTCTCAGAACATTCAGTACATTCTAAACACTTGCATTGTTATTTATGCACAAGGTTTGACCCAAGTGTCATTTTTTTTTTTTTTTTTATACCACAATGGTGGCAAACAGGCGTACGGTCCCACCTGATGGGAAGCGGTTACCGTAGCCTATGGACGCTTGCAACACCAGAGGCGTCACTCACGCGTTGCCGACCCTATAAAAAAGGGAGCAACTGTATAGGCAGTGAAAGGGACAAAGCGCAATGCACGTCGAAGGGCCAAACAGGCATCACTCCTGCACACCCCATCGACGACGCTACTCCATCCCTGTCATTCTTACCCACTGCTATCAGCTTGGCCTTGGTCATGGATAAATTATAATTAATATTCCTACAGGCTGGTTCGGTCCCTGGCGGATCTGGTCAGCAACGCGATAGCCGCCGCGGCAGCAACCCCGCCGCGAAGGGGGCCCAGCCGACCAACCGCACCAACTCGCGCACCCGCCAGCGGTACCCGAGCGGAGGGGCTCCAGTTCAGCACCAACACCAGCAGCAGCAGCCGCCTCAGCAGCACCAGCAACAGCAGCACAACCAGCAACAGCAACAACATAATCAGCAACATAACCAGCATCACCACCAGCCTGGTGAGTTAACCTAGCTTTTTTTACACATGTGTGCTGGTATATGACTGTGGATGTATATATTCTCCTACATAAAGTTATACAATGTTAACTTAGTGGTAAAATGTCCCAAATAATAGATTCAATTCAAAATCAATATAATTTTAAAGAAATGTCAGGGTGCTTTAAAATTTTATTGATTCACATTGGGAATGGTTAAAATGACTTTTAATCCTTTTTCTAAATTATCACTACTACCTTTGAAGTATATTATTTTTTATTCCTCTCCTGTTTACACCCCCATTTTCAATTTTGTATAGATCCTCTCCATTCTAAGGTTGCCTGGAAGAGATCACTATAAGTGATAAGGCCACCAATTATAACACTCTTTTCTTGTCTTTTTATATTATTCCACTGATATATTGAGTAAAATGAAGCTAGTTCTTGATCATATATTTTGTTGTGGTCCCACAGGCCAAGGCTACGGGCGCGGTGGCGGATGGCGAGGGCGGGGCCGCGGCCGCGGGCGCGGGTTCGTGCCTCGCAACAAGAACACCCTCAAGTTCGAGAACGACTATGACTTTGAACAAGCCAACACTGAATTTGAGGAGTTGCGCAGCCAACTTGCCAAGACTAAGATCTCTGATGGCGACGCGAAGCCCGAGGCTGGGGAGGTAATCAATGTAAATATGACTTTTTATTATTTTTGTTATTATTATGAATAATGTAGAAAAGTCTTCTTGTGACTAAAATCTACACGGCAAAGTTACACAAAGTATCAATTTAATAGGTATATTATATGGAAAAATACCCTTTATACACATTCTTTATAGTTAGAAAGAACTCTTAAAAATGCCACATCCACATAATAAGCTTGATTCGTTATTTCTGATATACAATCTTTGTGCACTTATTATTGTATTAGGATCAGCTATGTCCCAAAGGCGCTAGTTCACAATGCTTGCTTAACTTGCTATTGTGGTATCTCCCACCTTGTAATAATTGGCATGAAGTAACTGTTTTCTTATTAATTGATGTCTAATATAATTGTTTCTTTTGATACACAGGCTAACGATCTCATTTCTCATCCGGAGATAGCAACAGGCGAGGTAGACAAGAAAGACGATTCTGGCAACGAGACGGGCGCTGGTGAGGCGGAACTCGATGATGAGATTAGTGGCTATGATAAGACCAAGAGCTTCTTTGATAATATCTCTTGTGAGGCTGTTGAAAGGTGTGTATACTGTTTTATTAATTAAACTGTTTTCTGGCAAGCAACCTAATTCATAATAATAGTCCTACAAAGAAATGGTGTCTATGTAGCCAATTCAAGTTTGAGTTTGTTAACTCAGTTCCTGATTTGATAATGCAAATTTAAGAGTGTAATATCAACTATAAACTGTACATATGTGTACAAATTATGGCCATAATACATTTATTTACAGTAAATTTATTACAATGATAAATATACAGTACATAGCTATGATATAACTGCTTCAATACAAAAGGGCCGCAATAAAAAAAATATAAAAAAAAAATTGGTTGCCTGTAAAGTCGGTATACGGGCGAAAGTTTTACGTGACAACGACTTTGAGTGGTAAAATAATTTTAATGTGAATATTCATTCGTATAGTAGGAAGAAGGATGAAATAATAGTAACAATTTAAAACATAACGTCACGTTACGTGAGCGGAGCGTAACGCAGTTTCTTGAAGTGTCACCCGGCAAACCAATTTATAAGACGTTGTCACGTCAATAGTAACAATTTAAAACATAACGTCACGTTACGTGAGCGGAGCGTAAAGCAGTTTCTTGAAGTGTCACCCGGCAAACCAATTTATAAGACGTTGTCACGTCAATAGTAACAATTTAAAACATAACGTCACGTTACGTGAGCGGAGCGTAACGCAGTTTCTTGAAGTGTCACCCGGCAAACCAATTTATAAGACGTTGTCACGTCAAAAATTTAAAACATAACGTCACGTTACGTGAGCGGAGCGTAACGCAGTTTCTTGAAGTGTCACCCGGCAAACCAATTTATAAGACGTTGTCACGTCAATAATTTAATCAAAAATCGCAACGCCTACTTGTCAAATTTCAAAAAGACCCATTGATTTCCCATTTTAATAATATTAGTGCCCTTCTGCATTTTTGTGTTTGCAATACAATTTCTTAACTTCAAAGTGCTCTCCTGTAAAAGTATGATTTCGATATGTGTCCCTTTTGTATTGAAGCAGCGATATAGTAATTAAGCTATTGCATAGCTTTTATCGCGGGCTCTGAGCGCGGCGACCGAATCAAGAAATTCCGTAACGAAAAAAACCTAACACATCGTCTAACGTCGTTTAAGTTCGGCAGACTTCGGCACGGTGTTTGTTTGCTATCTTCTTAACTCTTTGACGTTTTGAAAAAATGGCGTTTGACATTTATAAAAAACAAAACTCAATTTCCGTATTCGCGCGTAATTATTTTGTTTCTATTTCGTGGCAAGGGTACCACGTCATAAAGCCTAAGTATTCAAATACGTATGCACATCAGAATGCATATTATTAAAAAAAAGTTTTACGTGACAACGACTTTGAGTGGTAAAATAATTTTATTGTGAATATTCATTCGTATAGTAGGAAGAAGGATGAAATAATAGTAACAATTTAAAACCTAACGTGACGTGAGCGGAGCGTAACGCAGTTTCTTGAACGTCTTGAACTCTGACAACGTCTTATAAATTGGTTTGCCGGGTGACACCCGGCAAACCAATTTATAAGACGTTGTCACGTCAAAATATATGCTCAAGTATTTTTACAATGTACAAGGCGTCCTTTCTAACCTAACCTTTGTTTAAATCCAAATGTATCATTTATTTAGTACATGTAGCGGCCATTTGCATTTCTAAGCACGCGATGTTGGCGTATTGGTACAAATGTTTGTACGTTGGGCCAACATGGCAATGAAATTAGACCTTTTCTCTAAGATTTATATGAGCTAGTACTTATATATTTTTAAGCTATTGCATAGCTTTTATCGCGGGCTCTGAGCGCGGCGACCGAATCAAGAAATTCCGTAACGAAAAAAACCTAACACCCCCCACTCCGACGGGCAAGGAGGTGTGGCTTGAAGGCCGTGCATCGTCTAACGTCGTTTCAGTTCGGCAGTCTTCGACAGTCGACACGGCGTTGTGTGCGATTAGACGTATTGTAGGACTCTACGAAACTCGCACGAATCGAGACGAGCTGCTCCGAAATCGGACGAATACATAAGCTGCTTATGAGAAAGTATATAGGTGTATATGTATTTATGTACAACAGTGAATAGCTGTACTTGTAAAATTTGTGTATGAAGTGTTTTGAATATGAATGAACAAAGTGCATTTATTATTAAAATAAATAAATAAAATTATAATTGCATAAGTTGATACAAAATGCTATGCAATGCAATAGCTTCACCGTGGCAGTCCCCGAGTGCCTCACGTAATTTTTATTTATCTTGAGATATGTCTTTATATATTTTTTGTCCCCTATATCCTAATGATGTATAATCCTCCCTTGGTCAGGTCGAAGGGTCGCAGCCAGCGCACGGACTGGCGGACGGAGCGCAAGCTGAACTCGGAGACGTTCGGCGTGGCGTCGGCGCGGCGAGGCGCGTGGCGCGGCCGCGGGGCCTGGCGCCACCACAACCCGCAGCACCAGCCGTGAGTATTGGGCATCGAGCATGTAATCCTCCCTTGGTCAGGTCGAAGGGTCGCAGCCAGCGCACGGACTGGCGGACGGAGCGCAAGCTGAACTCGGAGACGTTCGGCGTGGCGTCGGCGCGGCGAGGCGCGTGGCGCGGCCGCGGGGCCTGGCGCCACCACAACCCGCAGCACCAGCCGTGAGTATTGGGCATCGAGCATGTAATCCTCCCTTGGTCAGGTCGAAGGGTCGCAGCCAGCGCACGGACTGGCGGACGGAGCGCAAGCTGAACTCGGAGACGTTCGGCGTGGCGTCGGCGCGGCGAGGCGCGTGGCGCGGCCGCGGGGCCTGGCGCCACCACAACCCGCAGCACCAGCCGTGAGTATTGGGCATCGAGCATGTAATCCTCCCTTGGTCAGGTCGAAGGGTCGCAGCCAGCGCACGGACTGGCGGACGGAGCGCAAGCTGAACTCGGAGACGTTCGGCGTGGCGTCGGCGCGGCGAGGCGCGTGGCGCGGCCGCGGGGCCTGGCGCCACCACAACCCGCAGCACCAGCCGTGAGTATTGGGCATCGAGCATGTAATCCTCCCTTGGTCAGGTCGAAGGGTCGCAGCCAGCGCACGGACTGGCGGACGGAGCGCAAGCTGAACTCGGAGACGTTCGGCGTGGCGTCGGCGCGGCGAGGCGCGTGGCGCGGCCGCGGGGCCTGGCGCCACCACAACCCGCAGCACCAGCCGTGAGTATTGGGCATCGAGCATGTAATCCTCCCTTGGTCAGGTCGAAGGGTCGCAGCCAGCGCACGGACTGGCGGACGGAGCGCAAGCTGAACTCGGAGACGTTCGGCGTGGCGTCGGCGCGGCGAGGCGCGTGGCGCGGCCGCGGGGCCTGGCGCCACCACAACCCGCAGCACCAGCCGTGAGTATTGGGCATCGAGCATGTAACCAATAGAGTAGAACTGTTAACAGTTTTGTTAGAAAACAAAATTCGCCAAAACGCTGCGCCGGCCCCTGTGTTCTGATTGGCCGACTCAAGGTCAAGTGTTGCACTAGACGTACACACAGGTCTCTTATTGGTCGGGTACTGTTTTAGTTTGAGCGTGGTTTGTTAGTTATACCGGTTATACGTGACAAATCATTGATACGTTGCTAAATGGCTCACTATTGCTACTCTATTGGTTACATGCTCGATGGTCTTGGGTTATATTTAATTTTGACGTGACAACGTCTTATAATTCGATAGAGCCGGCTGCACGCACGAAAAAACATGACTCATGCGGCGTTACCTCGCTCTGAGGCGTCCCATGACTCATGGGGCGTTACCTCGTTCTGAGGCGTTCCATGTGGCGGCTTGAAGTTCAAGCGAGAGCGCGGAACGAGCGACAAAAAACCACAATCGGCCTTTGCGTTCGGCAGCGTTCGACATCCGTCTCTCTCCTACTTGAGTGAGCGATGCAAGACATTGTCACGTTCAACTATCGTCAGTAAACCGACTTTACAGACAACCAACAGATTTTTTATATTCTTGTCTTGGATGTGGATTTCTAAAGTCAATTGAGAGATTAGCTTGGAGCTCATATAAAGAAAGATTTGTTTTATTGGATGTAGGTATTGTAAGGCAAATAGTATTTATATGGCATATCTAAATATGATAGCAAATAAGGGATTGTTCTCTGATGTGTAAGCTCACACAGAGGACAAAAACAAATTTTGTTTTAATATTATAGTTTTTATGTACCAATCAAACTAACATACTGTTAAGATTTACTAACAATATTGGGTTTCTGTGATTAGAATAAATAAATTAAATTTATTATTATTATTCTTTATAAAAAAGCGGTTATATGATTCAATTTTCAAATAAGTATGTTAACAGACAAGTATATACCAAATAGACATATTCAATGATGCTCTTTATTTTGATACTATTATGCTGCTTTAATGTATATTTCTCTAAACACACATCACTTTTATATTTTGACGTGACAACGTCTTATAAATTGGTTTGCCGGGTGACACTTCAAGAAACTGCGTTACGCTCCGCTCACGTAACGTCACGTTATGTTTTAAATTGTTACTATTATTTCATCCTTCTTCCTACTATACGAATGAATATTCACATTAAAATTATTTTACCACTCAAAGTCGTTGTCACGTAAAACTTTCGCCCGTATACCGACTTTACAGGCAACCAATTTTTTTAAATTAATCTTACAATCCTATCAACATGTTCGTGGGACAGTCAAACCATAACTGATGTGGTCAGTATGTCGTACTTCCCCAGCTGGCGGGGCATGCGCGGCGGTCGCGGCCGGCCGCACCCGCACCAGAACCAGCAGCACCAGCAGCACCACCAGCAGGTCAACAACGCGCTGCGTCCCAACCAGCGCGCCAACCAGCACGCCCTGCCCGCCGCGGTGCAACCGCAGCCACACCCGCATCCAGCCACCGCTGCCGGTATATACCAAGCTTATTATTATCCTTATATTAAAAAAAAATGTGTGCGTGTACTAGCGTACACTCGTAAGAAGTGAAACTTCTTTATGACGTTATTTTTCAAAAAATAATTTACAAACAGCAGTACATGCACATGCATGAAGCATGTGCATGCACATGAACATTCCTCAGGATTTGGCGATATTTCCATCGTTGAATCTAAAAAAATTGATTAATTAATTTACTAAAAAAGATGACGCGTAACGGAAAAATGTGACGCGTAACGAAAAAATGTTACACAAATTTTTTTCCAAACCCGATAAAGAAGTTTCACTTCAAAAATGAATTTTCAATAACTAAAACTGAGTGATGTGATGTTACGTACGAGAACACTTGTGTTATCGTATTTATAAATACGAAATTTAACAGTCGTAAAGAAACAGACTAAAAAAATATTGACGATGAAACTACCGTTAATTTAAAATTTATTTAATAATTAATTAATAAATAAGAATTTAATATAAAATCGCCTAAAGAAAAATACTTATTTGATTTCTTCTTCTCTTCAACAGCCAAGTAGGAGGAGAATGCCACTCGAAGACTACGATGAATCTTAATTTATTATCGCGAGAACTAATCACAAATGGAAAAAAGTAACGGAAAAGTGTATGTCGGTGATTGCAGTGTACCTTATTGTAATCGAATAAAATAAAAAAAGTAACGTCATCTTTGCGGGAAGTTATCGTGGTGCGTATGTATACCGGTTGATGGACATTGTTTTGGTGTGATAGTGTTGTATCCAGTATAATGGAAGGTGTAAGTTGGAAATTCCCGTAAGAATGCGACAGATGTGTTCGTCCAAGTTAGCTCACAGTTTGTAAAGTAAGCATAGGATCGTAGCGAGAGATAATGTTGATCTACATACGACATCTGCTAAATTGAATTGTATGTAAAATGTCACAAGTCTACTGACAACGAGCTATTAGGCTGTAATGTGATTCAGGATGTCGTGTCGACGTCACAGTGTGTAAACAGTGTAAAGTATGCCTCCACTTGTAAATTTCATGAGGCTATGTAATAAAGATGTTGCATAGTGTAAATGAAAATATTTATGTCATGCCCGATGAATTATATTTTCTTAAAGCTTCTCAACTATTACGCACGTTAAGTGCCTATTTAAAGTCGTTTAGAATAATATCAACGTTATATTGTTTCCAAAGGGTCATTGTACTTCCATTTTAATTTACTTATTAGCAGTGACGAGACAGTCTATTATTTATGAAGCAGCAGTCCTACTAGGTGTCGGCGACGGCACAGTAGTAAATGATTAGTGTAAGGGTTGAACAGTGTACTCCTGCTGGTCAGATGGGTTTCTTATGAATTTGTTTATCGGTGGGATAGCTTCGCGCGTATTGTTTGACCCAAAATTTGAATAAATGTGAATGACTCTTGAAATGTTTTATTGACTGTCGTTTTACTGTTAGAAATAGTTTGTAGTGAATAAAATTGTGATAGTAGGACTGCTGGCGCGGTGTGATGGCAGTGCCACCCTGTCGTTGTAATTGTAAAGTAATCGGATTGAGTAAATGTTATTGTGAACAAAGATCAGTTGGCACCGCCGTGCTGTTTGTTGCCAGAATCTATTGTAACTGCAGAACCAATGTTGTATATCACGAAATTATTAGTGTACATTAGTTTGGAAAAGGATTCAATTAGATAAATTGGAATCACTCGTCGTAAAATATATTTAAATATTCAATTGGCTCGAATCCTTTTCGTGTGAAATTTAATTTATCTTTTTGACAATGTTTGTAAAAAATCTGTAACTCAAAAACTGTACCTGGTGATTGTATTGATATGAAAATATACATTTACTACAAATCTTCCAAATGGTAATTTTATTTGATTATGATGTCCCACAAAACGATTCAAATTCAAAATTTTATTGCAAATAATAATAAGCTCATACAATAGTTTTGCGATTGCTTACGATCACGTAATTACTATAACAAAGGAACTTCGTACAAAAATTGTTAATATAAAATTTGTATAATCTAAATAAATACATTAAAACGATAGTTTTGTAACAAATACAAGTTACATTATTCCTAAACAAAATGTTTAACATCCGTAACTTACCTAACAAAAGCAGTTTAAAATATCTAGAGGAGTATGTGCTTACAAATTACATACGTCTTATTTGTATACAAGTTCAATCATTACATGGGTTATATTAAATTCACATACATGACATTACAACCTATATTATTATCATTTTTACATGTTTTTTGCTTTACAATATTTTATTACAAAATATAAACGCCCTTGGTGACTATTTTCTACGGAAAAGAAATATTTACACAATATTTACTTAGTTTGTAGTATTCAATTCATAGGTATTATATTCATAAGATTGGAAATGAACTATTCTAAACCCTAATTGCGAAACTATCTCGCAATAGTGAACGTTCCTAATTTCTTGAATGTATTAAGAAATCGGCTTTATCAACCATATCAAGAGAGTTGCACAATTAGGGCGCTGGTTGGGGATTGAGCTTTGATGAAATTCCATAGGAATCGGAAAAGGGCGACATTTCTTGACCACGGTGGGTCTAATGACAGTACAATATTTGGGCACATTTATACAAGTCATTCGATCAATTGTAGTATTGAAATTACCGTAATAGCCTGACTAATATAATATTGCAAAAGGGCCTACGATTTTTTACCAAGATCAGACTTTTACGGTAACTTTTTGTACACATAGCTATTAGCTGTAAATCTTCCTAATAACCAATAAATAAATAAATAAATAACATATTTTAGTGTACGCATATATGGTGACAGTGGCATTTTCTTTGGATATTTAACCACGCCACTCCCTGGCAGGCTGACCATTCTCGACCATCCAAACAGACCCACTCTGTGCCTTGGTGAGGATCTCTATCAAGCCTCGGCCTAAGTGTTCTGAACTGAAAACAAAAATTACTCTGACGTCAAGCTCATAATAAAATACATTTTTACTTTTCAATAAATAAATTTGACCCAACAAAACAATGGATAAAAAAAAACCATTAAACTACTATGATCTCAGGGAAAATGTTACGATTTAAACATAAGTTTGATTTCATTCTTTTCGGAACACCCCTCTATTTAATAAATAATATTATAATGGGTACCTTTGAGCCTTGCAGTTGGCGTTGTCCCTTTGCCATGCGGCTTCGTATTCGGACGACATGAGTTGCTTGCGGATCTCCTTGACGAGTCCAGTCTCCGTCAGTCCCGGACATAGTACCATACTTCGTACACCAGTCAGGTTTACATGGTATTGGTCCTGGAAATTGTATTAAGAGTAACACTTGAGTCGAAGCCGTCGAAGGACTATTAAGATGTAGATTAATTTACGTTATCATGTTTTGTTTTAAAATACCTACCTTGTTCCTGAAAATATTTTTTGCAACTTCTCATGTTTCTATAAGTGCTAAAATCTTATCTTAGTCTATGGACCCAACATTTCTATTATGCAGGAGTAGGTACCTTAATCAAAATGGTTTCCTTACCCCATAGGCCCTGGTGAGTCCAACGATAGCATAGTTTGTAGCCGTGTAGATAGGCGTGGATACTTGAGGGCGGGCGAAGGCAGTCGAGGCAGTGTTTACTATGATGCCCCCTTGACCTCCACGGTCTTTGCCCATGAATCGATACGCCAACAAGGTACCTCGGATTACCCCATTCTGATGGTGAAAAGAAACTTTACTGTCGTGAATATCTTCAGGTTTTTTGGAAGTTGCGATGAATACCTAAGCTAACATTCTAGTAAATAAGTACCTACTAGTTAGCATAGTAAGATAAGATGCCTATGAGTTGCTAAAAGTAGCTACCTATTTTACATTAGTCAATATATAAATTATTCAGTATATAAAATATCTGCCAAATTTCTTGAAATATGATTGAAATATTAAGTCTCCAACTTCCCTGTATGTAGATTTTTTATCTTAATATATATAAATCTCGTGTCACAATGTTTGTCCTCAATGGACTCATAAACCACTTAACCGATTATAATAAAATTCGCACACCATGTGCAGTTCGATCCAACTTGAGAGATAGGATAGCTTACATATACTTGGACCCGGTAGGTGGCGCTGGTGGGCAGAACGAAGTCTGCCTGGTCCACTAGTTGTTTAATAGTTATTTAAAAAGTAGGTACTTTACCAAATTAACGTCTACTTCCAGCTCCCAGAATCTGTCGTTCATAACACCGGCGTTATTGATCACTATGTCCAATCGGCTGAACACCTTAATCGTCATCTCGAAGGCCTCTGAAAATATACGTCAACGTTAGACCAGCATTTAACTGGAAAAAAGATCTTAATAACTACTAATTACCTAATGGCTATTAAAGTTCTTCTTATTATGGGCACCTAAAACAAATCACAGATTTGTTTTTATTTTGTAAGGACCTAAATTGTTGAATCTCACAGAACCCTACTGGAAATTTATTCACACACTGGCAGAGTGTCGAACCGCAGGAACGAAGCTAGTGAAAATAATCTAACTAAAGTTGAAAGGTACGTTATTTTTAATTATAGAATCCATATCCTTAACTTAGCAAGGGGAGAATTTATTTACGTGTTGTTATTTTAGCACCGTTCGTGTAAACTCACCCTCATATTGTGGGTAATCAGTGACGTCACACTGGCAAAATAACACGTTCTTCCTCCCATACTTCGCACCGAGCTCGTCGGACACTTGCTCGCCGATTTCAGAATCAATATCGCACAAGGAAACCTGTAAAGTATACCTAGTTGTAACTAAGTAAGTTGAATCTCAAATTGCGCATTATCTAGACAATGTTCAATTCATAAAAGACCGTCTTCCGCAGTTAAATAGATGCTGTCCTCATGCAGATGATTCTATTTTCTCGTTCTAATAATGTTGGTATATTGGGTATATACTTAGTATAATTACAAATTTTAGTACTAATTAATATTTTCTAAGATAAAAAGCAGCAGCATAAAAAGCCTAAAGTAGTGAAGTTGCATATCATTAGGGGAATCTATAATTATAACTTGTGTGTGACACAAAGAAACGCAAAAGGAAAACAATTAAGTACGCCAACGACCGGGCGCCGGCAGAAATCAATAAAATGAGTGCCGGTAGTAATTTATTTTTTGCATGAAATTACCGTTGGCTTTACAGATAGATTTTCGCTAAGCCTTGGCGTGTTTCCAGTCCTTCATTCAACAGTTATTTTACCTTGAACTTTAAATTACTTTGTAGTAACACTACGCCATGCGCGAAGAAACCCCTTTATATGTTTACTTCCAATACGTAAATGGTACGTACCTTGGCTCCTTGTTTCAGTAACTCCTCGCTGTAAGCTAGCCCGATGCCTGCCGCGGCGCCGGTGATCAAAGCGACCTTTCCTTTGAGTTCCATGGTGGAGTTATAATTTTATTTTAAGAAAATGCCGCGCCCCAAATGCTAGTGGTACGACTACCGCCCCCGGTTTGCTTACGGTTCGGTTCGATCGCGTCGGGAACTCCGCCGGGGAGTGGGGTAGAGAGGGAGGGAGGGAGGACGTTTCCTCCCCAAATGCCCCTCCTGTAGTAAATATACGCACGATTGCACCCACTCTCGCTCCGCGCACGTTGATTCACCCGTGTGGAGACGTACGGCTAATACCCACATTTGGTAAGTACTTACGTAGACACAATAAAACTTTGTGTACCAGAACTTGCGTGTACACAACAAGCATTTATCGGTATTTGTTTAATATTTGTCAGGCTGTTAACAACAGTCTAAGATTTTGGTTAGCCCACTATGTACAATATTGGACTTGTACCGTACGGCTACTTTATGTACCTATGTTCTATAGTAATTATATACACTTCAGATAAATTAGATTCCCTATTTCAGCTTGTGTATTTCTTAAAAAAAATGTATATGATTACCATCATCAAGATAGAAATGAATGAAATAAAATATCCAGTTTATTCCTAGTTTTTCCTTTATTTGTCAATTTCTTAATATTTCATCAGGTAACAGTAAATTTTTCAATACATTAAAAAATAATTTTGCATTTTTTTGAATTTTCTATGTATACCGATAAGCGCAAAATATCACAGATACGACTACATTCCGTCGGTTTCGCCCACCGTCACATCGTATACACTTCCAAAACGCGACCACTCCGATTGCCGCGGACGCGAACTGTACACAATAATATGAAAATACAATGTATAAACTATACCATCTATACAAAACTGGAAAATTTACAACAAATCCCTCGCTTTAAAACGCATCTAAAATCGCTGTTCACATTATTTTTATAAGCAGTGTCAGCCACATAGCGAGGCTGCAATAAATAGATACCTACATAAAACAGTAAAATAAAAATTATCATCTATACAATAATTGATTCGCGATACAATAAAATAGAATACACAAAATGCTATTTACAATCAAAAATAAAATATCACAGAGAGATAAAACACAATACGGCCGCCATTGATGTGCTAAAATTTGATTCTAAACATGATCGTCACTTGTAAAATTGTTAGCGAAGGATTGGTGATCAGCTGATGAGTAAATGGGGTTATGATAATCTGGAGTGGTGTGCCTGGTCGGCTCCCGCCGCTGGAACAGCCTTGGCTAAGTAGGAGAAAGATCTAGCATTGGGTAGGCCGGCGAGAACGCACGCGCTGAGAGCTGAACGATTCAAATTCATTGGAGCAGCGTCATACCATTCCAGTGTGTCGCCATCGAAACACTCCACGTGAGGTATCGTGGTCGAACCTGGAATTAGGAGATTAGCGTTGAGAAGATAAAAGTGCGGCTTCATACATAGATAATGATCTTTCATTGGTTCTAGGCTTTCATTAATTTAACTTTTTATTAATTGTTAACTACTCTTTGTCGATCTTAGAAATAAAAAAAATATATAAAACAGTAAGGTAAAAGCAAAAACAACTTTCTAGAGCTATAATACCTAGACCTATAATATTAAATTTATATACCTAAGCAAATTAAAAGCTAAGAAAAATATAGCTTTGGGCAACAGAAACCATTCATAGATCTTCTATGTTCTCTTACGAACAAAGTACCATCATAGGTATAAAAGGAATATACAGAACTACGACAGTTGCAATATCAGATAAGTTTTACCATTGAATCCTCCAATGACGAAGATCATGTCGTCGAGGAGCACAGTGGCGAAGTTACTCCTGGCGCTGAACATCTCGGTCACCTCCTGCCATTCGCCGCCGCGTTGAGGGTTAAACCGCTCCCCTAATTGAAATGATAAATATAACCTACTTACTTATTACTTTACATAATGCTTAATTAGTTACTAGGTAAGCATATATCTACTTATAAATACAGCCTTTTACTTTCTCCATGATTATACCTATATGTGTTTTAGACTCGTATGTTCTCCTGAAAAACGTAGGTCTATTTCTATTTCCTGGAATATAATATACATAGTCATTTTAAATCGAAACTGAGTAGAATTTGTATTGTCGTAACCAGATAGCTGTTACTTATAACATAAGATATAGGTACCACATTATAGGTACCTAACATTTAACAAGAGACATACTTAGTAAATATAGATGCACACAGAGCTAACAAACATCTCCTTGTTTGTTGTCCTCGAAAGGAAATCAACAGCACGACCAGCGCCAGCGGCCTGAAAATCCTTGTGAAAATACGTAAAGTGAAAATGTCACTGACCAGTATTCAACCTGCTGTAACCATTAAAACCGCCGAGTGCATACAAGCATTCTCTGTACGCGACGAGACTAACTCCCGACCGAGGACTGAGCATCGACCTGATGAAGCTCCACTGCCTCGTATCCGCGTCGAACACCTCCGCCGAGCTCAACACTTCTTGGCCGTTGAAACCGCCGACAATGTAAATCTGTAGGGAATTGCACGGTATACAAGTACCAACTACTCTGCAGTGCAGTACCTTCGGCCCGTCTACCTAGCCTTCCAGCCTACCTTTTAGCCTACCTTACGTGTTCTTAGGATGTTTGCTGGTATATATACCTGTCTACTTATTTACTAAAATAAAATAGGAGAACCTATCGGCCTCCTTAAATTTTACAGTTTGTGACAATCTCACACAAATTAAATTTTTTTGTCTACCAATAGCTATTAAATGTATTGACCCAGAGGAGTGATCGGAGATGAGGAGTACATAGTGATCGATTTAGGTGCCCATGCTTTGAGGGCAGATCTATTATGATACATTTTTTACCTGTAACTAATGCTGCCCTACCTCAAATTCGACTAGCTACAGCCCTGAGTCATACACATTACAAAAAAGTGCGTTGGAAATGTTAGAATTCGAGTTTCAAATTGCTTACCTTACCGCCTAGTGAGGCGGCGCTGGCGTCGGAGCGTTGCTTGTTCATGGCAGTGGTCATCTCCCATTGGTTCTTATCGGGGTAGTACCGCTCCACAGATGACATGCGAGTGCGTCCGTTGTACCCACCCAGCGCGTAGATTAGACCCTCTAAAATTCAGAACTATAGTATTAAAATTTCAGATTCTAAATTTAAATATTATCGCACGCTTTGTCTATGGAAGCTTAATGTATCATTCGATAACATCACTCGGGAAGACAAAAGTATTCGATTTAAGATTATTTTTTAATGGACTAGAAGGTGTTAGCCTCACATGGCTTTAAGGCCCTTACTCGGACTGCTTCGGTGAGCGCAGACTGTTCTCAATCGAAATTTTGTCTATTCACGATTTACATATTGAAACAAGAACTTCATTTACCATGAGCAACAACACTGACATAGCATCTCGCCTGATACATACAGGCTCGCTCGTGCCACGTGTTGGCAACCGGATCGTAACAACGCACTGTGTTAAAGTGGTCGCTCCCGTCAAATCCACCGATCATGTAGATGAGATTATTCAGAGTGCAGAGCCCGTGGTATGCACGAGGAGTGAGGTCCATGTGTATAGAGAGGAACCAGCGATCAGCCCTGATAAACAAAGCAACCATTTTAAATTCGCGCGATAAATCATAAACTTTTTTCTGGCCTATCAATGTTTTAATATTGTTCATAATAAATGAAAAAATACTTTAATTGACTCCAAACCACTGCCTACTTATTGGCTGCGTATATTGTCAACGGGTTTATTAAAAAAAACTTTGAACATTCGATTGTCCCGGTGTTTACAAAAAAATTAAAGATTTAGAATAAATTTTCTAAATAAATAATATATCTAGATGTAAACAAACATATATATTAATATACCCATTAACCTGGTATCATATGTTTCAACGAAACTTGTCGGACTACCAGCACTCCAACCCCCAACTGCAAATAGTATTTCGAAAGGTATGCGTGGTCTGGCTAATGGATCGTTGAGGTCAGCTTCAGTTCCCGGTCTTGAATCCAATAGGGTAAGGAACACTACGGCAGGATAAAGAGCTTCTTGGCATTTCTAGAATCGAGGATATATAATATAAATAACATGTTGCAATAGGTTCGTTAAAATTTACATATTCTTTCGTAACAAAAACTTGCAACTTACCTCATCGTCAACTACTGGCTGCCATTGTAATATTTTTGATTTAAAATATTTATAACTGATATGACCAAATCTTACACAAGATAGTAGTGTTGGGACATATTTTCTCCTATTTTCTAAATCGTGTTCTACCCATGTTTTAACCGCTTGGAATACATTTTCTTCATTACGAACGTTCAGTTCGTCATCTCTCAATACATCTTCTAATTCTTCATAAGACAGGGATTTAAATTCATTACATTCCTTAAGTATTCTGTTAAAATTCTGTCTTATATACAATTTGCCTTTCTTCTCGAGTTCTCCACAGAAGTAATATCTAGCAAATTTGAATATTCCAAGACAGTTATGCGGCCTTAGCTCTTGTAAGAGAAACTGACAACATAGCTGAATAACCCCAACGACATCAAATTGATCTGCATATGGCAGCAAATATTCAACATTTTCAGCCGTTACTGTGCATGTTCCAGTGTATGCATAATCAAGAATTGAACTCATATAGCAACTCGGAACGTCAACAAATATTTGCGTTTCCTCTGGTTCTCCTTTCTTCAGTGAGTTTATGAAAATAGCTTTGAAATATGGACTAACAGCAGAGAGAATCGCCCGGTGCACACGTATGGATTTCATGTCCCTACTGACAATAGTCCCATCGCATAGTTGGCCATTCTGTCGTAGTTCATTCCATATCCCAGGAAATTCTACGACAGAATAATTTTCAGGTAGGCACACGCATTTTCGTTTCCGAGTTACTATCTTTTTTTTGGCCAAACGTGGTTTGGAGGATGAAGGAGTGCGAACAGAATTTTTGGTTTTTGATAATTTTCGGTGTTTCGTATTAAATTCCATCCCTTTCGAAAAAACGGCGGTCGAAACTTGTTATCTGTCGCGTTGACAGACTAAGCGACAGCCCTATTCATTTGTTTATTTACGTTTATGCATGTTCATTCAAATTATTGTAACTTTTTAATAATTATTTCTTTTTTTTCCATTAATGGTTGTTATAAAAAGTAGATTTTAACAAAAATTTTTTTTTCATCTCTGGCAATTTTCTGTCTATGGTAGACTATGACATTTGCAAATGGCAGCTGTCAAGAATTTTATTTGTCTATAGTCTCTTTCTTTTCCGGTTGTCAAGATGGTGAGTTTCGTTCGCTGTGAAAATAAAATAAATCATTGAAAATCGCGTTGAAATTGATGTGTTGTGTTAATTTATAGTGATATTCAGTTATACCAGTGAAATCAATATGTGTTCCTTTGCATATTTCAGGGTATCGACATCAACCACAAACACGACAGGAAAGTTCGGCGTACCGAAGTCAAGTCCCAGGATGTGTACCTGAGGTTACTTGTAAAAGTGAGTAGCTCTGTATACCGTTAAACTTATTTCCACATCCGTGTCAATCGATAAAGCTACAAAAATACTTGCGACCAAGACATAACCTAACGTTGTTATTGTTTGACAGTTATACAGGTATTTGGCTAGGCGTACAAATGCCAAGTTCAACCAGATCATCCTGAGAAGGTTGTTCATGAGCCGCATCAACCGGCCCCCAATCTCCCTCTCCCGTCTGGCCCGCCACATGAAGAAGCCCAATCGTGAGAACCTGATCGCAGTTGTGGTGGGAACAGTCACCAACGACGTAAGACTGTACAAGGTCCCCAACCTGACGGTGGCTGCTCTTCACGTCACAGAGAAGGCTCGCGCCCGCATCTTGGCCGCCGGAGGTTAGTAGTTGTTTTTGTTTTGTGTGGTTGTTAATTAGGTTATAAAGCATGCCATCATCGAAATGGGTCAAGAGTTATTGAAATCATGGTAGTTTTCAGTCGACAATTATTTCTTGAATCTACATATTCCTTCTTTACTTTATGGTTGAAATCTTTCATCTTATGAATTTTATATAGAGACAATTTTAGATTCAGACAAAGACCATTGAGCTTTTTCTGGAACAGCTCTCATATTTTACTATATCTAAAACATTTACTATTACCTACTATGAGGCTTAGTGTGTTATTAGCATAGTATGTAAAGTTTATTGTACTAATGTGCAGAGTATTTTATGTGTGTTTAACTACCATACTACACAATAATACTTTATCAACAAAACTAAATGTTACATTTTAAACTGCTTCTTTAAATTAATACCATTGAGTAACTCGAGACTGATAATATAACTGTAGTAGATCAATCACTACAATATTATTCTAATGTTTATATGTCCAGATTATATTAAAATATATGTTGAGTTTCATACTGGTTATTATCAGGTGAAGACAAACGGGTAGACCTTCAGTAGCCTTGACCTGCAAAAGTCTCCTAATGGGAGCTGAACTGAATAAATGGATGAATTTTTCATATTTCTTTTAATATCGGCTCACAACAAATGCTTACTCTATGTACCTAGATGCTAGTGGGATATTTGAGCTTACAAATTCTTAGTTGTTAACATGCTGAAAAAATCTTAATTTTAAACTATAATTTTTTTTAACTTATTAATCCCAGACACAAATATAATGGACATGTCTAAACAATACTTTAATTCAACAATATTTAAATTGTTAATGTATTTCCACATAAACCCCTTATTATGTATGATTTATGTTGGTCACTATCTGTCAATTATAAACTTTGCTGCCATATGTCAATATAAAAAAATAATATTTTTTTTCAGGTGAGATCCTCACTTTCGATCAGCTGGCTCTGCGCGCCCCCACCGGCCGCAAGACAGTTCTCGTCCAAGGCCGCCGCAACGCCCGCGAGGCTGTGCGCCACTTCGGCCCGGCACCGGGTGCTCCACGCTCGCACACCAAGCCCTACGTCCGCACAAAGGGCCATGAACGCGCCAGACCGAGCCGTCGGTCCAACGTGTAATCTTTTAAATATAAGGACTACAATCTAACTGCTTGTATTATTTACAAAACCTTTTTCGTAACAACCCACTATCAAACAGATTTTTTTATGTAGGTACCTTACTGTAAATAAATATAGTGTGAGTAGGACTCTGGCATGGATGAGTTTGTTTTTATTATGAATGGGGTATTAGTGCAAATGTTAGGGATGAAAACAGAAAAAAATAGGTCAAGTGGTTAGGTTAGCTCTATATTAGGTTCACTTCTAACTAGGTAGGAGCTTATTATTTAAATATTAGGGGCT
Source organism: Thyatira batis (assembly GCA_905147785.2). Taxonomy (NCBI): domain Eukaryota; kingdom Metazoa; phylum Arthropoda; class Insecta; order Lepidoptera; family Drepanidae; genus Thyatira; species Thyatira batis. The sequence goes on along the minus strand of LR990497.1, from coordinate 3,027,133 downwards.
CCCCACGGTTTCATCCGCGTTCCCGGGAATCCTCAATTTTCCTGGTATAAATTTTATTTGTTTTCACCGGGGTAATAAGATGCCTATGTATTATTCCAGAACATATTCCGACTGCAAAATTTCATCGCGATCCCTTTAGCCGATTTGGCGTGTAAGAGTAACAAACGCATCCATACATAGTCACAAACTTTCGGATTTATACTATTACTTAGTAGGGTTCAGTAAGTAAAACAATTTTCATGGTGTATCACAGATTTTATAAATAAATAATAATTCATGTGTCCTTAACTACAAAAGGAGCTCATCCAGTAATTTAGTAAAGTTTCGTCAGATTGCGTTACTCCAAATATTTGTTTTAATTTAGTAACTGCTGTGGACTTGGCACCTGATGAATCGACTGCTGATTTGACTGCTTTAGCGATACTGCAAACAATTTCATGTATCAGGAAGTGGTATATACTTCATCATATGCCTCTTATTTATACAGAAAAATTTGCGGCAACGGTTTTGACTTCAATACGGTCTATAGGATAATATTGTTAAGATGAGTTACTTACCCATGCCACTCGAGTTGTAAGGACATGACATGCTGATGAAGAACGTCATCATTGAATTTATCGTTGCTCATGGCATTTTCTATTCTATTCATTATTGTTGGGCCTGAAAAAATAAAACAATGTTATTATTATAACTAACTTTTTAATGAAGCAATTCTATAGGCAATAATCGAATTGGGAACACTAGAGGCACTGAAAATTACAGCATACCTATATTAAACTAAAGGCTCTGTAGATGCAAAAGTAAGTTATGTATTTCTTTCCTTTGCGCTAGAAGATTAACAAATAACAAGGATCAAATAGCATGTGGATAGTGTGGAGTACAGTACATATATATTTAATCCTGAGAAACAGGGTAAAACCTCACTTAATAGTATTAATTTATTATATCATGAAACATTTATTACCAAAAAGATGAACAATTAACTGACATACATACATCTCGTGGGCAGTATACCAGGCCACTTGCAGCAGAAATTATTGTTTTCCATTTCTTCTAAGACACAAACACTTGGCGATGGTGATGTCTGCTCATTACTTGCTGTAATTTTTGTACAATTTTGATTTGTCACTGGTAATAATCTTGCAAAGCCATTCAATATACTCTTAGCTTTTCTGTGTTTTGTTGTAATAACTATCTAAAATGAAAGGGTTTCATTTCATATAGACTAGAAGACTAATATAAAAAATATTCAAATACACATTTAAATGGCGGAGGGATTGCAGATTTTATGTGTTTTGACCAGCCATTCATTTTATAAAATAAATCATGAAGTGAATTATGTTCTCTGTATACTGGGTTTCCACAAGACAGATTTAAGTCAGTTTAAGAAACATAATAGCAACTCACATGAATTCCAGTTAAAGTGCAATACAACATTATCCTAAAGACAATTTTCGACAGCAAAGTCTCCAATGTCCTGAGAGACAGACATTCATTATCAGATGGTACAGAACAAGCATTCTGCTGTAACTTAGATCCTTTAGCTGCTTTACTATTCAACTTGTTAAGGAGATCTTGACTTGTGTATAATGTTTCAGAGTATGTATGTGCACCAGCTTTGAGCATCCATGTGAAATTAGAGTGTAGTTTCTTGAATACATTTTCTTCACCTGGAAAGTGTACAAAAAATCTGGTCCAAAAATGTTTAAAACCTTTTTCTGTTAGAGGTATAGCTAGTTTCTGTGCTTACCTTCAGCTAACATTATCATCACTTACTTAGCAATCATGTGATGTATTATTATGTTAATTTCTAGTAAAATAACATCAAAATATTAGTTTATGTATGTACCTGTCAATTGCATTAGTGATCTAGACTGTCCAAAATCATTTCTGCCAGTTTTCAGTCTGAGTGCCCTTTGGGAACATATCTTTTGTTCTCCATCATACACAACATCTGCAAGTTCTTGGAGTTCTTTTGATATTTTCTGAAATTTATTATCAAAGTTTTCATTATTTTATAAGAATATCTACCTAAACTGTAAAATTAATATATCTTTTTAAAACCACATATCTCACATAGAAATGGTTTAAACACATTCATACATTATTGATATAGCAACATTGCCAGTATATAGCAAAAAAAATTATAGGGTACCTATCATAATATATTTTCTATTTATTATTTATCCAATAAGCACACCAACCTTCATATGCTCAGATAGCAACGGAGTAATGTTAAGGAGCAGCATTTTATCCTTCATGAGGACGACAATTGAAAACCATCGCTTCAGACCCCTTGCCCGAGTGTCTCTTAGTTGGAACGTGAGACTAAGCACATGGCCTTGGGTGTCACTGAAGTATACCACACCTCCATCTTTACTCCAACTCACCTAGGAAATAAATATACTTATAGTGACCTTGTATGGCAAGCTGAAGATAAATATAGATTTTACTGTTCTGTGCCAACAGTTGTAAGTGAGAACTGACTACTGGATTTTGGTCATCAAAAATTACTGGCAACAAGGCAGATATTGCATCAACAACTTACACTACATATTTGGATAAACCATTGCGAGCAGAGGATTGTTTTTGCACATATAAATACTTGTTAAAGGTTGTTTATGAAATTAGATCACTGCCACCTATAAATTTTACAATCACCCCCTGTTTCATGTGTTATTTACTTTAAACTTAACTGTATGCTATAAGAGCCCGGAAAAAAATCTGTGACATAATTTTATAAACAACAAGGGGTCTTACTTCACAAGTTATGCTTCTAATAGCCGCCTGCCTTAAAAACGAGGTAATATCGTCACTAGGAACTGACTCTCTGCTGCAGAATATCGTTCCGTCATCATCTTTCGACACGAAGACGGTTTCTGGGCCGAGGGAAGTGCAACCGTTGCATTGAACGGTGGTTTTCGAAGATTCCGTCGTATGTTTTACGTCGTCTGTTGTGAACGTACAAAATAGCGGTCGAGGACCATGAGCTTCACAGAAGTGGCATAGGCCAACGATTGCATTCATTATTATTTAATTGCTCACTTTAGATCCACTTTAATTATTACATTTATTATTATATAAAGCAAAAATCGAATTATCTTCTATTTGGTTTGGCCAAACAAATGACATCTAACTAACGTCAAAAACATATGTGTATTACACATAGGGTTGCCAATGTGAAGGTACTTTTTGATAAATTGTTCTTTAATATAGAATGTGCCTAAATGTAAGAGAAAACTTTGAAAAAACTAAATATTTTAATACAATTTAATACATTATAATGTGTGCCAACGATACCGCATAACAGATAACAATTTAATTAGATCAAATAATAAAAAAAAGATAATTATCAAAATAAAAAAGAACTATTCTATTCTTCTTTTCTAGATTAAATTTTAACAAAAAAGACGTACTGGACATGTTTTGACTACTTTCCTTGTATATTGCAATTATTTGTAACCTTAAAAACAATACACATACAAGATTCTACGTACACATCAATATTGTATGAATACACGTGACGTGTATTTGGTGAACGAACACTATCTACTTCCTTTATGGATAGTTACTATACTCTTTGCTATCTACTGAAGCACCTTTGATGACGTTGTTACAACATAATAACTATTAAAAAAAAACCCCTTTTCTTTCAAAACTAGCTGCCTCCCCGCGGTTTTACCCGCGTAGTTCCCGTTCCCGTGGGAATACAGGGATAAAATATAGCCTATGTTACTCGGGGATAATGTAGCTTTCCAAAGGTGAAAGAATTTTTGAAATCGGTCCAGTAGTTTCGGAGCCTATTCATTACAAACAAACAAATCTTTCCTCTTTATAATATTAGTATAGATTAGATATTTTCTTTTTTCATTAAAGATTAATTAATTAATTTCAGTATAGATTGATAACAGGGAGACTTTAATATTTAGATAGCATATAAAAAGACGAATAGTTCGATTTTCAATAACTCATTTATTCAACTGTACATCGATTCACAGTTTATTACTTGCATGGAAAATCACAAGCACAGGTATCATATCCAGTAGATCACCTACAACAATTAAGTAATTTGTCTGTGCTGTATCATCAAAACGCACGATGACGAAATGCTCTATCAATAACATTACATGATAATATAATAGTCATATTGTGGTATATCGCGCCTAGCCCACGTCTCCGGCTCGCAAGCGATACACAACCCTAACGAATGGTAACAGCTATAAATAGCAAAGCGACACGATCTGAATCTCGAAGAATGAAATAAACGCGATGTTATATAAAATAAATTAATTTAATTATAAACAAATAACATGTTACTGTGCCTATCGAAAAAAAATTGTCTAAAAATGTTTGTTTTTATACTACAGTACGGGTGTTGGTGTTTATTTCTTAGAGACGGGTTTGTAGGCTAGTTTTCTGGACTTGAGCGTGGACCACTTGTGCCGTTTGTAGTAGTATGCGACGGCGGCCAGCATGGAGAACATGCCGATGGCCTTGATGGTCATGAGCCGGCGGTCGTCCAGCTCGGGCTCCGAGCACCACCGCAGGAACGTGGCCACGTCCTTGGCCATCTGGGACGCCGACGCCGGCGTGCCGTCCGAAAACTCCGCCGCCTGGATGGAAACAAATTGGGAATTAATACTTGACTCATCTCAAATAGGTCATGATGGGTTTATATCTAGGGTTCCACAAGGACCTATACAAATCTATGGTAGGAATTCCATTCCTAAATTTATATGAAAGATGTTCATGATTTAACTGCAAATTAAGTTGATAATAAATGTACATAGCATATTATTTAAATACCCTATATTGATTTAGTTTTCACCTCATTATAACAATTTGATGTAAACATTAAATAATGCGTAGTCTAAACATTAATGACATGTAATTCAAATCAATGATAACTAATTTCATACATAGATTAATTATTATCTAGTTTTATTTTTGATTATTATTAATAAATATCAATCAAAATGTATTTACTTTTCTATGGGTTTTTGCGAAATGGGAGTGCTAAGTCTTGAGTAAAAACCCAAGATGCATGCATTAGGGTGTTCAATGCAGTATACCAGTTACAAGGCTTGACACAACTGTCCTTGGACCAAGAATTTCGGGACAGATTAAATAAGATCGACCTATCCGTACAATTAGGTACCTATATTTAATAAAGGTCTAGAAATGTTGGTAAAAGTATCAACTCTTTAAGCCGATTAAGAAAAGGTTAGGGTAAAAATGGTAAAGTATGTGCAAATCAAACTTCAAATCACTCTTCTCTGACGGATTTGGCAGATAGAAGTTTGTCGAGATAGTGATGTACACAAACCTCATTGAACAACACTTGCGCCATAGAGATGGCACCGCCGGGGAAGTACGGGTTGTAGTTCTGTCCCTCTCGCAGCACGACGCCGGCGGGCGCGTCCATGTAGCCGGTGAGCAGCGCGAAGATGTAGTCCTCGCCACCCTTGCGGCCGGAACAGATCAGAGACAAGTCTGGTGGGTACGCACCTGTGAATAAGTTATCAGTATTAATATAATGAAGTGATGGCGGAATGTCCCTTATTCCACTATATTTGTTTCTTTTTAGCATGGACATATTGTATATATGAAATGAAAATGAAAAAACGTCGCGTTTTTCTACATAATATTTTTTCTACACGCTAGAGCTAGACAGAGCTAGACGTTGCGGGCGGATTGTGCGTCTATGTCATGTTTAAAAACGCAAATAAGCTGGTATTACTATCTAATCAGCCCGTAATAACCCACTGCAGAGCATAGGCCTCCTTCTTTTTACGCCACTTTATACGGTCCTGTGCCAATCTCATCCACTGCCTACCCGCTGCCCCGACACTGTCGTCTACCCACCACTGGTATTACTAGGCAAATAAATTAGTGCACTTTGAACAGGTTTTAATTTTGATTTAAATTAATTAATAATTTAATGAAACACAGATTTAAACTGAGATTATTAAGTATTTCAGGTTTCTAAGAAACAGATGCTGTTGATAAACAAAACCATACCATTGTTGGCTGCCCTCGCAGCATTCTCGTTGGGGTACGGCGACGGCAGACAATCAGACAGCTTGCCGGGCCTCTCAAAGTAGTTGCCTTCTTCATCAGGGCCATCCTTGATCATCACCTATACACAAAAATATGATATGAGATGAAATGAGATTATTTATTATTCTATATTTTAAATTTTAATCCATGGACACTATCATATACCAGAATTGTATTCAAACTAAGATTTTCACTCTTAAAATTGTTAATACTTAAAGTGCAAGCTACACTCAATACTATACTGCTAACCAGGTCACTTGTGAAAGGACTACACTACCCAGATTAGAAATTCTTCATCAGTAAAATATTTTAACACTTTTACAAAAAAACATTTTGATATAAAAGCTTTTTGATTTTGATAGAAAGATCATGACCAATAACTAAACAGCCGCAAATATTTCAAATAGGTCTTTACAAGCACTGATAAACAGTCAGTCTTTAATACTAAAGCATGTTTAAATATTGAATAAAGGTTATTCCTTACATCAGCCGCCTCAGCCTTGGCCTCGTCCTCGGTGTGAGTGACGTTGACCAAGTTACGGAAGGCGATGTACTGCAATGAGTGGCATGCCTTGCACACCTGCTTGTACACTTCGTACCCGCGACGCACGCTGCACACGATTTGTGATGTTGCCATGGGTAAAAATTCAAGAATAATTTGTAGAATTTATTGATTTGGTTTAGGTTTGTAATTGTTCAACAAGTAAAAAGAAAAATTATAAAAAAAAAAGTTTTACCACTTTTGGAATTAGAGCTACCTGTAAAAAACTCCTTATTAAACGTTATTTTATGACTAATATATTCATAAATATTGAGAAATTGTATTAATTTGAACCCATTACTTGATGATTGCATCACATTAGATATAGACATGAAATAACATTTCATTAGGTTGAAAATCTAGTTCAAACCAACTAATCAATAAAAGTGGGTGGACTTTAAGATGCCTGTTACATAATGCCACTACTATTTATGGTAAAATTAATATAATTGTTAAAATAAACATAAATAATTATTAAGTAAAATACATCAATCATCCATAGTTGAAAAAAAAAACACAAAAAAAAGAGATGATAAGATTCAAGAGAATACATTACATACCTAGCATGGTCAAGTGATTTGAACCATCCATCATGGCTCCAGGGTTGATGGGGCGCATGGGCTTCACTGCCAGAAGCCTGCACCGACTGCTCCAGGGCAAACAGTAGAGCACCAACACCACCCCCCACCACGCCAAGGGTGGACAGCATCTGAAGAAGTAAGACTTGATTAGGATAGAAATTTACATTTATGTTAGGTACTGCTTATTATGTTTAATTTTTCCTCCTGAAATTCTGATAATTCTGTTTCAGTAGAACAATTTGGTAACAACTGAATGTGATCCTGAGTGATTTACTACTGTGATTCATATCATATATTCAGTGAAGTAGTTTTGAAAGTGATATTAAGCTAATTGTGTTAAAAAAATGGTTTAAAAACGAAAGTAATTTATGAAGACAACAAATTCTTCGTAATGTGGTGTTTTTGTCTTAAGAAAATTTTGTCTACATAGGCAATGTAACTGTTGTAAGGGAACCAATGAATATTCATTGTCATTTTAGCTTCATAGCATAGACAATAATAATATGTAAATGTTGACATATTATATAAAAGATTTTATCTTGTGAAAAATTTATGAATTTCAATAAAAATTTAAAATACTTATCAATTGGTATTCTTCAGATAAGTGCTAATCGATTGAAAAGGGCAGTATGTTTTCTAGTTATTGAAATTAAAAATAAGTAATTTAAAGCAGTATGAATAAATGAAATATAAGTTAAAACTTCGTTTGGAATGTGTAGCATGTAGACTTACCAATTTCTTGTTTCTTGTCCATCCTTGAGCACTGGTGGACAGCTGACATACCTGCAATGTACGGTCACTGTTAGATTTCAATGTACTTGTTACATAATGCAGAATAGGTTATCACTTGTTCATGATTTTTTCTAAACACACTTGGGACCTAACTAAGCTCTAATAAGCTCCAATACTACACATCGTTACGTAAAACTCGCAAGAGGTAATCAGGGAATAACGTAAATTGATAAATTACACCCGTTTTCCGTGACACTTTGAACTTAAACTTTTTCGACAATAGTAACTTATTGAGCACTCCAATGGCATCTACTAATACAATTAATAAACCAAGTTATTGTCTAAAATTATTATCAGTACCTGGGGTGCAACTATGCCATATTTTTTGAAAAGACGTGCCCCACAAATTCTACCGACCGTGGCCGCCATGATCGAAAAACGTCGTAATGAAAGATGATTTCGACTGACATCTACGATGCAACTGCCATTGAAGAAAAATATCTCAGCATTAAATTACACAAATGATAAATTAGAAAATTTCTTCACAAATTATATTTATTTGCGTATAACGTTAAAATGTCAAACATTAAAAATTGACAATTTGTCATAAAATATAACTGGCTGGGTGTGAAAAAAGGTTTTTGTAAAACCTCTTTATTCATGCAAATTTGTTTACTCGAAAGTGAAGAATGTAAAAGAGAGAGAATTGGTAAAAGAGATTATTGGTATAAAATGAATTAATTAATTTAATGTTAATTCGTTTACTTATTGTAATGATAGGTATTTTTTTATATTCCGCTAGATATATTTTTTCCTGGCAACTGCAACTTTTTCAAAACTCGAACACGGTGGATGGACAGGTTTTCTGAACGAATATCTCTCTGTCAATAAATACCTATGACGGATCACGGACCGGATGTTCGCACTTCACTTCGTTTCCTTTTCAATCCGCAACTTTTGTGGTTATTTTTAATTTTTGATACTTCAACGAAATTAAATAATATTAATGCTAATTCTATTTAAAATGCAAATATAAATGAAACTTGTGAATCTTCGGACAATACGTTATAGTTTTGTAGTGAACTCAATAAAAAGGTAAGTGTTTTGATGATATCCTGAAATTTACAAACACAACTTTGTAAATCGGTCGCTTATTTTATTGATTTTTCAGGTTTCAAAGTAGTGAAGTTGGGATGAAGGTATTCACACAAAAGAGGAACCCATTAACTGGGACTACAGAGTGGGATATGCAGGACGAAAATTATGATTTTCATCAGGAAATTGCACGGTCGTCTTTTGCCGACATGCTACACGACACGGAAAGAAACAAGAAGTATCAGAGGGCCCTACAGCTTGCTATCGAGAAAATACACAGCACTGGCAGGAAAGCTAATGTTTTAGATATAGGTACGTAAAAGCTGAATTTACTTATACCAACAAGAGGTTTTAAAATAGTAATTGCTAAAAACTAGTTGGTTATAACAGGCTTGTTTGGAAATAAATATTGTTATGTATACAATGCAACCTGTTGAGTTGACCTAGAATGGAGGATATTCAGAAAAAATATAAATTGAGAGGTAATAAAATAATTATTGTGTTATAAAAATTGAGAAATACTACAGCTGGAGTGTAAGTGGATATCATTTTGTATTGTATATCTAGGAAAGTTACTTAAAGCTGAAACCTATAAACTTAGATTTTTTTTCTAAATATTTCAGGCACAGGCACAGGACTACTGGCAATAATGGCAGCTCGTTCTGGTGCTGACTCCGTTGTGGCATGTGAAGCATTCAAGCCGATGGCAAAATGCTGCCTTAAAATACTGGAACGTAACAACGTTGCTGACAAAGTAATTGTGATACCCAAGCGGTCCACAGATATAAAAGTGGGTAAAGATGGGGACATGAAGCAGAAGGCAAATATACTAGTTACCGAGGTGTTTGATACAGAGTTGATTGGGGAAGGTATATATATATATTTTAAAACTTCTTTACTTGTAGAAATATATATTTTAGTTCTATGGTAAGCTTAGTTTTTTAAATTGTAAAATGCTTTGTGATTGCTTTCAATGTATTATCTGAAAAAAAAATGTTATGTATGCATATTAAATTAGAGTAATTTGATTTATTCAATAACCAGATGAAATTCAGACCATTTAATTAAAGTACAGTTAGTATTATTTAATATCCTGGAAGGTTGAATAAGATTAAATATAGCAAATTAAAAGTAATAAAATGTTTTAGCATAGGATAAATGTAATTATCTTGGCATAATCGGCTTTATAACATCATGCTACAACCATGCATGATCGTTACTCCACTCCATGCTCATCATGGAGTGGAGTAACCTTTCCTATTTTTCTAACAAGTAATCCAATACACTATAAAAACCCTTTTGATATTTATATCGCTTTAGCTTTCTACACTCACTTTCACTATATTATTATATTAACTGAATTAATCTCATATCCACAGGAGCACTAGCAACATTCGACCATGCACACAAGAACCTTCTTGAAGAGAATTGCATAGTGGTACCTGACTCGGCAGTAATATATGCACAAGTTGCCGAGTGCCCAACCATGTTGAAGTGGCATAAACTCAATGACTTAGTTGATGAAGACCATGAATTAGTATTGAGAACTCCGGATGCGGTAATTATATGTTATGATGATGTTATACAGCTGAAGAGTATATTTTTTTGAATGCACTAATCCCAGGAACTGCTGCATCAAATTGAAAAAAATTTTTAGTGTTGAATTACCCATTTATCAGGCTATGTACCATCACGCTACGATAAATAGGAAAGCAACATTGAATGATATGACAATAGCCTTTATTTTTTTTTTCTCTTTATTCAGTTGATCGTTTGCAGATAATAATAAATATGAAATGAAATGAAATAATATTTATTGGACACACACAAATTCACACAATGTAGACAAATAAATATATCTAGATATGTTTCACACGGACAACCTGATTCCATACTAAGCAGTGCTTGTGCTATGGTGACCAGATAGCTGATGATAATAATATGTACTTTTTAACTCAATGCCAGATTAACCACGTAGCAGGACTAGCAAATGCTACGGGTTTTTTGAGTATTTTTTACCAGTAGCAGATCAAAGGCCCCTGTATAGTATTTGCTACGGGCCCCTCGTTTGCTTAATCCGGCACTGTTAAACTTTGATTTCAGATGAAACAATGCGGCGGTTCTGGGGCTGTCCACGACATCCAACTGTCTCAGCTGCCTCGTCAATCGTTCAGAGAGCTCTCTGACCCTATAGCAGTGTTGCACTACGATTGGTCGGGACGTACACCATTAAAGATGAATACTATAGAGAAGCAGGAGTTCACAGTCACCGACTCTGGGAAGGCACAGGTTGTGTTCGTGTGGTGGGAGCTTAATATGGACCCTGCAGGCATGTATTGTAGTATAAGGAATGTTATGTTTGATTTTATGAATGAGATCAACGATCTGTGTTGGGGATCCCGAATGTAAAACTCTTTCGAATACTTAATTACATAGTACAACTTTGAATTTGAAAAAGATATATAAGATTGAAATTTGAAACATCCTTATATCTGTGATTTCGTTCCTACAATTTTATTTAATAGTTAGGATTGCAAATAATCTCTATCTACACATCTATACTTCTATACTAATATTATAAAGAGGAAAGATTTGTTTGTTTGTTTGTAATGAATAAGCTCCGAAACTACTGGACCGATTTCAAAAATTCTTTCACCTTTGGAAAGCTACATTATCCCCGAGTAACATAGGCTATATTTTATCCCTGTATTCCCACGGGAACGGGAACTACGCGGGTAAAACCGCGGGGAGGCAGCTAGTATATTATAATGAGGAAAAAAAATTTTTGTGTGTGTGTGTGTAATATATAAACTAAAAAAATAGTGCCATACTAAATAGGGCCGATTTAAAAAAAAAATTTGAACTTTGGAAAGCTACATTATCGGGGAGTAACATACGGGAACGGGAATTACGCAGGTGAAACTGCGCAGCGGCAGATATTATAATATACTTTTATAGCTCTATTTTTACCTGTACCATAAATACCTACAAATACCTATATATAAGATACTAGCTGCCTCCGCGCGGTTTTACCCGCGTAGTTCCCGTTCCCGTGGGAATACAGGGATAAAATATAGCCTATGTTACTCGGGGATAAAGTAGCTTTCCAAAGGTGAAAGAATTTTTGAAATCGGTCCAGTAGTTTCGGAGCCTATTCATTACAAACAAACAAACAAACAACTTTCCTCTTTATAATATTAGTATAGAAAAGCTTCGATATCATATGTGAAATATTATATTCCAGGTAAGATACTACTGAGCTGCGCCCCCTGGTGGGCCCACCCCGACGCCGACCCCGCCTGCGACCGCCCGCAGGACTCCATCCCTTGGCGAGACCACTGGATGCAAGCCGTCTACTATCTACCACGAGAAACATTCCTCCAGAAGCACACAAATACCACCCTCGTTGCCTGCCAAGATGAATACTCCACGTGGTTCTACTTGGGCGATAGAGGCCCCAGCCCGAACCATTACAGGAGGCCCGCCTGCGAATGTGGCGTCCACATCGGCCTAGCCAAAACCCACATATCCTACCTCAACGATGGCAAGAGAAGCAAAATATTCCTGGCAAAGTTAAAGGAGGAGTTGACTAGAGAGTCCGTCGTTTTGGACCTCCACGGTGGCGGTTTCCTTGGCCTGGCTGCCTCAAAAATGGGCGCAAAAGCAGTATATATTCTCGAGAATATTAATTTGAACATCGGGATACTGAATGATTATATCGAGCACAATCGTCTGGACAACGTGAGGCTGGTACCGCAAGTTCCGGATAAAGTTTTGAGACAAGTGACTAATGTTGTATGCGATGTGAACTTCTGCAGCGCACTCCTGCCGTGGGAGAATTTAAAGATGGCGTTCCTTCTGTACAAGTTTAAGAACAAGATGAGGCGTAGTGTATCGATTTTCCCCGAAGTCTGCGAGCTGTGGGCCATGCCGGTGGAGTTCAGAGATCTACACAAGATTAGGGTTCCGCTGAATACCTGTGAGGATATCGATATGTCGGTATTCGATTCTCTAGTTGAGGTATGTGTGCTGTGAGGTATTTTTTTTCTTTTTTATACCACAAGAGTGGCAAACAGGCATACGATCCCACCTGATGGGAAGCGGTTACCGTAGCCTATGGACGCTTGCAACACCAGAAGCGTCACTAACGCGTGAGTATCATAATTAATATTATTTACTCATTACAAATAAGTAAATAATATAAAATACCAGTGGCTCATCTTCAATGTTCCTTAGATGAAAACTAGGCTATGTGTCACTCCAGTAAAAATTCTAACTCAGTGCCAAGTCGCCATCTTATCAGCCATTCTGGTGTGCATGCGTAACAGACGTACATATACATATTTTGTATATACATGTATGTAATATACACATGTATATTATGGGTACTACTCTATACTTCACACAGAGGTTGTCTGGAAGAGTTGCAATATAGAATATGGCCGCCTGTATCGTATAATCATCTTTATTTATAGTTATGTTTGTTTATTATTACAGTCAGAATATTTAATTAATTATATTCCAGAATATTGTAGATATAGCCGTGGTGGCTCAGTTGGGAACGCACCTACTCACGATCATGAGGGTGCCGGTTCAAATCCCTGGCCCGTACCTCTGAGTTTATAAAAACTTACGTACGGATTCACACCACTGGCTTTCGGTGAAGGAAAACATCGTGAGGAAACCTGCATGCCTGAGATGTCACAATTGAAGGCATGTGAAGTCCGCCAATCCGCACTAGGCCCGCGTGGTGGACTATGGCCTAAACCCCCTCGATGTTAGGGGAGGCTCGAGCTCCTCGGTGGAGACGTTTATGAGCTGTTGATGATGATGATGATGATGATTCCAGAATTCCCGTTCAATTAGCGACGAGGAGATCGAAGCTCAGCCGCTGTGGGAGTACCCGACCGTCTGCCGCGGCCACCCGAGGAAGCTGCTTGAAGTCGATATGCGAGACTTGGAACCGGTATACGCGTGTGATGACACCTTTATGGTCCTGTAAGTGTTTTATCCCATCGTCATCAGCTCATATACGTCTCCACAGAGGAGCTCGACCCTCTCCTAACATCGGGGTTCCTATAGGCCATAGTCCACCACGCGGGCCTAGTGCGGATTGGCGGACTTCACATACCTTTAATTGTGACATTCGGGCATGCAGGTTTCCTCACGATGTTTTCCTTCACCCATAGTCAGTGGTGTGAATGCGTACGTAAGTTTCTATAAACTCAGAGGTACATGTATCAGGGATATGAACCTGCACCCTCATGATCGTGAGTTGGTGCGTTCCCAACTGAGCCACCACGGCTTTTATTAATCCCTACTTAATATTATAAATGCGAAAGTAACTCTGTCTGCTTGTTACTTCCACCCTGCGTTACGCTTTCACGCCTTAACCTAGAACCGATTTTGCAGATATTTTGTACAGAGCTTGGGAAAGGACATAGATTACTTTTTATCACGGAAAAGTTGAAGGTCTTTCCTTCAACTGCAGGGTGGAAGATAATCGACCTATCCGTAGAACAAAGTTCAATGTGACTTGGAACCCAAACCACTTTTATTGTATGTTTATGTCTACAATTAGGTACCTATATTTAATAAACGGATAGTAATTTTTTAATATGTTGGTTGGTTGGTGGTTGAAAGATTGGTCCAATTTAATCAAAATTCAGTTATCATAATGGGATTTATGAGGAATTGATGGAACTACTCAAATGTTATAAGCGCACCTAGTATCTAGGCGTACAGAAATCATGATTTAGTGAAGTGATAGCTAATTTTAATATAAAGTCTATTATATATGTTAATTATTTATTACGTTTTTTTATAAAAATACTTTCAGTGACCCAGAAGACTCGCATAAACGACCGCAGCCAATCAACGGGTTTGCTATATGGGCAGTGTGGAAGGTGGGGGCTAAGGAAATTAGCACTGGACCCATACATTGGCCTCTGCTAGGTGACAGGGTAGAATGGGACTCACACACGAGACAAGCTGTGAAAATACTCGTAAGAAATATTTATCTTATATATAAAACTAGCGGACCCGGCAGACTTCGTACTCGTCGTTCGTAGCGCCACCTACCGGGTCCAAATTGATGTATTGTACATAAAAACCTTCCCCATGAAATACTCCGTAATTAGGTGAAAACCGCATGAAATTCTGTTCAGTAGTTTTTGTGTTCATCGCGTTCAAAGAGACAGACAGAGGCGGCGGGGACTTTGTTTTAATAAAGACTTATATATATTTAAAATTCTCGTGTCACAATGTTAGTTACCATACTCCTCCGAAACGGCTTTCCCGATTTTTATGAAATTTGGAAAAGCCGCATGTTCAGTAGGTCTGAGAATCGGCTACTATCTATTTTTCATACCCCTAAGTGATCACGGGACGGGGAACTACGCGTGTGAAACCGCGGGGCGGCAACTTGTTTTATTATAATAATAACCTAACACATTTTTTCACACACAGACAATCTGATTCTAAACTAAGCAGAGCTTTTGATATGGTAACCAGATTTTAACACTGTTAAATACTACTTATAAAGATATTTATATTGATACAAAAAGAGATGTTCATGCACAACAGTTTGTCCTGGATGGGATTCGAACCCACGACCGGTGACTTTAAAGTCGGGGTCGCTAACTGTGTACTCTGCAAAGGATTGGTTTTATAGTCTTGTCTCTGACAGAAGAGTCATCGTGAAAGTAAAACAAAATAACGAACTACATTAATAATTAAAATTTCAGAGAAAAACGCGTTTGTCAGCAAGTACCGACAAATGGAGCTACCAACTAGCGTGTGATCTTGAGAGGGGACTATTCAACGTTTTATTGGGCTTCGATCCTGAAGAGCTACAATAAATATTCGCACTTATCACTATGAATATAGAGTACATATCTTTCTATTGGTGGAGATTTATAAATGGCAGTTGTTATTATCGTCCCTTAGCTTAGCTTACAACACTGCATAAGTCATTTTTACTAACTTTTCAGGAGACGAAAAAACTGTTTATTTTGAAAGGCCAACCGGCTTGCGCGCTGTTAATACTTTTTGAGTTAAAGCCTCTTATTGACTGAAATCTATATCATGTGATCCATGGTTCGACGCGCAATGAGCAGCTCTATCAAATGGCATTAAAATGTAGAAACTGGCAATTTTCGACTTGCGCGGTGTTGTAAGCTAAGAGACGTTATGCATGTATATCCTATGGCTACTATTTTGGTGTGAATCTTCCTAAAAGCTAAATAAATTAATACTAATACGCCCGGTTTGACATGGGTTCCGGTCGGAATTCAATTTTACCGATTCTCCATAAGAACCTTACTTGGACTTAAGATTTGGAGAGAGGAATAAAGATTTTATGATATTAATAGCCAAATCGGCCTAGCCGTTCTCAAGTTTTGCGCTCAGCGACACTTTTAGACTCAGATTCAATGTTTTACGATTGTCGTAGCTGTATTCTATATGTGTTTAATGAAAAATAAATAAATATTTTAAATGTTGTTGTTTTATTTTCAATTGTTTCTAACAAATAGGTACCTAACGAAGTATGGGCCAGTAGCAATCAGCAATTATGTTTATGGATTGGAGACGAAACACTTATAATAAAGTCCCTTTGTGGAGTGGTAAGATATACTAACAACTACGTTTTGATACAATTTGATTCCAAGTAAAGATACATTTTATATACATCAAAATGACAGTTTGTTCTGTGCTCTTTGTTCTGTACAGGCTTAGTAGGTACAGTTTCAATGAAAGATAATAATATAGGTACCTATGTAGTTAAATTTACAGAGTAATTTAACACCCATATTTATCAAAACATAAGTATGTCAATACAACAATTCTTCATACCATTTTGTCATTTTTGTCAATTAGATATCTACGTGTTAGTAGTTTCCTACTAAAGCTGAAGAATTGCTTTAACGCGCTAATCTCAGGAACTACTGGTTCAGTGTCCATTTATTGAGCAAGGCTATATAACATCATGCTACGATCAATAGTATCGGAGTATCAATGAAAAATATTGCAAAAACGGAGAAAATTTCTCATGTGATGCAGATGAAGTTGCGCGGGTCAGATATATAATAAAAATATGTATTATATGGGTGTCAGTCGGTCGGTCAGAGTTGCCACCGTAGTGAAACTTCTATTCCCATGCCTAAATGTCTCCAGGATAATGTATATCAATGTATGGTAATGTCTACAGTTTTAAAGTAGATTTCTATGTAAAAGTTTGTAAATGAGTAACATTCTTAAGCGGACTAGACTGCGGGTAACACCTGTACCTTGTGTGTGTGGCATATTTAAATTGAAAATTTACATACATTCTCTCGTGAATGTTACAGAAAGCGTTCCTTTAAGGGCATCTACTCAATGCTTAAAACCTCTTTGTTAATTGGCTAAATAGTTACAAATCGAAAAAATTTACTATTTTACTACACGACGTGAGAAAGAAAAAATCCCTTCTCTGCTTCATATGCTAAAAAACATATTCTAAGTTATATATATAAAGACTGTGTTCTTTATTGTAAATAGATACTAGTTTATTTGTTTTTATCATGGTAGTTAATCACATAGTTGCCTAAGAGGTTTGATTAACCAGGCCGAAAAATTGTGACAACTGTTTCAATTATTCTAAAGCTTTATATTTTCAGACGTATTTTATATTTATATTTTATAAAAGCAAAATAGTTTTGTAACTAATAAATAAGATTGTTATATACTAAACATATCTTAATAACAGTATTTAAAGTTATTGATAGTATTTATAGATAGTTATATATTACTTTAGTTAAGTCGATTAAAAAAACAAATCGCCACATACCACGTTTTCTGCCACCAATGTCCAACCTACCGCATTACACTACGAAAAAGTTAATAGCAACTTTATACCGCGAAGTGTTTTTGTTAACAGTTTCCAGCAACTTCTCATTACAAACTAATGTAACACACGATTAATTAATTATTTATGGCTTATTAGAAATACAAGAACGCACCGATCTTTGCTGTCCTATCTAGTTTAACTGTTAACTTGATCTGTGTTAGTTACATTTGACTTTTTTTCTGTGCCCCATTAGATTAAGGAGTTGGTTAACTATGAATTTTAATATGTAGTTACGTTATATTTATATGCATTTAATTGCCTTTTAAATAAAACTAGCAATTGCGAAATTATTGATCGTAGAATGTATGTTTATGCTTAAGACTATAGAGTCAGTTCTATTCGATTTCGTTAAGGCGCTTATTGAAGAGTTATAAAATAAAATGAACCACAATCGAGTAAAGGCTACCAAATACATTAGATATATCTACAGTAAAACAATCTTTAGAATACTCCCAATATACTACCAAAAGTGTATCTCATTAGTATGCCTCCACATTACAGTATTTATAAACATTTCAACTTTCATTAGTCCAAGTTACCCACAGGAAACTCAGTATGGAATAACTTACAACGTAAAATCGCCGAGATGTTTATACGCTTACTTATATGGTAATACGAGTCGGCTATGCCTCAATCTGAAGCCGTGGTTTGTGACATAAATCTGCGTGTAATGGTCTATTAGGCCACTGTAGCAGCCCATTGTTAGTTTTGATGAAAATAAATGTACACTTTTAAGTCATTAGTAAGAGCCGCAGCGTGCATACGATACGTCGACCATGTTAGAAGGTACATAACTCGTAAGGCCACATTGGTAATCGACAGTCATGTTTTTGTCACGGTTAATACGTACGTACTATCCCACTAAGGGCTATAATACACTGGAAGTCGAGTTATTTAGCTATCGCACAAGAGTGATTAATGTGTGAGAACTGCGTACAATAGCTCCTTATGCCTGACCTTTTGCCTACCAATTACCAATAAATATTGTTTATAAAGTTGAAGTAACGGTTGGCAGGAATATAATATTGTTTAAACATTAAACACGTTATCCGATGATGCTAATTTGTGTTGAAGGTGTTGCATAATGAAGCTTTGTTATGACAATATCTTATTTATTGCTTAGTGTTTAAGTGGTGATTATTAATATCGGGTGTCTAAACCGTGACACATAAACAAACATATAAAAAATGTGTGTATTAATATTAATTCTAGTTTATGGTGACAGATTTATCTCCCGTGACTTTCTATTCTAGAATGAGCATTGCTGATTAGGTGATAAATAAGGATTAGGTTTTCAAATGGAATTGTTATTATACCCATTTGGAGGCGAGCACCGCGACCGCGACTATAACTCAACAAACGGCATACGGCGTCCGCGTCTTTACATTCCTAAACGGCGCACATCACAACACGCACAAGTTTGGTTGGAGCCAACTCTAAATGGTGATAAAAAGCGTATTTCCGCGAACTGAATAACCGCGCATCCATAGCCTTGGGCAACCAAATGTGGTGGTGCAGCTAATAGTTGCAATTTGTCATGTAATAGGTACGACATTGTTAGTTTTTCCGGTAGTCCTTATGCGGTTGAGGGCGAGGCGAGGCGAGGCGAGGCGAGGCGTTAAGGATCGTACGGTATAATGCGACAGCGGCGCGTGAGTGGTTCTGAATAATGCAGCTGTGTGCATGATCACTGGCAGAATGCCGATGTGGAGGCGACAGGTCGCGCATACGATGCGCATGCGCCTGCGCCGTTACACGCGGCGCAACGCAGCGCAGCGCAGCACGGCACGGGCACGGACTTAGGATGGCTTATTTCTAAGGGCGACTTCTTCTTAGTGTTAGCATTGCACTTTTGTTAGGATATAAAGCCATTTTGTAGATGAGGCTACTGGCTACTGATGATATTTATGTAACATACAAGTCGTCAAAAGCTATTTACATGCTGAGATAGACCCTTACCTCGTTTCTTGTTAGATTGCGAGTTTAATATATTTCGATACATGGTCCGTAGTACATACCTATTAAGTACCTTCTATATTGAATAATTAAATCTAACATGTAAATCGAAACCTTGTGGTCAAAAAATATTAATCAATTTGCCACCCTATTAGTGTCATATTACGAATCCGACCCTGTCCTGGGACATCGCATCGCGACGACCCCCTGTCGCTTGCCACTCAACTACACCTTCAATATTACTTTAATTCACTATTCATACAATGGAAAAGTGCTTATTCAACAGTAGTTTTTCTGTTGAAACAGCGTTGGATTCCAACATAGATGATAGATCGTTACGCTGTTGGGAGTCCGACAGATGAGTTCAGTAAAAAATTGCTAAGTTTGCTGTTGCTGACTTATTCATGCATTGTCATATCATTTGTTATCTTTCTTTTGTATGAATAATGAAACAAAGGGCACGTTAATATAACTGTAATGTACCTACCTGTGTAATATAATGGTTGTTTTCGTAGGCAGTGATAATAGTTTTGGTCGTTTATCTGTCACAGCGCAGATCGCGTGTTGGTCTAAGGAATTTCCCAATGGGCGTTCTGGCGCACGACATAATAGGTCATATACATTGTGACGTGCTTGGAGCGTGTTCCGATTAACCTTTGCCGCTTTGCCGCTGCGCCCGCGCAGCCTCGGGCCTATACAACCTTATTCCATCTCTGAGATTATAAATTGAATATCTGCCTAACGGCCTTAGGTGGTGTTTAGTAACATCACATGTTATTGTATTATTAAATATCACCTCGCTATGTGATGTACTTAAATAATACGCTATTAGGTAAGATCGTGATGATTTTATGTAAGTGCACGTACCTACTTATTTCAGATTAGCTACGGTTTGATTATTATCCATTTAATCTAAAACTACAAGGTGGCGCGTGGAACCTATACACCTTTGAGTAGTGTTTTCTGACATAAATAAATATTGACCAATTTCTGAAGCTGTGTGTTGCAAGTATAGTTTTGCGATTGACTACAATATTTTTCGATGGTGGAGATACTAGATACTTGACTTTTCAATCAATAAATTAAAAAGTTATTCATTAGCACTTACATATCTACTTTAGAGTAATAGGTAGGTACATACTTATTTAAATAAAATTGAAACATCGTGATGCAACGTCACTCATACCATAGTTTGATCAATGAATATGCAAACATCACATATCACAATACAATTATAATAATTAATTTATTCTCTACAATGCATTGATTGAATGTAAAGGGCACGGGTATTAACCAACGTCGAACAACCAGCTCTTTAATAAACCTGATTGGATCTAACAAATATATCTTTAACAACATACATTTAAAACCCATCTAAATAATTGAAATAACCGATAATGTTGCGAAATGATAAGTACGCGAAAGGTCAATTGAATCGATTAATAATGGTGTTTAGTTGTAATAGAGATAATATCAATACAAAATCATTGGTTAAACGCAGTTTAGTTTGATGTGGAATTCTATTAAAATTGTTTAATGAATTTCTATTCATTCTCACGGCTCATTAAGAAACTTGGCATATATCTGGTTGTAATAATTAAATGTTTAAAGTACCTTATTTCTTATCACGACAATATGTGTACGCCTGTCGAAATTAGATTCCAATTTTTTTTTTTTTTTATATGTACTGTAGCTATCATAGATTTAGTATAAATATCCAATAAAATGCAACACTTGTATATTTTTATTAATAGATACCTAATACCTTACAGTAACGGCTTCAAAAAAAAACGAGTCCCAATTAGCTACAAAGATATATCCCATCCAAACGGTGCTCCCGTTAATAAATAAGATAAATGTTTCAATACAATATCTTTAAGAATAATTCTATCAAATATTAATGATGTTACTGATACAAAGCTAATAATTATGTGCATGAATAATAAGCTGTGGATTGTTGAATGTGTTGTGTGGGATGGTCTTGGGAATTAGGCCAATGTATAAGTAGTATTGCAACAAGGTAGATAAACACAGAAGGTACTAATAAGAAGGTCCCTTTACGCCCGCGGTTGCACTCACACATACGCACTGTTGTACTTACGTAATCTACATGTGGGTATCTATCTAATTAGGGCATTAAAAGCTCTTATATTGAGTCCCTTGGAACTACAGTGGGTTGAGTAAGAAACGTTTTAAAAGCAAATGTACTGAGTGAGATAGATACCTATTTAAAAATACTGTGTAAAGAACTCTTGAATTCAAAAGGATTGAATCAATTTATTAGTTGATGGTGTTAATGCCTTTATGACATAGGTACGGATGCAGCGTATCATTGTGTGCGGAGCTTCTTAGCTCCCTATCTATTTTGTGGTAATGCGATTTCAAATACAAATGAATTGTATTGCATTCTCTGACTTCTCAAAGTATATGAATTATGTCTTCTTGTTAACGTCGACTTACGACCCAATTCGATAGTAGGAATTTCATTTAACCGGTTTCTCATTAGGTTGATATTTTGTAATTGATTCAAATGTCTATAGTATTTTAATGTCCGCTGTGTTTCTAATGGTAATGGAAGCTCAAGTTCCAAGCATATTTGGAGCTTCGTCTCGAGATGGAGTTCTCAGAGTGCCTTTCTAAATAGATAGATAAATTATAATGGGATGAATTCTATTTTCTAGCTATTTCTTATAGTAATTAATCATGTCGATGGCACTAACGAATTCATACCTATTTTGGAAATGTAGTTTAAAAGCTCAGGTAGGTAGGTAACTATATGGATGTAAATATTTATAATATGTAGGTATGTATTTAAAAGTACTATATGTAGTATATCAGCTATCTGGTTACCATAACACAAGCTTCATTTGAAAGCTTATTTTGGAATCAGATTGACCGTGTGTGAAAAATGTCCCAGGAAATTTATTTATTTATTTTATTTATATAATGGTAAACAAAATATAAAAACCTTCTCATATATTAATACAGTATAGATACTGTATACCTAATCGATTTAAATCGTGGAAACTTAATTTATAAAATCTCACTCAAACAAGAAAAATACGTGGTTCTATTTCCGTGTTTATAAATAAACTAGTTGACCCGCGCAACTTCGTTAGTGTCACTTGCCCGTTTTTGCAACAGTATTGATTGATGCTCCGTTCCTATTCGTCATAGCATAACGATTTATACATAAAAACCTTCCTTAAGAATCACTCTATATATTGAAAACCGCATCAAAATCCGTTGCGTAGTTTTAAAGATCTAAGCATACATAGGGACAGACAGACGGCGGATAGCGACTTTGTTTTATACTATGTAGTGTTGAGATGTGCAATTACAAACACGACGTAGTCGTTGATAGAATTCACAGGCTCGAAATAGCTAACAGTGTTGCCATCCTAATTAGCACGAAATTTAGTGGCCAATATCAATATTTCAATGCGATTAGATTCGTACTATAAATACTAGAGCTGAAAGGTCAGTTTACAATTTATGCGCGGGCGCAAGCACTGCTGATGTGACCATAGACTTACAAAAATCTAGACATATTTCTACGCATATTAAGTCAGTGATAGAGTTTGGTTTACATATAAATATATATTCACAGTTACTTTAAAGTACATATCGTTGGGAATTGGAAAATAAATTGAATTACTTATTTAATAACTATAGAAATAATAAAGCATAGGTACTACATCTTACAAAGGTAGTTTGATATATTACTCCCACAAAATAAGTAGGTATCTATATTGCGCTATCCTTTTCTATTCTTATACACATTTCTAAGTCTATTTTATGTTTAAATTAGTTCTATAGAGTGTACTTAACTATTATCGAAGGTACGCTTCGTTTCATTCTAGAGTATTAACTTACTTGAAGTCTGTTGAAGGGTGGTATTAAAGTGGTTTCAACGTGTACAGTATGTCAAGGAGTTGACAGGTGTCATATGGATCAGCTGTTTTAATGAAAGGGCTCTATATGATGTTCAGAGTTAATGGTTATGTATGAGGGCCTTTTCAATACATAGATATCTATATCATTCCAATACGTTTTCGTTTTTCGCAATAAGTTTAATAATTATAATTTTAACATTTGTTAGCTGTATTTTGAGAAAACTGACGTGGTGATGTTGGCACACAATATGATTCTAAAAAAAAATTGGTTGCCTGTAAAGTCGGTATACGGGCGAAAGTTTTACGTGACAACGACTTTGAGTGGTAAAATAATTTTAATGTGAATATTCATTCGTATAGTAGGAAGAAGGATGAAATAATAGTAACAATTTAAAACATAACGTCACGTTACGTGAGCGGAGCGTAACGCAGTTTCTTGAAGTGTCACCCGGCAAACCAATTTATAAGACGTTGTCACGTCAAAAATAATAAAAATATTGTCGAATTCGAACCTCCTCTAAAAAAACGTTTTGGAAGTTCTAAAAGTGTGATGTGGCCGAAGATGGTAAATGGATGGATGGATATCGCGGAAACGGATTTGCAACTAAATACAACGTAAACTTTGACGTATTTATGGCAATTACTAGGCAACTTTTGGCTCTAAGATTTATTTATAAGTTACACAAGTCTCTGAAAATTAAGAGACACAAAAATTGTCTATAATGACATTATAAGGGTTGGTAATAACCGGATACAACCGGGTATAACCGGGATACAACAAAGATGGCGTCGTAAATTCATAGCAAGTACGCGGTGAGTCGTGTTGGCGGACGTAGTTGGTAAATAAATAATCGTTTACAGAGCAAATGCGATGCAACAAATTATAATAGCACTGGAAACCCGTGATAATTGGCCCCATGAATATGTTATTGTCAATTTATTGAACCACCATATAAATATGTACCTTTCATATTACTATACGTTTAATAATCGAGTTTTTCTATTAACATTTTCTAACGGCATATATAAATTGATAGATAAACTTCGTACTTTACAGTTATTTTCTACTATACGTAACTTAATCTTAACAGCTTGTTAACATATCATTAAATATATTTTATATGTTAATGGAGATACCATATTGAAACTTGTTAAGGCTCTATTAAAATATATAGTTAGGAAACTGTAAAAGTGCCTTATGGCAGAAGTTAGTGACTTCTGTTTATGATTTTATGTGGTTCCTTGTACCTCATTTGTTATTAATTGACCTCGAGTTCAAGCCGTTATAGTAGAAATTAGTGGACTCCTAGTCTTTTAATTGGATTTTTGAAGATTGGGACTACAAAACGATTACATATGCGATTTACTGATAGTGAAAGTAGCGATGTTTGCTCCTTCAAAACGGAGATGTAAACTCCGAATTAAGACATATTACGTATATTTAAGAAACGAATGTAGGTATAAAAACTATGCCCGAAACTGCAGGAAGTACCAAAATGTACCTAGGTAGGTACATTCATCAATTTTATTGATAAATTTTATTTATTTAGCTCTAAGTACAAAAAAGAAGAACTGGTACAGTTATATTTTATGATTCTAGTACCTCCTTTTTTTACATAAAATAGCTCTCTATAGTCCAAGCTCCATTTAGTAAAAGAGCTGATCGTTTGTAAAATGTCTTAGGATATTTATTACAGTCCTAACAAGACTAATCTTGGATCACCGCTGCCTCTGGCTGATGGTAGTGTGAAGGAAACTTAGCGAAGAATAACATGTTCATATCTCAACACTCTAGTTCCACCGCGACAACTATAATTTCAACCAGTGACCCGAGGCCTTTCCACGAGATTCTGGGGTCTAATTCTGTAACTGACAGCTGGATTCTAATGTTCTATCTCTTTCATTATCTATGCAATGATGTGAGAAGGCGTCATTGCGGGTGCTAGCCGTCGAAGTTTGTTATTAGAGAATACAAAGGCTGGCAAGCGTAGGATGTAAGTGAATGAATAACGACACTTGAACGGATAAACACGTTAACAGATGCGTTGGCTGACGTCTAATGTAATGTGGAGACAGGCCCGCCGCCCGCCGGGAACTTGGCCTTCTTGCCATTTAACAGATTTGTTGAGGCTGAGCTACTACAGATCTAACGATGATGTATTCTGTTTATTGAACTTGGCTTGACACGCTGCCGTGTGTCTAGAAAATTAACGATTTTTTCAGTATATTTCACTACATATCTTACTAAGTAAAGAGTTCCTTACTACAATTGTAAATGCGATTGTTTAGAATTTTTTAACGTTATGACGCTATAACGGCTGATGTGATCTGATCTGATTGAAATTTTACATAGAGTTACAATATGTTTTGAAATAGCACATACGCTACTTTTATTCCGGGAAAATTGACGATCCCCCAAAAACGCGGATGAATCCGCGGAGTGCAGAGGGGGAGCTAGTATTTATATAAAGTAAACTTTGGATCTTCTGCTTGCATCGTCAATGGAGGTTTATACCTGTCGGTCTGTCTTAATGACTGTCAAAGTAACGCTATGTATCTTACCATACCATATTATTTTAAAGGGTCATTAGAGTAACTAATCATACGTCATCAGTGTATTTTTCTCATATAAGAAAGCTATTATCATTTATTTATTGCACATTATAGTACCTTAAACTAGTAAATAATAGAGCACAAATCATCAGCACATCCTTGCATACACCTATTACTTTCCATTGAAACATAAACGGCATATAATGTTTTAATCATGTTAATCATTACACAGGTTTATTAAATACGTCACCTGTCTTACATGGATCCGAGTTCCCTGAAGGTCGGTAAATAACTTAATCACCCAGGGTAATTGCATCTAGGGTTCAATTCACGGAGGTAGAATGACACTACCTCGACGCAGCATATGTTCTGTCTCTATCTTTAACTATGGCATCAGGTGAGAGGTCTGCTGCTCGAAGATGCCATGAGCCCGATGCCTATAAGTTTGTATAAAGGGTGATCACCACGTCACGTCAGCTGTCTGTTGGAACCGATCATTTCGCATGCAGCATGCATAATCTGTGGATTCTAGGAACATTGTAATGAGGAATTAATAGTTGTGCTGTGAGCGCTTGAACGGAACAGTGGTTGTTTTAGAGCTGATGTTTGGGTGTTAATGATGATGATGTAGAAAATGAGGATTCAATGCTGATTGTTTTTTTTATCTCAAGAATCGTTAATTAAAAAATTAAAAATTAAAGAAAAGAATAGCAAAAGAATATCAAAAGAATATCGCGTACCTAAATGTCAACAAATGTAACTAATGCTAAAGTTATGAAATGAAACTAAATCAGAGCAGTTTTTATTTTATTTAAACAGTTACGTATGTTATTTCAGTTTTATTGATTTAAAACATTTATCTGCCATATTCTAATACTGTTACTAGCTGATTACCACTGTTTAAAACTTTCGCAACTGAATCGAAACATGTAATTTAGTTAATATTTTTATAGTAGTCGAGTCTACGCGTGAATCGTCCCGTTACATATAAATCATAACTGATCACCAATACCAAATTCAATGGAACAACAAACTTAGTTCGTCCCAAAGCCTCATAAATCATGGCCTACTAGAAAACAAGAAGTTTGCACAGCCATTCATCTATACATCTGTTAATGTGTACCATCCATCAGCGCAGGGTATCTAGGCGGAATAATTAGTTGCAGGCACCGGCGGCCTTAGGCTTTCGTAATCATCGACAAATGCATCTAAGTGCTCTAGACGGCTTCCTTACTGGTTGCGATTAAAAACAGATAGCTGTTGGGGGTACAAATTTGTTCTGTTCGCCTGGTCATTTGTGTACTGGACACTGCTGTGAGGTATTTATTGTTTGTGTCATTTGTGTAGCTGGAATTGTTGCAGTAAGCACCAATGCATTGCAGTTCATTGCTGCTTTAAATGCCTTCGATTATTCGTTCAGCAAGGTATTATGGCATTAGTCAAAGTAACAAAAACGCGTTGTATTTAGCTAAATGATCCATAGTAGGTAAAGCCATTAAATGGTTAGTTTCTATCTCATTTTAAGCTCTATATTTTTATTACTGTAAGAGATTTTTAAAAGAGTCATTTAATTTCTTAAGATTTTCTTAATAAATAAAAATGTAAAAGCCTTAGAAATGAAACTGTAGGAAACTAATCCAATTACTTTCGACAGCTATCGTTTATTAAATTTCTTTTACATTCTATATGAAATTGCTAATGATGTAGCAATTTCTGCTACCGTTGAATATGGGAAAGTTAATGTTATAAAAATAATAGCCGACGCGTTCGTTGATCGAGTTTTATTTATCTGTAGTGAACGTTTGCAATTGACATACTTACGCGGCGATTTTCCCAAGAAAAAGATGTTGAGTTGGATCCATTAGGCCGGTGGCCGTAGGTTTTCCAGGGTAATTGTCGCGGCGGCGGCGCAGGCGCATCGTCACGTTCACAAATCGACGCGGTAACTTTTTTTTTTAAAGTGATTCAGCGGAAATTCCGCACACACCGTTCGGTGCGGATTCCGTACACTTCCTTTTTGCTTGGGCCGCGATAATTAGCCCGCCGTGTGAGACCGCCACGGTACAAAACGCGCAGAGTAAAAGCTACGAGTCGAAGTGACCGGTTCCAAAATTAGCACGAGCTAATTGCTTCTCCGTTTCATCTGCGAAAGTAAAAAAGTGAATGGAACACCCAAATGCTGAATGGAATACATTTTCCGTATTTACATGAGCTTCTATACAATTATCATCTATCTAATACCAGTAATCACAAAGCATCAGTTTCGGCTTTTATAACACAGCGATATGAGATAATCATTTTTATATGGTGGCAATTTTGCTTAAGACTTTTTTCTTGACCAAACAATTGAAGAACAATAAAGCAAATAATAATCACTCTATTAGGTATAAATGGGAAAGTTTGTGAGTGTGTATGTTTGTTACTTCTTTACGTCTAAACGGGAAATTTCATTGCAATTAAATTTGGTTTGGAGTTAGCTGAAACCCTACTTTTTATCTCGGAAAAATTGAAGATACCCCGGGAACGCGGGTGAAACCGCGGGTAGCGACTATTACCTAACTATATAAAAGTGAGACAATAAGAGCTTAAAAAGCAAATATCACTCAGCCTAGCATTGCTTAAACATCGCTTGCTCTTCACACGAATGGACATAAACTTTTTGACATTCACAAATATGTGTTTTCAGTTACGTGCTAGAAAAAAGTTTAGAATTGTTGTTGGTTCAAAACTGTACGGTTTGTTTACTTGCCGTCTATGTTCCGAGTAGATTGACTGATCAAATAGGTTATGTGGGCGCGACCTTTACGAGTAATTACGAGTGACTTCTAGCCCTTTGTAGGTATGTCGTTGTGAAACTTCAAGCATGTTCTCGTTCAACAATCGATCATCGTTTGTTCGAACTCCGAATACAAATCTATGTAAGGCAAATAGGGTCGACGGCACTGACCTCCCGAACTTTAAAGCTACGATATGTTCATAAAGCACCGAAAGTTCAAATAGCTAATGGTATATGTTTTTGCATTGAGTAGGTACTTACCTACAAAGCGTTTCTGGGAACACGATTGAGTTATTCAATGTTGTTGTATTTTGTTTGACAGTTTATATTAGGTACTTGTTTTTACTCAATTTCAAACCTTTTCTATAGTATTTATACACTAAATGAGTTAAAATAATATTGTTAATTTATATAACGGTATATTGATCGACAAATGTGTTTTACAAGTACACAATGACATACAAAACGCTCGTGTGCAAAAATAACAAAGCCATCTGAGTATAGTTGAAATTAAAATAATTCCCAATAATTATGGTTGGAAAACATGTTTATATAAAAATGGTCAGACAACTATATTGATACAGTAAACAAATAGACACGTAGGTAATTTAGAATGTTGATAAAAACATAGAGTTAAAGTATATTTCTAAATGTTACAATAAGGGGAGAATTTATGGTGTGTAGGAGGGGCATTATATTTATATGTGGACTGGGAGAGATATCAATTAATAGGTATTATAGATATCTATGGATAGGTAAACATTTTGGACAACCGCTATATAGGTCGCTGTCACATTTTGGAAATACTAGGTACTTTCTGTCTTATTCTACTACAAAAAAATATTTTGAAGTTAAAATGTTTAAGATTTTAGTCTTTTACACTATAACGGTTGAAACCTCAAGACGAAACTTGGCACATCCCGCGGTTTCACTCGCGTTCCCGGGGATCTTCACCTTTCCCGGGATAAAATGTAACGTAAATGTGTTATTCCCTAATTTATAAATCTGTGAACCAAATTTTTATCCAAATGCAATCCAGATTTTTAGGTGAAAGACGAACAAACATACATAAAAACTTTAGCTTTTACAATATTAGTAGGATTGACACGTATTGGAAATTCGAAAGGGAAGACTTAGCAGGTAGAACCGCGGGTCAAAAGCTAGTTAATAACAGTTATAGTAACGAGTTGTGAAATTTAATGAAATATAGCTGATGTAGAGGTATCGTAAAGATACTTCGGACACAGAATATCTCGACGATTGTAAATTATAGCAGGACCCATAAAGATTTGCATTCTATTTCCTGTAATGCTGTAATGTAATGTTGATGTCTCAAAACGTTATATCGAATGATGGTCTCAAGTGTTTGTTAAGCGATTTGTGTCTGTCTCATTGGGTTTATAAGGTGTTTTTTTCAGGAGCAGATTTACTGTAGGAGAAGTACCTCGTCAGGTATACAAAAAGAAGTACCTACATTTTTTTAAGCAGCAATTTTTATCAAGCTTGTAGTTTGAGCTGAAATTATTTTTTTGTACATAATCGCCAAATATAATCTTAAAATTCAGTCTCAAAAAGATTTAAGTTTTACATGAATACCACAAATCATTATCAAAATCTTCTGCTTACTAACTAACTAAGTAATAACCTCCAACGTACGATCGAAACTAATCCTAAATGGTTCTATTTTCTTTCAAACAAATATTCTATTTTTAAAACTGGTGACACGAACCTTATATACCTAAATCGACACACACTTAGTTCGCGGTTTATGCAGAGCTAGGGTCCTTTAGACCCGAGCCACCTGTAATTGGTCACTTGACGAAGGTTTGACGCCAGCCAGCGGTTTCCGCCGTTCACGGCTTGATTGCGATGCTGTGTAGTCTTTTTGTTCAATTAACAATGTTTGTTTCGCCATTTCGGTAATTAGCATTCTCGAATGTTCTATAGATATACGAATTTCGAACAGAGGCAGTAGGTATGGGAATCTGGAAGCGTATTCAATTAGAGAATATCAGTCGTAGATATTCCATTCAAAGTTTGATATAGCGTACAGAATAACCAACATACGAAACATGCAATGCAATTCTAATTCTACAGTGTACTGCGGTATACGATTTCAATTTCTCAATAGGTATGCAATATTCAAACATGGGCGCACCATCGTACCAACCATTGATAATAAAATAAGTGGAGGTGTGATGTAGGCGTGGCGCGCATGTCACCATTGAACGGTGTCACGCTTATTTTTTTAATGATGGCCATTCTTTGGAGTGCCAGAACGATAATAGTAAAAAAGAAAACCGTGATTGCATCGTCTGTTATTTATATTATTTTTGGTACCTAGTACACCTAGCCTACCTAGTGAGGGCGTTTTTCGACACCGATCGTTTTACAAATCACAGACACTGTCAGTTTGTCACTTCCTCTTCGCTCTTTATTCGATGGTTCCAAACGTTCATGGAGCGACCGTTAAATTAAACATTAACTGTATGTAATTTAACGAGCTAAAACAATAGTGTGACGTGGAAGTATGCGAGAGATGAGTGATAGTGGGACGAGACGGGGGCTCGCTCCCGCCTCGCCGCCTCGCTCGCTGGTCATTAAGTCGCCATCCCACTAGAAACGCGAATATTTCATTGAATCACCGACCATATATTGATATAGACGCAACAATGTTATATTTTATATGTCCTCAATTCTCTGTGTAATTAATTTACATGAGTAAATACAAAAAGTATTTAATTGTAGCTTAATAAACTCTGCAAAATCAGTTTTCAAATGTATGCGACTAACTCTCATACAACGCACTCGCCAGCTTACCGAACTGCTCGTAATATCAAAACCCATCTATATCTAACGCCTTTGAGTCTATTAAAAAACGCATTAGCGGTGTCTAGTTCAATCAATGGTCTGTGCATTGAATACATTACCGTATGGCCTTATACGTGCATTCACTAACGGGCCATAATAAACGCTTATCGAGTGGCGATCGCAGTGCGAAACTGCGGACAATGGCAGCTCAGTGTTCCACGTTGTAAAAACTCTATGGCCAGTGTTGCCAACTTATAATAACCATATTTTATAAGCGCAATAAAATTGTTAATTAAAATTCCAACAACAACGGTACCAAATGAAATAGAGACATCGTTTCGAAAACGTAATGTAATATCCATCGATAATTTTTCTTTTCACAATTTATGTGTAGATTGTTTTTCAATATCATATGCCTACATAATTTATTGAATTAATGCTCGAGTTAAAATGTAAAGTTTGAAATATATTATGCAGTTTGTAGCCGGTAATGCATGTCGTAATAAATTTTAAGTACCTATGTTTGTAATTTGTATGTAATTAGGGAATTAACGAACTTTTAACTTTTCTAATAAGTATATAAGGGATTATTATTTTCACCTAACAATGGTTGAAGTCAACCTAATATTAGAATATATTGTGAAAAGCTCTGTATACTGGTAAGTTGGGATGAACATTTTCTCGACTTTTCACGAATTTTGTATGAATAACATGAGAGAAAAAAATATACGGAAAACAATTTCAAATTTGCCCCGCGGTTTCACCCGCGCTGCTGGGAGACATTAAACTGTTTCGGACTAATAGCCTATGTCCAAGCTCTAGTCTATATCTGTACCAAATTTCATCAATATCATTACAGTACGGCTAAACGTAACAGACAGTTACTTTTGCATTTATTCTATGTATTAGTAGGGATTTTTAACACACACTGGCTTAGAACCTTACAAGTTAGTTGACTCTAAAGCCTTTAAAGGTACAATCTGCAAAATAAATCGATGATACTTAACAGAGATCTGACATTACCTTCATTACAGCACGCGTGACTCGACAACGCTACTGTTGGCACAGCTTGACTCCACACAGGCTCGGATTTGGGTCTAAGATGGGTGTTTCCCATATATGGGCATGGGGCATTGAATATAGTAAGCCCAAAACTGTGGATAGTGTTTTGAATTACAATACACTTGGTGATGTGGCCTAAGATGATAAACAAACATAAGAGCAAGGACTTTCAACAGTGACATATTTTACCACATGGTAGAGCATCTAACCTATATTTTGATAAATAACTATGAGTGAGTTTAATCCCCATTCTTTAAATAAAAGCTTTTTTAACAGTCTTGTTATTGTCAACAGGAGAATTTAGAGATTGGAGTACCTATTACAGTAAACAAACATTTTATAAGATTGAATGATCTAAACTTTAGGGCTTTTCGATATGCCCAATCACAGTTCGACCCTGATTTTGAATCCCAAGTAGGTAGGATGTGAATGAATAAGGTAACCTGATAGCTAGTGCGTGCTTTGATGACAGATCTTTAACACAGCTCAATGAAACCTCTCGTAAATAATTCATATGTAACCGTTAGTGCTTAGGTACTAGATTATCTTAGTCTAGATAGTGCATCGGGAATACAACTAGTAATCCTAATTCCGCCGTGAAGTTATGCACCTATTTATAGTGTATGTAGAAAGGTGCATTAAGGATAGGTTATGTGTCTTATTCACGTATAAGTAGGTATATGTCATTATTAATTGGATTATTGATTATCGACATTGTTATATCAACTTCACATTTGAATTTAGGACATTTTTTTGAGGTAAATAAAAACTATATTTTGCAGCGCGGTTCCATCAAAATTATCAGTATAAAATTAGGGAAGTCCATCTTAAAATGGTCCTTTTTAAATTTTAAAAAGATTTTGGAAGGGATTTAGAAAGCATATTAGAAGATTATTACTGCTGATTAGACTGCTTCCCTATTTAGGTACCTTATAAATGTATGTACCTTTTCTTATAAATGAGGAATGGATAGCCATTGTTCCAGAAGGTACACAAATTAATATCTATCAAATATTAGCAGCATACAACACGGTAACAGTTCAAAACTATAAGTCATCCGCAAGTCCGATCATAAACATCCAACCTCTGACCGCGAGGTTGCGGGTTCGACTCCCGTCACATAAAACATGCCTTTACAAATGTTCTTACTCAACATCATTAAGCTTTATGCGCGTTTAGTTTAGGAGTTATGCGCTTATGACCATTGTCGTAGATGGATGATAGAACATATTGTATCGGTATGATACTTGTGGCCATTGTTCGCTTTCTAACTAGTGATTGCGCGTGGTTTTGATCGCGGTTTCTATTTTACCAGACGGAAGATTCGTTGGGTAAGTACTTACAAAGGTCTTCATATGAAAGTTGTGTGATAGGTAAAAATATCTTGAAAATACCTAATTCTAAGGATGCGTAAGGATGTAAAAGATGAAAGGTTTTCTAGTCAATTAAAAAGGCAATAAAAAAGTAAACAAATAATTTATCTATGGTTAAGTTAGATTACGATCTAAATATGGCTTAAACATAACATGTATAAAATTCCTAACGTAAACTGCATTACAAAGTGGCCGTTGTCTCTAAAGTCTGACAAAAAGAAGAGCTTACAGCTTTAAGCTCTTAATTAACATGTTAAACGTTAAAAGCTATGTTCAACACGTCACGTATGCTTAATATGCTATAAACATCGATTTTTATGCAACGATCGATGATAAGAGATAAACATCAAAAATAATATTAATAGTGCTGTCAGTATAGACAAGACGCTTCACTATTTCATGACCTTAAAGTGTAATTTTTTAAATACCTTATGTGCGTATTAAAGTTCAAACTTACTCAATAATGAATATTTTAATCTATTATCGAGGTAAACTACCGTTTTTAAGACACATAAGATGCAATAATAATGCGGTGTGGTTAGTCTTTTTGTCTGTCACTAGAATAGTGAGTTTATAAAGGTAGTCATTAGTTGATATGAAAATATTACTTAATTACCTACTAAAAATTCAGAAGCGACATAAATATTTACATCAAACACATGACTAAAAGGCTTCTAGTTAACGATAAAAAGGCGTTTATTTTAAACAACATCAACAGTTTTTTAAGCAACAAAGATGGCAAACAGGTTAAGTATATTATTTTCTCATGTTTGTGAATTGTTTTTTTTAGTTAGCTATTAGACAGACGAGCTAAATTCATTTAAAATTATTAGTTTTTGTATAGAACAACGCCTTACTAGTACACTTAATTAAACCAGTACAGTATATATGTCCATATACATTGTTCTGATATTGTCTAATAAATTCCAATAGATTCCGGAATCCGTGTAAGGCTGGGCGCACACCACACCGCACCACACCGCACCACGCCACACACTTCCTGCTCCACACACAACTCGTAAACTTGTCTTAAAGGTGATAATTTCAAACAATTATTTATTGTCTTAGAAACACTTAATTTCTTGCCTACCAGTGTATTTACCGTGGCGAATCGATAAGTTGCTATGTTAAGAGATAAGTGTTCACTAGGCGTTATTATTTATGTGTTAAAGTTGGAAATAACGGTAATTTAATATACGTCTATTATTATAATGGTAACGGTTCGCTTGGCAGCGATAGCTTTTACTGGGTTTTTAGCATTACTTAGCGATTGGATGTATGAGTGAGCACTTTAAGGGAAAACTGGTATAATACGAGATAAGAGCAGCATCATATCGTCGGAGATTTATCTTCTCGTCGCCTTCAGGTTATGGCTGTGGCAGTTATGGTGGCCATTTTATGTTTCTGTTATTATTGACCACAATTTATACTATAAATGGTTATATTGAGAGGCATATAAGGATGTTTGACCATAACTGTTGAGTTATAAAAGGCTGACAGAAATCCATACGAAAATAGAAAAAAAAGTATTGACGTAAAGACAGTGAGGAGCAAAATAAATTATTTAAAAGTATATCTAGTAATTCCAGAATGAATAAATAAAGAACCTACAAAGCATCTAAAAACGCCTTATAGAATATCAAGAAACAATAACAAAACTAGTTTGAAGATATAGAATAAAGACATTTAGTCTTCCTCTGAAATGGACTATCCTATATTATAGCGCATGATACTTAAGAAAATAATATGTAAATTATAATTGGAATAACTACTTAATTCAATAAAATTATTATAATATAATAACACCGATTAAAATAGAACACAGTAATATGGTTAATGTTGTTTATCAAGAAAAGATGAAAGGACGTCAGACTCAGGAGGCTCGCTAAACTATCTGGTTAATATCTTAATTGGTAAATATAAGCAGCTTGACTAAAATAGGCATGTTAACTTAAAACATGATGGGCTTTGATAATAAGCGTATGATATTTATTAAGTCGAGAATTTTATGTATTCGATTGCCATTTTGCATTATATTCCATCATATTTTATTGATTGACCGAAATAACAAGATAATCTCTGAAGGATTATGTTAATATGGTATGAATAATTTATTACAAATAGTCCTCGCTAGGTACCTATTTAAAACCCAATGTGTATCATCTGCCGTCTATAAAATATTCATACGGGGCAGGATGCGGCGCTTGCGCACAGTAACGTTGTCCAACTCTTTAGTGGTTAATTATATAAAATATCTACTAGTTTGTCATTCTTTACGCATATATCTACGGTAGTTGCTACCGCAATTGCTTGTGCGTTCGCTTCAATAAAATATACAACGTCAAAATGAAAATTGTATACGATCTATTTGGGTGCATACAATTATGAACTCAAAGTAGGTTACATAAAGTGTATTACACTGATGCAGTTATTGTTAAATGGGTCGTTTGTAAAGTGCAGCAGTGGTCGATGTTCGCTGCGTACGCGCACCTGCGCTGCCTGACTGATCGCAGGGACGTGCGGAAACTTAGACTGTGATGGAATAATCTTATTCCATACGAAGTGCTTTATTATTGATACTAGAAGAGCGCACATAAATCTAAGAAACATTATGCAGCGTTGAGTCATCTTTCCTGTTTCCTACATCTCTTATCTGCATTTATATTTGATCGTTTATCTTAGTTTCAACTTACAAGATTTTTAATTTTACGACCATATTTTATCATTCTCTATTAGGTATTTAAATCAGTTTTGTTTCTTCTCTTATATAATAAAATAATAGCCTTCACAGTGCATCTACTGCTCGCCTCCATACTATTTATTTCTTACCATGTATCAAACATGAAGTTACAAGCTTCTACAAATTACAATCGACAATTGCATTGCAAAGTTCTACATATTCAATTTGTTTTCGGTTCTGTTTTAAAATCATGAGTATCAAAATGTGTGTTGTGTATAATACGGCAGGTTGCATGTAATGTCTGAACGTGTCCTAAGGTGCAGGGTGCAGTACACACGACAAAGAAAGTTTCCGGCGTATGTCCAGCGCTGGCTCATCTTTATGCATGAGCGTTATCAATTTGTTCCCTGTTGGCAAACCGCGCGCGCTTACATTTTAATATGGGGTTCCCACTACATAATTACGAGGATAATATTAACATGCGGTTAAAAACTATGACGTGTAAGGCTAGTAGACTATACATTTATATTATTTCTACATAATTATACATTAAAAAATTTTCTACAATAATAATATTCTACTTAAAGTTTGCGATCAAAACTCGCTGACCTTTTCGTGACCAGACAAAGGCGATTCCGTACATATTCACAGATTAAAAAACCTCATTAGCATTTAGATTTGAAAGACGTTTCACTTTCGTTAGTACTATCTACTTATTTGCGATTAAACATTAAAATAGAACGTGAAATGAATTAGTCTATAAGCCAATTTACTTTTATGTTGAGATGTCGAGTAAAGGTCACCATAAAAAGGTTTGAATTAATCCGATGTACAAATTCCTTTCATTGGTTGGTAAAAAAGTAAGTATGTACTTAATTTGTTTGCAACTTTACTACCTTACTAATACGGTTTCATCTGCAATTTCGGGGATCTAACATTTTTTCGGCATACTATCACCCTGGTCCAAATTTCATCCATGCTGGCGTGAAAGATTAACAAACAGAAACACAAAATATTTCGCATTTATGTTATTTATTGTAGGATTTTAATGATTTTCCTCAACCAATTTTTGGTGTAGTTCAGTATAATATTCAAGTTTACCTTCCCAATACTTTTAATACCTACTGAGAAAGTTGTAAAAAAGTCACATTCCACCACAACACGTTCCGTTTCATGTTTATCTTGTTTACAAAACGAAACAATGTCATTGTAGCACATCGTACGTAATTATCGATATTTCCAAATTGTTTTGGAAGAAACCTTCATAACCACAGGTGAGCTGCACTTATGCTGCAAATGAAAATGTAAGTTTATCTGTTTGTATATACATTTTTAGTATTTCCGCATTGAAAATGGTTTTGCAATTAGCAAAGAATTTATGCATATAATATTGCATTTATTATGTGCATGGGTTTCTTGTGAGAGTAGTTCTAGATTAGGTATATTGTATTTTTAACGTCAGAAAGCAAGATAAATTGCCACTTAAAGAAATTTCACAAGGCTACAACATTGGAATCCATATTGAGTTTCTAAAGATGTTTTTACCACTATCATTTATGCTCTCAAAGGAACAAAGGTATCTTTTGGCATTAGAATACCAATTCAACGATCAATTTTAAACTGAATCCAGTCGAACCAATGTCCAGGAGCTAGTGTATTATATTGTTTTTCATGTGGCGGTGGATGCGTGCCACCGCGCAGTCATTAGCATGCGTAATTGCAGCCACATGCGCCCGCGCCTTCCCCGTAACTTATTTGGTGTGAAATGAGAACAATTTGACTCCGAGAAGATTTATGGCCGATGATAATAACGTTCTAGGTAGTCCGATGCGGACGGCTAAATTGTTTCACTTTACATGTTTCGCAACCACGTTCTTGGTGTTGTACTGATTTTGTTGGCGTGTGTTTTGTATTAGGGATATCGAGAATGTGGGTTGAACATTTAATATCAATAAGTTTCCCCTTTTTTTAAATTTATATTTTTTGATCTGTTTTAGCCAGTGACATGATATCATTCAAATCAAAAAATCATGGGACAGAAAAATATATTGGATCACATACCTACCTAAATGAAATCAAACATGATAAAAGAACGAACAGTTTTTGCCTTTACTCTAAAACAGTAATCTTAAATCATTGTAAACCCATATAAAACATTTGAACCATCACTGTTCATTAAAAAAATAATCGAATGTTACATTAATTACGATTCAGCGCTGCAACAATGTTGGGGTCATCAATCTTGATGATTCAGCGATGATCTGGCTGGTATAAT
Source organism: Thyatira batis (assembly GCA_905147785.2). Taxonomy (NCBI): domain Eukaryota; kingdom Metazoa; phylum Arthropoda; class Insecta; order Lepidoptera; family Drepanidae; genus Thyatira; species Thyatira batis. The sequence continues at coordinate 2,987,855 of LR990497.1, read as the reverse complement.
ATCGCTTCTTCACGGTGCGCCCGCGCAGCCTCGCCGCCCGCTCGAGGCGGTGCCGCGGAGCCAGCATCGCGATAATCATCGCCCTCCCTTCTCAATGTCACAGGTTAGCTATCTATTAACCCCTCAGGTACACCGAGGGCGATTGGATTGCATTATCTATGTTTAATCTGTGGTTAAAGCTTAATTTGATCTTTATATATCGTTTACCTGCACTCGGCGAGAGATAAGGTTAAATATCCTGGAACATTTTTTACACATGGTCAATATGATTCCAAACTAAGCGGAGCTTGTGATATGGTTACCAAATAGCTGACATACTACATATACAAATTTTAAATAGATACTTATATAGATATTTAACATCCAGACTCAGAACCATCAGATATCTTCATGCATACACATGTTTGTCCTGGGCGGGATAAGAACCCGCGACAGGAGCCGCTACGGCTTGAAAGTCAGGGTCACTAACCACAAAGCCAAGCTTCTCAAATGGAAGATACACTTCAAGTTAAATAGATACTAAACAAATATGATAACCGAATACAAGAAGCTACAAGCAAGCGGCGTTGAAAATTATAAAGCCTCTACCATTAGAATAAATGTTCTCTCGACTACAATATACATTATGAATGCATCTTATCTAGATATCTTATCTTGGGTAAACTGATGACCTAAAAACTGTATACGGAAGGCTATAGATTGTCTCGGGCGGTGCGAGGTGGCATTTATTGGTAAAAGCCTATGTCCAGTCTCGGATGAGTGTATAATTTAGCCAGGGCATGGGGCAGGCCCGCCGTTGATTGTACGGTTCTGCAATGTGTCGTAAGTGGAGGGTTTATGGTGATTATCATGCTATCCATGCTATAATACCACCGCCATATTCATTAACGTTTAATGATGATTATCTTAAGTGTATATAAGGTCTGGACATGCCTTCTAATAATAAAGTTGCTAATGCCACCGTTCGTGTAACGTGGGATGAGTTCGTTATAAGTTTGGAATAATAAAAATAAATTTGTCTCCATAATTTGTTTCAGTAATTATTGTGTTCGGTGCAGGGTTGGGAGGCCATCTTGTTCTATACTTATTATATTCTATTTATATCATAACTATGGGTCGAAACTTATAAGCAAACTGAAGTTGAGGAAACAAGTACCTTTAGTAGCTTTGGGCACGGTAGTTAGCCAGACTTTATGATATACATAAATTATTTTGTTTACCCTAAAATGCTTAAAGTTTGTAAATAGTTCTAAATGAACCTTTAGGACCTCGATAATGTTAAATTAATGTGACATGAATGAAGTAAATGTTTTGACGTGTGGGATGATATTTATTTACATCTCAAATCACGTAGGAGTCAATAATATTATCATTGACATATGGAATTTAGTTTAAAACAACATTTTCCCTGCTATGTCATTTTGTTTTTCATGTATTGAGCCGTAACTTCGTAGTATGAACAAAGCTGCAGGCGGATCGTACAAAATACATCCACAGAGCAGCGTTCTTCGAATAACAAAACAATAATTACGTGAAGTCATTGTTTCTAATGGACCTACTTCAAGTGGGGAACGGAGTCGGCACATTCCACTCTGTTATTGTCTATAGTAATTCTATGAAAATGACAGATTGTGATAGCGCCCGCAACGGTTGCCCGCGGCGCTCTGTGATTGCACCTTATTACATTAAGCTGACGTGATGACGATTGAATCACTAGCGGTGGTAGGATTTATTTAATACCAGTGAGAAATCGATTATTGCTTCGATATATCGAACTAGGAGCTAGAACTTAGAATCGGTTGTTTATTAACCGTGATTGCAATCACTAACTTATAAAGATGTCGTTTCAAGTCTCCTTCTTACCTTGGTTTTAAATTATTATACATTATTTTCCAGTTAGGTATACTAGTTAGGTATACTAATGGCTTCTAAATATATGGCCTTCACAGATCACAGACAAAATATCAATATTGCAAATAAACCGCTCCATTTCACATTCGAATCGATAATATAATCGATTTAAATATACCGAATGCACATCGCTCGTTGGAAATTGTTCTATCATTTGTTCTTGGTGTACATCAGCGTTTACGGAGCCTGTTATTTATTGAGTGACGGGTTGACTCGTGTCAGCCGACTGTGGGGCGTGAATGCTTCAATCATTTTGATATACAACCACCTTTAAAGTAAATATCAAAGTCGTTTCGTGCGCTTTGCTCGGAAATTATATCATTGTAAGCGTTTACCTTTTATAATGTAATACGTCATTATGATTGAGGGCTGTAGGTGCCGTAGCTTAATAAAATTGTACCTGTTGAGTTTGCGTTTAATGTCTGATGGTTGGTTAACCTGATGGGAATAGGTCAGTGATGTCACTTATAGCTATTATTTTGTGTAACATTGGGTTGGTAAAGCGTTGCCAGCATCTAGTAGGCTACTGGACTAAGAGTCAGGAGTTAGTATAAAGCCAGGAATAAAGCACTTTTTCTTATCGCTGTTTTTTTGTTGGAATTCGACATAACTACCACGCTGTTATCGCTAAAATGCACGGGAACTGGTATATAACAGACAAATTTTGCATTTGACAAAAGATGAAATCTGGTTTTCTCAAAAATATGCACTTGAACGCTTTTTTGGATTATCGAAATAATCATATAAAACTGATCTATATTCCAATGAGTTATGAAATATTGACGAATAATTAGGTAAACAAGTTATAACTCCTACAACTTGGTGATACCGAAATCCAGCCATATTGGCGTCAGAATGGCTGGTCACTTTCCTTATTTCAGTAAACAATATCTGACATTAGTGTGTTCCAAATTCTCTTATAGATCTGCCATACCGACGCACATTTATTTCCAAATCTGTCTTATTGTTTACGATAGGAGCCTGCAACCATTAAATTAATTAAATAAACACCGATTAATATATTTTGTGCATCGTAAATTAATTCAAAGACATATGATTATATACTACCATAAATGTATGCATATAAATTATAGAGGATTACCTATAACACGATAGGTATACACCACCTATAATCATTTTATCATTAACTATTTCATTTATAGACGCGAACAGTGTTCAAGTTAATAAATGCATACTAAACTTTATTACTGGCTCACGAAAATTGCAAAGCATGTCATGATATTATCTCTAAGAGAAAGCGCCGAACAAAACGCTGAAGTGTCGAAAGTCTTTGACCTTTGACCATTGACGCCCTTAGACTATGCGACACCAAGATTATGCCAGTTTCCAGATTTATCTGAACCTATCATTGACCAGGAGGTCAGTAATAATGGTGTATTAGTGAAAACTTGTTTACATAAATGCAGTAAGTATAGATACAAAGTAAATGGGAAAGCCTATTTGCAAAAGAGAAAGCTTCATAAAAAAACATGGCGGAAATTATAAGAAAACGACCAAACTACAATAGTAAGATTTTAAAATTACTTGACACGATATCTATCTAGAAAATATTAAATCTGATAATGTGGGTGAAACCGTGGGCTATATAAATACCGATCAAAAATATAAAAAACCTTTTTCCAAACTGGCAACTAAATAATTAATGTTACCTAGTTAGTAAAAAGTGGAAAAAAACTAATTGCTCATTGTTCATTGTAGCGAATTTTCAAGTGGCATTTTTCCTGAATTGTGGTTTTTTTCAGTCGTGTTTCAACAGAGCTTTAATTAACCTAGTTTTGCTTACTTCAGTATTCATCTGAATAAACCTACATACGTGTGTGCTATATATATTTAATTAGTTATTTTACTCAGTTATGAAGGTATAGTTATACTATGGTCAAAGTTAACTTAAATATAACGACAAGTCCGCTTTCAAGTGACACTACATTTAGATCGAAATTATAGCGTAAATGGATTATGTATCTAACATTTATAATCTTTTTAGTAGGTTATATGAAATGTTAATAAGCAAGTATTTTTCTTGAAATATTGGCAAAAGAAGTAATGATATGAATCCTAGAATTATTCTGGCTCTAAAAATAATCTAGGTAATTAGGTAATCTTTTTTTACCGTAACGTAAGGTAGCGTTATAGGTACCTAATATTAATAATAAGGCGGAAAGTTACTAATTTGAATTATGATAACTGTAAGTAGGAAATCTATGTTTAAATCTCAAGTCAACCGCAAAACAATAAACTTATAATAAATTGTTTGGAATTTGAAACAGCGACTAATATTTTAACAATGTATTATTGCGTTCCTTGGGCTATAATATTGTTGATATCTTGCTGTTGCTAGTTTTCAGTTTGAAGGCTCCATTAGATAGTTAACGTGTTGGAAGTTTTTGTGTGTTCTGATTGGTCCGCTCCTAGATTTCACACCAATCGGGCAGCCAAATGCATATCAAATATCTACCTACGCGTTTATTAGAGGCACAAATCTGAAAAGTAGTGCGTAAGGTAATTGTTTTTTTATCTGTGGTCTCTACCTATACCAAATGACAGAGAATGAAATGAAATCCTATACATGCTTTGTTTAAAATTTGGAATTTTACACTTATGTTTCAGAGCTTTTTGAAGCCGACAAGAGGGTGTATCTTTTTGGTATATTGATACGAATTAAATTTAATTAAATTGTAAATATAACTTAAAGTAAGTACTACTACGTATCGTAAGAGCTTGGAAGTTTTTCTTTGTATAGTTAGTAAAAAAAGATCATTAGAAACAACGCAAGGCACATAATATCTCAATCAGATAAATCTTTACACGTAATTAGTTCAATAGCGATCATTCGACTATAGCACAATAATTTTCCAAGATTAATTTGTTTGTTTGTCCGTTAGAAAAACGACCGCTCCGGTAGCAATGTAATAAAGTTTAATCCCATAAATATGTATATTTTAAAAGCCGACTTCACTAATTATAGCTGCGCGTATGTCAATTAAACTTGTTTTTCCGGAATGGAAATCATCTGTTCACCTATCCGGACACAATAAATTAACTACTGCACAATTGCTGTGCTATTTTCCTTGCAGTAAACAATTGACAAGTGGGCCTCATTCTGTTCTCTATTACTTAACTGAATCAACGTATCTTTTTCTTATTTAATTTTAAAAGAGATTGAATATGATGTTTCTGAGTTTTACCATAGTGTTTATCTAGGCTTATATTCTGAGATTTTATGTCATTAAAATGCAAGAGATATACATAGTTTAAGCGATGCTCAATAGAATCGGGGCCTTGTTTATACGGAAATGGTTCTAATGACGGGCGAAATGGAACATGAAATAGTGGTGTGAGCAAAATTATTGGTCCGGCCAGGTGTTCGTGAGGCGAGTGAGAATGCGGCTTTCCTACCGTGCTGAGATTTGTACGACATATTCTGTAAATGGAAAACTATAACTCGACGATGTTTCCGTCCTTATCATTAACTACGGTATAGGTGAGAGGTCCGATCACTGAGAGATGTTGTTTTCGAAATCCGTTGTAGAATAGATGGGCTATGCGTCTACAACTGCCATTATTTCCACTTCGACATGTCTAAATTATTGTTTGCTAGCGTTTGTATGCGGCTTCAGTTGCCTTTGGATTTTGCGTTTTGCTTCGCTGTGGTTATTTGAGATTATGGATCTTGGAGAGATTATAATCATATATTAAGAGTCGACTTAATTTGACATCCATCTGTTTACTTAATAAAAAATCAGCCATTGCATTATTTGACCATCTTATATAATTGTACCTTCGATCAACTTAAAAATATATGTAGTGTGTTTATTTTTTCTTTTTTTCAGTTCTATTTGTGTACAGGCACTACCTTTTTCAGACCGTATGTCTCGATTGGTATCGATGTTATTATAGTTGAATCGGTTCTGCGGTCGATAGTTCTAGGCATAGATTGGGTGCTTGCCAAGTACTAAGTGCAGGCAAAGTTTCATAGGTTCTGTTATTCGATTTTCAGTTACCCGTTCGTTTTAGTATGTGGAAGTATATTTTTGAAATTCCTCCTTTGCTGGTTCCGTTGTGGTTATTTCATTTCGATTTAATAACGTACGTATTATATACATAATTGTGACTCTTAATCTTGTTACTTAGGACATGTCAAATACAACAAAACATATACCCTATGCATAGTATTGATTTTAATCAATATATCTTTTTTTACAGATAAATACGTAAAAAATTGAGGCTGTTTATCTAAAATTATTCAATTTTATTTCCGGACAGACAGTGCAATAACGAACACTGTTAGTAGTTGGAATACAGATTAGTGAAGCACCGAGTCCGCTCGTTCTCCGGCCAATATAGGACACAGTAAAATTTACATTAATTGGCACTTGAACGTACTTTCTCACCTATTTATGCGTTTGTACTCTCAAACGAGATAACTATCTGTATTTATGTTGTTCTAACAACCTCGCCATTCATAAATTTCATCAGAACATTAAAGAACAAGTTCCAAAGTAATTTAAACGTTGACTCGTCGAAATAATGCTTGGTTTTTTTGCTTCGTTCATGCGCAGCGAATTGCACTGAAACTGCTTTTGCCGTTATGCGTTGCGCTTTGAAATTATGGTTGTTATAAAAAATTTGGTTCATGTAATTCTGTACTTGATTACGTGTTAACATTTTTAAATTATTATATTTAGAGGTCGTTTTTGTAGGAGAGATTGAATACAGTTATATGGAGATAACATACCTACGGTATATTATTGGTCTAGCACGGTCTAAACATGAGTGACACAATGTTACACAATCATAAAAAAGGTTAACATATTCCAAATAACTTCTACTTTTAAATTAAAATTTCCTCATAAACATAGGTACTAATACGATTGTATATTCAATAGTTTTAAGGTTTTCATCTAGATGAGATTTGTTTTGTTTTGATTTTGTGATTTGCTTCATAATATAATGTAACTACAAATTAAATATTTATTTATTTTATTTTATTTTATTTCTTTATTTATTTATATTTTTTCTCAGTGGAAGAAATGTTCTCTGTATGTATGTACTTATCCTTCGGGTACGGCAAAATGAAGCATAATGGTCACCGATTCGCTCATTAAAACTGATTAATGATTACCACATGGGAATTCAGACTAAATCATAAATCAATGCTTTTGTGGACAAAGAAACATGCTCAAAAGTTTAACTTTTTAGATAACTCTTCCCAAGAAATCCTAGGTAAAACAGAATAGCTATAAACTATAACAAACAAACATCGTTTCTTTTTTGCTATGTTGTAACAGATTTATGACTTAAAGGTTAATATTAATAAAAAATGGCGTTTGTGAGAAACAAATATTTTGTTCTGTAATTACTTACAACGTATCCTAATCATATTCGTTTTTTTACTGTATATGATATATTATGTTATCTGTCTTATTAGATATATCAAGATATATCAGGGTATTATTTTTTATATAGCTACTTAATTTAGTAATTTAATGGGAATTGAAAACAAAACTAAATTTATTAATATTTAAAATATTCGCTATGATTTGTTCGAAGACTATGTGCAAATGAGGTGTTACTGAGTAAGCAAATACATATCCGGGATGCTAAGTACCTATTTAGTTTTCAGTAAGTACAGTGACGAATTTGCTAAAACTTTTATAACCTTTTAGGTATAAAATGAACCGTAGATATAACGTAGAATAATCTCCGACAGAAACAGAAATACATGTGAATTTGTTATAATAAGCACCATGGGGTTTAAGATATAGCCGCGTGCGAAATATGGGTTTGGCAATACATTATTATCGTGCTCTAAGATAAATGGCATTCAAATATATTCTTGGTTCCGTTATGTATGTAATGGAACGTAATTGACTGTTATTTTGAATATCAGTAATGGCCGCGCGTGCTAGTTCGCGTTTCGTTAACTAGATGTCGCCATAACTGTCAATGCGTGACATTTAATTTTAACCGCCCTCTTATTTTGAAACGCATTCCGAACCATTATGATCTTATTAAATAAAGGTTGTGGAAATCGTTGAGAATTTAACTAAACATCGCTAAAGTTACCTTACAAGGGAACGCCACACGAAACTTCGTGTTGTAAAATACCAATTTACTTTAACAATATGGCGATTTACTTCCAGCATTTCGTAGCCTTTTAAGGTTCAGTACATTTAGGCCAGCGGCTCGGATAATGCTCAGAGTCAATATAAATAAGCCTGCTTCGATCGTGCTGGGAGAGTGCTAGCCCATTTGTTCGCTATTAATTTTAGTGTCGTGCCATCTGTACACAGATCTGGAATGTTCTACAGTTGTTTAGCAAGCAAATGCACTGATAATATCTGCTCTGCTGATCGTGACGACATCTCTCGCTTTTATTCGATGTACACTCGGGGAATTTATATAAGCTGAGGATACTTTCAACAACTTGCTTCCAAGGGGTGAGTGAAGTGCACCGACAAGGTAATTGTAGCCTAAGATATGCTTGCGTTTGTCCAGAATCTTTCCGAATATAGCATACTCTTCAAATATTGTATAATTCCCTGAGTGTACCTTTTTTTTTTTTTTTTTTTTTTTTTTTTTTTTTTTTTTTTTTTTTACGCTGGGAAAAATGCGTTACGCATACCCTCCCTGTTTATGTGGGACTCCCCGGTTGCTAGTCAACCGGTATACCCACTAAACGACCCAGCGGCACTCCTTCCTCGCCTTTGTGGGGGGGGGGACTGGGAATCTGGCACAGCCCTTGCGTCCAGTCCCCCCCGGCGACCGCCCGCCCTCTCGGCGAGCCCTTCTCGTCCCCCTCCCGTGCTGGGAGGGGGATCTGGGAATGACCGCGAGTGCTCGGCCATTCCCTCCCGCTACGGTGGTGCACCGTGCAATGCGGGAGTGGGCGCCCCCGCGCCCTTTCTCCCGCTGGTCACCACCGCCTAGGGGGGGAGGTGACGGCGATCGTACTGTCGCCGCCTCCCCCCCCTTCTCCGCCGGCGGAGCTGTGACGCGAGGGGATCATCCTCCCGCGCACGCTCCGCCGCCTCCTTCTGCGACATCACTTCCTCGCAGAAGGAGGCTACCGCCGCCCAGGCGCTCTCGCCTCCCAGCATGCCACGGACCACGCTGGGAAGCGAGAGGTCCGGCCCGACCGCCGCGGAAAGACTGCGGCGCTGCTCCGACCAGGCTGGGCACACCTCGAGGGTGTGCTGCGCCGTATCATCCGCCGCGCCGCAGTGGTGGCACGCCGGGCTCTCCTCCCTCCGAATCCGGTGCAGGTACGATCCGAAGCATCCATGCCCGGATAATACCTGCACCAGACGGAAGGAGAGGAACCCGTGAGACCGCTCGAGCCAGTCCTGCAGGACCGGCCCGAGCGCGTCCAGCGTCCGTCGGCCGAAGACGGCGGAGGCGAGGTCCTCCGTCCAGTGTTGGACAATTGCGGTCCCCGCCTCCCGCCGCACGGCCTCCCGCTCTTCCGCGGCGGGGCGCTCCCCGAGCGCCCTACGCCGGGCCGTCCACTCGTACACTCTGGCGAGCACCCACGCCTCGAGCTCCCAAGGAGGGGTGCCCGCCAGAGCGCACGCCGCCGAGTGGCCCACCGATCGGTAGGCCCTGGCTACCCGCAGAGCGATGGCCCTTTGGGGCCTGCGTATCGCAGTGGCGTTCTCCCTCCTGTGGAGGGAGTCCGCCCAAATGGGTGCCCCGTACAGGGCCATGCTCCGCAGGATGCCGGCGTACAACCGCCGGCATCGTGCCCCGGGCCCTCCCAAATTTGGGAGGAGCCACGACAGGGAGTCAGCGGTCCTCAGCAGGCGCGTCGACAGCCCGCTAAAGTGCGGGCCGAAACGCCACCTGCTATCGAGGACCAGACCCAGATACTTCATCTGGGTCTTGACCCCTATCGTGGCTCCCGCCACGGTGATGTGGCCGTCGGGTGGGATGCGCTGCCGAGGCCCATGAAAATACACGGCCTCGGTCTTGCGCAGAGCCACCGTCAGCCCTAGGCGGCGGATCCTCTCTGCAACCAAGGATCCGCCCGCCGAGGCCAAGTTGGCCGCCTCCCTAAAGTCCCCCCCCCCGGGCAGTGAGGAGAGTGTCATCCGCGTAGCAGATGACACTCGTGCCACGGAGGAGGGTCCCGCGCAACAGCCAGTCGAATCCGATGTTCCACAGGAGCGGTCCTAGGACGGATCCCTGTGGGACACCGGACTCGGCGCTGTATCGCCGCATCCTGGCCGTCTTGTCCACCAGGAGGACCACTCGGTCCTCCAGGTAACTGGCCAGGAGCGTGCGCAGGTACGGAGGCACTCCGTGGTATCGGAGTGCCTCCAGGATCGTAGAGTGGGGGACGGAGTTGAAGGCGTTGGCAATGTCGAATGACACGGCCAGCACTCCGCCCCCCTCCTCTACGGCCTCCTTCACTTGGCCCTTGAGCCGGGCCAACGCGTCCACTGTCGAACGCTCCCGTCGGAACCCGAACTGGGCGTCCGACAGGTCCGGCCCCGCCTCCCGCAGGTGCCCATTGAGCCGGTCGGCGATGACCCCCTCGAACATTTTACCGACCTCATCGAGCAGAACGATGGGCCGGTACGCCGAGGGGGAATCCGCCGGGCGTCCCTCTTTATGTAGGAGGCATAGCTGCCCCTCCTTCCAGGGCTTCGGGAACCTTCCAGTCGTGAAACACGCGCTGAACAGGTCCCGAAGCCTCTCCCCCATGTGAGCGGCAGCTATGGCCACCACACGTGCAGGGACGCCGTCCGGCCCAGGGGCCGTCCTCTTCGCGCGGAGGCGAAGTAGGCCCGACTCAAGTTCCACCTCGGACACCGGAGGAACCTCTTCGGCTGGCGGAGCCGCCCCCCGCGGAGGGTCCATTGCTGGTGGGGTGAAGTCCGTCCCCGATGACGGGAACAGCGCCCGCACCACCCCATCCAGCAATGTCGGCTCGAGGGTCTGCGTCAGGGGGGGACCAAAGGGGCGCAGTTTATTCCGCGCCGCCTTATATGGTCTCCCATAGGGGTCCCTGTCGAGACCCTCCAGCATCTCTGCCCGGGCCGAGTCGTTGGCGGCGATCATCGCCGCCTTGAGGACCTCTTTTGCCTCCAGGTAGGAGGCGTAGAGAAGGTCCTCCTCGGCCGGGCTTCGACGGCTGCGCCGTCGGCTCCGCGCGTAGGCCCTCCGGCGCGCCACGCAGGCGGCTCGGAGCCCCGTCAGCTCCTCCGACCACCAGTAAACGGCGCGTCGGGGGGGCTGACGGCGTGACCGAGGCATGCAAAAATCGCACACCTCGGTCAAGGACCGCCGCAATTCCGCCGCGGCGGCGTCCACGTCCGCGCCTTGGACTGGGGGCGCCAGCCAGTCCTGCAGGAACGCCGCCTCCTCGGCGGCCTCTCTGTCCAGGCGGGTGAGAGCCCAGCGTGGAAAGTGAGAACGACCCGAGCGGGCCGTCCCCCGTGGGCTCTGGGTGGAGACGTCGAACCGCACATAGCGGTGGTCCGAGTAGGTCTCCACCATTTCCACCCGCCAGTTCACGATGCGTGCAGCTAGAACGGGGGTGGCGAACGAAACGTCCACCACTGACCCTCCCCGTTGCCGCACGCACGTGTGGACCGTCCCTCTGTTCAAGAGGGACACACCGGTCGAGGCCGCCCAAAATTCGACGGCGCGCCCGCGGACGTTGCACCTGGTGGCCTGGTTGCCCCAGGCCACCGACTTGGCATTCAGGTCGCCGACCACGGCAACCTGACGCGGCACCGCCCTCCCAATCACCGCGGTGAGGATTTCGAGGAAATCCTCGAAATCCGAGAGAGGGCGGTTTGGGGAGAAATAGACCCCCACCAGGGCTATGTCTCCCCACGCGGCGGCCACGTAACCCGATCCCCTCTCTAAAAGCGAGAGGGGAGGGGAGTCCGTGGAGGGCCGCGCCACTAACGCCACCGAGCCGTCCCGATCGCCCAGCCAACGGGCTGGGACCGAGTACGGCTCGGCTACCACCGCCACGTCCACCAACCACTCAGCCATCGTCTGCATCAGCAGATCTTGGGCTGTTCTGCAGTGGTTGGTGTTCGCCTGGAGGATGCGATGTCCGACTCTATCCATTAGTCGGACATTGTTATCTCCTCCGCGGCCGCCGATGTTCCTGCTTCCGGAACGGCGGTGGTAGCGACCGGCCGGGTCGGGGCCAGCGCTTTGCCCTTCTTCGGGGGAGGGGCGCAATTCCTCCCCCGCATTACGTGGCCCGCCGGGCGGCCACTGGCGGCACACACTGCACAGTGGGGCTGGGTGGCCGTGCAAGCGGCGGACTTATGTCCGCCTTTGCCGCAACGGTAACAAATGTCCCTCCTTTCCACCGTGGAGGGACATAGGGCCCGCGTGTGCCCGGTTCCAAAGCACTTGTAGCACCGGAAAGGCTGATCCACAAGTGCCCGGACCGCTGCCGAGCTGTAGCCCACGCGGAGCCGTCCTTTTGCGAGGACGGCTTTTGCGGCGGCGACTGGGCACTCCAGGCGGATCGTGCCCATGCCGCCGCGGCCGGGTCTGATGTCCCGGCCTGTTACCGCTGCGGCGTCGCAGCCTCCCGCCGCTGCGACCGCCGCCACCACCTCCTCTTTGGTGACCGAATCGTCGAGGTCGGTCACCTCCAAGGAGGCGGACTTGACGGGTCTCACCACCCTGGCGGCGTCTGCGATGACCTCTTTCAGCTTGGCTGCGAAGAGGTCCGCGTTGGCGCCGCCTTGGGCCCCCGGGAACTCGAAAATTCGAGCCCCCGCATATGTATGCCGGCACGACACCTTGCCGATCCCCAACTGTGCGGGATCGGCGTTGGGACGTGCCCGCTTCATAATGGAGGCGTACGTCTCCCCCCTTTCCGCGGCCTCCGTGGTGAGCGTCACCACAACGGCCGCGGTCCTCGGGACAGTGAGGGTACGCCTCTTGCCGGCGGGGGCCCGTTTGGCTGCGGGAGCAGCGGCTGCGGGCTTGGGTGCCGTCTTCTTTCCCTTCCCCTTGCCCTTCCCTTTACCCGTCGTCTTGGACGGGCCGGGTTGGACAGGGCTTGGGTCGGCAGCGACGGCACTCTTCTTCTTGGCCTTGGCCTTCCCCTTCTTGCCGACCACCGTTGCCCAACTTTCGTTGCACGGGGTGGCAGAAGGGAGAAGGGTGTCCTCCCCCTGGGAGGACGGCCCCGGCTCGCTGCGCCGCTTGTCCGCCGCGAGCGGTGGACGGAGGCGCTTCTCCGGCAGCAGCCGGTCCTCTATTCCTGCTATGCAGGCTCTGGTGAAGGCCCTCTCCTCCAAGATAATTTTGCGGAGCGTGTCCTCAAAATTGGGGGAGGAGGGGCCCTCCGCCGCAGGTCTCGGCGCAGCTTGGGCCGGCTGGGCCGTGATCTCGGCCAGCTTCGCGTGAAGCTGGCTCACTTCCAACTGCAGGCGATCCACCCTCGCCTGCAGTTGCCGGGTCTCGTCGGTGGCTGTGCGCTGCACCAGCTCACCGACGATACCGCGCAGACTTGCGGCCCGGGACTTAAGGGACTTTTGGAAAGTCCCCTTAAGGTTGGAGGACTTGGAGGCGACTACCACAATCTCCTCCTCGTCCTCCCGGGCCATCCGCTCCAGCTCGGCCAGGGAGTGGTCCGCGTAGAGGACGGCGGACGCGCCGTACCCGGACTTAGCCCGGGCGGTGCGCGCCCGCTGCTCCCTCGCGGCGACCTGCTCTTCCAGGTCCTGCTGGACCTGCACCCGCTGAGCCAGCTGAAGCCGGCGTTGGGCATCTGCCAGACCCACGTCGTGGGTGTCGGCTTGGGCCTTGGCGATCTTTTTAGGCCTCCTGGCCGAGTCCGAGGAGCCCTCGGACCCAGATTTTAGGAAGGCCTTCTTCTTTGTCTTGCGACTAGTCGCAACGGAGTCCGCGTCCGACTCAAATCTGACAGAGTCTCCTGAGTCATCCGCCCCGCAGAAGAAACTGGACGCAGACGCCGTGCGACTAGTTTCCGATTGGCACTGGGAAGGGCCTTTTAGTTGGCCCTGAAGAGGACCTTTTGGTTTGCCCTGGGAAGGGCCCGCCAGGGTGGTACGCGTTAGTACCACTCGCGGTTCCGGGACTGGGGACTGATTTCTCAGCCCCAGCCTGGTGCTTCTTCGCACCACCGCCATCTCCGCCACGTCCATCTTGGACGCCTTCTCTACTCCCACCGCGTCCGTCCTCGACGCCTCCGCTCGCTCCCCGAGCTCTCCACAAGAGGTGCCCCCCCCAGATACGCGGGGGCTGGACGCACAAAGTGCGCCGAGGGATTCCCCGGTCGTTGGACCGGGACCCTCCTGGGTAGATAATTTCCTGCTTGTGTTCTTCATTTTCTTTTCCTTTTTTGGAGGGTGGGGTCCCTCGTGGGTGCCGCCCTTGGGACCGGGTTCCCCCCGGCCATGCATCCCATCGCCGGGCGGCCGAACTTAGGATTCGGGGGAAGACAAAGGAAGGGTGGAAAGGGATGGATTAGGGAAGGATTCAGGGCAAGCCGCATCAAGTCCGCTCTACTTAAAGTGCGGTACCGAGCGGCCTGACCTGATGGGAAGGGGTGTTTGGAGAGGAGGGATAGGGGGAAGGAATGGGAAAGGGTGGGATGTGCCGCTCTTGGTAATGCCCCTCACCACGAGCCTGCCCGGTATGGTTGGACCTATCCGGTATAGCCTCAGTGGATCATTGGGACACGCAAGCCCCCCCACCACGACAAGGTAGCGACAACTTCGGGGGGGTCCCTGAGTGTACCTGACCAAGGCAGACCAACGAGCTCCATAACCAGATATAAGCTCAGTTCTGTCCTAACTAGAGCCTATGAGTAAACATGTCAAGTTAATAATTTTTACAACATAATTTAATACCTTTGTAACCATTTACGATAGGTTAAGTCCACACAGACTACTTTTACTATTGAATAAAATGGAGGGTTTAATGTAGAAGATAGCCAAGGCGCTAGTAAACTTCCATGTAAGCATATCTGATTACTTAAGCAATATAATGCAGAATGAACTCAGCCTATGCGGAAATGTGAAGACTAAAATAACTTTACTAATTCCAGAAGGTAGACGTAGAATTATATGATTTTGCGATTAAGTATGAAATATTGTTCATGATTTTCCGAGAGCGATCGAGCACTTTGATTTCTTTTGTACCTATCTGATTTTCTTTACGACTATATTTTGTAGATTGAACAAAGACGTGAGCTACGATCATCCCGATCTATTAAAGAGGTCACAGTAATGAAGGTCACATTCAAGTGTGCGACGCACAACGACATGACAGTGACAGCCACTCAAGTCGTTAAGATACCAACAGATACTTGCATAATTGCACTGTATTAGCTGGTATTAGTCACCAATCCATAACACAACAACCAAGGCCGTCTAGATAGATTTATACACGTGTTCCAACTAAAACCAGACTTGCCTAGTTCGTTCGCCTGACACTTGTTGAATCATAAATTTGAAGTATGCCTGTAAACAAGGAAGATAGAGGATGCGTCAGCTTGCATTGTTTTAATAATAAATATGCATCGGCTGAATCACTTGGGACCGTGCCAAATGACAATAATCCTTGTTGTTCGCAGACTTAGTGGGTTAAGTGCTCATTGTTTTTTAAAACACGAGGGTTTATTGTTGTTTGGGGTAATTTGGGACGAGTAACGGGCGTTGACATGTACCTACTTGTAGGTTCCAATCGGTGGATATAGGTATACCGCGTGACGCATCTGCTTTAGTTCTTCCTTGTCGAATTTGGGTCACAGTGCGAACCACCTGTACTGCTAAAATTATCATGACTCGGTTTCGTCAGATATTGTGCAGAATTTCGAGGCGAGGCTAACAGGTTTCATTTTCAAATTTGAGTAATAGTGAAACCTTCCTAAATCCTCTCTAAAGTTCCTAGGGAGGTGACTCAAGAGTATGTATCCTCTTCAACGGAACACCAATATTATCCACAGGTACCAGTTCCAGTATGATTTACATATAATATGTTATTGGATATTATAAAGGTAATGAGGGGAATAAATAAATACCTATATATTTGTAGAGTCAAGCTAGAAGGTATCTAGTAGTAATCTAGTCTTCCAAAAATGCATTATTAGAACGGAACATTTACGTAAGAAGTAATTTCATGGCCTATGTTCAGCAGTGGACGTCCTATGGCTGATATGATGATGATGATGATGAATTTCATGGCGATCCCTTCGGTCATTCTCGCCATACATACATTCTCATAAACTTTCACATTTATATTAGATTGTTAGGATTGCTGAAGTATGTGAATAATTACAATCTACCTTACATAGAGTACGACAAGCATCTTTAATCGTTTTCAAAAACTAGACCAACATATGAAAGGCATTTTATTCATACCATTTATTACTTTACCTTGACAATAAATACTTTCGTCGTTTCCACTAAACCATTGCCAAATGAGGGAAATTGTATATCTATTTTACTATCCATTGTTTGTGAAAACAGGTGTTTCAATATGGCTATCGAAGTATCTACAAAGAAAACGGTGTAATGTTAGTATTCAGACAGCTGTGAGACAGTTTGAGCGCGTGTCTCCGCTTGCATTTTATCTGATGACGCAGTCCTCGACAGTATATCGTTTGGATATTCTATATTCCTAATATTGCGTGGAATGGTAAAATTACCCTATGCCTTTCTATATACTCTTAATTAACCTGTACAAAACTGCACGCTCCCCCCCCCCCCCCCCCTCCTTTTAGGCCTCACGTGATTAATGGTAAGCCCCTTTCGAATTTGTAATATTAGGTTTGAAGATTTCAATATCTAATTTCACTCGTCCTTATCATCTACGCAATAAGAGTGTGATTTCTTTGTAGTATTTAGTTTGGTAGGCAGTTAGTAAGAATGTGGTTTGCGTTGACACATTGCATATCGTCGGTAGATCTCTCAAATTCTTCCACGTATTCATTCATATAATTTGCATTTGTATCTAGGATATCGCATTAGCAATCTTAGTACCCGCACAGTGGTTTCCGTAGACACACTTTATGTACATAGGATGTGTGGAAAATCAAAGCAAATTGCTTATTATACATACATCATAAAATAATCATCGATAATAAAAGGTTATTATTAAAATCTAACAAAATAAAAATAAAACTTTAATGGCCTAGACCCTCTCATTGTTGGGGATGCTCGAGCTCCCTCGGAGGAGACGTATGAGCTGGTGATGATGATAATCTAAGTTAGTATATTTTTGTGTATTTGCGCAATAAAAAATACAAACAATTTTTTTTTCCAAAACTCTACCCTGGGTTGGAAACTAGAATATGAAATGAAACTGAATCGTCCAATATCTACTTTACCATATAAATATGCAGGTAATAAACCTTGTGATCTAAGAATCCCAGTTTGAAAACAGGGTGATTCTTTTTGTATTGACATAAATGTGGTGTCAACTTTAAGATGTATCCATTTATTGAAATCGTAATATATTCAACCGCTTTCCATCAGATGGGACCGTATGCCTGCCACCTTTGTGGTATATAAACTTTAAACATCCTATATAACAGTCAAGCAACCGACTTGTATGTAAGAAGTGAGATGATGCTAACTTGGCGCAGGTGAGGTCAGGATTTCCTGCAGACGTCTAGATTTATGTAGGTAATCGATAATTCCGGTATGAAGGTTATTTAAATGCTTTGACATGTGTAAAAACATTCCACTATGGTGCAAAGAAAACTCATCACACTTTTTTTCTTTTGCGACAATTACCTATAATAATGGCATTTGTTATTAAAGAATAAAAAAGGTGATCGGTAATTAAGCATGTAGTAAGTAAATAAGACTACCAATGACACTCAAATGTAGGTATTTTAATCTTTTTTTTTTTTTTTTTTAATGAATATTCTGGGACATTTCTCACACACGGCCAATCTGATTACAAACTAATAAATCTGGTAAAAGTAATATACTTAATATGTTATTTATTTGTAATGTTTATGTAAATTTTGTGTCTTAAGTAACTTTAAATATGTATTTTTAATTCAATGTTGCTTTTAATTTGACCGACAATTTTTAAGGAGCCATAAAATTTGTAAACCAATCCGTAGAAAATTCAAACGATTCTTAACGGATAGTAAAAATATGAAAATTGCTATTTATTTATCTTCACCCAAGTGTATTTTCAGAACGGATGTACTTACTGTAAAATTTAATACGCCAATGTAATTTACAGTTTAGTGTAATTGAATGCGTGTACTTTATTTGCTTGATTACTTTATGTCCAGTAAATTACTATGTGCGAAGTGACTTATGGGATAGGCCGAGGACATTTACCAACGTCCACCTGTAAATGGTAGAAATTCAACTTAGAAGGGTATATAATATATCGTATATCGTAATAATAAGTTGAAATTACGGTTATGATTTTTTTAAGTGTCTTACTGCCATTAAATAAATAAAGATGAAGTATATTTGAAACTGTCATTATTATTGGTTTTGTTTAGTCATAAAAACTGTGTGGATGTAAGAATCAAATTTACGACTAGCGTAGCAGTCAGGGTAGGTATTTAACCACCAAGCAAATAGGCCCATACTTTTTTACAAATTTTTTTTAAGGAACTAAAATGTGAAGTTAAATTAACCCGTTAAAAAAGTATCAGTGCTGCTTTTTCTGACCAACAAAACATTTTTTTTATACCACTAAGGTGGCAAACAAGCATACGGTCCCACCTGATGGGAAGCGGTTACCGTAGCCTATGGACGCTTGCAACACTAGAGGCGTCACTCGCGTTGCCGACCCTGTAAAACTCTCTTCACTCCCATATGCTTCTCATAATAATATACCTACTTATATATAAACATATCTGTCTAACCGTCAGTTTTCATCAGCAAACATTTTGATAGACACTAATAGTTAACTTCCGGGTTGTCACCACTGGATCACGATCCTTTGAAGTGCATTTGAGCTTTGAGATAATTTAATCAGAATGGTGGACTTTCAGTCAGCCATTTTCTTTGTCATCACTTTGATCTATTACATAAATATCTTTCGATAATAGGTACCTGCTGAGGCTTAGGAAATATACTCTAGGAAAACATTACTATTATTTATCACATATTTAAGTGTTTAAAACGAAACAGTTACAATAAATTTAAGACTTTTCTATGCATTTTCTGAATCAGTTTGTCTGTTAATAGAGAGATTTACAGCGTATTTGATGTTAATTATGAGAACTTAGATGATTAAATTTAATTGGTCGGTTGCTAAGGATGTTATTGCGTATCTTAATAAAAGAGCTTTCAATAATTGTTTCAACAAATGAATATGCACATATCCTGAGACAATATTTTACACACGCCCAACCAATCTGATTCCAAATTAAACTCAGAGCATTTTTTTTGGGGCTAGAAGGTGTTAAGTTATGATGACTTTGCACCCGAAGGTAGGCGAAGCATATTATGTTATGATAATCACCTAAGCTATCAAATATATTGTTTAAGCAAATAAATAAGGAGGTATTTTAGGACACATTCATTTCACTCACGATTAATCTGATTTCAAACGAAATTATGGGTATAGCTAATTTACTTATATTACAGATATTTACACCCATAGAGACATTTTCATGCACACAAAATGTTTATCCCGGGCAGGAATCGAACTTACGACCAGTGCCTGACTTCGAAGTCGCTGTCCATGTAATTATATTCTTTAAACAATCGTGTGGTCATGTAGCCCTGTACGTACACAGTAATAGCTTTGTTATCGAATCTTGATTGTACTCATGATATTATATAACATCTGTATTCCAAGCCGATGCAACAACAGTTATTGATATACGAAATTTGAATAAACAATAATATCGTCTTTACATTCGAATATAGCTTCCTCAATTACCATTCAGGCCGCGCATGTGCGCTCGGTATCGAATCAACTACACAATCGGCAATCGGATAATCGCCAGCATCGATACAAAGACTCGAGATATCGATCTCGATCGGTCCATTCCAATGCATCGATACGCATTGCGATCCGACGTTGACAAATTGCATCTTAAAGAACTTTATGGTCGACAAATTGAGGCTACTTGAATTTATGTTGGGGAATCCTACAGAAGGCGAATTCTCTAGATAAGGTTATCGATTTTTTTGTATCGACTCGATATCGATCTATGTATTCCCTTGTAAGTAAATTAATAGTCGCTCGAAGGACTCGCTTCGGTTAAATGTGGGCTCGTAAAAATTAAAAGGGTAATGTGTTAAGAGATAAATGAAGTAATAAATTGCGTTGATTGGGCGCGCATTCTGGATGGTAATTATGTATTTTTGGTTAAGCTCGCTTCGAAATGTGCCTGTTTAATTTGTCAGCATTCACACTTTGAGGAGAGATGTACCATGTCAAAATAAATGCTAATATTTTGTTAATACAAAAGTAACTCTGTCAGTCTGTCACTAAATATGGTACACCGATAGATTAGAGTTTGGGAAAGGACATATATATGCTACCTTGTTTATGACAAAGAAGCTCTGAAAAGTCCACCAATAGATAATTACATTATCAAAAAGTAACAAAGACTATTTTATTCCTGTATTCTTTATTATTTAGGGAACAGTAAATACGCGGGTAAAACCGCTTAGCGGACGCGTTGTTATATGAAAAGATAATATCCAATTTTGTACCAAGCTGTTAAGTCCAAGAAAATGGGTAGTAAAGTCAGTGACACGGCATTAAAGTCGTCCGTTATCCCATAACGATGTTTTTGGCACAATACTTGCGTGTACATAGGCATACTATCCATTAACATATACAGTAAGTAAATAGGCTTCCACACATTAAGTTAGACGGAGCGTGCGCAGTGTAAAGATCACACGTGCCGCTATCTGCGATCAAAGACGCCGCGGCCTTTTGGCGATCGTGCCGACTTCGGGCCACATCGGATGCCGTCGGATTCCGTCGGGCGTACAAGGGTTTAGTTACACTGGACGTGGACACGGAAACTTATGTGTGATACTGTTTCCATATATGAAATTGGATACCTATAGATGGTTTTTGGTTTTGAAACAGTCTTTGTGGTATAGTGTTTCTAGCCTGTGAGTTATTGCTGAAGTCTGGTTGAACTGAATGAAGGATGTGGTTTGACTGTGAAAATTCAGGCATTGTGTGTACTGAAAATGGATATCTATGTAGGTTATGATTATGACAAACTTAATGAAGTAATAACTTCTATCAAACGAAAATTGTTCTTCTAGGTTAAAATGTTCAATATGGTAACCTATCCTACACTCCAACGAATCTGATATACAATGATTAGTCTGGATTGGGAGTCGAAATCACTACCGGTGGATTGGATAACTACCTTGTCAATTTTATTACTCACCTAACCGTACTTTTTAATTAATTTATATTTTATTCATAAAAATGCACAAAAATATAAAAATTATGCAATAGTTTGTTGGCAGTAGTTTTCGTGGACACTGGTTGTACTTTTATCTGAGAGACTTTGAGAGTACTAAGAAATGTATTTTTAAAAATAGTAAAATTGTCACAGTTAAATGTGAACCATTTGTTAAACTAACCACAGTATGTCCAAAGCTTAAACTGTCGTCCAAGGAATATTCATGCGTGGTTCCTAGCGGCCGATTAAGATAACCATGCAACAGCTTTAAGTGATGCTAAACTTAAGTAACACTTACTGGCCTGCTACTGATTAAATAAGTGAAGCTTTGGTTACGGGTAAAAACTTTAGAAATAAATTCCAAATTGGCAAGGATAACATATTCTAAGGTCTAATTGTGGGGCCCAGCCCAAATATAACTGTACCATATTTAATGTTTAATAAAGATATTTTCATTTTCAATTTTCTACCTACTCAACAAGACACATTATATGGAAATATTTGAATTTATACATAACCATTTTAAATCCAGCTTTGTCAATCGAAAGAACCTTGTCTATTACAATTCCCTGGGTTACTTTAAATTCTGACGTATTAGCCCTAAAAAGATCAATTTATTATTTACTAGGAATTAAATAAGAGGACATAGTAAAAAAAACTTTATACCTTTTGCCATAAAGCATATTTTAAGAGGTAAATAGAATTATGTCCTGTTACACAGGATGTAGCGGACTCTTTGTCAAATCTTTAAGTGGCAGGTTGGCTTGACAGAAAATAATCATGGGTATCGTGTTTGCTCATGCGCATTAATCAGCCCCGCCATTCTATACATGAAATATCACCTCAAGTCTGAGCGTAAGGAGGTCGGACCTCTCATGTGGCTGCGTAGTTATAGAAAGAGACAGATTACAGATCTCTCACATAAATCACGTCGAGCTGGTATCATCAGAATACTCCTAAAGAGGTGAACCTCTGTGACCGCGCTTTACTGGACAGCTATCAGGAAGTAATCTTAAGATTTGAATTCCAGAGATGTTTCAAACATTATTTTGATTTAACGCGTTTATGAATATCGTTTCATCAGACTTTTATCGTCACATATTACGATCTTAAGATAGATAGCATACTGGGCTTGTCTGACTAACTAGTTCTGTTTTACATTATATTTTATACCTATCATGTTTTATTACAAAAGCTTCAAAAAAACTTATTATAAAGGCGAAAGTTTGTAAGTGTGTATGTTAGTTATTTTGCGATTTTAATAAAATTTGGTATGGTTTAGGGAAAATTTAATATCCCCGGGCACGCGAGTGACACCGCGGTGAGCCACTAGTTGATAAATAATATCTTACAAAGATGGCCGACCTACTTTGTCTTACACGATGTACTGTAGTAATATTAAATGTAAATGGTAATTGTTAGTTGGAAGTTTCCGTTGATTGACATCGTAATACTTACATTAGGGTCTAAGCACACCGGGGGAGCGGGCTGCCCCGCGGGGAGCAAGAAAGGCTCCCCGAAGCCGGGGCAGAAGAAAAGAAAGAGGAGGAAGAGGAAGAAGGCTCGGGGCGTCAGTGCCGCCGAGCCGGAAGCCTCCTCGCGACCAGGGATCGCGATGGAGACGGAGCCCGTCGAGACCGCCCAGTAAATGGCTGGGAGAGTCTCGCTACTGCAGGCCAACATCAACCACTGTGCCAGGGCACAGGACTTGCTAGTCCAGACCCTGGTACAGTGGGGGATACAGGTGGCCGTGGTTGCCGAGCCGTATTTTGTTCCCGCCCGGACTGACTGGGTCGGGGACCACGACGGCTTGGTGGCCATAGCCGCCCCGACCGCCACCGGCGCCCCGCCCTTCGAACGAATCGTGAAGGGCAGAGGGTGCGTTTTGGCGGTCACGGGCGGCATTGCAGTAGTAGGGGTGTATTTCTCGCCCAACCGGAGCCTTGCCGACTTCGAGCAATTGCTCGTCGAGGTCGGCGCGCTGGTTGGGCAGGTATACCCCTGCCCCGTGCTAGTCGCTGGAGACTTCAACGCCAAATCCACGTCGTGGGGGTCTCGAGCGACGGATGCGCGGGGTGAGACGTTGGAGGATTGGGCGGTCTCTGCGGGGCTGTCCCTCCTCAACACGGGGTCGGTGGACACGTGCGTGCGGCAACAGGGCGGCTCTATAGTCGACGTGTCTTTCGCGTCGCCCGCCCTGGCGCGCCGTGTCCAAAGCTGGAGGGTGGTGGAGAACGTGGAGACGCTATCGGATCATCGGTATATTCGATTCGATGTCTCCGCGCACTCCACCACGACGGTCCCCCTCACGTCGAGGGGGACTGGCCGGCCCCGTGTTGGGGACGGACCGAGGTGGGTGGTGTCCCGTCTAGACCCAGAGGTCGCACGGGAAGCCGCAGTCTTCGAAGACTGGGTGTCCGGCTCTGAGATCGGAGCCGACGTGGATGGGGAAGCGGAGCGCCTCGGCGTTGCCCTGACTCGCATATGCGAAAGGGCAATGCCGAAGGCTAGACCGCTCCCTCCACGGCGTCGGGTGTACTGGTGGAGCATGGAGCTCCGCCAAATGCGGGTAGCGTGCGGGAGAGCGCGCCGCCGGTACACCCGATGCAGACGGCGAAGAGTCCGTGACACCCAGGAGGAGGAAACCCTCTACGCCGCCTACAGGGCCGCGCGTGCCGCCTTCAAGGTGGCGATAGCGCAGGCCAAGGAGGCGGCGTGGCAGGAGTGGCTGCGGCTTCTCGACGGCGACCCGTGGGGGAGGCCCTACAGGGCCGTACGTAACAAACTACGGCCCTGGGCTCCCCCGCTGACGGTCAGTCTAGACGGGGCACTGGTGGACGAGGTGGTCGGCACCCTATTCCCCGCTCGGGGTACATGGGTGCCGCCGGCGATGACCTCCGCCTCCTCCTCCAGCCAGTCGCGAACGGACACTTCCCCGGCACCGGTGTCGGAGGGCGAATTCGGGGCGGCGATTCTCAGACTCAAGTCTAAGAGAACCGCCCCGGGCCCCGACGGTGTGCCAGGGGTCGTCCTAGCGATTGCGCTGGAGGAGCTCGGCGAAAGGGTGAGGTCCCTGTTCTCCGCGTGCATGGGGCAGGGTCGATTCCCCCGGCGGTGGAAAACGGGCAGACTCGTCCTTCTGCAGAAGGACGGTCGCCCGGCCGGACAGGCGTCGTCGTATCGCCCGGTGGTGGTAATCGACGAGGTGCCCAAGTTGTTCGAGCGTGTGCTCGCTGGGCGCCTCGTCGAGTCCATGGATCCGGGACTGGACGACGCGCAGTTCGGCTTCCGCCGGGGTAGGTCGACCGTGGATGCCGTGGCGCGGGTCAGGGACCTCGCCGAGGGGGCCGTCTCCCAGGGGGGCGTGTTGTTTGCGGTGTCATTAGACATCCGCAACGCATTTAACACGCTACCCTGGGAGACGATCAAAGAGGGACTGCGGTACCACGGCGTACCGCAGTACCTCCAGGAGGTCATCGCCGACTACTTCGTCGGTCGGGACGTAGTGTTCCCGAGGGGGGAGGGCAGCAGCGGCCCTGGGAGGAGGGAGATGACGTGCGGTGTTCCGCAGGGGTCGGTCCTCGGACCGCACCTGTGGAACATCGGCTACGATTGGGTGCTGCGCGGTGCAATGTTGCGAGGGGTCAGTCTGGTGTGTTATGCAGACGACACCCTCGTGACGGCCCGCGGCGGCACCTATCGTGAAGCCTCCCTCCTCGCCACGGCTGCTGTGGCGCAGGTGGTGGGGAGGATCCGTGCCCTGGGGCTCGAGGTGGCCCTCAATAAGTCGGAGGCCCTGGTGTTCCATGGGCCCCGACGCGGGCCACCGCCGGGAGCCGCCATAGTGGTGGGCGGAACCTCCATCGCCGTCGGGTCCTCGATGAAATATCTTGGACTCGTTCTCGACGGCCGATGGAGATTCGAGGAGCACTTCCGGCGGTTGGCACCGCGACTGATGGCCACCGCCGGGGCTCTGGGACGGATCCTCCCCAACGTGGGGGGCCCAGGGAGGGCCTGCCGGCGCCTATACACCGGAGTGATACGCTCCATGGCGCTCTACGGAGCGCCGATATGGGCCGGGGCCCTGAGCGCCCGAAACCAGGCTGCGCTGCGACGTCCGCAGCGCGCCATGGCGCTCAGGGTGGTCCGAGCGTATCGTACCGTGTCGTGCGCCGGCGCGTGTGTGCTCGCCGGAACGCCGCCGTGGGACCTCGAAGCCGAGGTACTCGCCGCGGTGTACTGGCGAGCGAAGGAGGCCGGGGGCCGTCCACATCCGCGGGAGATCGCGAGCTGGAGGGAGGACGCTCGCAGCGTTCTCCTCCGGAAGTGGACGGCCCGACTCGAGAACCCGGCTACGAGCCGGGATGTGGTGGACGCCGTTCGACCACTCCTGAAGGAGTGGCTCGAACGGGAGCACGGGGCTCTCACCTTCCACCTGACACAGGTGATCACCGGGCACGGTTGCTTCGGGCGATACCTGTGCCGGGTGGCGGGCAGAGAGCCCACGGAGACGTGCCACCACTGCGGGGCCGGCGTCTCGGACACGGCGGTACATACGCGCGAGGAGTGCCCCGCTTGGGCGACTCCTCGCACCGCCTTGTCCGCGACGGTCGGCGCAGACCTCTCGCTGCCGGCCCTCATCAGGGCCATGGTGGGCAGCGAGGAGGCCTGGGAGGCGGCCGCAACCTTCTGCGGCCAAGTCATGTCGCAGAAGGAGGCGGCGGAGCGGGTGAGAGAGGACGACGTCAACTCTCTCCCGCTTCGCCGCCGCAGGCGCGGTAGGCGGCGACAGGCCTTCGCGGGCCGGTTGCCGCCGTAACGCCGGGGACCGGGGCGGCGGATCGGGGGATCCGCCGCCCACGCCAACGGTCCCATGCCGGAGATGCCCATTTGTTCCATGGGCATCTCCGGTGAAGTTGAGAGGGGGGCGGGACTCGCATGCGTTTTCGCATCGTGAGTCCCGCCCCCCCGAGACGGGCTCGGCCTCCAGCAGTATTTTTGGGAGGCCGAGCAGCGCCGGCGGGGCATGCGGTTGTAAGGCTTACGCGTGTCCCGCAGCCCCGCCACACGGCGCCGAGGCGTCAATGGAACCCCAGGGGTTTAGTGGGTAGGCACCGGCACCTTCTGTGCCGGTGAGTCTCCACATAACCCGGCGGCTCCCCCCGGAGCTGCCGGGTATCCTATGAGGATTCCCCTGGGAAATAAAAAAAAAAAAAAAAAAAAAAAAAAAAAGGGTCTAAGCACACACGATACTTATATTTCTTTTATTTATTCATTTTATTTTAGATAATCTTTTACATTTATAATATTAGTAGGATGTTAATTCTTCTTCCTGCACTTTTTTTCTTCCATTCCTCTCTGTCAGCCGTCATTTCACTCATCACTCCCTTACTTTCTTCGCTCTTCCTCTACTTTTACGACCATCCACCTAAACCCAGGACCAGCGCCATTACGGTAAGGGCAGCCAACTAACAAACTGGTTAGTAAAATATTTTTTTTAGTGGTTGAAGGTGTTAGCCTCGGATAGCTTTTACATCCTTACTCGGACTATTTCGAAAGGTCAGTCAAAAGGAACAAAATTGCTTATTACCTATTTTATATTTATCATGTGTGATATAGCCCTTACTTGTCGACTGCCAGTAACCTTCCATGAAGTGAAGTACAGCGTCATAAAATAACATGGTGACTGGAAATGGACATCGCTGATTGGTCCACTTTCAAATTCACATTCCATTAGCCAATGGGATCGTCGAGCGCTGGACCCCTGCTGTTTTATGTAAGGTCTATATCTCGGTTCAAATGAATCAGCTGTTATGGAAACGCATTTTCTATTTAGTCTACGACCGTAAATGTGTGTTCTAGAAATGGTGGGCAAATTAGTTATATATATCCTTTTTGGATATGAGTTTATGTGTTTCGTAATATTTAAGATTAATTTAAATGAAATCTGGATCAATCAATAGTCTACTGGCGTTACTTTATAAAAAAAAAAACAATTTATGTCGGGCACTTTTCTCACTTCACTCTTTCACTTCACTTTTCTCTTTTCCCGAAAATATAAGCATATTTTTGTACCTTAAAGTACCTATCTACCTACTCATATTCTGCTTATCGTGGGAATAAAACCTGCGACCTTGGTCTAAGCCCTGCTGTGCATTAAAGGCACAAAAATAATAAGTTATCACACTCTGTGACCCCTCGAGTTATTCAGCCTTGATTAAGATTGATCGATTCATACACCAGTATCGATCACACGAGAAATATCTTATAAATAAAATATCGTATATTTTTACTATAACCCGGACCATTGGATTGAAATAAAAATATGCAGTAAACGCCATAACTTCAGATAAAACTGACAAATGATGTATAAAAGTTGCACATATTGTATATTTACGATTGTATTTTATGTCATATTTATATACGTGAGTGGTTATTAAAAATGGTTATTTATAAATTCTTATGTCATTTTGATGGTAATTTGATGTGGGCTTTTCTCGGTCTGGTAATGTGCTTCCAGCTTTATCAATATGTAATGTTATGTTAGATACTTTATTTTTTAAACACCTTTGTATGTTGTGTGGCATTCGAGCAATGCGGTCGTAGGTGTGGATCGAGAGACGTCAGTCAGAGTGGCTTTGAATATGTTGGGGATTCCGTGAACCTATGGGTAGATTTAAGGAATATCTTTATACTGGAAATTAGACAAGATCGCATTTAAAGCAACGGACTATCTGACACTAATTAGTGATAGTTACTAAAATTAAGACATCAATTGTATGTAAGAACAAAGTAGGTATAACTACCTATACGATGATCTGTACAAAGCTAAAATAACATGAATTGATCAGTTTATTAAATATCAAAAAATACATGCAACCATACCGTATTTATGTGTTTTTTATTCCCCTAAATGCAATCGGTATAGCTATTTACATTATAAATGACATTTTCATCTTCAGCTACTTAGGAACTATAGGTAGTTTTGACATTTTTGTCAAAGACATGCCAGCTATACACTACTGGACAAAAGCAAGCAGAATATCAAGGTACAAAGTATTTGTAACTCAAATTAACATTCTATTAGGACAAAAAATATATTTTTATATAATCATAATTTTGTTATCATTTTACTGCCTATATTGTGGGTTTTGTACATCGTCATAAGGAACCCTAAACAGAACAATATTTATTGATATGTGACTCTGAATCAACTTTAATGAATCATAATGCAATATCGTGACTGTCCTTTATATGCACAAATTTCTCATATACTCGTACATCTCCTTCAGTGAATATTGAACTTTATACCTAATGGATAAAGTACAAAGTTGAAGTTTCAACGAGAATGGAAATAATTTACAAATGGTGTAGTTTTTAGACTCTTAATAGGTATTGTGGTTAATTTATCTTCATTGTTTGTATCAGGAATGAGTAATTTTTCTTTGTCTGACGTTCTAGTGTGTTTGTTTGTTTGTATGTTTAGTTAATACTCATTCATTTATGCAAAATGAAATACTTAATTACCTACATAGCTAAGTCTTTCTTTGCAATTAAGGCTCAAAATTGCATGAAATTCGAGTGGTGTAACAAAGAGCTTTTGTACGGTTGCCTACTTAATTTATGGAAATAAATTTGCTCGTTAATTGATAGGTATTCGAGAAGTAGGTATTTCGTATTCCACTTAGTACCATTATCAGTTTTAATGTTACATACTAATAAAAAGTATTTTGTCTTAGAAACTTAATTTGTATCATTAAAGGGGTGAAATAAAAATCTGAAAATATTGAGAAAGGGTTTCGCGTTATGCTTTTATATATTGACTATTATGTTAAAGGAATAAAAACCGTAAAATCTGTTAGGTAGGTGTCAAATTAGACAAGAACTTCATTTCATTTAAAATAAAGACCTACTTTTAAGCTTACTACCGTTGAAAATAATGAACGAAATTATAATATTCTGTTTAGTTCCAATACCAAATTCAAATGGAATTTTTCATATCGATCCGTAAAATCGATGGGTTCATTCGAATCGTTTTCTTTAATCGAATAACACGTTGATCGGCCATGAATCGAATCGAATGCGATTAGGTGCGACCGTCCCTAACGAACTAAAGGTATATTTAGTATACATACCTGAGGCAGTAACAAATTGATATAAAGTACTCGATAATTTATTGGTACTAGAAAGAATATTAAAATATCCTTATTGTAGTTTATATGTTTTAAACTGACTATAAGATTACGTATTCGAAAAAATTGTATTACAATCGTGTTATATTCCTTTTTAATTAATTTTTAACCCTTCTTGTAGCTAGTTCAAACATAGTTGTAATTTAAACTAAGGGCGTTAGGTAATTACGAATATGATAGGTGAAAACGTCTTCAAATAAAAATCTTTTAATGCAAAACACCTGAAATGCCTAATGAGAAATTAATCCTATAATCAGATGTCTTGGTAAACCATCTTCTTCCTATTGTATGTATGATTTTTATTTGATTGAAAACATATATTTCGTATACATTTGTATAATTCTAATTTCATCATCAATCATCATCATCATCAACAGCTCATATACGTCTCCACCGAGGAGCTCGAGCCTCCCCTAACATCGAGGGGGTTTAGTTAGGCCATAGTCCAATTCTAATTTATTATTTCATTATTAATTGTATCCTAAGCAAATAAACTCATTGTAGATCATTCCTTACCTTTCACCGTATAAATATGAGCATCACATAAATTTAAGTGATTTAATGGACAATAAAAAAATATTGTATGTGTCCACGGTAAGTTAATTGATAGCCATTTTTTAATCATATCTCAAGTTGGCTGCCATAGAAGCAGAACATAAACACTAATAGTTTACCCACGATATGTTATAATAACTCTCATAACTGGATCGGCCCTTGTTTACTCTAATCCATACTTCGTCGACGAGTGACGAAAAGCAGCGGACGTCTCATGTGATACCGTAGTAAAAGAATGAGACAGAGCATTATGGCTGCGCTGAAACTGTCGACCTGGTGCCATTTTGTCTTACTGAATGGAACCCCTAAGCTGGTCCAAGACATTTCGGCATTCAAACCACTCAACCTCAGACGTCGCCAGCTAGTCATAGGCATCAATTACAACGCGAAATTTAAATCGTTCTTGAAACACAAGACCACTAGAATGTCTTAATTGGTACAAAGTTACAATTAAAAACGAGATACAAATTCTTTTACCCTTTTTGTACGCTTGCTAGCAGTTTATTAGTGCAACATGCCGAACTTTTAATTATATTTTATTACCTAAATATAGGAGTCGAGCCGTGATCATTTATTTAAAAATATAGCAACACCACCGCCCATTACGGACGTTAATAATGAACGCTCATTTATTACGAAATTAAAATTAGCTTTCCTAGATATAAGTTGCAATATAAAATGAAAATAAATATCGGTGCGCAAGACACTAATAGATGACAATTCGTTCGGGGAAATGACATAAACATTGCGGTGTGCGCTATCGCAACGAATATCCGAAAATATCCGAAAACGGGGTGACGTTGGCTAGGTATGACACGCGCGTTATTTCTCTGGGGAAATATGTTGAGTGTTGCCACACCTTGGGTGGCGGCGGGCCATCTGTAATTTATTAACAGGTTAAATTTCTAATTAAACCACGCCCATGTTTTTAATATCTATCCGCTATGAACGTTTCGCCTTTGTGTCAAGTACTGTCAGACTGTTTGGGTGGTTTATGCTCGTTGTACGACTATCGCCCGCTTTGGACACCGGCCGCTACAAGTTTGCGATTACAACTGAATTGTTGCCATCGTATTCGCCTATCTTAATGATATAACCTGCAATAATGTTCCTGATTTACTGTGTTGAAAACGTGAAATACAGATACCTTTAGATATTTCACAGCAAACTGATTTGTGAATGGCTAAGCGATGTCGAAATCGTGCCAGTCTTCTTAACAAATTATAGCTTGACAGCTGGATATCATTTGAATTAAATTTAATTATCTACATACCTATAAGTATTATAGAAGCTTCTTCCACGCGGTTTCGCTTGTGTTCTCGGGGATCTTCAATTATCTCAAGATAGAAGATAGTTCCAGAACAATTTCCGTGCCAAATTTATCTGAATCTTCCAGTCGCTCTTATGTACCAACAAACATCTTCACAAACTTTCACATTTATTATATTATGTAGTGAGATTTCCATTTGTATTTTTCTGTCCACAGTACCTTCTTTAACAGCATACGAGTTATGGAGTGTTATCGAAACATTTATCTCGTATAGTGTGTAATTACCGTAAGAGTGGGGTACGTGTGTACTCTGGGTTACTACACCATGCTCAAGTATCGCTTCCCAGTATCACTCATGAACTGTGCAGACGGAGAAACGTTTACTTCACGTACACGCAATGATAATTGTGCGGATAACCAGCTTTAACGAACCGGCTGTCTTATTGTGTAACGCTCTCGGAATCAGATAGAATAAATAATAAATATTTTGTGGATGATTCCGCTGGATCTCAAGCAAGGCAACTTGATTCTGTTAGATATCTTTTTCTGTCGTCTCCTACTCAACTCAACAGGGAATCGACATGTGTTTCGCTTCTCCACGAAGCATCATGAGGATGAAGATCCGGTGGGAGCAACAAAATGAACGCACAATAACGGAACTCTGTCGGAGAGTACAGTCTTTCTTTTTATTAACTTATGATAGATAGAAGTCAAGTCTAAGTAGGTACCTAAATAAGTTTACTCTTGTAATCTTCATTAAAGCCATCGACGTATATTCTAGCGATAGACGAGAACTTTCATGTAAAACATTTGTTTAAAAACTGGTAAGAGTTAGAACTAAAGTGCGCTGCAGCGCTGTATAAGGCTGTGTCAACTAACCAAACTATTTTAAAAGATACAGCGCTAGATTGCTTAGAGTATAGTTTTCTCGCGACCAAAACGTCGTAAGCGCCGCAAATTTCATGGCGCTTACGCGTTTCGTTCAGTTAACTACACTAAGATGTCGTCCCTATAGAGTTCACACCGCAGATGTGAGACATCTTTTTTACCTACACTTCATTAGAATAAAACTCGTTTTCAAAATGTATTATATTAATATTAGGGGGGCCTAGTGCGGATTGGCGGACTTCACATGGCTTAAATTGAGTACTCAGAGGTACGGGCCAGGGATTGAATTAACATAAAACAATTATTCAAAATATCAAACTATCACTACTAATTCAAAACTCATTAACAATTAATCAAATTAAAACACTTTCTAAAAAAACATATCAAGTCTGTGTTCAGTTACATATTTTTACCTACAACCAGTTTTAAGGGAACATCTGCACGTTTTAGTATATGATTGTAGAATGGCGTGGTATTTAAATAGATAAATTGTTTTTCTACTCTGGAATTACGAAATTATCACCTATTAATTCACTTAAACAGGAAGTAATTTTACTTAGTTGACTACTGACTAGTTATTTACGTCCAGGGTCCACTTTGATTCGGATTATCGTTGTTATTAACGCTGCTCCGTGCGCACCCGCACTGAATGAATGTCGAAGCCACACTAAAGTCAGGCAGGTGTAAGGACTGCAGTTCAGTTGAGTTGAACAAAGCGAATGTTCGGAACGCGATATCTAGTACGTAGTACATATATATCGATGATTAAAGCCAATTCCTTATAACATTGAATGCAATCGCTCTCGACTGTATCTTTACGTCCACTTGAAACTGTTAGTACTAAATCGTTTTCATCGCCGATCCCGATAGAATTACATAATAAGCCGCTGCCCTTATATAATTATGTCAGTATAAGTTATTTGGATTGGATAATAATGGTACACGATAATTTGAGGTTGGAATAATATTGTGCTGTGAAATGGGATTTAGTTCTCGTGATATTTATTAGCGGCTGACATGTTATGTTACTTCTAATGTGTTCGGCTAATTTTAATGATAACCATATTACATTTTACATTATTAGAAATGACAACTGTCTTTGGGAGCTTAGACATTACGTTGGCAACTCTGACGTATGATTTGTTAAGTCCCGTAGGTGTAATATCAACTTTGTAAGCTTTACAATTGTTTGATGAATTATTCAGTTTGCAAAGAGCTTTTATTTTAATCCTAACGATTCTATATCGTGTCATGTTTGGTAACACTCCTACAAATAATGTAAATTAGAATTTGGTTTTTAAGTTGTCTTAAAATCTGTGATTACGAATCAAAATCAGGTTTTTAACAAAATTATTAAACCTTTTTAAATTTTGGTCAGGTATTGCAATAGTTAGACGATGGTGCTTCAACAAAACGATCACCGAAATCCATTAAATACATAGAACTGAAGTTATAAGCAAATAGACAGATGATTTATTGACCAATGGAGATAGTTTACACAAATAAGGTTTACTTCATTGCGTAGGTTTCACTCACGAATCGAATCTTGACCCCCACGATACGCCAACGACCCACTTGTTGAATCTACTGATTATTTGGTACAAATACGACTCAAAAGCTTTGGTCAAACTCAGGTAAAGGTCCCAATTCTCTTGACCGATTAATATTATAATATTCTATGTATAATTTTATTAAGATGAATACAGATTGAAAGTCTTAATTTCGTTAAGTCAAACATGATATTTTATCATGAATGATTTACAATCCAAATAATTCGTCTGAGGCAAATTATTAAAGCCGAAGATCTCACTATTATTTCAAACTTTTGGAAAATAGGTACATAAGCTTAAGTTAAGTTAAGCTTAATGCAGAATCGAGGCTAAAGTCAACAAACACAATCGTTTTCATTCAATAGAATATGCGAGTAATTCCCAAGTGCTTACTTTGATCGCTATAGAACACTTGGTGCGGATAAATGGGCACAAATTGCGGATAAACCGCTCAATGCTTACGTAACTGGCACATCACTATTTGATATAGAAATAGGTTATGCCACACACCAAGATGAGCACGTTAAATCTGGTTAAGTTGTTAATTAAATGTAGGTTACGATGTGTTAACGGAAGTTTGGATTATTTAAGGTGAATAATGCGTGCATTTTAAATGAAGCTAATTTGGTAGTGAGCGTGAAATATTGTCGTTTTGTTTATGTTTTATTTTAATATTAATATAACTTTTTGGGAGATACAAATAAATATAAATCGTTGCTTAAAGTTTTAAAGAACACCTTTATCAAATACATAAGCTGTCTACCTGTTCGCGAACAGAGCAAAATCTACCAAACTTATTTTCATGCTGTTTTCACCAAAACACAGTCAGATTTATGAAGAACCTATACTAAGTATATATAAAATGTGTCACAATGTTACTTATCATACTCCTCCGAAACGGTTTAGCCGATTTTTATGACATTTTATATGCATATTCAGTAGGTCTGAGAATCGGCTACTATCTATTTTTCATATCACTAAGTGATATGATCACGGGAACGGGAACTACGCGGGTCATAACGCGGGGCGGCAGCTAGTATTAGTATAAATTAAGGTTTTGTTATTGCTTGCCTTCTGCTTTCACCGCAACAGGCCAAATTAAAAAAGCGAGAAAAAAAAAGTTTATTCAAATTGCATCCAAGAACAATGTAAACAAATGAAAACATTTCGAAATTCAATCTAACAGGTTTCAATAGATTGATATCGAGAAAGGTTATGGTACTGAACGACGGCGACGTGTCAAAGGTGGAATTTATGTTTGTTGCTCAAGTGTAGTGTTCCGTGTGGGATTTGACTTGTGTCGATGTTACGTGTAACGGAACGGCGCGGTGCGGTGGCGTGCATGTTGGCGTTTATAGCCGTGTGGGCCGGTAGGGCTACCACTTGGAGCCACTGGATTTTCATGGCTTAGATATTCCCTTTAAGAGTTTTAGTGTGTATCTAATTGGTGGGATTTTGTGTTATAATAAAAGTCCATTTATTAGTTTTAGTACACACTAAACAAAAGGTACACACCTAATAGATGGGATTTTGTGTAAAAAAGTCCATTTTTTTAACGCCTTAATATACTTATTTTAGCGTTGCGCACATCATGAACTAATCGGCCAAATCAGGATGTGCCCAGGCGGATCTAGATCTACCCAGTTCAACGATTTGCCCACGACATATTTGAGTATAACTTAGGTGTAATAAACTTAAAGATAGGTTATTTTTTAATAAAACAGTAAGTATACCGAGACGTTCTTTAGGTACACACAACGTCAGATTTCGAACTAAGCAGAACTTACATATAACATCACAATATCAGTACTTGAAAAATCATGTTTGACAACCCTGATCCCGGGAACGAATTGCGAGATCGTAGGTGGAACGCGACTTTTGCATTAATTGATTACGATTCACGGAGCCTCCGGTGTTACCATCGGCAAAAGGTGACAATTAGCTTTGTTTTATTGTTATAGTTCCACATAGTAAAGGCATAATGAACAACCCACCTATTAATCGAATACCAACTTTAAACTATAGATGTAAAGTTCAATTTTCAATAAGACAATGCAGTTTAATCTCAACCGTACCTCATAGTAGTTTATGCCTATGCAAATGCAGATTATATTTGAAAGTGGACCTTTCTAATTGCAGAAGTTATGTTTTGGTGATATTTGTGTGGAAATAGAAGGAGAATAAATGTGTCTGTAGATCTATATTTAAATGTTGCATTTGGTATTCGAAATGTCGTGTCCAAAATTGTACGCAAAGTTTTTTTTTGTAATAACCTAAGTAGTTGACAGTATTTATTTATAAAAGTAGCTGTATTTAAGTAATTTTTGTATCGTCATACTACTTGATAACTTTACAGTAATCATTTACTAAGTCTATGGATTTTTTCCGATACTTTCTACTTATATAGGACCTATATTTTTATGTTTATGAGTAATATAGTTACTCATTAGACCAAAGAACATGCTTCTGAACTCATAGTATAATTATTATTAGTCTGCAATTTATATGTCAGTCAGTCATACTTTTGAGTAGACTTCAAAATCTTCTCCAATTATCGAAGGACCAACAAACAAACCCTACCACGGAACCTCATCTCGACACCTACCCATTTATGGTAATTTTTAACCTCCACGACTGTCTCTTATCCGCCCAATTATCTGGGATAGAGTTTCAAGTATCAATCGTGAATTTACGTGTAATGTAGTCACTGAGGCGCGGCGACAATTTCATGTTTAGTACCGAAATCGTACCATGATGGTATCGACGACACGACGGCCACTGGCTCGTAGGGCAACTCTCTTACTATGTGTTCTCAGTTGTGGGATTAATTGAATATTAAAATATATTTTACTATGAGTTTGGATCGAAATAACAGCATATTTTTGCTGCCCGTAGCTTAGAATAGTAAATACTATAAAGGTAACAGAATAAAAAGGGAGTAACTTAAGCAGTTTCGCCTCTCATACATCACTTTTAGAGCCTAAATTGAATAAATGGCTGTGAATTTAGTTTCTTTTTGAAAAAACTGAAACTATTGAAGGAATACTGTCACTTCGGCTGACTTGATAAAACTTTTTTTTTTATACCACAAAGGTGGCAAACAGGCATACAGTCCGCCTGATGGGAAGCGGTTACTGTAGCCTATTTACGCTTGCAGCATTAGAGGCGTCACGCGTTGCCGACCCTGTAGAAATCTCTTCACTCCCTTCATTCGAGAAACAATGATAGGATTGTTAAGTGGACTTCGCACGATCTGTTCCTATGGGGTTAACGAGACGCCCATTGAGTGAGCTTTCCTATGATGTTTTGTAACATTTTGAACTCATACGATTTTAAGGTTATGTATTGAACGATTTCAACTTAATGGATACAATGCATGACATTTAAGGTATATTGCTTTATGATTTATTCATTTTTATACGTTTAGTGGAGCTTAGATAATGATATATAATATCTATGTAACATAAGAACTCCAAGAGTAGTTGAGAAGCCTTAATTATCTGGTAAGGAAAATCATAAAGACTCAGACTCTGTAATGCATTAAGAATATTCTAGGATATTTTTAATTTTTTCTCTGTCTTTCGCAAGGTTGAAAAGCTTCGCAGCACTTGCAATTCCAGTCCAATATGCGGAGCTGACTGCCAACCTTCACTAGTTGGAGAGGCACTATAAGAAGAAGAAGAAGAAGATTTTCAATATTTTATTTAGGAATTTGAGGTACAGTGGGGATCAAGAGTTTTCATTGTTAAAATCAAAAGTTATTTACCTACTTACATCCGTTTAGTTAATTCAGACAGTAAGTAGGAAATACAAAATATA
This sequence comes from Thyatira batis, assembly GCA_905147785.2. Lineage (NCBI taxonomy): Eukaryota > Metazoa > Arthropoda > Insecta > Lepidoptera > Drepanidae > Thyatira > Thyatira batis. The sequence goes on along the minus strand of LR990497.1, from coordinate 2,950,274 downwards.
TAAAAATAATTCTGGCACAATGATGATCTCAGACAAAAAAAAACAGCTGATCTTAATCGCCTTCCCAACATTATATGCCATAACTGACTATGGTCTAGTACTTTTGATTCTGATAAATTAGTTACCTTATCTTATCTATTTTATTTATGACCTTTTTCAAACAATACACATTCTCTCGACTTAAAGCAAGACTTATTGCTTCTAGCACAATTTGTGATTAAATCAAAGTGAAACGTGAAAAATATAACGGACACGCAACACTTAGACGGAATAACTAAAGTATTATACGAATAATTAAACAAAGGTAACTTGTAAAAGTATTGAGTGAAATAAAACGTAAGGCCATATAAACGATATTACTATAATGAAGCATAAACAAGGCATTTTGGACGTTAATACATGAGGAATAGAGTTGTTGATTGTTTAGTATAATTTTGTAACAGTGTGGTGACATGAAACTGTGAATTCCCGCACGAAAGTGAAATATTTCTCATGAACGACATAACACCTCATTTCACTGGTCATCCATCACGCTCGGAACGTGAGGTGCGTGATTCTAGTGTTGTGCCGACGTCGACATTATATCGATAGATATTATATTATGAGAATTTTGGAACTGTTTATAAGAGTCGAACATAACTGTTGAAAGTATTTTTATTTGAATGATAAATCGTTTAAAAGTTTCCCAAGATATATAGTTTAACTGTGTTCTTTTGATGCTTTGAAAGACAATAAACTTTTTGTAGTAGGTACCATGTTTTTATCAATATTCGGCGCATCTCTACACATTTATAGCACTTAATATCGGAAACATTAAAGCAAAGGAAGCTCCGTAATTATGAGCACATGAGCACGAATTATATCGCATTGCCATAATTTATAACAATTAAACAATGTCGTTAACACTAATCAGTTACATTTGTTAAAACGAGCGGTATAGGTACGTTTTAGGTGCGCACACGCATGCTTTAACTAATGACGCGCATTTTAAGTCTACACTCCAGTATTTTACGCTAAAAAGGTAAAGGAAACCGTATGTGTGATCCAATAATATAAAAACAAAACTACTAATTTAATAAATTCTAAAGTTATTATGGATTTTTGGTACTTTTTCACGGTATGAAAACCTGACACAAAGATACAATATATTCTGTGGTTTTGATATTTTATTAATAAGTACATTTTTCGAGAAAATTTAAGAGCGGGTGAAACCACGAATCTAAGCTCGTAGTATAGCTAGTATAGTATGATGAATGCTTAAAAATGGAGGCGTCGCAAATAAACCATAAATTTGATATTATATAACATTACCTATTCAGCAGGTAATTAATAAAAACGCTATCATAATACTCATAAATTGGACCCACGCTGTAACTTGAAATATTTCGATACCATTTCTTATTTATGGCCGACACTGTAATACTAAAAGGTTAAGCTTATTATATGAAACACTTGACAACTAAAAACGCTTTCAAAATGGACGTTATTAATAGCGCAAAAACTCTTACGGCGACAACTTTAATCTTAGTTTAAACTGTCTTAAATATCTTGAGGAGCGCGTGGCATCCTAGACTATCCAGGGGCGTAATTCGATAAAGTATACTGCAATGGCTTATGCGACTTTTTTCCTCGTTCTCTTTCTTTTACAAAGCTATCACATGAGATGTCCGCTGTTGATTAGTTGACGAAGTTAATTTCAGAAATAAGAAAGCAGACACGCATCCAGGACAAATTGGTGACGCGTCAGGCGCCAAAAAGTAATCGTTTTATAATAACAACCATTTTTTAAACACTATTTAAGTATTTACCTACTTCGATCACGAAACTATTTAAAATAAACACTGCAGGCGGCAACTGGAACTTTAACAACTTAATTGCTATTGGTTTTATTTAAGATATATTTTTAAATCAACAAATAAGTACTTTGTACACACAATTTGCAACAAAATTGTGTTGGTTATTATAAAAATGGAACTGTGATAATTAAATGGATGTTTCAATCGTTAATGGGGAATAAATATTCTGTGCAGAGTGCAGATGCGTCTTTGATCTCGGCGTACATAGTGCGGGCCTGCACCACCATGGGCTGGACTGGAATGCCGGTTGTAATCCCAAAAATGTGAGGCAATCGTCGGCTAAGGCCGGCCCTGTAACAACTACTGATTTTATAGACTCTAATTAGGCGATAAAATTGAATGACTCCGTGGAACGTCCGCAGAAAAGGTGTGAGTCAAGCTAATTGCGCGTTTGTACCGCAACTATCGCCTATTGCTTTTATTGAACGATCATTTTTTATTGACAATTATATTTCATTACCGGTATAATTGTTACTAATGTTTTGCCACGATTAAAAACTGTAACAGAAGCTTAACATGAGCTTGTCTTATGACGTCTTTCTCAGCAATTATTGTAGCTAGCTCAATTTTTTTAGCGTCACGCAAGGTAACTATGTGAGTTTTTATTAACTTAGGAGAAGTCAAATCCTAAATTGTACACCCAATATAAATTATTAGGTATGTTTAATATCGGTAAACCTAAAACACACTATGCCTACATCTGTACCAAGCCCATGGAGATAAAGCCTCATTCGTTAATAAAGTCTAGAAGGTAATCTGCTCATTATTAGTACTTTGTGTCTAAATAGGGTTGCAGAAATTACGAGGAAAAGTTTTTTGGGTTTACATACTCCGACTAGCCACAGGAAATAAAGCAAATACTAAATATTTTTTTTACAAATAATTCCAATCAGTCACAAATGCTTGCTGTCGTTACATGGAACTCTGAGACTCCAATTTTTACAAGCTTTTATTACTCATGTAATGTTAATGAAGCAATTATATCAATTGTCGGTGCCATCAAATTTAATGGTCCATTCTTGTGAGAGTTGTATGTAGGATGCTGCTTCTCCGTGGTATTCTGTGGAACCGGATATTCGGATGTATTCCCTTTTTTGGTGAACAAATATGAGGTCGCGACGTGACTCTATTTCGAATATTTTTGTTTTCTTTGTTGATGCATGTGTACCTAGGTACTGGCTGTTTACAAAGACCGCACCTACTTAATGGGATTAGTTCATATCGCAGTCACGAAAAAAGAATAAGTAGGTACCTACTTACGTTTCTGTAACTTACATCGAAATTCAATATTCAAATCGTTCAATAAATTCAATTTGTTAAACCTCGGACGCTAAAAACAAAAATAAAAAAGAATCCAAATTCGAATCACATAATTTCACCGAACGTGGGTGCTTCACAATCGTTTCTCGAGTCGATACTCGCAACTCGATACATTCGTGACCCCGCGATTCGACGATGAAGTCATAAATTATACAATGCATTGGAAATTGTTTCCCGCGGTAGATATCAGGCGCACCTACTAATCGGTTACGGTCCTCGGCGCGCCCGGAGCGTCCGCGAAAAAGATTTATGGGATCAACAGGCGAGATCTCGTTTGAATCGAATCGAATCGAATCAAATCGAATCGATTGCGTCTCGTGTACGTGTGGGATTGGTGTATGTCAAAATTGTTAGGGAAATGTAGTTGCTGTCAGCAATCATAGGATTTTTTTATTATTAGACACCACATAGTTATACCTACTGGGACTTAAATTACATTTACAGTATGTGAGTCTTTGTACTTGTATATAAGACTTTTATCTATTTCCGAATAGGTACAATTAGCGTAAATCAATCTAAGGTTTGTGTGGTTATCGCCTTAGGCTCATCACTTATCAGAAATAAAATATGTAATTACTTTTCAGTCCTGTTTATTAATACCTACTCATAATTAAATAAAAACATTTCCAACCTCACTCACGTTTTCAATTTAAACGCATCTTTATAAATATCTCATATCTAGAACAACTGACCTATACAAAAGTACTGTAGGACACGAAAATTACTTACGCCCCATTCAATTAGTTTACGGTAATATGATCTTTATGTACCTACCTACACTTATATTTAATAGGTAATACGTGAGATTATTTCGTGTAGATTTTATAATATAAATGCATATTTACGTAACACGTGTTCGGTACAATAATCGATCGAAATAAAGCCATAAATTATGGTTAAACCCTCCGTTTGCAAATTATTTTCCAATACCTTTATAGTTTTTTTTCCCAATGATAAAGATCGTACAGGGCCGGCGCCGGCGCAGGTTATGCATTTTAATATAATATTTAATTTTAATAATACAGCGAGGATGCTTTCATGTATTCAGTCAGTATAATAACCCGTTTTATGATTGAAGTGGTATACGGTAGTGATGTGATGCGTAATTTTCTTTTTATATTATTTTACATATTGTATTTTTATAAAAAAATATAAACATAGTGTTTATTTTATATTGAAGACGTCACTTTTTCTAATGGTGTATTTTATTATTAATTTAATGATAAATCGATGCAAGAGAAAGGTTTGAATTACTTATAGCATCAAATATTTTCTATATATTCTTTTTACTTTATTATTTAGTGCCTACATAAAACCATACTTTAATAAATGGCATAATGGTAATACAAGTATTTGTTTTAAATAAAGTTACTGTTATTCGTCCTCTAAGCTATTTTCTATTAGAATTGACAATGTTTCATGGAAATGACATACAAGCAGTTACGTAATGCATAGTAATAAAAATTACCGATAATATCTAAAAAAACGGTTATTTACCCTATTAATTGTTTGACATTTAAACTAGTTATGAGTTTGAACCATTCATCAGTTGTTTTTAGGCATAAAACTGTATCAGCAGGTGGCCAAGGATTTTTTTATCTTTTAATAAATATTTTTATGACAACCCTAATAGGGAAATCTAGTATAAAATTATCATTTTCACGTTGCAATGTAAAATGGGAATTCTGTTTAAAAACACATGTCCTGTGACATAGTAGGTACTTATGTGAAATGCATTTTGTAACGCTATGTAGGTATATTATATTTTAATAATAAATAATTATTTTAGCGAATAGCTACTAGATTTTAGGTAGGTACTCTTATGTACTGTCATGCAAGTATTCCTATATGGATTTCGACAGTTTTATATTGAACTATAGTATAAATAAATGTCTATTTTACGGAAGTTCAAGGTTTAATAAGTTTGTTTATTCTGTGTCACTGCTAAAGAGTGCGTACAGTCCAAATTCTACACAAACAAAAAAAAATTGAGTCATTTTTTGTGACATTAATAATAAGTTAAATAATAATAATAATAATAATGAGTGGTTAAGTACATGTTTTAAATCCACCCCTGCACTGATTGTGTTTCTCCAGGGAGGTCCACACCTCCGACCATATCAGACCTTTATGGAGTGTAACAATGTTTTGACCATAAAATTTTTGATGATCCCTTTTAAGATTCTAATTTAAAGAATTTATGTGGAGGCTCTTTGTTTAAAAGTGTTCAATAAGGACAGGACAGGGCCTGTTGGCTTTGTGGTGGTTACTCTGACTTTCAAGCTGCCGACAAACTATTTCATAGTTTGGCAGAATTTTTAATATGTTTGTGCTTATATTAGGTAGGTATATGAATAAATAAATTAAAAAAAAGCCGATCGTCGGTTCGAATCCCACCCAGAACAAACATTTATGTGCTTGTCTACATGGTCTGTTTATCAAACGATATTTTATACAGTATTAGGTCACGAAGCGAGTTCTAAAGAAGCGACCATTCTACATAAAAAACTAATAAAATTAGGATTATCTATAAAACCTTTGCCTCTTGTTATAATACAATTAAATTGTATTTATAATCAACTAAATACTACTAGTGGCTCCCGGCGGTAAAAACCGCGTTCCCGGGTGATCTTCAGATTTCCTTGGATAAAAATCCAGGGTGTCAGCAAACCAAAATTTATTAAAATCGCGTTTAGCCGTAAACATACACACTCACAAACTTTCGCCTTTATAATATTAGTGTGATTTATAATCAACTAAAAATATCTGGCTAAATTAAATATGTAACAAAGATAAAAAAAATAGAAAGTATGATCTGTATCACGAATCATATTCTGTGCCCCTACGTCAGCTGGTTCCGTGGTGTAGTGGTTATCACATCTGCTTTACACGCAGAAGGCCGCCAGTTCGATCCTGGCCGGAATCATATCTTTTTGTAATGTTACAATTATAATTTTTTGGTTAGTTCATGGAACTAACTGTTAGAAAATTTATTTATCTTATGATGGTCATTTTATGACTTATTTGAAATATGCCAGTTTTTTTTAAAATAAATACATAGGTTTGTTTTAATTTTATCATTCTCGTAAAATCTCTACTCACTCTCTTCACATAATTTTTTTCTTCAGCTGTATAAATAGTGGTCACTGTTTTGTTCATGTGTATTTTAGTGACAAAATACAACATTATTGAAGTAGATGAGAAAAATACGGTCTTAACTAAATTCATATTTATTTTCAGTTTTTCCCTTCTGATATTTATCTTAGTACTTAGTCAAAACCTATTCAAGTTTCATCCAGTTACACGAAAATATCTATTTACAAATTAATATTTAAAAACACCTAATAATTATAAAGAAAACTTTACAACACCCTAATTTATCATTGTAAAACTACCCTTAAAACTCATTCATTCATGAAATTCAGCAAACATTTTCTCTACAGTAGCAACACCATTGCAGTGCATCTATTAAACCTAACACGTCCCATTCACTACAGCACAACAATGTCTCATCTCCGCACTCATGCTCTGTCCCTCTCATCAGCTACGCAACCAGGTGAGAGGTCCCGGCATTTCATGGACGAGGTTAGTGTAAAAGTAGATAATTGGAGTGTAGCTGGACACAGCACGGGCCCAGTAAGCACCAATGGCCGATTCACGCTTCGATGATTCTGAACCGTTGTGTTGTGTATTCGAATCGATGTATCGATATTACTTAAGCGAGAATTATGTACTGGGAAACTGTTTAGAAGATAAATTACCTAATCGTATTCAATTAATAGTTATTTATTTTTCGTATTTCGTTTTTGTCTTCTTCTTCTTCTTCTACCTGACGTTAGTCCCGGCTATTGCCAGGGTCCGCCTTCCGACTAAACTTCCTCCACTTTGCCCGATCTTTCACATCCTTTTCAGTCAGGCCATTAGCTCTCATGTCGGACTTGACGACGTCCAGCCAGCGCTTGCGTGGACGACCACGGGCCCTAGTCCCAAGGACAGCCATATTCATGCATCCCCGACCGACGTACTCCATAGGGCGGCGCATGATGTGACCATACCATCGCAGACGACACTCTTGGAGTTTCTCTCCCACGTCACGGACACCAAGACTACCTCGGATGAATGAGTTGCGTATGCGATCGGATCGCGTTACGCCGCTCATCCACCTCAGCATCCTCATCTCCGTGACACGAAGCTCCTGGGTGTGTCTGTCCAGTGCTGGCCAACACTCGCCGCCGTACAGGAGGACAGGCCGTACGATGCATTTATATATCTGCCCTTTGAGTTTCGGAGGCATTTTGCGGTCGCATACAACGCCCGTTACCTCACGCCACTTCGCCCAAGCCGCGCCTATACGTGCTTGGACATCGTCGTCCACGTTGCCAGACTCGTGCAGCACGGATCCAAGGTACCTGAACGTATCGGACTTTTTTTTCGTTTTTATTTCGTTTTTGTCTAATGAGTCTAATTTCATCATAATAATACTATGCTACATATTATTATCGATTGGTTGATCCATTACATTGTTCAATACTTTCACATTTAGGATTATTATACCTAGTTATTAAGATAATAGATATAACTTTAATAAGTAATTAGGGTGATTAGGTTGCAGATGAGAAATATAAAAAATACAATAGCTTTTGAAATTTAGAAACTCGTAACACGCTCTGACAACCAAATTTGTAAAAAAAAATTGTAACGCAGACAATGGGTTATCATAGCTAAATCTCCAGTTTAGAGCGAGATAAGGCTAAATGTCATTTGAGGAAGTGTGATAGGAGGGAGGGAGACGGCAATACACTGCAATGTTCATTAAAGAGGGTCAGTGTAGGCTTGGGGGTGTAATTTCCCCCTCGCCCCCCTCAGGCGATCTTGTGGTCGTCTTTTTAATTTGTTCTTGGATGGATTTCAGGGTTGCGAGAACTGAAAAACGATTTTAAATTCATTAAAATGCTATATACCTACAAAAAACTGCACCTTCAACTTTTTAAAGAAACCTTACTTAACCTAAAGAAATATATATAATCGAAGTCTGAAAACATAATTTTCCGTCTAACACTTCTACACTATCACTTACATAGAAAAGCTTTATTTACAAATCATACATAAAACACACCTACCAAAAAACCCATTTCCATGTCCAGTCAGAACCAAACTGTAACCACCACTATCCCCTTTACTTTTCCAGCATTTTCCCAACAGTTTCCCAACCGGCAACCCTGCGACTCCGAGACGGCATCGCCGGGAGGCGCGGCGTCTTATCAACGAATTAATTCTAGACTAACGAAGACCGGGGGCGGCCCCGCGATTAACACAACCACCCCTCGCGAGTAGAATGCTGAATATTACAGAAGTTCCATTTAATAATCTACACTAATATTATAAAAAGGAAAATTTTGTTTGTTTGGTTGTAATGAATAGGCTCGAAAACTACGGGACCGTTTTTAAAAATTCTTTCTCCATTCGAAAGCTACATTATCCACGAGTAACATAGGCTATTTTTATCCCTGTATCCCCACGGAAACGGGAACTACGCGGGTAAAACCACGTGGAGGCAGCTAGTAATAAATATTCTGGGACATTTTTCACACATGGCTAATCTGATTCCAAAGTAAGCTTCAAAGTGAGCTTGTGTTATAATAACAAGACAGCTGATATACTACTACATATACTACGTTTTTAAATACATACTTATATATAGATATTTACATCCAAAAAATGCTGCAGATTTTTTTTTAATAGAACTGCGCCTCTTTCTTTAAGTGATAAAATGAAGCGATCTATTTATTCAATAAAATTGTCCTTGAAATGCACTTATAAGTGGTCGACTCGAACGCTAACAAACTCAGCAATTATTAATATGAAATCAGTTATTAACTATTTCTATTACAGGTAAAACTACAGTCATGTTTACCTATTTGTACGTCCGTGTCATTGAAAATCTAAGCGTTCATATTATCTATTATTGTAAATAGTACGTATTTCAATTATTATACAGTAAAGAAGCATGTGCTATCTTACAAATGATTACTTCGTATTATCGTTGATAGCAAGATTTATTTGTTTTATTGCATTTAACGTATACATTCAGTTAAATAAATTGTGTCTTCTGTTAAGTAGAATCATTTTATGTTATTCCAAAGGGTCATAGGTTATTCTATGTAAATTGTTTGTTATTTAATTCTGCGTGTTCAGTAATGTTTATTTTATGGGCAATTGTCACTTGATAGTAAAATATTTCGCAATACAACGCAAGTAATAAACATTTGTTTAAGCTTTTACTTCACGGATTTTGTAGCTTTGCAATTGATATAATATTGTTGTGTGTGGAAAACAAGTGGAATAAATATTAAAAGTGATAATAAATTGACCTTAAACACACCTCAAAATACATACAAAGATTTAGCCCTTTTTATTTGTGCCTGACGTTATTAATATTAAAATTGCTAAGTTATATGGAAAACAAGAAATAGTAACAGTAGTAATTTTAATAAAGTTAAACAAATAAAATATCCTAAATTTAATAATTTGCCACCTCTGTAACTTTTCTGAGCCATCACCCCAAGGTCCGAGCGGGTGGCATATTAAGACGAAGTTGGAAGTAAAAAAAGGCGAAAAAGAGTTTTATATTCTCTCTCGAATGGGAAGAAATAGGAGAAACCTTTCTCATTTAGCCCACCAGTGCAAGCTGGGGTGTCGCCGGAGTAAGACTGCCGCTAAACTTTGATTTTAAACTGGATAATGTGTAATTAAAACAGTTTTAAATGTTTAATTTGTTTCCGTGAACCTCAGTGTAGTGGGAGTGGTTTCATTGTGACAGTGAAGAGTGAAATGCGAGGACCTGTTGAGATAACACGACCCAACAAAGTTTTTGGGTAGGAGTTAAGGAGTGTCATGAATATGCAAATAGAAAGGGCATCCTTAAAAAGTTTCTAACAAGTAACTCTTTAAGTGCAGCTGCCGGAACAAGATGGAAGGTACTTTGTGACTGATTAAATCATCTCTATGGTGCACTAGATGAGTTCCTGTGGCTTTACTTGCGTTGAAGAGCAATCGTTATTCTGTCTATATAGCGAACTAGTTTCCCTCCCGGGGTTTCACCCGCGTTCTTGTGTAAACTTCGATTTTCTTTTGATATAAGGTAGTTTCCTTTTCCGACCTCTAGTCTATATCTGCACTACATTTCATCAACGGCAACGCGTGAGTGACGCCTGGTGTTACAAGCGTCCATAGGCTACGGTAGCCGCTTCCCATTGGGTGGGATCGTATGCCTGTTTGCCACCTTTGTGGTATAATAAATTTAATAATATTTATAACGAAGCCAATTTAATAGGTATCATTTACCACCAGCATTAGAGTCGACGTTTCATAAGTGCCTTTGAAGGTAATTTTGAAAGTAAATTTAAATATATTTTATTTAATTCAACTGAGAATACTATAAAGGTAAATACACACTAACAGTAAAGAAGAAATATTTATTTATTTGTATTGAATAGACTCCAAAACCATTGGTGTGTCTAAAAAATCTTGTAGTAATTGATACCCCATTTATTGAAGAAGGCTATATGCAATTATCCTTAAAACGGAGAAAATGTATCGCAAGCGATGTTGCATGGATAATTAAAGCTAGTCATAAGTTATAGTCAAGCTATTTACAACGAATTAAGCTATAACTTAGTCTATACCCTGACAAGGTGCCAAGACAAGACGTGCTTGCAATCTCGATTTCAAATGCTAATTATTGAAATATGATATTAATTATAAGTTATAGTATGGTATGACTTCCCTTCTATGAATATGGGTACCTACTTGTTTAGCATTCTAGCATTGGACTAGCCCTTTCTTATTATCAATACTATCTACCAATATATAGGCACGAGTAGGTAGTACCTGCCCCTGCATGGACCTAGATAGTCGGACTATGTTTATGTTTTTGTTATTTTTTGTGATAACATTTTTATTAATAATTTAATTTTAATTCTGTTTCTTTGTTTGGTATACGTACTTAAATTTAACTTTTTATTTAATTTTATAATTTTTTTGTTTAATTTACAATAGCGGTAGAAGCTGTTGGTGTTAGGTGATTACCTTTAATTAAGTGAGCACGAGGCATGTTATCTGTTGCATCTTTTTTAGTTTTAGTTATGTGTTTCATTTGTTGGTGATCCATCTATACTAATATTATAAAGAGGAAAGATTTGTTTGTTTGTTTGTAATGAATAGGCTCCGAAACTACTGGACCGATTTCAAAAATTCTTTAACCTTTGGAAAGCTACATTATCCCCGAGTAACATAGGCTATATTTTATCCCTGTATTCCCACGGGAACGGGAACTACGAGGGTAAAACCGCGGGGAGGCAGCTATAATAAATAAATAAATAAATAAATAAATACCTAATACATATTATAAAGCAAAAGAGTTTGTTTAGTTGAACCCGCTAATCTCTATTTATAAATTACAAAAACTTCAAAGGATTGTTATTCCCTGAATTCATAGACAAACCTAAATCAAAGTTGCATAACCGAACAAATTAATAAAATAATTGTACCAAAAAAATTATGATACAGAATTAATTTTGCCAGTTTCATTATTAAAAAGAAGTACTTGAAACAATAATCCGGGTAGGCAAACTCTGGAAGGGTCACATTCTTACCTACAAAAGTGTACGGGACCTTCGTTATCCCTAAAATCCACATGGCGGAAAATTTCATTTCAATAGGTACCCGATACCTACCTCGGCAAATAACTCCGGACCCAGCTTAATATGCATTAAGGGTATTCCCGAATTTCCTCCAGTAAAAATGTATGAGAACAACCCGACCGTGACGTATAAGTGGATTATTTCTTTTATCTCGCTCGCACGTACCGCGGCGTCCTTCTCGCCCAAATCCTGAAGTGTTTTCGCTGGGCATGGATGGAGTATGATTTTCTTTAGTTTATTATAAAAGTTTTTCCTGTTTTTATGAAAGTGTATTAGTGATTCATATAGTAGTAAGTAAATTCGGCGCCAGATTGCGGTTTTAATTAAATAACTCCATAAAAATGTTCACCATAAAGTCAGATGTTCATTTTAAATCACCTTTTAACGTTTACGATGCGCTCATAAACTTTATAATACACGATTTGTGTTGTCCACGCTTAACGAATTATTCACAGTTGTTCATTAGTCGAAACAATTAATTATTTGTTCATGTGTTTGCTTGATAAATTGGAGTTTGAGTCAAATTAAAAATATATATTTTTTTACAACGACATGTAGCTCTCCTTGACAGTTGCAAAAATACTGATTATTTTTCTAATCTATCGAAAGGCCTTCACAAAATTTAATATAATATTACTGTAACAAAAATCAATTATCTAATAAATTACTGTCATAGAATAAATTATTGCATGATAGCTCAGTGTAATCGTCTGATTTAGCCATGTTTAGGAGCAAAACAGTCATAAAATTAGCATAACTTTAATAACGTATGTACAATAACTTTTTATAACATACCATCTTGTGTAACGGAATCCTACGCACAGATTAGTAAATTTATTTATTAATGGATACTTAACATTAAGTTATGTTACGGTCGATCAGCTCGCACGGTAAATTACTCCATCGATTGTCGATTTAAGCGATTTTAGACGCTATTACTGTCAATATAAAACTATTTATACAATGCATGACACAGGTAAATGATATACGATACTGTTATAAAAATTGTTTTATACAATATACATTAGTCAATATGATAAAAACTAAATTGTCTGTCTAAACATTTTAGTTTTTGAGAAAAAATATATGATCGATAGACATAGTGTTGCCAATAAGGTAAGTAATGAGTCTTTTTCACATTAGAGAGATTAACTTTGAATTTTAAATATGACAATCAACAAAAAATCATTGATATATTTAATTAAACATACGATGTAATTTAGATTGAGGAGTATATATCTAAACAACATACTAGGCAATACCTTTAGTTTGTGACTTCTCGGATATGCAGGTTTCCTCAAGATGTTTTCCTACACCGAAAGCCTGTGGCGTGAATCCGTCAGTAAGTTAAGCTCAGAGGTACGGGCCAGGGCTTTGAACCTGCACCCGCATCATAGTGAATCGGTGTTTTCCCAACCGAGTCTTTACGGCTTCGGCTTTTTGAATGAACGTGTACTTACTATGAATATTTTTTAGGTTGTTCTTCTATGTCTAGGACTAAAAGAGTCCGTGTCCATACTAACATAGCTCTCATATTTCCGCGGCAGGAGACAATGGCAGTGTGATGTAAGCATATTTTTATGCTTCGAGAGTCTTTTCAGAAATCAATACTTTTGGCGAGAAAATTTCATAACCACTTCAACTATTTTATAGAGTTTTAGTTTATAATGTATTTTAAGTGCAGGTTTGAACAGATCTCTGCTTTTGTATAGGGAAGTATCACTGTTTTTCTTACTACTCCTAAAATAGTGGATTTATATTACTGAATTTCAATTACAAAGGCAACCGAGATAGTAAAATACTAGGTAACTACTAACTAACTTAGGTTTGACAAGACTTACTAATGTAAAGCTATGTATAAATAAGATTAACGTATAAAAACTGTAAGGTACCTAATGCTAAAGAATTTGTGTTTATTTAGATATTTTGTAATATTAACGCCATACTAAGGTAACATTTCTTATAAACATGACCATTACGACAATTACCTACTTTTATAACCGACTTCAAAAAAACAAGGTTCTACATTCCACTATATATTATTTTGTTACTTAACTAGTAGCTGTAGAAAAAGCATATTTTTCTCCATTCACTGTAATCTAAAAATCATTGATACGAAAGCTTCAAGTCCTTTACAGACACATACAATCAAATCTCCATCTTGGATGCCATAATGTGATTTCTATAAAAGTTCCTATTGGATTTTCTCTATGAAAGCGATGGTATTTTTTAATATAACATCGGCGGTTGGAGAGTGCAGTCTGGGCGCTCCGCCGTCCAAATGAAATTTAAATGAAATAACAGACAAAACGACAGAAAAGTTGCAACCAGTGTTGTGTTTTTACTGTACATTCAAACAGTGAATCTGTATAAATAGCAATTATTCGATTGGAAAATAAAAAGGTGTTTGAAACATTGTGTTGGCAGGAAATGTCATACCTATATATAGTGTTGTCAAGGTGCATATATATTTTAATCTATCTTAATATATATAAATCTCGTGTCACAATGTTTGTCCTCAATGGACTCATAAACCACTTAACCGATTATAATAAAATTCGCACACCATATGCAGTTCGATCCAACTTGAGAGATAGGATAGCTTACATTTACTTGGACCCGGTAGGTGGCGCTGGTGGGCAGAACGAAGTCTGCCTGGTCCACTAGTATACCTATATAAAATGAATCCCTGCGAAATGTATGTATGCTAATGCGCATGAAGGGTGGACCGACTTCGTGTCTTTTGTGTCCTTATATAACCAGGGCATGGTTTGAATCCAAACAAATTTAAAAATAAATCGATTTTGGAAAATATGGCGAAACAAAGTTCGCCGGGTCAGCTCAACCTCGAAAAGTACTTGGGTTAGATTTTCGACTTGAGGGCAGTTTTATCCCAAAATTTTGCTGTTTCATGAAAAAGAAACTGCGTGAAATACTATGTGCAAAATTTCGGTTTATTTGGCGTTCTGTTATCTGGCAACACTAAGTATAAATGTGTAGGGGAGCAAATTACGAGACAGTGTCGACTTTTTGTAACGGTACTTCCGCGAGATATACTAGCGGACCTGGCAGACTTCGTACTGCCCACCAGAGCCACCTACCGGGTCCAAATTGATGTATTATACATAAAAATCTTCCCCAAGAAATACTTCGTAATTTGGTGAAAACCGCATGAATATCCGTTCAGTAGTTTTTGTGTTCATCGCGTTCAGACAGACAGACAGAGGCGGCAGGGACTTTGTTTTATATATATATACAGATACTATTCATCATCCAACTTGTGTTATGGTACTTTACAAAGTAAACACATGTTTATTTATTTATTTATTTATAAAAAGACACACCAACAGTTTACATATTGTCACATTCATTACAATATTGTGATCAAATCAAGTACAGATATATAAACCTATAAGAGGCGTGTACAGCATTCGCTAGCGTAATAATAACAACGAATAGTAAAATAATAAGTGTTCACATAAATACATAAGAAAATGTGATGTCTACTTAAACTGGTCGGGTAAACGGGTTATTTATTGGATACTGCTAAGGCAGTTTTGGTATAATTGGTATATTTTGACCTCCTGCAATTTGAAACTACATTTACCTATTAAATAGGAATACATTGTAATATACCCTTATCATTATGGACTTTCTAATCATTCTTATTGTCTGGGATTAGTATAATAATATATGCTTTCTTACAAATTTGAACATAGACTTTTTAGTTAAAACCGTTAGAGATTTGATTTGAACTGTTGACCCTAACTCATGACAGGCTTAAGTCAATAAATCGTCAGAATGGCTTATTGTACAATGGACAGAATAATTTATTAAGCCACATATATTTATTATTTAATGTATTTTTTTATGAAAAGCAAATAGAATAAATCTAAAGAAACTGTCTGTTATAATAATTTTATTATACAAGCATCAAATCTAATATTTAAAAATCTCGGGTCACAGTTTGTCATCGAACTCTTCCAAAACGGCTTGACCGACTTTTTTTGTGTTTGTACGTCTGAGAAAAGGTCGTAAAGTATTTCACCTTCCTTTCCCCATTTAATCGCAATTTTAGTATTTCTTATATGCCGGATCAACTAGTAGGTACCTATATAAATTAAGTTTTAATTTAGTTACTCATACCTTTCAACTTCAAGTCAACATATGACATCAACAAGTTAAAGTTAAACAGTTGCAAAGAAAACCTTGTCGCGTGCAATAATAAAAAATTAAACAAGCCTTTAAAGCCTAGTTCAATATTACCACGAGGCGCGGCCGGCCAAGTTTGTTCTTATACTTTTTCCCTTGTACAAGTTTCCTAGAGAAATTACTCAAACAATTTAGCTGGCATCAAACACTGAGGCCTTTTAAGTTCAAGGAAAAAGTTCAGCGGCAACTTTTGCGCGTTCATTTCATAATACTTAATTGTTTTTGTGAATGTGGTGTTTTAAGCTTACCGACGAAAGTACTATCAGGAGAAATGGTCTACCTATTGCCCTAATAAGATTCGAAGGTGACATGACTATGTTTAAGGAATATAAGGAGATTATTAAGAGAATATCTTGAGTTAGAATTTGAAAATATAAATGATGTAGGTACTTTGAACTCGTGAAATAATATAAAACAAATATTTGGGTATATGGTGTTATATCTGATGAGTCGGTTGACTAAGTGGTTAGTTACCCTCTTAGTTAGCCTCTGGATGTGGGTTCGATTCTTAAAATGTTCGGTACAACATAACTATCTTAGTTTAAATACAAAAGATTTACGCTTAAATAAATGGAAGAACACTTAGTAAATAAACCTTCTTAGTCAACATAAACTAATTAGCTACAGTCAATTTAATTTATTACACCAGTATTATATAAATTGAATTGAAACAAACATTAAATACACATGCAGTAGATAACTCACGGCGACATTAAAGAGGCGACCGTGCAATTCTTCACTTACAAATTAAATTAAATTATTATACCCTAAAAGCATTAAAACCAATCGTATTAGCATACAATAGTGAATACAAAACGCCACTCATTACACGAACTGCATAAATATATACGTCGATTAAAATTTGTCTCGTTTACCGCATGGTAATCGTTACAACGAATAAAGAATTTATTGTTCAGTTTATGTCGGTGAGGAAGGACGATAATTTGGCGATGGTTCCGTACGTTCCGTATTATATTTCTCAAGTCTACGAAGGTTGTTTGTGTAAAAAAAATTTTTTACTTTGTTTGAATATTTAGTATTATAGGTATAGTATGCATAGTCTGAATTGTGAAGATGGAAAAAATTATCTAAGATTATAAAAATGTAAGCTAGATGAATTTCTTGTCCGTTCTTCTGAGTTGAAGTCAGCCTGACTTCAGTACCGATAGCAGTTTCAGAAACGGGTTGCTTAAAACTGCTCTATTAACGTCATATTTAAATAAATTATATTGAATTTTGAAATAATGAAAAACACCTAATGAGTTCCAGAAATACTTACATATAATATTTATAATTACTAAATGCGACTCATGGTTTTGTAGGTAAAAATATTATTTTTATTACGCCCAAAGTGATACCACGGTAAAGAAGTAGGTACATAACACATACTTACTATAACTACACGATTTAATTATGACACTTAGAGATTAAATTAAATATTATCCACATATTCAGTTGCGGAACCCTAATTATTCGTACATTAGGATTCTGACAGGCTTGTCCAGTACTTGTCGAATACTTGTCGAAGCCTATTTCCCAGAAGTTAATGGCTCAAAAGTTTAGTACATGTTCGTTATTCAAAAAACGTATGTTTTAACAATACTAACATTGGCAACATTTAATTATGATTGGCGGATATTTGCTTGCGATTTATTTGATTGCTATTGTCAAAGTCGTAAGCTGTCATTTACTAAGAAATGTTTTAACTACGATGTTTGGATTTAAAAGTGGTTTAGGCAAAAAATTATTTAAATAATTGTTTAAATTTGTTTGATTACTTTTATAGAAAAATGTAGGTATAAATTAGGTTTTTTTCCTTAAAAGTATTATGGGCCGAGTAAATAGTTAATTCGGAAGAGTCATGGTTACGCTACGTACCAAGCGTATCTGCTTTTAAAAGGTGTCTGCTTTTAAATAAAAAATAGTTTTTAATCAAAAGCAGACATCTTAGTAGGTAGAATGGATATAATATTTTTTTATCTAAAAGCCTTATAAATACAACAATTATTCATGCACTATAAATTATGTATATTATAAAAAAACACTATTGAAACAATTTATAGCTTACATCTAGCAATTCTATTCTAGATCATTTTGGTAATATAATATCGGGTGATTTTCGTATAATATATATTTTCTAAAGCTAAATAAGCATGGAAACGGCTTACGTTGAACAAAGTGACATTACGCGCTGCCCCGCCCGCGCCGCCTAGACACCCGCACCGTATATTTCCCAAGAGTGGTTGTGTCGTGGAATATAAAGAAATATCTCTCCGAGTGCGTTCCGCGGCGCTTCTTTGTATACTACACGTCATGTCTTGGTACTTTGCAAAAATCCCGCGATCCCGGGATTCCTAAAAAATCCCGGGATATATTAAATTAGAAACGGGTTAGAATCTAGAATGTATTGTGTCGCTGTCATGCCGAGGTGTCACAGTCCCTTCACCCGCTATTGCGTTCCATCCACAATCTCAAGCTTTCACGCTCATACTATTAAGAATTTGAGGCAAAATTTTGATCTCATGAGCTCCTGCTGATCACCAACAACATCATCATCGACAGCAACTTTATTGGGATCATATGATATGTATGATACATAGAAGTAAATAAAATATTTAACTTTCATCAAAACTATTCAAATTTCTTCCACGAAATTGACGCTGTAGTGCATTATAAAATAAAAGTTATACCTTTTTCATTTACAAGGCAATTTAAGGATGTTTGTTTATATAAATAGTAATTAAGGATACTATTAACGAGTGGTTAATTGCAAACCTTAATGGTTTATTGATTAAATACAGTTTATAGTCTGTTTAAGTGCTCATATAAAGTATACTTTCAAATAAGTGCTTATGATAAAATAAAAATAATTAAATTAATATTAATATATTCCTACTAATTTATTGGGCTGTAAAAGGTTTTTATAGGTACAAACGTCTCAAAATGTAAAATGGTTATGTTAATTATTTCACTAACCTTATCTATAATTTACCATAGTTTTAGGGTTTCTTTGTATGAATGGCAAAAACCCTTCATAGATCACGTTTGTCCATCTGTCAGACTGTTCATGACATGCCATTTTATTAGTAGACTTCTCTGGTATTCTGGCACTTGATTCATCTCCCTAATAAAATCAGGGATGAGAAATGTGTTTACTAACTCATGTGGTTTTATTTAAAACTCATATACGTAGCTAAAAAAAATTCTGCTAAATAATAGGACAAAACTTATCCAAACATTTTGATAATCAGTGGAGATACGGAACCCAACACACTATGCGTGTTCCCACACACTTTGCTGAAAATTTATCTATCCTCTGCGTGGTTTTAATCGCGATCATGATTTGTAAACTATTATTTCGCAATAGAATATTCATTTATATATTCAAATGGTATTATGCTGTTCTAAGATTAAGATAAACAACATATTGGCTCCGTGCCTACACGTGGGCTACGAGTTTTGGACTCATATTACAGAACTGGAATTGTTTTCTCTTTCCTACAAATGTTTTGATGGTAATTGTACACATTACGTCATTTGCCATTTCACTACGAAATAGTTGGAAAACAGTAAAATTGTTGCTATTCTCAAAAAGGTTTTTTAATGACATATATAACAATATTATTGAAGGTTGATAAATTCAGGACCGGCATAAATAATCAAGTATCAAAACATCACGAGTGGAGTACATTAGAAAAAATCCATTTCAGCTGAGCCAGCGGAGACGCTATAAGTAGGATTTGGCGTATGAAAATCCATGGAAAAGGAGAACAGATGCGCCAGAGCGGGACAAGAGATATCAAGTAAATGAAATGCATGTACATAAGTGTATATAGATTGAACATTAAATACAAGTGGTTCGCAGACTAGAAAGAGATGAAAGGCGTTGGAAAAATAAAGTAGTTATATCTCATCCTTGAATACAAATGTTACTTTGCGTTCTAAATTAGATTCGACGAGTTTATTATATTGAGTGGATCGAGAATCTACTATTTTCCTTAGAAGAATAATAGTTTTTATTGTAGGCAGGCATCATAAAATCACGTTTATAAACTGTTTGGTAGATGGAAAATTGTGGTCATTTCTAAGGGCGATAAAGAAGGTTGTACATGAAAACTGAAATAATATTGAAGTATGTAGGTAGGTAGAATATTAAAAAAGTCACATATCTAGTTATCTTTATCGTTTCATAATACTCATATATTTACTGAAATGTTTCATTTTCCTCAAAAGCCTCAATATTCGAGGATACGTTAAAGTTCTAATGGCACAAATAACCTAGAAAGCGACGTTTATGAAACAGCGAAAAATCCTTAGCTGATATACTGAGAAGCGTCTGCCATCCATTATTAAAATGGCTAAATAGTATTTTGTAAGGGAAGGGAACTCCATAAAGTGTTGGATTTACAACTTTCGTGTGCATAAAGTGTTTCAGCAAGAGGGCCGGAGTCCCGGCGCGACGTAGAACAAAAGACAGTTGCCTTGTGCCTCGGCAACCATTAATAAAAAGTTCCCATCCCGCGACCGAAACTTTTGCAATATCGCGATAGTCTGTCGGAACCTTCATTCATACAAAGTCACGGAACTAAGTTTTTAAACACTTCTTTTACCTTTTTCAGTGCTAAAAATTCCAAAGTATGAAATCGGTGTAGTCTTGTGTTTCGTTTGCATTTTGGATGCTTTTTTTTTCGCTTCGTTGCTTTTGGATGTAGGTATTTAGCACTCGTGCCAAGCGCTGTGTCGTTGCAAAAAGAGTTGGCAAAGTTATTTAATGTTGTCTATTAAATTTAAACGGTGTCTGTTTTGCGCAAATAAAACGGAATCCAACAAATTTGATGCAATTAATCTTGGAATGCAGTGCTATAAAACACTACTAAGTTTAACTTTACATACTCAGCGATTTGAAATATTTTTCCGACTACACGACATCCCCTAACTTTGATCCTTACAAGATCACATACGAAAGAGTAGCTCAGCCCCGATTGGCAAAGTCGTACATCTCGGCGCGTTTCCACGCATTATCTTATCCACACACGCGAGGCCCCTCCCCAACTCTTTCCCCACACGATGCCATTTTCCCCCGTTTTCCCCATTTTTCCAATACCTCAGCTCGCCAATACGTACGTGTGTGAGCCGAGGGGCGTGGTTTCAGCAACTTTATTGCAAATTCTTTCTTTGAGAGTCCAGATTCTTGTCTGATGTGTAGTACCTTTTATTAGGTCCGCCGGATTCTACTTTGTAGTTATTTCACATATCCACGGATTCTGATTGAGTTTTTTGCGAGAGACTCTGTTTGTGTCGGGGTGAATTTTTTAATTTTGACTCACGTTAATTTGGGTACGAACGTCGAGAGAAATTTATTATTCTGTTCTGTAAAACGAATGCATTGAGATAACTCTTTTAAAGCTAAAAGACATTATGTTATATATTTTGTATTGACATCTAATTCGATATACTTTAAAAGCATTCTTAAAGAAACGAGACTTTTGAAAACATCAGACAACTTGCTGCCTCAGCTCATTACGCGACCATTTGGTAGGCAACTCACAATCTTCTCCTCCACAAAAGAACATTTACTGACAAAACTTTTACATATAAGAAAATACTTTTAACACGTTATTAAACATTTATTACTTTGAAACTTAAACATATTCCTTATACATAGAAGCTAGCCGACACGCTCAAATTACAAGGCAAAACTGTTGAGACACATTTCCCCTGCCTCCCCTCTGGCTTATGAGAAATTCTTTCTTTGACGGTACAAGCAAATTGATTTCGAGACGCGTGAAACTTCTTCTTGATATTGGCGAATAAACTTAATATATGTGAGCTTTTAGAAAATATTTGGCAGTTATTTTCGTGAGTTTGGAAATTAGCAAGTTTGGTTGTTAGTCTATTTAACATTGTGACTGAAAGTTCGAGTTGCTATACCATTTACATACTTATTAAAATCTGCTCCAAAAATATTGTAGGTACTTTCATTTAATATTATACTAGCTGCCTTCCCGCGGTTTTACCCGCGTAGTTCCCGTTCCCGTGGGAATACAGGGATAAAATATAGCCTATGTTACTCGGGGATAATGTAGCTTTCCAAAGGTGAAAGAATTTTTGAAATCGGTCCAGTAGTTTCGGAGCCTATTCATTACAAACAAACAAACAAACAAATCTTTCCTCTTTATAATATTAGTATAGATGATATGATGACTTTTAGACGATTATACGATTACTAGAAAAATATATATTAATAACTAGAAACCGTATGTCCGGTGGATCTTACATTTGTCCCGGAATAAAAACTACAGTATATATTCTAACGGTGTGCTATCTTTAAAATCCCGTTACACGTCCTTTTGAAAGAGTTACAAATATCAATTCGCGCTAACAAACTTTCGCTTTTATACCCTTATATTTGAAGAAAGTACATATATAAAATTATTCCTTAATTTATGTAAACAACAGTGCAATAAATATTCACAACAAAATTAATTACATTTAGCACTCACATTTGTTTTAAACGGAAATGTTAAAATCGAAGAATGTAATATCGTTAATTGGTTAAAAAATAGCGGCTGGTTAAAAAGCAAAATCGCAATTATTTCTGTAATGATTTAAAATAACAGCCCAAAATAACTAGCCACAGTATATTTGCATTCATTACTCAGTAGTTCGTGTTCATAAAAACATTCGAATACAATACTTTACACGTAAAGGTACTTGTCTTAATTTTCTCTCGGACCTTTCATAAATCATATTGCATCGATGTTTTAATTACCAGAATTATAGATTCTACATTTACTGTATATATTTTATTTTCGCTTTTTACTATAGCTATAACTAGCATAAAAATCACTGAAATCAAACAAGTAGACATATTATTTAATCGGAGCAACTTAGTATCTATTCTCTCTATGCCTGGTCGAAGAACAGCGAGTTACTCATAATTCTAATCTCAAATTAGTTTATGTATATGCAAAAAACATTATAAATCGTGTTACTGATAAAACCGGATACCTCATACACTGTGGCTTAGCAATATTATAGAGGCAATGCCTATTAGGTAGTTCATTAAAACACTGCGCGTTCGATGCTGGCCGTGCCATATAAACGATCCATTTATAGCTCAGCTTTTAAATTTTAATTGGTATAAGAATTTATTCAAATACTTACCATGCTAATGAATTTAATTAAAAGATCTACGTCCATTAACATAACTGGATGTGGAATAGTAAATATTATTTTATTCATATTGTAATCGTTATTTGGTTATCTCTTGTCATTCAAATACGACAATTCCTATTTGATTAATTAATTCTAATTAATGATTTATGTGACGTTAATATGATTGGAGTCGTGTTGATTGATTTGGAATTGACTACCTTTTTTCTGTATGTTGCCATGGAAAAAAAAAATGTGTTTTAGAAAAAGGATTTCTTTAGGTATTTGGAAAAAGACTTGCACGAGTTTCTGTCGACTTTTCAACTGTGGTAATAAAACCAGTCTAATTAAAGGTATAAACTATAAAGGATACATTTATATATAAGAAATTATGAAGAAATTATAATATGAAATTGGCATGAAAAA
Source organism: Thyatira batis (assembly GCA_905147785.2). Classification (NCBI taxonomy): domain Eukaryota; kingdom Metazoa; phylum Arthropoda; class Insecta; order Lepidoptera; family Drepanidae; genus Thyatira; species Thyatira batis. The sequence goes on along the minus strand of LR990497.1, from coordinate 2,926,603 downwards.
TGATTACTTTCAAATTCTGAAGGCATACAAAAGTTGGTCGAAAATCGAATAATGAAGGAATGAAAGAAAATAATTAAGATTAGTTACATATGGTTTCATTTCAAAGTATATAACAGTTGAGACCACAGTACGGTCTCAAGATAGTAATTAAGGAGTACCGGAAATGATAAGCCTTAAGGAAGCTATATTGTTTATGGTACTCCAACCATAGATGGCAACTTAAACGAAACCAGCTTGAGTTTGTTGTCGTACAAACATGGCAACATTTAATATTTAACTACCATCTATGCGAGTTTGCGTACTGTTTGTAATTATACTGTGTATTAAGTGTTGTTTGAAATCTTTACTAATATTAAATAGAGAAATGATTTGTATGTAATTAATAAACTCAAAAACTATTGAACAGATTTCAAAAATATTTTGCCGCTAGTAAGTTAGATTATCAGGAAGTATCCCCGTATTCCCTCGGGAACTAGCATCACGCGAATGAAACTGTGTGGTAGAAGCTATTGAATTACGAAAATCATCACACTGTAAATGAAGTCGCTGATTCTTTACAGAATACTTTAATGTGTTGAAAATTTGATTCATTTGGATAGTTTTTATAACTACCCCTAGTTAAAAACTAGTAGAGATCAACTAAAAAAAATGACACATAAATTTACACCTTATTAAAATGTTTACAATTAACATCAGTGGGCTGTCACTAAAATACCAACTAAGTAGTTTTTATAGGCAATTTCCTTATTTTTCAACTAATATTTATATAAATGTAAACACAAATAAATATTTTGTAGATTGGTAATACCCGTATAATAAATAAGAGTATTTAAAGTTATTTTCTATAACACAAATACGCACGCTTCTCTGACTCTCGGTAGATTGTGTATGTACAATTTATTTACCTATTTCATTATCACATAAACGCCATTGCTGTGTTTATATTGTTAGGTAAACCGTCTGTGTGTTTGTACGTTAAATAATGCATATAAAATGAGTTTCTGGTAATTCTAGTAGAATTTCGAGAAATGATCGATCTATTTGTTCAGTTTATACTAACATTGGAATTTGTGTTTAGCTGTACATAACTTGAATGAAGAATACGTAGACCATAATAAAACTGACAGTTTGATGTCCTAAATTCGTATTTTACCACCTTACTGGGTATCAAATTGAGGAGAATAGGCGTGCGTGACCTAGATGGCAGATTAATGGTTTAGAATATGTAGATATGAATATACAGGGGAATATGATTACATCACTGTATAGGATCATCCAAAAAATAACTCATTAGAATTGAAAAAAAAAACAACGGTGCAAAAAAATCAAATAGGTAAAAATGTGTTTTCAGTCGCCTCCCCTCCAACTGAAGCATAGGAAAGTCATATTCACAAAGTCCTATGAACATTATCTATCAGTTTAATTTATTGTACCTATAAAACCTATCAATAGATGAGGACTGTGGTTAAAAAACCAGAATAAACTTGCCACTAAAAGTTGAGTGATATTCTTTTTCAATTATTTAATTTACTGGGCTTCCCCGCAAGATAATCAAACTTGATCAATCAAGACTATGGTGATGTAAGAACAAATAATAGCCTTACTAGTCATGAGTCATGGATACAAGTCGGCTCCAACGGCTTCCATTGAGTTCTCTATTAGATATAATAATTTGCGTATCCGTCTGTTTGTTTAAAGATGAGAGAAATTTGAGGTGATGTTTCAGTACCGTCAGTACAACCAGTTTTTGTTACTACCATCTTACTGTATGATTTTTTTATGTGTGTGAACCAAAATTTTCAAATTGATTGAATTTTTTTGATTCTGATAAATAATAAAAATTTTATAATGTAAATAAAAACCTAATACAATTTTTTAATACCAATCCATAAATACATTGATAATTCTTATGTTTTTTCATTAATTTCCGCTCAAAGCCTATTCAAAAATGTCTTCATATTATTTATCTTATTTCCACCCACAAAGGTATAGCAACTGCCTTCTACCTTTCTAACTTCAGGCTCTCGACCTCAAATCCTTTCGCTATCACATTATGCCAGCTTCTGCTGACACTACCCATCAAAACACCAATGGGCTCTCGCCAGCCGTGAGTGTATTGACCGTCAGTACAATACCTATATTTGCACGTCGCTTGGCTACCGCATTCCGCCTCCAAACAAATATTGTAAGTAGGCTTTGTGCCTTTCATTATACACCCGGTTTTTTGCTGTCAGCACACGCTCGAGGGACGAGTGGATAAATGAGAATGATCTCAGCAAGTGGTTCTGTCAATAGTGTGTGAGAGAGGGCACTCGGTTCCATTGTAGTTGGCTAGCGATAGTGCGTTGGTGACGAATACACAATTCTGTTACCTCGAGGTTTGATCAAAGGTTTCTTCACTTGAAGAGTAAGATTAAAATATTCCATGCAATGTTTTAAGGGGGTTGTTAAAGACTTCGGAAGTTAGTCTTAAGTACCGCATTATTTAAGGCACAAAAAATCGATGGTAAATAAAACGATATTCACGAATAATTTCAGCGTTTTAAAAAAGGACAAACATATATGTACTTACATTCACATTTATTCAAATTATTTCCCAATTAAAAAAGTCGCTACAAAAAAACGTAGTTCATAAATAACATGGATAAAAAATACTATAGATACGGTGAAGGTGGATTAATAAATTCCGTTTCGTCACTCCCCTCTGGCCTAATTGATTATTCAACCGGTGTCCGCTCACCACGTCTGGATTATCCAAATTCTTTTGTCGATGCCTAGATTTATTGGGTAATTAAATAATCTAACTAGAGGTCTAGAATACTATGCTAAAAACTAAGTACGACCGCAATCAGAAGTCGCAAATAAAATACCTATAGATAAATCCGTCAATTGTTTCGTAAAAGGCGATATCAGAAGGAACTTTAAAGTGTAGGCTCCACGTGTAAAGTTTTGCCCATAAAATAGTGGTATGTGTATAGAATATAAACAACATATGGGTGACACTGTACACGACTGTTGAAAGTACAGATCCTGGTAAAGTCCGTTTAGGGTATGAAGCCAACGATGGTCTATAATACATTGGTGCCGAAGGTGGTCAGTAAATTTACCTTGTTTATGGACGGTTTGAAAGCCTAGATGATTCATGAAACACTTTAAAATAGAACTTAAACAAATTCAGCAATCCACAATTATTATAAATTCAGCTTTTGAATCTGAAAACCCCGGTAAAAAATAATTGTCCATGTAAATTGTAAATAGCAAAAACACTAATGATTTACTTCCCAAGAACAGACCTAATCAAAAATGTCCACAATCAAAGTCACCTCATTACGCCACCAAAACAACGTCACTACAGCCTATCGATTCTCCCCGACCTACCCTAAGACCGATACCCTAAAAATCTAATTACTGGCAGGCGTAAATTTAGAACGCCCTCCTGTATTGATTATTGCGACCTTGGTGGAAAAAAAAATTAAGTCAAAGAGTGACCCAATTTCGGCAAAGCGCCCCTCATTCATTGCCAAGTTTACATTAAAGAAACCGAACGGCTCTGCCCATTAAGTGGAGAATAAAACCGGCGTCGCGTTGAGAAAAAGCTCTTTAATGAGACGACGGAAGCTGGGACGTTTAAGATTTGTTATGAGCTTTTGTCATCTTGATACTTGACGCGTATTTGATTTTTCTGTGAGTAGATGGGAAATTTTAGCCGTTATTTTTTGGTACTAAAAGATTTGTTTTACTTATTGAGATTTTATTAAATAGTGAATGTGAAATAAATTAACACGTAATGCAAATTACGTATTATTAATATAATATTTTTGAATAAATTACCCGTCGTTGTTCCGTTCAATTTGATTATTTTAAATTGATTTATTTAGATATACTTTTTTCTTTTACGTATTTTCTTTTGGTTCGAGAAGTAGAACCAAAAGTGTCGAAGTTGGTATCTAATTTAAAAGTAGCACAAAAATATTATTATATTCTAGTGTCAAGACTACCCGGCCACAGTATAATTAATAAAAAAGAATTAAAAAGGAGTTCGAATCAACGGTCGCGTGCCCCGGAGGCCAATGTCCTTTAGACAAGATCGCCCCCTCTTTGGCTCTGTCCCTCTCTAATTAACCGTCTAATCCATATCGTCATCTCTTTCCACTCGAGGGATGCTAATATCGCGTTACTCAATATCCCACTGGGACATTGTTCACATAATAAATTTTAGAATATTACGAAATCTTTTCGGTGATTCATCAAAAGGCTTTTGCAGTTTGTGAAAGAACTAGAAACGCTCGCCTCGGCAGATTTATTATAGACTAAATTATTCAAAAGACTCGTTGATGTAAAACGAGAACGTCTAGCGCTGAACTCGGGTCAGTAAATACGTAATATATTTTTAATGTATGCCCGAATCGTGTCTTTATGATATACGACAAACGGGTATCCGATATCGGAGCCGTGAGTTAGCAATAAAAGTAAAGCATGTCGAAAAATATCGTTAAGTAGCACACGCCCGCCCCTTAATATCTTCCACGCGGGCGCACTCGGCGCGCCGTATCGGAGAATTTTCATCTGAATATTTTCCTTTCTCATTGTCGTTATCTGAAAAATATGTTTTTCGTACGGTGCGACCCCCGCCCCCGCCCCGGCCCCCGCCGGCCCCGGTTCTGGCCCCAACTCCCAAACGGCACACACACCTCACCCCAACTCTTCTAAATTCAAATGTGTCCCTATCATTTCAGAGCTCTGATTCTTTTCTTTGGCACGAATGTCACGTTGCTCTCGGGGGCAAAAGAAAAATAGTGAGCGCGCCGCTAACCCAATATAATCCTTCTACGATTGTATTAGAGTAGTGTTTTCATTGTGACATTTCGGGTGGACGCGACGGGTGGTAGGCGGAATATGGAAACCGGAAGCCCGGGGTGCAGGGTGGAGGGTGGAGGGGCAAATGGACGGAAGAGAAGCGAAGGCAAATAACTTCGCCCTTCTGTACACATGTACAGGGAAGCTCTGAGGGCGCACAAAAATGCTCGCAGCGCCGTTCCCAAGTTTCACAATGAAACGTTGAGTATTTTTGTCATTTGTCGTCATAAAATCTCTCGTCTAAAGAAAATTTCGTCCAGAAATGTTTTCGCCAGCTCAAGTTATGAGAGATACAGCGCTCGGCGCTCGACGTTCTAACATATGAAACTTTTAATTCCACCTCGAGTACCGTGCCAGTTATACACTTCGGTAGGTCCTCATTCAGATGGCTGATTACATTTTTTGCTAATCAAACTTTTCAATTGTTCAGTTAACATCTTAATGTTCATGATTTATTTTACCTTGAGGCTCTTTCTAAATTTGCCGAACACTTTCGTAATAGATTCTCGCAACAAAGAGGATCGAGATTGGTTGTTAAACTGAGTACCGGATCATTCATTGTTAAAAGCAATCGTGTGCCCATTATTATTCCTATTAAATACTTACAAATAGGTTCGCATGTAGCCGAGTAATTCTGAGTAATTTGTAAACAGACGCTCGGCTCGATCCAATTTGCGTAAAAACGTGTACGCGAACGAGTGGTACCTCTCGAAAAAAACCGCTTTATCGCCACTAAAATCTTTCACGGAGGTACAATTACGGGATCAACCACAACTGTATTAACATGAAAATTAAATCCTTGCTTAATATCGCACAGTAATTCCCTTTGTGGTCTCGGAAATTCTTTTGCCAAGTCGAAAATCAAAGCTTCCAAATAGCGAAAGTTGGGTGCCCTTTGAGCAGTCCCGTTATTATTTTCTCGAGAACCTCTTTTATGTAAAAGAACGCTTCAGATGGCGAGGGTGGTAAAGGGAAAAATATGACGGAGAGTAGTATTGTTTTGGTCCCTTTTCGGCGCGTGGTGTTGGAAAGGGAGGGAGCGGGGTGAAGTCGAGTGGCTTTCGTGTTAAGAGTCTCCATACACGGGTACTCGTTACGTCGTGGCCCGGGGCCGCCCGAGGCCGCCCTGGGCCGCCCGGCCGGCGACGTCGCGTGGGAGGCATTTTGACAAGTATTTTATGAAAAATGTAACCGCCTTTGTGACAATGCTCGAAGCTTTTTAAGCAATGCGCGTGTTGTCAACGGTAATGAGATGAAAGCTGCCACTGGTTTTACGATGACTAAAGTAATACGGGGACTTCTTAGAAATGTGAAGGCTTATGCCCGTTTTATGGTCGTTGTTGCGTTGGTCTAGTTAGTTTAATGTTGTAAAAATATGTGTTTATAAAAATATATCCTGAGAATTGGCGGAAACTGTCTATATACGTGACTTTTTATGTGCTGCATATAATAAAATGCTCTATTTTGTGATTTTTACTTCTAGTTAGGTAAAGAAGTTCTTTAACTCTAGTATTGTCAATTTGGTTTATGATTTAATCAATCAATATACGCTTTATCTGAGTTTTAAAGTTAATCTCATATATAATATTGGAATATTAGATGGTATTCCTTAATTAAGAACTAATTCAAATGTTGCCTAAGTTTTTAAGACATCGGATTCGAAAGCTATTATTGCATATTATTCTAAAAAATAACTCAAATAATTGAATTTGTCGTTCCATGGCTTATTTTAACTAACGTATAATCTTGCGTGTTTTTCCAAAATGATGGGAAGATGTCTGTTTGACGTATGGAAGCAATAACAGCAATAATAAACTCCGGAAGGACGGATGTTTTCCTCCCTGGATTTGGGCACAAGTGGATTGGACAACCCTAAATTATTTTGATATTTTTTTTTGTTTTTACTGTATATATAACGATTTATTACTATGATTGGGAACTTTATTGTAACTGGGTTCTTATTGTCTACATTTGTCACTTACGTTATTTGTATTTATAGTATTATTTTAATATCTGATAATTTGAGAGAAAAGTCGGAAATTAACCAAATTTATTATAACATCCAGTCCTATATGACAAATAAAATGTGATATTAAGTCATTAATTTTAGATTTTCTAGTAGTAAATTTCCTACTTCTACTATTCAGCATTTACCTACTGAAATTATTCATGTGTCAAAAATATATAGGTCATTGAACATATTCGTCAATTTCTTATCCAACCGTTGTTTAATCAGTGTGTTTCCTCTCAGAATATTACTCGCGCGTCTCCCTCATTACGAAGCAAATCATTACTCGGTGAAATCGTACGGAATCAAAGGAGGGATTGTTAAGTTTGTCATTTAGAAATATATCTTATTTGCCGTGGAATAGAACTGAAAATCTTTTAGCAGATTTTGTAAATTATTCGTCGCGATATGTCATCCGCGGGCGTATGAAAAATATGAAACGTATTGTGGAAATGAAATCACTTCGATATTGCTAAGAGGTTTTTAATATCTCCAGATATGGGATGAAAATGTACGTTTATTTCTTTTTTTTACGTTATGTGTCATCATTTGGGATATGGGGATGTATTTGGGGTGAATCGTTAGTTAAATAAGAATAATTAAATCGTAGGACATTTATTACATTCTAAGCTGGTCTTAGGAATTGATTTACTACTTAAGCTAAACTACTCCATACTTTGGAACGTACATACATGCTCATCTTGGTTTATTTATCATATTTTTTTGTTGTTTTTTGTTTTGTTAATATGCGTTGATTAGATTATAGCGGTTTCTTGCATGTTCATAATGCCAATGTAGGAAGAAATTTATATCTATTAATATGGCGAGTTTTATGTAGTATAATAGATTACATCAAGTTTCATCATTATCAAATAATTTACCAAATGTTATGACATACAAACAAATTAAATAAAATATATATGCGAAGGCTCTACCAACATATAGCTACATAATACGCACATGTTTTATATAAGTCTGCCAAATCTTCGCCAATAGTGAACAAGATGTGTGGAAAAAACACGATTTTACTTCGGAAGCACGCCTCCACCCCCCCACAACCCCCCCTTCTACCCCCTTCACACACACGTGACAAGTACCTGTAAAACACTTCTATTAACCGTAAGCCTGTATTGCAATATAAACTCTATTGTTAACAAATATGGTTTAATATCCAATGCTGAAATGTGAGCGTGTTTCAAAATGGTGTGAAAATCATGAATCCTATGCGAGGCATTGCGTTACCGATATGTTGAAACACTAGTTTTAACGCGGTTTTGTTCGTATACCCGGGGATCTAAAATTTTCCCGGGATAAATAGTAGCCTATATGCTAGTCCAGACTATATTCAATGTTTGTGTCAATTTCCATACATTCTTTAGCCGTTGTGCCGTGATTGTGTAAACGCAATTTATTTTCAACAGAGTACATGAAAGAAATATAGATACCTATATCGATTAATGTAATAGATGAGTTTCTTAACAATTTATCGTATTTTATTTTAATTAACTTTTTTAATACCCTGCTAACCTAACTTGCCTAACTGCATAGATATAGGGTCTGTACACAGGATCGTATAAGAAAATAGAAATATTTTGCAAAAACTGCTCACTTCTTAAAACCTGTAAATATCGTTATTAAAGACTAAAAACAAAATACAAATTCTTATAAGTTCAATTTATCAGCTTGCCTTTACTAACCTCAAATTTCCACCCTCTACACTTAGGTACCTTCAATTATTTCTATGTTCGAATAAGCTGATAGTCCATCTAATGGTGCATGATCATTTTCATATCATATTCTAGTTTACCTGTGCCTATAATTACACCGGATCCCTTTCCCCTTGTTATTGAAACCTAATATTGGACCAATACTGCTTCCTACCTAGTACCTATCGATAAAGTAATATCTACTCTAGATATACATACATGTTACTTACTTACTATATATTTTGCTGTGCCCGGCAGGGGCCACAATGTTAGTTAGGCATACCTATTTTACCATCTGAGATTTATATTTAATTTTAATAAGATTGTATAAATATAACTCTTTTATATTTATTACTAGCTTTATTTCGGGCAACATTATTTTTTTCCGGTATAAAGACGTCTGTGGAATTTTCAAACATGTTCTATCTCTGTGCAAAATTGTAGGTATCTAGATCCCTTTAGCCGTTCTAGTGTGATTGACTAGATATTTTGAAGATCGTTTTTTAGTCAAGTTCTATTCCATGTCATGCTATAGGTAACAGATACCAAATAAATATAGGTATAATAATAAATCATTTTGAATTAAAATTAATGGTGTACTTCCAAAAACATTTGCATAATAACACAAAAACACAGATAAGTATGACTAAATTGATAACATTTTGGACATTCAGTTCACCGACAAAATGAAAAGAAAAAAAACACCTGCAGCATTTTATTACACGCAATAAATTTGCACTTTGCACAAAAAAAGCCTCGTTAATCGTACGGATATTGTCGTAAATATATTTTTTTCGCGCAATTTATATCTTTTTTAAATTAGTACAGGATAAGTTTGAAACATATGTTGTACTTATGATGCTTGGAACGATCGAAACTGGTCTTGTTTTATTTATAAGGATTTACGGACAATGCCGAAAAGAAAACTGAATGTCACTTCTTTATTTAACAACTACAAAACGAATGTTGAATTTATTTAGTCAAATATTCTATTAGAACCTGTCAGCTAATAGACCTTTTTGTATATTATTCTATAGTAAAAACTATTGTACATGATCTAGGCAAGGGTTCTGAAGAAATTATACGGAGGACCTTCGACTTCCCTTGGATAAAATGCAGCCTATCTCCTTTACGAAGCTCTACGTAAACTAGATAAAAATCTAGGTATACTTAATTTCATTCAACATTTATTTTGTGGATCAGGCGTAACAGACCGACTTACTTTCGCATTTATAATATTAGTACCTACCTAGTGAGTGATTGAGGCTTAAGTTACTTTTGCATTCATAATTTAGCTAATAATATAAATGCCAAAGTAAGTGCTGTCAAAATTTTAACTATCCCTTCTAGCTTTGATTTAACAAACTTACGTTGTATATGATTTTATATACACGACTCATCAGTAACATACATCCAAACATCCATATTTATGAAACGACAACCATCTGCCGAAACCGTAGCCACTTGATCACTGCACATAAAAGTTAATTAATGATACCTGATGACGTCGTTAGCAGGTTAATCATTTTTTACATCATTCTTATGCCTTAAAATGTTATTAAGGAGTTATTCCAAGAATTATATTGGCATGGGACTTATATTCTTGATAAATATTATACATTGTTGTAATGTAAAAAGTAAGTCTAGAGTAGTTATATCGTAGGGGTACCCGACTTGGTTAGATTCAAGATCTACTGTTTACTAAGGTTTATCCTATTAGTGAAAATCGTATCAAAATTCATTGCATTCATAGTAGAGGTACAAAGATACAAGTCCATCATCAGAGCTTTTAAGCATATTCTATGGTAAAAAAGCGCATATATATATTTAGGGATCATCTAGATATTTATTACAGACTTCAGTTAGTTCATCTAGATGCTATTTATATCTATTTTCTTTCATTTCACTGCGTATTTTATACTTCGTCAGGCAAAGGCTTGTATGAAAGGCTTTTTTCTTAGTTCGGTGCCCTCTTTTATCTTAGGGCGGCGGGTGTTTGAGCTATCTTTATGGGAGCTTAAATGTAAAGCTGTGGTTATACTGTTAGCGGGGATGCATAGGAGCTCAGACATGTGTGACGAAGTTAGTAGTAAGTGCAATGTAGTTTTATATAGGTTTATTTTCACCACAGTGTTTGTGATGATAAAAATGGTCCGGGTTAGTTTAAATATGAAAACCCATAATACCATGAATATTTAATCATGGTATCATGGATAATGACTAGATCCGATCCCAGCGATTTTGCTGTGAGATGCAATGTCATGTGATTTTAAGGTAATTAAGGGAAAAAACTATAATTACGTCTATGTACCAACAATATCATCCAAACCATTTACGTCATCTATCACAAACATCCATGATTTTTATTCATAGAAATTTATTCTTCAATCGCCAGCAAAGACACATTAGCTTTACCCACACATATTTCTATACATTTTCAGTTGGCGTACTTTAAGTTAAGAGAATTCGAGCGTGATTACATCCAAGCTTTACTTAACGTAAGAAATATGGGGATATTAAAAATATAATTGCCGCTTGGAAAAGTTTGCGTGTTTCTTAGCTGAAGTAGCCATATGGAGAGAAAGAGAGGGCTTAGAGGTCTCACTCACACAACCGACCGTTTTTTTTACATAAAACTAGGCTGATAAACTAACGGTATTTCTAATGGTAAGTCACGCTTATAGACACTACGAAGACTTCGTCGGAACAGCAGACGTCTCACCGGATACCGTAATGAATGATAGGGACAGAGCATAAAAGTCGCTCTGAAATATCGAGCTAATGTCATTCACCTTGCTGAATTGAACCTTGGGGGGAATAATGTCGCCACTTTATCCAAATGATCTAGGAAACCTATATGCTGTATGTAATCTAAGTCATAATATGGCCATTTACCAAACTTTCATATCTGTCTGATATTTTTAAAGTCTCGTTTTACAGATTTGTATATATTTTTTTGGATGGGATGCTGGAAGTAAAAATGGTCATAAATTTATCGACCACTTTCCTATCATTGAGAAATAAAGTGACTTTATTTGTGTGACCTACAATGTCCATTATTCGTAGGCGTTTTCGTAGAAACGTAGCAAATAGGCCTTAGGTCCCTGAAAGGCCAAAACGACTCAATTAGAGGCCCATATTAATACACAAGGCAAACAGTTAACAACTTTACGCCAATGAACTGATAATCGATGCGTGAAGATTTGGATGTGGTTTTTTATATCTATATCTACTAAAATACCTATATTAAACTAAAGAGTGTGTTGGTTTGAACGCGCTAATCTAAAGAACAACTAGTCCGATTAGAAAAATTATTTCAGTGTTAAATAGCCCATTTATCGAGGAAAGCTATAGGCTATTTATCATCACGCTACTATCAATAGGAGTGGAGCGTGAATGAAAAATGTTGCAAAACGAAAAGTGACGCTAACGATGTTGCGCGGATCAGCAAATTTTTGTATGTAAGTAGGTACTTTAAAGTGTTATTGTTAAAGGTAATACACGTTTTCTTGCGGTTTCACTTGGGACGTTAAAAGGCACATAAAAAGAAAATTGGCCATGAAAAGTTAATATATAGTTACAGTACTGTGTTGCTTAGCATATTTTATTATATTTATTTACTTAACTTATTAACACTTCTTATTTTTTCCAAACTGTTTATTTATGCAGTACTTAGTAAGGATTTACAGTGAGTTCATAGACCTTTAGGAGGATTATATTTGTTATTATGTATTGGGAAATACCTATTTTCACCAAGAAATCCATCATTTACTGAATCTACCATCATCTCTGTACCTAACTAGTTTTTTTATATCTGAGTATTATATGTTTTTTCGGCCCCGGTACGAGTATACCTATAGCTCAATAAAAATGCGGTTGCCGTTGTTCTGAAAATTACATATAATTAAAATTTACAGAATGTTAAAAACATAAGTATCTAGTAGTCTTAGTGTCTTTATTCAATTTATATGGTCTATAACATTTTTTTTTCTTAATTTCTGATCTTAAAATATTTTTTTCAGTAGGTATAAACTTTAACGCATAAAACACACAATAGTAAATTTATATTTAAACTATAAGACCCACTTAGAAATACTATCTCGATATCTTACTTTACCTGTCTCGTCCACAATTATTACTTGCTTCATACATCTTAACAAAACATCGATTTCCCTAATGAAGGTTTGTGTTGATGAACTTGAACTCGTGACCCCATTACCATTATTGCTAGGGTTCAGTCACGTGGCTAATTTACTTATAATCAAATGTTACTGCCACCAATTATAATTATTATAATTACATATTGTTTATTTTGTACGAAGAATTTGTCGTTATAATATTGTGGAGGGATGAATAATGAGTTGCCATTGTAGGAATTAAATTAAAAGAACATTGGCAGCACTGGTACCGATGACTAAAATGTATGATAGTGACCATGTCCCGACAAGTGATTTGATATATCTAGGTATTCTCTTAAAATAATAACAAATATGTACCAGACCAAAAGTCTGGCAAGTAAGAATGTTTGTTAATCACTTTTAATGGAGAGAAAATTTCAAAACTTTCATTATACCTACCATAAATAAATACTATCGTCATTAAAACTAAGGCTCACGGTTATCGAGGTTTAAAATTGATTCCAAATACAACAATAGCGATATCGAAGCGTGATCGCCAAAAGAACGTAGCCGACCCTTAGGCTCGACGGAAATTCGACTTTTCTTCCTGAAGGGATGACGTAAGATATAGAGAAGGGGGTTGGACACGCCCACACGTGGAGTTGACATGTGAGATCCACCCTTTCTCCTATTCGCGGATTTTTACAATTTCTTCAAGACACCTCATACGTATACCTACTTATAGCTGAGTGGGACGGATCGGTTCAAATGGGTAGGTATTTTATGTATACATTGTTTCAGTATTTTTGTATGACATAATGATATATTTTTGAATGGGACGAAGTGTATTTTCCAGTGAAAATAAGGTGTTCATTGTCTTATTTATCATAAATAAATATAAAATAAAATAAAAGATCATTGGTTACAAAATAGTTTTGTCGAAATCAAAAATGTGTGCGTTAGTTTTAATATATGCATAATAAAATTATTCTAGTTTTTATAGTTCCATATAACTTTCATGTGTTATTCATAGCTTTGACGACTAACATATTCGCTGCTGTAGTTTTAGTAGACCTAAAATTACCATTAAGATATATCTTACATGAAATACACATAACATCAAAATGTATTTACCTATAGTAAACACGTACACTCGACTACCAAATCCACCCACACAATAGCAAGTAAACACAACATGTTAACCAAAATAAGTACTTGGTAATTTACTTGAAATTCCTATGGAGCTTTCACAATGGGGAACATTTCCTGCCATTTGCACATACTTGTAAATACATTATCGATTGACTGTACAATAACAATTGAAGTGTTTAAAACGTTTCGTTGTTACTCAATAGTTGAGATCTCGGTTGGTTTACAGCTTGACACTATTTTGGGGCCCACGCTCGGCTTGGAGCATCTGTAAGTGTTTGTAACTTGTAGGTGCGTTTACAAGCAGGCAAGTATAGTGGATAGGTAAGTTGTTGTAAGAAACATCTATAGGTAGTAATACTAGAGGCTCCCCGCGTTGACACTTGCAAGTTTGAGATACTACTACTACCCTGAATTGGGCAAATATACGTGAACCTACATAAAAACTTACCATAGATACCTACTTGATTATGTACATATTTTTTATTGTATTTTAAGATAATTAATTATAATCTCAACACTATTTCTTTGTGTGTAAATAGAAAGAAAGAAATATTCTTTGTGACGTCTAGAAAAAGAAACATAAAAAACAGACGAATAGGTCAGAATGCTATTTTTTATACAACTTCTTTAGCATGATCATGTCTGATTAAACCCTCCATAAATATCAAATAAAGATTAAAAAAAAAACTTCTTTAGCATATCTTAGTTAAGTTATTAGTAGCTATTACATTTGAATGTTCCTCGACAATGCTTTAGCGATTATCACCTATGTCGATGCGATGTGGGCGGGGCTGGCTTATCGATGTTTTTGTTCACACCGATGTTGTCGATTTCACAACACTATTCATACCAGAAATCGAACCTACGACCCGCGTCGAGAAAGTCAAGGTACCTAAACACGAAGATAGAGGCTAACTAACGTAACACTCGGAGTTTTCTCACGATGTTTTCTTTCACGATACTTCAAGCTTTCAGTTCATATCCAGGATTTTGGCATTTGACCTCGCTACCACTGTATATAACTTTAGAATAAACACTATTTTTATTTTGATTAATTTTATTACTTAAAGGAGAACTTACAGCTAGGTATAAAATTATTAGCGCACAGACAGAGTAATAAATGGAAGGCCAATTGCAAGTTTTCACGTATTTCGTGTTTTCTTGTAGGTACCTATCTAAAACACCTATATATTTACTCGACAGCACTGCGCTCACCAGAACAGTCCACGTACGGGTGTAAAAGCCATCTGAGACTAACCGGAGGTGTTAGTCTCAGATGGCTTTTAAAAAACACCGAATGCTAAATGATGTCAAGATTAAAAACACAATAGCTTGACGTATCTACTTACTTGAGTATTAACTACAAAAAGGGCTCTTCAAAAAACCTTATAAGAGCTAAGGTAAATATATCATCGATTTATTTAACTGTAAATAAAACATGCATAAGCACATATAACATATTCTTGTGTACATTTATTAATATTCTAAAGAGGTAATATAAGATTTTTTGTTTGTGTCTTTGTGTAGAATAGGCTCCGAAACTACGTAACCGATTTGAATAATTCATTCATTGATAGAAAGCTACATTATTAGGGAGTAACATAGGCTATATTTTATCCCGGTATTCATACGGGAATGGGAACTACGCGGGCTTAATCACGCGGGGGAAGTTAGTATGTGTAAATGTAGCTTTGACAAGCTTTGTCGGCGAGATAGCTCTTTAACGGACCTCTCACATGATAGTATAGGTAAAGAAAGAGACAGAGAATGAATGCAATCTTATTGTCATTTCACATTAAGGAATTGAAGGTACGTACTTAGTGTGTTCACAAACAGTAAGTGATAAACGTTACTGATTGACAAAATCAACAAGCTAATAATTTATCCAAGATGTACATAGTTTAAACAATGGATACGTGTGTGCTTTGTACATTCAGCTAAATAAGTACACTACTCATAAAATAATCATTAATATTTTATTACTAGGATACCCATATTATAGGTACTAAATCCAAGCCAAAAACGGCAAGTCATAACAATGGTATAAATAATAGATATAAAATACGTTATTGAACTGTAACACTCGATGTGACGTTTAACTTACTTTAATTTATCATCAATTATGAATTTTTCTAACATTGTGAAAAATACAAGCTTAATTTTTAAAATCGAATGGTTATGTTACGTACCTAATAGTGTCGACTGTACCAGGCACATCTCTAGTGCGGTAACGTAACGAGATGTCGAGACGCCTACGCGTCCCGCACTATTCACGATAAATCACAAACAACGCGAGAATCACGTGAGAACCGATAGTTACCCGCAAACACTCTACCGTTACATCAAAAATAATCATTACAATTTCAACCTTATTGCTTCACATTTAAGGTTGTTAGAGAGATTATTTAGTTGTAAATGAAACTTTGTAAAGTGTGGGTTTCGTCAGTACTTAAACGCTTCTTAATAAATTATTCGGGATAATAAGAAAGCGTGTTTTCGTTCGACAATAAATCGTATTGCCAAACTTATTACCATACCGTCGGACCGCCTGCGGATTAACTCACATAATTCTCTTCATAATAATTTGACATAAATTTCTATGACACATGAAAAGTATAACTAGAAAATCGATACATTAGTTCAACAATGACTGAAACTAAAATGAAACTAATTCCTTGAAAAGTCAATAAATCTTAAGTTTATTTTGAAAAAAGTAATTGCTGAGTTTATTGCCGGCTCTTCTCAGCAAAACCAACCTTCCGAACCGAGCGTTAGAGTCTGACTATTCATAAGCGTAAGTAAATATGAATTAATATGAATAAAAAACATTTTTCATTTTCATTTCAATTATAAGCACCTTTCGATTATAAAAAAAATAAACCCCATATAATTTAATATTGTAAAGATAATATTTTTGCATATACTATGGCATAACTCAAATGATTACAAAACTTTTTAGTACAAACGAAATAAATAGCCCAAACCTATTGACAACCATTAAAAATTCTAAAAATCGGTTATAAAACCAAACAAGGTAATTTTTATTATGGCAAATGAGCATAAATAAATATAATACTTATAAATAATGTCCGCTATTATTTTATTATGATGGATGTTTACACCTACGTATTGAATATTGGAAAATATTTTTAACACGGTTCAATACTTAAGTTATATGACACTACCTTATTGAAACAAAAGATAACACCTCGTAATATATTTACAGCTAAAACAATTTGAGTCTTACAAATATTACATTTAAGTTGTATTTTCAACAGGGCATTGCACTCGGTTCCATCATTACATTTAGGTACCTATAAAATTCCTTAGGGAAATATACTTGTGTAACGTGGGTTGGGTACTACTATAAAACTAATGGCAGAAGACATTTAAAACTTTACGAAGTTTCGCCATTTCTGAAGTAAAATACAGTTTTAGGTTGAAGTATTCTCCTAATCATTTTCGGGTAACGCAAAATGTATTCTTTGGACTAATAATACTGAGGAGACAATATATGATTTATATGTATAACGGGTGTTGATATATTTGAATGTGTAAAAAAAGTAGGCAAAGGTATTAAACTCTAGACTATATAATATATATATATCTTAACCCTCTACCACCTACCACCTAATCTTGTCACACAACCACCTACCATACGTCTCACAGACGGAGAGTGAAAAGAACTTCATATGTAAAATCTAAGGGTGAATGGTTTGGTTTTTTTATTGAAATCTATCAAAATACATATCAAAGTATTTATTAAATCAAATAAGGCACAGAAAACTCAATATGTTTTCTTAAAATCTTAATTTGTTTGCAACAACTCTTAATTCTAGCTTAAACAATTTGTTATTCAAAAAACGAGATCTATAAAAATAATCACATGAGATAGGAACTTTTTTCTTTCTGTTTATAAAAATAGAATAATCAACAAGACATATAAAATCAACACTTTCTCATTATAATCACATCTTTTGAAAAATTGCAGGGCATCAATCTTATAGATTTTCCCGACAGTGAATGCACATTTTGTTGGAGCATTCTATACAAATTGGCTTTTTTTTTCGACGTCTCGAACTCCTTATTGACAAAGGAACTTCATCTTCAGACGAAAATTCTTGCTCTGGAGGTAAAGCTTGAGGTTGAGATACAATAACGCCATGGTTCTCCTCGGAATTTGATTCTTCACCTTCAGTATTCGACTCGCAACTATCCTCCAATGCGTGCTGTATGCCAATTCCCACATCGACGTCGCTGCATTCATCATTTGGTAGGTTTTCGTCGTCAGATAATTCTTGCTCTAACCAACGCTCAATAACACTATCATTAAAAGCCATTTTAAACTAAAACAGCAAAAAAACAAAGTTTTAAAAAAATCACGCAACCACCTACCACCCGTCTCACAGACGGACAACGCCAGTTTTTTATTTACCTATGACAAACGCGCGCACCTACGGCCACGACGAGCGCTTGCGCGGTACTGAGATACGCGGCGAGAAGGTACAGAAACGTGCAAGTTGATACGTGCTTTGCGCGCCAAAATATAAACAATTTTTATTTAATGGCGTCTGCGAGACGTATGCCAGGTGGTTAAGGGTTAAACATTTCAACTGAGATCATTGAGCCGTAGTCACTTTTAATTTTATTTTCACTTATCACAAAACACCACCATCATTAATATCGTAACATTAAAAAATGAATCATAATACAACTACTTTAGTTTCAAATTGCGATCAGTCTTATTTTGGGTGTCAAAAGTCACTTGCCGAAGTCTATCGTTTGGTACGACGACGTTATTTGAGTGCGCTCGAAGGCCGTCGCGGCCTCTCACGTCGTACTCACTTAATACTCGCGGGGTACTCACGTGGTACTCACCGGGTACTCACCGGGTACTCGAGGTGACAGCGAATCCGGCCCTCCGCCATCCGATCCGTAGATAGTGCATGTTCCCAATTTTCTGGGTGCACTTGAATTTTGATGCTTCCCATGAGGTAATGGCAGGAAGAAGCTCATATTTTACTCCCACAAAGCCAAATGTTAACTAGGTAGGTACCTACGTGTATACCTACATGGAGAACAGAAATAAGAAGTATTTAAATTGCCTTTACATATGATATAAATGTAGGTAACTAATTTTAAACAGTAACAAAAATCCAATATTCACCAGGCACTGTTTTTTGTTGCATGTCAAAACAATTTAGAGCTTTTACAATACAATACAAATACTCTTTATTGGTCACACATAATAAAAAATAACAATAAGTACAAAGGTTGTATTGTATTGTATAGTAGAGCTTTTAATATGAAAACTACGAACATAACCGACATGTTATACCTATTATGCCTACAACTAAGAACATAATTGGGTATAGGGAACAAACTGTATTCTTGCACACCAAAAACTCTTTTAGTAGCGCATGAAAAAACACTGTCCCACATAAAAGTAAAGGAGACTCAGACAAAAAAGGTAGAAAACATACATGGAACCATATGTGCTATGAACTAAAACCATTACCCGGCTTACCTAAAAAACGGCAAACAAGCACGGATCTCTAGTGAGACTAGATTGGTCATTTCCCGATGCGAGGTCACGATCGCGCCTGACTTCGCACTCATCGCGAGACCTCCCCCTCCCACTCTTCTACCCCCTCCTTCCCTCTGGTACTGTAGCCAGCTCCAGGGTGCTTGCAGCCCACTTGAAATTATAATGATGGAGGTATAAGTTTGGAAGGTGGCATGGTTTGGTACCTACCTATATAAATAATTTCTAAGAAAATATTAATGCTGTCATAGTGAAAACCAAATTTATTTAGTGAAGTCTGGCTACAAGGCTATATGATAGTCTGGGATATTGTGTAGCTAATTGTGTGCAACTATATATTTTAATAATCATTACGCATTATAAAACACTATAGTTTTCCAAAAGCAATC
This sequence comes from Thyatira batis, assembly GCA_905147785.2. Lineage (NCBI taxonomy): Eukaryota > Metazoa > Arthropoda > Insecta > Lepidoptera > Drepanidae > Thyatira > Thyatira batis. The sequence continues at coordinate 2,906,828 of LR990497.1, read as the reverse complement.
AGTGAATATAGTAACTTGCCTCATAAAATATCTCATCCATCAAGATTCGTTGATCCGCGCGAATGCCGAAACATCCTCGTATCACCTAGGTGGGGTCGGCACTCGGCAGGCGGTAGGGTTGCCCCAAACCTTTTGTTACGCGTATACTTTCCCATTTTTCTTCTCGTCTCGTGTACTTATTTCAGAAAGAATCCCTGCCATAATCCGTCTGTCACGCACTTTGAGATTTGTAAAGGATTTGTTGGAGGATTACTCGCGACGGGGCGTTTATATTGTACATCATCTGAGGCACCGATATTTTTTGTATTTATTAAAATCGAGTTTTGAGGTTGTTTTTGTTAAATTATGCTATGTTATGCATAACCTACTTGCGGGTTATATATTATCAACGTGTCAAACTTTATCACTGATTATCTCGGTCTATTCATAAGGCCTTCAGTCCCACAAAGTGCTGCAATTATAAATCATGAACCTTATTAATTTAATTATCGTAAGATTATCAGATCAGAATCGAACGGCAGGTTTTGAAGGAAGCAATAAATACATCACAACTTTATCAGCGGCGAAATGATTTACGAGCCGTTTATAAAACATGCCACGGTGTTGGATACCGAGCGATTTTTAATTCACAAATTTAAGAGGACAAACATTAAAATCACCAGCTTGCAGTCTTTAGGCCCGCTTGCATTTTTAAAGAGGCGCAAATGAGAGGGCTCGGTTACCAACCCGACGAGAAGCGAGTCTACCTCCTTTTGTTTTTGCCTACTTTCTAACATGGCCAACATATCTAGAACTACCTGTACTACACACTCCCAAACACTCCTTTCCCAAAAAACAGTGGCCATGTAATCTGAAGGGTCTTTGAGAGTTGGACGTGCACGAAGCAGAGTGGGAGCGAAATAACTTAAAAAGAAAAATTAATGCAGCGAAAAAGAAAATGGGAATGTTGAATGAGAAAATGGTGGGATGGCGGGATGTTAGGTACCTAACAATGGAGTGCACGAACTGTGTGAACTTAATCTATGTGTAATGTACCTCATAAAATATTTAAAAACTTACTTTACTTCAAATGTACAGTAGGTACTATATTTTTTAGCAAATCTATTTGCTTCTAGGTACATATTAGATATACATACTTAGCTAGTTTAATCCTGATATATTTACTTACTTAGATTGTTCTCATATACAAATTATGTAAATTCACCAAAACGCAATGTAAGTAATAAGTAATTTGATGTAAAATTTTATCCTAGGTCGAGAGTGATAGTGATCTCCCTCAGGTTTTCGGTTCAAAAAAGTTTTGACTGAACACACATCCACTCAGATTTTATATCGAAGCGTCGAGGCACGAGACGAAGAAGTCTTTGTGAGAGTTCCTATCTTTTTATTGTAAAAGTCTTTGGGGTCCACCAAGGTAATGTATTAGAACCGCATTTGTTCCTATTCCATACCCTTACAATTATGCTGAAAACACACGAATTTTGTTAAATTCTAAATCAAAGGTTGCACGAAACAACTCTTTTATTTATAAGGGTTAAATTCTCCGCTGCATTTAAGTGCTAAAACTTTTCATGAATAAATATTTCCAAGTTAAAATATGGAATCGTAAAATCTAAGAAATATACCGTGGTTATACCAGTCTAGCAATGTTAATGTTTTAACTTTTTCATGGCGAAACTACGATAAAATCAACGCGAACACATTTAGCCATAAATCTTTTCGACTATTTGAAGTTGTCTTTGAAATTGATAGCTGTTTGCAATGTCCATGACTTATTACTGCTCAGATAAAGCATTTACTATAGTATTTTTAAACTTTATCGATTTGGTTGCAACTATGGCGATGAAAAAATCATGTTTCAATTGTTCTAGTAAATTTAGTACCATTAAAATCTTACTTAAATTGTTAATCCATTAAACCTCCTAATAGAGCTACCAAAGATAAGATCTGCGTAAAATGAGACTAGACCACAACAATGACTCGTGTAACCAGCTAAACATTGTAACTGTACAAATTGTACATAATGCATCTAATGCGCTTTACTTGTGTACTTACCATTGAACGGTAAAAGCTATATGTAGTCACTCGGCCAACAATTGACTGAATATGGTAATGTTTAACTTATGTAAATTATTTGTTGTACCACTGACTTGCTTATTGCTAATGGCCGTTGAGGTTTTCTACTTAATTGTTTGGAGGTTTTATGTATTTTAATTTTTAGCCCCCGACGCACAAAGGCGGGTGTATAAATTTTAAGTGATCATGATATTAAGGTGAGCATATATGTATGTATGTATATTTGTGGTTTCGAAGCTCCCAAATAAATGAAATTATGTTACTGTGATATTATATGTTTATAACTGACGCGATCGAGAGTTTTTTATGCAGTTGAAATCTGTCTGAGTATCTATATTTTTACGGTATCGTAGCTCTCATTCGAATGGACTGATATCGACACCAATGGTTTCACATTTATGATAACTGAAACAGACGGTTCGACCATTTGAAAATAATTTGAATTAACCTTCTCTTAACAGATTCGAGGATAAAATTTCAATTTACAGCTATATTCATGGCGAAATAACGCCTTTAACCCTTCCGCTTGTCTCCGTACTCTTATTCCCCTCCTATCCTAATTCTTACTTGTCTTATTCTACATGAGGGTTGGAAGATGAGACTTGAAGGAGGCAGACGGTGTTATACACCAAGTATCGTCTGAAAGCCGTCGAGTCTCCAAGCCGGGAATGAGGTAAAAATGAAAATAACCACAACACTCATGGTTGAAAGAATTTTCGTCATACACAGTCGCCTGTTTTGGAGGTTTTTTTAGGTCTGGCAACTGAAGTATAGAGAGAAGTGGGTGCAGCCGTGATGCTATATGGCGAAAGAATTCTTAATGAAGTGGATTTTATTGTGCAAGACTTGTGTAGGTATTTCAACGCTGGGCATACCCTATTTAGAAAGACAAAACTAGGTGCTGTATATTTATATGACAGTTAAAAAAAATGTTACTGAAAAAATGCGATCCATTTAAGTAATATTTTCTTTTAAGTTCACTTTCGGCCTAAAAGTCAAGGACACTTACACTTTTGTTTCTCTTTTTTTTTCTGCTGTCAATAAATAATTTCCGTTCATTCACTCAGTCAGTCTTTCTTGTCAACAACACCGTTGAACCTTTACAAGTAATTCCGCTATATACCTACACAGTTGAAAGCCCTTTAGGCTTTACAAAAAATCGATATAAAATAGGGCACGCACGCAAATTTTCAACGAGTACCTGATAACTATTTAAGTTCACTGATAAATGACACGTAATTGGATAACTATGGGCAATAACAATTGTCATTACATATAGGGGTACTATTCGGTACAGTAAAATCATCTCTCGACCATCCATCTCTTTCGATTACTACGTGATCACGTGAGAGATCCGATTCTCCGCCCGCTTGCCAAAGAAGTTTGTGTTTGAATACAAAAGTCGAATAGCAGAAAGGCTTCGGGGGCAGAATTGAGACTGTTTCACTAATAACTGGTTTTAATGTTTGCGAAAATTAACTGCACTGCGTGTGTAATTATGCATTGGAGGTTGTTTGTATGTATAGGGTGTTTGAAGAATTTTGTGATGCCGAAAAACTTGGTTTTCGCATTCGACAAACATAGTCGGGAAACTTAAGGTATGCTCTATATATTTAATGTAAATGGATTATGGTTTATGTTGGAAAATATCTAATGAATTAACAAATAAGTAAATCTTAAGTTGTCTTATACTCGTATATTATGTAACTTGTAAATAAAACAAAAGTTATGTATTCGATATTCAAAAGCTAAATCTAAATGTGGCTTTTCCCTTTTACTTGGTTTGCAACCCCCTGTATATCGAAAACAAATGACAATTATTACAATGTTGACATAAAGCAACATTTACTATGTAGTTAACAAATTTAATATTAAATATTCAATGACAGTAAAAAATTACAGTTCGTTACAATACGTTATTAAAGTTACAAATGATGTTTGAATAACAGCTTTTAAGAATCCCACACATTTCTGTTCCGTTGGTTGATGTACATATTAATATTATTTACTAGTGGCTCCTGCGGTTTCACTCGCGTACCCGGAGATCTTCCATTTTTCCGGGATAAAAAGTAGCTTTACTTAAGCTTTAGACTGTGTTCCAAATTTTATTTAAATCGATCCAGAAGTTTTAGCGGAGAGACAGACAGACAGAGTACATTACTTTCGCATTTATAATATAAAGTTGGGATTGATATGTAGATATTTAATAAGTAGTATTATCAGTCATCTGGTTACCATAGTGCAAGCTATGCTTAGTTTTGAGTCAGATAATATAGATAGATAAATAAAACCACACTATTATAAAGGCGAAAATTTGTGAGTGTGTATGTTTTTTACTTCATGTCTAAACGGCTGAAGCGATTTCTACAAAATTTGGTATTGAGTTAGCTGACACCGTGGATTAACACATAGGCTATATTTTTCCGAGAAAAATTAAGATTCCCCGGCAACGTGGATGAAAGCGGGGCCACTAGTCTATACTAATATTATAAAGAGGAAAGATTTGTTTGTTTGTTTGTTTGTTTGTTTGTTTGTTTGTTTGTTTGTTTGTTTGTTTGTTTGTTTGTTTGTAATGAATAGGCTCCGAAACTACTGGACCGATTTCAAAAATTCTTTCACCTTTGGAAAGCTACATTATCCCCGAGTAACATAGGCTATATTTTATCCCTGTATTCCCACGGGAACGGGAACTACGCGGGTAAAACCGCGGGGAGGCAGCTAGTCTATACTAATATTATAAAGAGGAAAGATTTGTTTGTTTGTTTGTAATGAATAGGCTCCGAAACTACTGGACCGATTTCAAAAATTCTTTCACCTTTGGAAAGCTACATTATCCCCAAGTAACATAGGGTATATTTTATCCCTGTATTCTCACGGGAATGGGAACTACGCGAGTAAAACCGCGCGAGGGCGACTAGTATTTTATATTTTCAAAGCTTCACTATAATTACTTACAATTTCTTGGTTTAGAATCAGATTGGCCATGTGTAAAGAATGCCAAAGGATATTAATGTAACTGCAGGTTTCATGTAGGGCAAAAATTTACTTAGCATTGCTCGCATTCAGTAAAATAACTTTTCTCAGAAAATAATTATCAGCTGTTTAAAGTTCTTAATTAAAACACGTTTTCTTTATGAAATCACATACGGCGTTATCAAGATAAGACCATTTATATTGTAATTATGTTACTTCGTGTATTAATTAGTGTTATCTTTGTAATTTAGCATTTGTGTTTAGTTTTATTTTAATTTAAGGCTTTGTTTTAAAATATACTTCCGATTCAATTCATCCAAATATTTGCATTCTAATTACTTGATTGATAGTTATTGCTAAAGCTTCATGACTCATCATCATCAGCTCATATACGTCTCCACCGAGGAGCTCGGGCCTCGCCTAACATCGAGGGGGTTTAGGCCGTTATCCACCACGCGGGCCTAGTGCGGATTGGTGGACTACACATGCCTTTAATTGTGACATCTCGTGTGACATATCACCGAAAGCCAGTGGTGTGAATCCGTACCTAAGTTTTTATAAACTCAGAGGTACGGGCCAGGGATTTGAACCTGCACCCTCATGATCGGGTGTCGGTGCGTTCCCAACTGAGCCACCACGGCTATAAGCTTCATGACTATGCACAGATAAATGGTAGTTAGTAAGTATGATGTTGTGCCAGTGGGGTTATAGTGGCCACACATCCGCCATTTTGGTATTGTTAATATCCATAGGTGGTGGTGACTACTTACTTCTAGACCGTTTGCCTGTATGTCAATATACAAACTACCTTACCACCGTGGTATGGTTTCCTCACGATTGTTTCCTTCACCGAAAGCTGAAGGTCATTGTAGGATTCAAACACGAGTCCTTCGTCACGGTACCTAACGTCACTACCAACTGAGCTATCATCCTTTGACCTCATTCGCATGAGAGTTTTTTAAAAAGCGTTCAAACACAACAATTGCATTTCCAAGTACCATAATATGCTCTATTTCCAACGCCATAAGTTGAACATGCAACACCGCTCGATAAAAAAGCGTTGCGTTTATGAGGGCTTACCATCTCGTGGACCGTCCACTGTATGTCATAAATCCATAACTAAAACGAATCACATCAAAAGAAAGTTAAAACTAATTTATAGACCAACGTCATAGACCATTTAATCATAGAGATGGTCATTTTAAGACCTATATTTTTAATGGTATCTCTTTCTGTGATATGACTTTGGAAAAAGACATATTTAATGTCTGACTAGCTTCATATCTAATTGGTAACATAATCCATACTCTGTCTGTCTGTCCGTCTGTTACGCTTTCACGCTAAAACTACTGAACCGATTTAAATGAAATTTGGTACACAGATAATCCAGAGCCTGCGAAAGGCTACTTTTTATCCCGGGAAAATTGAAGATCCCCCGGGAACGCTGGTGAAGCCGCGGGGAGCCACTAGTTATTTATAATTAGACAGATTAAGTTTAGTCCATTTCATGTTTATAACCAAGTTGTGTAAAAGCTTTAGCCATTTTAATATCTATGTTTAAAGGGCTGGTTCCTCCGGTCGAGTGTTAATGCCACAGGATTTTGAACAAGCCGTAATTGGTGGGAGTAATGACATAACTGGTAGCTGTGATTGTTTCTACGAATGGTTGAGGAACACCGACCTTAGGAGGTGCTGGATTGGCTAAGGTAATAAGTTGTTTGAGGAAAACTCTTTGAAACTTAATATTTGACGGGAATCTAAGTTTGGTTGTATCATGTTTGTGAGAAGTTAATATTTATGAAAGCACAGTTTTGTTAACTTTCGAAGCTACATGGTATTTGTTGTTACTCTGTAAATTCATAAAAGTATTTCTATAATTATTGTAGATTTTCTTAAGCATTTTGACGTTGAAGGTATGAAATAGACAGTAAATGATAAATCTAATGCTTCGTTTGAAATTCTATTTTACTTATCATATTATCCAATTTGTTTTTTAGTACTTATCGCCCTTAATAAATTAGATACTTAAATGTATTTTTATCGGAAAATGATCACATAGACCACATACCTACTAGACGAAGAAATGCCACTTAGCACGTCTCTCTATGAAGCTTTCTCAAAATAAGATGTCATTTCAAAAGCAATAGCGTATCTAGAGAATAATATATAGAGATCAATGGCCGAGAAGCGGTTTCTCGGTAAAGTGGCCCGATGTAAGGGCAGGTACATATTAACCTTACCGAGCTTGGCGTAAAGCACGTGACTCGGTTTCAACTAGTTTAAACTAGATTTCAGTTTAGATATGTGAAGCTATGGGTTTTGATGGCTCAGTTTGTTTGTTAGCCAAAAATGTAGAGACTGTTTAACTTTTGTTTTTATTCATGTAGATTATACGCCTTTGCAATCTCTTATCAACAGTTACTCTTAATGCTAGGTTCTGAAAGTTGCTTTTACTGAGAAGAGCCGGAATAAACTCTTTATCTCCTGATATATATATATCTATATATCACTCTACCACTCTATCTATTAAAAAAACACATCAAAATCCGTTGCGTAGTTTTAAAGATTTAAGAAGACATAGGGACAGACAGTGGAAAGCTTTGTTTTATAATATGTATGTATATATATATGACGAAACAAATTATATATCCTACTAAATATATTAAGAACTTACTCTTACTTACGAGCTAAAAAATACAAAACCGTGCTTACAAATTCTATCTAAAACTGTGGCGCATTCAGTGACATCATACTAGCATTTTTTTAAAGATTCTATTCCAAATAATAAATTAACATATTTTAACAATGATGTAGACATACCCTTACATTAGTTAAAAGAGATCGAGCCGTAGGTACAGAAGGCATTAACGTTTTTCATAGAAACCAATGTGACATAGAAATGGAATGAATGACGATGAAACTAGTAATTATGTTCTGTTGATATTGTAAGTGAATATAGGTTTCTGAGATCTGTGTATCATATTTACTTTTTGTATGTTTGTGTACGTACCTTTATCGGAGTTTCATGTATGTGTTATAGCGTCTCCTCATGGAGCTCTGACTACCTTACTCTCCGCAGGAACACAACATTACAAGTAGTGTTATTTGGCTGCGGTCTTCTGTAAGGTGGAGGTACTACCCCAGTCGGGCTGCTCCAAATTCGGAACGGACGAATCGGTTGCGCCCTACCTCCTACAAAATAATGTGTGTGCTCTTAGTATGAATGGTTTTAATCATTGGTGTCAAATAGTTAAGTTTAATTCAGGATATGGTTATACTAGTGGCTCCCCACGTTTCCAGAGTCTTACATTTTCCTGGGATAAAAAGTAGCCTATATGTTATTCCTGAAAATGTTCTAACTCTGTGCCAAATTTCATCGCGATCTCATTCGCATTAGGTAATAAAAATATTAACATTAAGAAAATCGTTCCTTAAAAATTATTTACTTAGATCTACTACTATGTATGGAGATTATATATTGTGATTTGGCTTAGGCTCCCTGTCCCTGCCTTTACAGGTTCTTTATTGATTTGATATTATACAATGTTATTTAATACTATTTGAAGAATAATAAAAGAAAGAACGTTAAAGAAACCTCGAAAGAAATTCTGGGCGAGGCTTGCGGTCGACTCTAAATTGCCACTTGTATTTGCAAATACCGCTTTCCAATTAATTATCCTAAGTGACACGAGTTACCTTATTCAAAAACAAACTCTATACTTCAATAACAAGTTTTAAAATCGTTTGACATTAGTCGTGAACATCGTCAGCATGTCACAATAGTCTTTTCCCACGGCGGTCATCCATGTGTAGCTGCTATCATTGACAGTGGACAATCGATTTTATGTTTACGCGACATTGATTTGGAGTTGAAAATCGTTTGTCTTACATTGTCTTTTCCACACTAGCCATTTCCCGAAAGCAGTAGAGTGGTACAGGGCCCCTTGTATGGACTCGAGTAATTAATGGTTTGCAGTGTTCTGCACTGACATTTCATGCTTGGTTTGATGAGAAGTCATCTAAGGTAACTGTCACTTCTCATTACTAAAAAGTTGTTAAGTCCCTTTGTTTGTATAATCTAGTGCGTATACAGTACTTATTTGTAAAACTTGTCGCGTTATGGAGGGACGCTGTGCTTCGGGAGAGGACACACAAGTTTTTTGTCGGAGTCCGCATGCGAGATCACTCGCTCATTTTGTAAAGACCACCCAATGCTATTAATAGGTAATGTTACTTTTTAGGGGTCCGTATCAAATTTAATATTGACCTAAAAGTTTAAAGAGTAACCAGTACTGTGTAAGACGCAGAAGCAAATAAAGCTAGGTACCTACGTGAGATTTAACTATGTCCCTAAGTGACGACAATAGTTTATTGGCGAAACTTATTTATGGTTCCTACTGAAACTGGTACAGCAAATGTGAAAGTCAAATAGGTAGAAAATCTTCTTCCTTTAAGCCTACCATAAACTTGAAAAAGTAAGAACTATCATCGCTCTTAAGAAATAAGAAATAAAAGTTAAACTCATGGTACGGAACCCTACAATATAGTGTGCGACACACTCTAGGCGAATACTTGTATAATTATACGATCATATCATTCATAACTGCATAGCTCTCGATTCGCTATTCAGCATTAACATTATAATCTGATATTTATATTGGAATAAATAAATGTTCGGTTACGAATTTATTTATTTCGGCCCCTAATGTAAATCACTTAATTAAAAACTTTAAATTACATTTAAAATATTTCTTAAATCCTGTTTTATTTATGTTTTAGATAAAAATAGATATAAATGGACAAAACATAGTGCTAAGCGTGGTCCTGCACATTCTTGGTTGGTTTTTATTTTAAAATATTCGGAACAGTAGGTATATATATCAGGTTATTAAAAGGACAAAATATGTCCTCCGGGTGAAACCACGAGTACCACGAACCTGAAGCTAGTCTAAAATAAATTATATAGATAAGCCTAGTCACTAAAACCTCTGCGTCTAAGAATAACAAACATCCAGACAAATCCTTACAGTTCGCGTTTTATAATAGGCAGGTTATAAATATTTTCTAGCGGCCTTTTAAAAAAGGTCTTAGAATTTCTCGTCAATACAAGTAAATCCGTCGATCAATCAGCTATAAAGCTGTGTACACAACAACGCAATCGATATTGTATAGTTTAAAACCAATAAGTGATATTAAACGCCACTTAGGGCAACTACATACGATACTCGACTTAGGAGTAATCCGTTGTTATTGAGTGTGCACCCCGCCGATGCAAAGTGATTGATAAACTGTATGCTGAAGATGGACGTGTGTGTCTAAGTTGTTTGACATTTACAATCCTTTAAAACTAATATAATAAATGCAAAAGTAACTCTGTCCGTCTGTTAAACCACTAGCCAAATTTTTATGAACCTCACTACTTTTAATCCCGGAAAAGGTGGTAGTCTCCCGGAAACGCGGGTGAAACCGCAAGGCTTATTTTCTTATAATTTAGGAAGTTAAGAAGATAGTATCTATCTATGTATCTATCAAAGTGACTGTCTTTAATGGTGAAACGCTAAAATACCTCTAATTAACTGTCCATTTGCAGGTTTACTTTTACTTATACATGTAGCTACTATGTATTACTAGCTATACCGCGTAACTTTGTCTGCGTCACACCTTCCCCTTTTCTATATCTATACTAATATTATAAAGAGGAAAGATTTGTTTGTTTGTTTGTATAGGCTCTATATTGTGTAATAGGCTCCGAAACTACTGGACCGATTTCAAAAATTCTTTCACCTTTGGAAAGCTACATTATCCCCGAGTAACATAGGCTATATTTTATCCCTGTATTCCCACGGGAACGGGAACTACGCGGGTAAAACCGCGGGGAGGCAGCTAGTATGCAATATTTTTCAACGATCCTCCACTATTGATCATAGCGTGATATTATATAGCCTTCCTTATAAATAAGCTATCTAACACTAAAAGCTTTTTTAAGTCAAAGCAGTGATTTCGGAGCTTATTCCATACACACATAACGAAAGTTTTCTACTTTGAATGTCACGTAGGTAGGCAATATCAAAAAGCTCTCATCCGCTTTTAAAAAATCTTCCACTATAAGAAAACTATACTGTTCGAAGCGACACCGTACATATGGAAATATTGTTTTATCCAAAGAAAATTTAAACAAAATGTATTCTTTACTGATACTGCATATTTATTATGAAAATAAAATAAATAAATAAATATCCTGGGACATTTTTCACACACGGCCAATCTGATTCCAAACTAAGCAGAGCTTGTGATATGGTAAAATGAACTGAAAAGGGCAGAATTAATATTCTATCAGATTGCTATAAGCATATGAGCTACTAAAATTATTTTTAGTTCCTTCATTATACGTATTTCTTGACAAACTAGTTGACTGATTAACATCCAAAATGGCGGACAAAGATGTATTCAAATGAGGAAAATTCATGATGTAACATGCCGTTTATCTAATGAAGCGGTTGTGATGCAGGGTGTAGTACGGGCCCGCGGCGTCGCTCGTAAATTCATACACTTATACATTCCGGTAATAGAGCGATATAAAATAATCAACGTAAGTCGATGCTATCGACTTTTCTACGCCCGCATTCGATTGTCGGATAGTTGTTGGCAGAAGTGTTTGGTTATTTTGTCTAACAAATTATTTTAACGCTTCTAATTTAGTCCTCAAAAAAAAAAGCTGACAGAATATCTAAAGTACTTTTTATACCTAGTTTTACTTACTTCTTCATACTTCAAATGCTGAAAGTGTACGATTCATCTAACTTGTTCTAAAGTTTAGCTTCCAAAAAATGTCATGAGATTTAACTTCCATATAATGTACCTATCTAACAAAAATAAATACTTACTCATACTCACAAACTGCTTAACGAATCGTTTATATGAATAACAATACATTTAAAAATCAACAATATTGATGTGTCCGCCAGTACACAACTGTAGTAGCAGCCGATGACCATCTCACAATTTGAATTATTAGTGTTGTCAAAACATTATGTAGGCACAGGAATTTATCGACAAGTGGCCGCGGGGCGGCCACTGAAAAATCGAACGCTTTATCGATATATTATGTCGGCGGAGATCGAGATTGCGTTTCGAAACTCAAATGGTATATTTTTAAAAGTTTATTGCCAGCCAGGCATTTTATTTCTATAAAATTATTAGGCAACGAATCAGTAAGTTATCTGTGCTTCCGTGTTCATTTTTTTTTATTATTTTCTTTGTAAAACGCATGTTTTAAAGAACGAAATAAAGTACCTACATAAGCAACTAAATTACGGTTGCATATAATGTTACATACAATCTATATGTTTTCAATTTGTAGTTTTTAATTAATACATTGATTAATTAAAAAAGCATTTCCCTGCAATTTCCTTTATTTAAATTCGATTAAATAAATATGTTAATGCAAATGGTTTTTATGTAAAAAAACTAATTAGACCAAAATCAGATGGGTAATATGCAAACATGAAATCAAGACAATGTCTACTAATTGTGCATTATTATTATGAAATCTTTAGTAGTAATGTAACCTCATAAATAGCCTACAATCTAGGGATTTTCAAGGCTTGAGTGAATAGGTTTCTTCTGGGCACGAATGCTCCATCTTAGGTTTCGGCAGCGTCCTGTATAGACGGGTCAGAGACCAAATGCAAGCCCATCTATACTAATATTATAAAGAGGAAAGATTTGTTTGTTTGTTTGTAATGAATAGGCTCCGAAACTACTGGACCGATTTCAAAAATTCTTTCACCTTTGGAAAGCTACATTATCCCCGAGTAACATAGGCTATATTTTATCCCTGTATTCCCACGGGAACGGGAACTACGCGGGTAAAACCGCGCGGAGGCAGCTAGTCATTAATAAAAAAATAAATCTGGGTTTGGAAAAAAAAAATATTTACTAGAGTATAGTTAAGATTTAGAATTACAACTTGTATTGTTAAATTCATAAAAGAATACTTAAAAAGGAAACATAACTTGCATATCACACATTCAAAATTACCTTCAAACCAGTTTATTACCAACACACACAGATACAAACAAACTTTATAACCGCAAAACAAATGCAATGCAAAACACATTTTCACATTAGCGATCAGATAGTGTTATCTCGAACGGTAGCCGAGTTTGACAAATGATTGGAGGCCTAAAACCTACCGTATCATCACGACTGGCCACATGGGGGGTGGGCAGGCTTAATTACCACCGGATGTCGTTAGTCATACCACTGTAACTTCATACTCATGTTTGTGAGCATTTATAATGACGCCATTTGTAATTTGTTTGCAATATCTTATGTATTACAAATGCATATATTACAATTATTAATAATATTGTAATGTTATTGAAATGTTTATGTTTCCTGTCTGTTTGTTGTGTTCCATCTTATAGGAATGGAAAGCATCGTGTCTTTAAAGCTGGTCGTATGTTCGAATCCCTTTGAAAGGATGTTTTGTATCTAGATTTAAATCTATAAAGGTATGCATCAGTTATTTTATTTTTACGACACCCAAATTGGCCGTGTGTAAGATAATATTTGAGGAAGTTTATCTACTTAAGTGATTGTATCTTTTTTAATGAAATTTAATTAACCGCGACGTAGTCGATGTACATACATAGAAAAAAAAAAAAAAAAGGGCCGAATTGAGAACCTCCTCCTTCTTTTTGGGAAGTCGGTTAAAAATGAGATTTCATAAGCAAATATTTTTATTGTAGTAGGTACCTAAGCTACTTTAATGGCTGACTGTTTTAATGATAGACGTTCATACATGGCGAAGTTTCTCCAGTACAATGTTCTATTGTTCTAATAAAAGCAATCATGGTTAAAATGAAATTGCCAACAAAATGGATACCATAGATCGAGCCCATCCATGGGGAATAAACAAATTCCAAATTCCATTTGAAGTTTTGATAAAAATGGTGGTCAGCTGGTCTAAAATATTGCAATAAATCTATGTAGGTAGATACTTAGAAAACATAGGTGAATGGTAGTTTAAACTTGCATGTCAATTAAGCAGGAGTTTTACATCACTACACGCTACTTACTTCCTTATGTACCTAACCATACTTTCAAATGACTATGATGTACCTATTAATTATAAATTGACTTACATATCTATTATATTAACGTACTTAAAGTAGTGTCTTAGTTTCCATCGTGAAGCAGAAGTGCTACTAAATGAAAATACTCCTTTCACTATTTCATTTTACGAATCATCGATAGATCCTAAACTTCACTATTTCACGACGATTTTATTTGGAAACACGTCGGTACAATCATCGTCAAAAGTAGCTATAAATTCAAAATTTAATAATTTCAGTGTTATTTACACCTAGCAACACTGGGACCTTACCATCCTCATGCCCTTGTTCCACTGCCGATGAACGATCGCGGTAAAATGTGAAAAAAAAACAAATAAAAACTGTCGCCCGTCTGTGTGGCAAATAATGGATAGTGAAATGCGACACTATACGGCTGTTCTCTCGTTACTGCGTTGTGGTCCCCGCCCGACCCCCGCCCGACCCCCGCCCGACCCCCGCCCCGGCCCCGGGGGCAAGCCTCTGTAGGCTTTGGGTTACCGTGTTTATGGTGTTCTTTTGGTTTTCGAATTGACATGGAATGTGGTGGAATTATCTAGAAAGTGCGTTCCAATTTTCGAATTGAAGTCATTGAGCTTCGGTGATCATCGGCACTGTCGAATGAAATATGATATGTCGATTATGCTGAGGCTGTGATGTACTGGCTTCTTTCTAAATCTACATAAGACGTAGGTAACAAAATAGGTGGCTTTTAACTGACTTTAGATGCATCACACAAATCATCGCCGATTGTTTTGTTCAACATAATCTGGAATTTCAGGATGATTTTCTCTCATGATTTCGATGAAAGATGACAAATATTTTTTTTATACTATCTGAAATTTTCACCATCTTTAAACGCACACTTTAGTTAGGTGTTATCCTTTCATGATTGAAATTAGTGTTAATTTAATAATGTCTAATATACTAAAAGTGAATGACCTTAAAATAGATAGGTACCTACATAGATATCAAAATTTCTAGATGTAGATACGTAGTGTTAGCTAAAACCCTGTGTGAGAGACAAAGCGCACCCGAATTACCGCCAACGGGTATGATTGAAAAGGGAAAGGTGAGACGCACCGTACAGGGGACTCGGGTTACATTAACTTGTAGTATATGTGGGAACATCAGATAAATAAATTATAAAAAAAACTCATAAATAATAGTTTGAATGGGAAGAACCCGCGCTCAGTTGTGAAAGGATCGATTCATGAGGGTACTGGTTCAGAAGCTTGTTACGTACTTCTGAGTAAAAAAAAAAACAATTCTTATGTACGGATTCTCATCACTGGCTTCCAGTGAAGGAAAATATCGTAAAGAAACCTGCATGTCCGAGAAGTCACAATGAAAGGGATGTGAAGTCTGCTAATGCGTAGGTACTTCGCTCTCCTGCAGTGGAGACGTATACCTATGAGCAGATGATGATAATAAATGGGAAACGAATCCAGACTCTTACTAAGTGAATCGAAGGTTTTGATCATTCAATTAATTAACTGTTCATCTCTGTATCTTTTATCCCGTTTACTTGATAAACTTTTTATAGCAAGCTTTAATACCTAGTCTCTTTTTTTTGTACGGCGACGTTGAAAATAGCTGATGCATTTTAAACCAGGGGCCAACTTCCATATTCATTTTATTAATGGCTGCATGTTCGATTCTGATTATAAATCCAGCGTCCTCAAGAAACCCTATACACGCTCAAACTAGTTCAATCCGGTAATTGAAAAATATGAATGTTAAAGTTCCACATAGACTGCATAATCCGAGATAATCCGTCGGGCACGGCGAGGCGAGGCGAGCATGCACGACAGCCAGCGTGGGCCGGCCACCGCACTAATCGATTTTACGTCTATTTCAATTAGCCGTTTATACTTAGTACTTATCGCTCATTACTTGGGAACGTGAATCTAGTTAAGTAATTAATCTATGGGCGCGGGAAAGGGGAAAACTCGCAATCTAAATTTGAATTGTAAGATGCTGGCTTTGGAAGGTAAATGTTAAATAGATTAAAATAAATAATTATTATGTATAGAGGAATGGAAAGTAATCTTGTACTGATAGTAGTTACCTATAAAGTCATTGACCTTTTATTTATTTGATTTCCTTTTGCAGCCATAAGAGTGATATCTGACATATGAGTCTACAGAATAAATTGTATAGTTTGCTTTTATTAACAACACAGAGTCACCTAAAAACGCTTGAACATGTAGAAAATTGTCATATAAAATCATGACATTTTACAAAGTAGTAACTAGAACCTACTCAATTTTGTAAGACCTTCGGAAAGTAGCTCAGTTTAGGTAATATACCTATTGCAATAGAGGCTCGAGTCCTCTCAAGGTGGTCTTCAAGTGCTCTTGGTACGCCCACTTACATCGTTCTGGAACCCTGGACTGAAGTGTTCTGAACCTAAAAGTTGCCTCAGACCCAACAGGTAAAAAGCTTAGGTATTAGGGGATGAAATTCAAATGAAAACTGGACGTCAATGAAATAGGAATTCGTAACATTGATTGAGGTATATTATGTAAGCTTATGTAGGGGTTTTTTGGAGCTAAGCTATGCTGAGAAATGTAAAAAAACATAGATTATTATTGTGACATGTATATTACCTATTACTAAGCGGTAGTAAGCGGTAAGTGCATAATGTAAAAAATCTAAAAAGGAACTACATTATTTCTCATTAATAAGTAGGTACAATATTCCTTAACACGTTAGCTGCGGCACCAATTTTTGCATACTTTCCGTTCCTGCGGCACGAGGCATAATCGGCCCGTACCGTGACCAGACGTTAGGGCGACACGCGGTCTATTAGACCCCACCTCCTTTTACAGACTAAAATCCATTTTCTGGCGCGAAATCAAAGATAAATGAGAATTTTGGTCCTTATTGCTATAGACAGTGAATTGATGAACCCTAATCCACCGTCGCCCCGGGATCTGATGGCTAGTTTAGGAATTATTAGCAAAACAAAATATGGGATCTTATACACCTCGTAACGCACTGAAATAGGGCAAATTTTCGCTGCGATTAGTGATGGGAAAAATAATATCGACGTTTTTAAACTGTCTTAACTACGCAATGACTTGACCGATTTTGATCAATTATATCTCATTAGATCGTTTTAAGGGCAAAACCTGGCAAAACAACACAAAGCTATCAAAGGATACATTTTTTTTAAATAATCTAAATTGTGCTTTAAGGCGCCATAAAGAAAAAAAAACCGGCCAAGTGCGAGTCGGACTCGCGTACGAAGCGTTCCATTCTATACCATTAAGAGGCACCTATTACAGACTTATTATTGGAAAATAATGGATTACGGTTTATGCATAAGGTTTATCTTTCTATTTGTATATGAAAATCTTAATGCGGTTCAATCAATCTCCAATCGACGTGATGCACAACACTGGTCGCGGGAAGCTCGCGTTGAGTCATGGGACGTTTTAGCCTCGTTCCGCACTGCATTAAAATTATATTAATTCAGTGCGGCACGAGGCCTAAGACATCCGGTACCAAGGTAGGTACACCACCGAGTCCGAGAACCATTAGTGATCTCAAATATATATTTATCACTTTCCTACACTGGACCAAACCAAAGCTATGCCATTCGCACCACAGAGAAATTCACTTTTTTGCTTGCCGCACCACAGGGAAGTTGCATCAGGGGTGATTTAGGCCTCGCTTCGCACTTAACGTGTTAATGGTAATAACCATGAGAAATAACAAAAAAAAAATAGAGAACTACGTAGGTACATCTATTTCGACAGCCATTTTTTTTTTGATGTGGTTCAAAAATAAAACCAACACAATTAAAATTAAAATCAGTTAAAATGTAATTCCATTTCACTATCAACTAACTAGAGCATATATGATATGCTTTAAGTATAGAAGCCAGGTGTCATTTGATTTCAATGTTAACAAGAAGGCGTTGATCTTTATTACGCATCACTTACTCCGGAGTCGGGTAAATGTGGTGAGGTGGTAACCCTATACCCTATGCCAGGGTCACTGGTGTTTAAAAGCTTTATTTAATAGACTATAACTAAAGAAGAATCACCAGTATAACCAAATAGTTTCAGTTTATTATTTTATGAACTATGTAGCTTAAATTTTATTTTTAGTATGATTTTTGGACTGGAAACTCTCGAGGGTTTATGACAGTTTCAACGAAATTCAATCAATAGTTTTGGAAGACATACCTCTAAGTATTATTTTATTACTAACATACTCGTACATTCGTCCTTATTTATTTATATACTAAGTTGGAATGATAGTGTATTTGTATAAAGTAAAAAAACTCCGAATCAATCAAACTTAAACTAAATAAACTTGAAAATAAATAAAATAATGAGGCGTCTAAAAGACGTCAAATTATCTCTTATGAATGCAATATCAATGTAATTTACAAATCACTACAGACCCAGAATGTTTTAAATGCAAAGTCACTATTAAACAAAGAATGTTCATAAATTTTTGGCAAAATATTTCGAGACTTCACATTTCGGTTACAGAATGACAGTAAATTATAATTTTTTCCATTAATTTCGTTTTGGGGATTCCGAAAAGCGTAATTACTGAGGTTGCGATATAAAAGCATGCTAATTGAGATTTTCTCTTGGCCAAATAAAATAAAATTAACGGTGATAATTTAATCGAGTTCGCGGGAATTTGACAGGGAACATGTGGTTAAAGGCACTTTTGGAACATGAAATTACTAGTAAGGTACGTTGTTTAAAAGACGAAAAGATTTGGCTTGATTCTGCGTATGCTGTTGCAATCATTTCGTAAGCCTACATAATGGTTCCCTTGCGACTATTTCCAAAAACCAATAGCAAACTATGGTAATTGTTGTGTTCTTCTTTTTAATATATTCATGTAAATATTTTAATGCTTTACGACAATATAATTGATTGGGTCGAAATCTAGACCTCACAAACACCTAATCACATTTTAAACATATTTAAATGGGCTTTACGAGCCAAAAAAGGACGATCCGAAGAGAATTATCCGCTGCAATAATAAGTGTTTGAGCTAGAGTCAAAATGGCTGGCGGTCAATTTTAAGTTGAGAGCTGGATTCATCAAAAATCGATTACTTACAACAAATTGCAATTTAACAACCGACTTTAAGTTGCGCCGTGGGTGCGTGGCGTAGTGTTGGCAAAAGTAGATTAAGGTGGAAGTGAAGCAAAACGAATGAGTGAGTAAAATTGTGAGCCGCCTTGAAATTATGAATTGTTGCGATGATGGATTTCGTTGCTGACTTTACTTTTCTGTTTGTTGAAGTTTTGCTTGCGGCGCTTCATCTGGATAACACAATACATAGTCTGGTCGGTTAGCTACGTGGTTATAAGGCTCCGGTTGATGGTTCGATTTCCACCGACGACAACATTTGTGTAATGAACATGTCTATTTATTTTGTATCAGGATGTAAATAACTATATAAGTAAGCATCTATTTAAAACTAATGTAATGTAGCATTTATTTTGTTTACTTACTTACCATTGCACTAACATAACAATAATAATACATGTAAATATATGTTTTATACATTTATATGTTTATTTATTGATAATAATCACACATAAAAAGAGATTTTGATTGAATTTACCATAAAGGATTGAAGGTACAACCAAGAAACTGTAAGTTATTTATATTTATAAAATTATAAATCGAATACTTCAATTTAAAATAGTAACCAAACGACATATCATTCACCACATCTATAAAAAACAATATCACATATCATATAGTCCCGTTTATTTATATCCAATTAATCGATTGTTCTTTAATTAAAATGATCGATTTCATTTAATCGAAATGTCAACTGTATCATGTTGTCGCTAATGACGAGTAATTATCGAGTTAATTATACGAGTTGATGCATTTTTGTTTGTAATTGAAATAATATTCAGATGTGATACTGAAAAAGTATGTGTTAATGTTCTTGTTGTTAGTGAGAATGTTGATTATCTACAAATGGTAGTTATAAAGTACATAGAATAATATTAGACCTTACTTAACTGTAATTTAAAAATAGTACTCTATTTTTTACCCTTTAGACCGTTAGACCTGGTATTGTATTTTTGGATTAAATTGCTACCACTTTCTACCACATCATCGTTTACCTACTTTGATGATCTTACGGTCAAACATAAGGTTGTCCATAATAATCTTTATTATCAAAAATAGCAGAAATGTGTCAAAGGACACCTTAGATAGAAAAGCTCGGAAGGCTTCAGTGTTCTAGGTATATTTGAAACTAGTGCCGCGGCTTGGCTTCTGCCGGCATCAATAAAATTTTATAAAAAGTTTTGTTTAGTAAAAGTGCTAGGTGAGGGAAAAGACCCCATCTTCTCAGTTAGCTAGTAATTTTACCATACATATTTTTTATAAATATTTGTTACATAACTGTAGTAATAGTATTCAACGGTTCTCGAGTTTAGCGCGCTCATACAGACAGAAATAGACACGCTGTCTTAAGTTTTTCTTTGAAATGTATAGATATTGTAATACCAATGTAATTACGCGGACCGCCCACTGACTATGCAACGCCATGACACTGCAGGAAGAAAAAGATAGAATATGCGCATGAAGGTATGCCTCTTGTGTTAATTTAAACTGCATAGTTTAGCAAGTTTTATAGACTAACCAGTCATAGATACAAAAACTGCTAAAACATGTTTTCTATATATTTTTTACTATTGAAGGAGAAAGACATTATTTCATATTAGATTTAAAGGTTATTTAGTTTCTTCAAGACAACATACGTAATTTAAATTTAAAAGTAATAATTGCTTGGACAGGATGATTATTATACCACATTGCAGAGAGCGAATTATTAAATATTCAAATTAATATATTAATAAATTAATTAATATAACCTTCAACTTACTCGTACTCCGATTAAGAGTTCTTGACCCGTTTAGTGTGGCTACTTACAGGAGAATACCCCATTGCAGTGTAATTTGATGCTTTTATACGGTTTGAATGACGAATGGCTTGAACGCATGAACTTAGGAACGAACCCAGTGTTACCAACCGATACAAAAACATAGATTATGCTACTACAAAATAATTCACCTTACAGCTCGGCCATCCTGCTTGGAGCAAGTCTCATTGCTCAATAAAAGTAAAAAATAAATTACAATACAACATAATTTACGCACTTTAAAGTACAACTAGTATTTACAAAACTAATCAATAAAAAACTTCAAATCATATATGAAATCTTCCCTTTTTTATTAAACATATTTTTTTTTAAGCACAGATTTACGTATCTAACTCTGACGCTAACAGAATTGACCTATGCTGATATTGTTTTAATAATGCCTAAATTTTGATAATGACTCTTAGACGAGAATTTCACTTAGTAGTTCTCTTATTATTTAGTGTATCAAAATTTGAACACTCGAATGTTTTAATAATAATGGCATATTTCTTCATTAAACTTAAACGTGTGATAAGGTACATTAATATACACTTATTTACAACTTTATTCTTTTATTTATTTCATTATTTATGAGTTAATATTTGATTAATGGCATTTATGATTTATTTTTATTGTTTCATATATGACTGCAATTTTTTTTTTGTTTATGTGCATTTTGCCATGCCTAACATAATGCATAACAAACATGGGTATTAATAAATACCCATGAAACTAACAAGGAAATTAGATTTATAACAAAACGGAATAGAAGAAGTGTAATTGGGGTAAAAAAAGACAAGATAGGGTAAGATTAGAAAATATTAAAAAGATAACTACAAAATGGCAATGGACAGGACCATACGTTACCAAGAGAGTTATTGTTTGAGTGGAAATCTTTATAGCAGGCCTACGTCGCAGGGCAAGCTGGGGAAAAAGTTAGGTAAATTAATTAAGTCTTTAAATTAGTTAATCCTTTAAATTAGATAAGTCTTTTAAGCCATTCAATTAGTCAAGTCATTAAATTAGTCAAATCATTAAATTAGTCGTCATTAAATTAGTCAAATCATCAAATTAGTGAAGTCATGAAATCAGTGAAGTCATTAAATTAGTGAAGTCATTAAATTAGTGAAGTCATTAAATTAGTGAAGTCATTAAATTAGTTAAGTCATTAAATTAGTTAAGTCATTAAATTAGTTAAGTCATTAAATTAGTTAAGTCATTAAATTAGTTAAGTCATTAAATTAGTTAAGTCATTAAATTAGTTAAGTCATTAAATAAGTTAATATTTTATTTTAACATATTTTTATTTTATTTTCTTTTCTTTTCACATTTTATTTTATCATTTTTTTTTTTTTTGCTTTTCATATTTCTCTTTATAATTTTTTTTTCTAATTTATTTTATTTATCATATCTCATTTCATTTTATCATACTTTATTCTATCATATTTTTTTGTTTTTTTTTTCTGTTATTTTTTTGTCATCATATATTTTTTTTTTTTTATTTATCATATCTTTTTTTATTTTATTTCATAAGATCTTATTTTATACAGGGATATTTAAATACAAATTATATTTAAGGTGGTATGCAGGTTTTTTGTAATATAAATTATAATAATGTAAATTAATAACGTTTTTTTTTTTAATAATTTTTTTTTTGTCTTACTGTAAAATGTATGACATCTTCGAATAACCCATATTTATGCAATAAATGAATTTGAATTATGGTAACGTTAACTTTAATTTCAAACAATACAAGATGAAGAAGCTTAGTACAGAAAGAACATTATTTAGAGTTTTGTTACAATTGAAACGTTTGTGACCTTCTAGAATTATCTTATATATTCTTGTTAAGAGTTATTAATCGGTCGAACATGTACATCTGAACGACCATGGTTATTAGGTTGGATTATTAAATAATTATTGCCGCGAAATCTCTCCGCTTAGGCATATTAAATTATGTATGCGCTTGTGGATTTGTCTGTACTGTAGACAGACTCCCATCCACTCCCTCGCAAGTTAATCGATGATCATTAAATTATGTTCGTTGCTGCTTGCTGCTTCTAGGTTTGGTTTGGAATTAACAGCGTTAGTGTTTAAATTACTACAGTTAGAATATTTATAATAAGGGGAAAGTCTATAATCAGGTAGTGCCAGATTTAACCGAATTAATTATTAAGTATTTGAGAATTGTGAAATTATTAATGTGCAGATCATATTTGGTAGAAATTTACTCTGACCAAACATGCCAAAGGATAGCTAATAAATCCAGAGAGTTGCCCTGGCAAGTTATGAGCTCCCTCCGCCCAAAGATAAAATCACATCACTAGTTTAAAGGTTAGGTAAGGTTAGGTTTTACAACTATTTGTGGTTCGTAATAAAAAAATGTCTGTTCATGTACAAACATATCCCCAGAGGGTAGCTCTGGCTCGATATGTCCATCAAAAGATAATCTATACATCCAGGGAGTAGCCCTGGCAAATGTATAAGTATCCCTCGCCCTTGAACAGACTAACCACACTTCAAAAACATATATAAAATAACCTTTTAGTTAAATTTAGCACTGTTAGCGTAATAATTTATGATCTAAACATATCCTCAGAGAATTGCTCTGCCATGATATGTCTTCCAAAAGATAACCTATACACCCAGGGAGTAGCCCTGGCAAATGTATAAGTATCCCTTGCCCAAATTATTATTCGTATCTTAGTGCGTTCTCGTCACATCCGTCTTTATGTTTCAACGGATATTATACACATGAACAAATAATTTTATATTTGAAACACTGAAGTTTTCCTGTAAATTGATAAATCACATGATAAAAAAAATTAAAGTTAATTAGTAATGAAAGTGAGAAAAAATAAAAAGAGTGGACGGGTGTAACGGATATTTAAAATATCCGCTGATCCCAATTCTGAATTGAAGGAGAAAGACATTATTTCATATTAGATTTAAAGGTTATTTAGTTTCTTCAAGACAACATACGTAATTTAAATTTAAAAGTAATAATTGCTTGGACAGGATGATTATTATACCACATTGCAGAGAGCGAATTATTAAATATTCAAATTAATATATTAATAAATTAATTAATATAACCTTCAACTTACTCGTACTCCGATTAAGAGTTCTTGACCCGTTTAGTGTGGCTACTTACAGGAGAATACCCCATTGCAGTGTAATTTGATGCTTTTATACGGTTTGAATGACGAATGGCTTGAACGCATGAACTTAGGAACGAACCCAGTGTTACCAACCGATACAAAAACATAGATTATGCTACTACAAAATAATTCACCTTACACTATGCTTCAGAATAAAATTAACGAGTCCAGTCAGCGATATATATATATATATATATTTAAATAAGTAGCATCACAGCAGACTGTATCGGAAAGCGGAAAACCGGTTATAATTTGAAATTGATTCCCTAATGTGTGTAACTCTGTGACGTGACAATAGCTAAAGAGATTTACA
This sequence comes from Thyatira batis, assembly GCA_905147785.2. NCBI lineage: Eukaryota > Metazoa > Arthropoda > Insecta > Lepidoptera > Drepanidae > Thyatira > Thyatira batis. The sequence goes on along the minus strand of LR990497.1, from coordinate 2,882,259 downwards.
TGAAAAATCGCACACCGATAGAAAATGTTCTAAATTTCATTTGATTCCGTGGAAATGTGGGTTAGACCAAAAGGCTAAAGTTAGGTCTAAATATAGTTATAATTTAGTGCAATATGTATTATGTTGGAAGGTCGGATCGTGGATCGCGCTGCGTCGACAATTGCGCAGGCGCCGCTGAGTTGATGTCATTGCTCACTGTTAATTATGCCACCGGCCACGCCGGATTAATTGTAAGGGGAATCGGATACTTGAAGATATAATTATTATAATTTAAAAAAAAGAATCGCATTTACCCAAAATGAGAAGATAAATAAATTGCTGATTTCGTTAACATAATATAAATGTGCGGTTTTTACAATCTATTAGGAGGAATTATACTGGCAGATATTTTTTGTAGATTATATGTAGATATATAGTGGACTGTATGGTAAAATTGAATGAGTATGTTGGGAACGTTCTATTCTGCGATTTCCAAGAAGGCAATTGAACACCACCTACCTGTAATCACTTCCAAGGGGGTGAAGAACAGGCACCAGAGTCTCAGCCTACTGTATGGAGTCCAGACACCAGAAATAAGCACGGCAAACACAGTATCTAGTCTTGGAAATGAGCACTGCACGGCAATGAGGAACAACACAACACTCATGTATTTGATAGAACGTCTATCGTTGAGGATCTGACACGGTCACGATGAGTAGGTAAAGGAACGTCCTTCTCTCACGGCGCTTAAAGGAATCCTGCCCGCTCGTTGCAACAACGAGTTATATTCCCACCCTCAGATCGAGTTCAGTGGTGAATCAAAACTACCCTCATGGTAATGCAGAAATCGAACAATAAAGTACCTACCTAAATACATGTATAGGACAGCAAACCAAGACAATATAGGAGAACAGAAATAGAGTGAACCGTATAAATATTTATTCTCCCTAAATAAATTCGATATTAAAAACATATGGTGTTTACATATGTATTTTGGAGCTGAGACAGATCCCTCAAAGGTGATTATGCAATATTACCAGCGATAATGAGTTACCATATTTTGTCCACACATTATGTATAAACAAAAGCTTTGTCGTATAAGGCACTAAGCACTCAATCATGAAAGACATACCTAAATTAAAAAATTAGTAATACTGTATACCTACAACCTAAAATAATCTAATTCGTCTCTCACTTACATGTTCGTAAATAGGTCTCAAAAGCGAAATAACATCTCAATCAAACCCTCACATCTGATGGCCAGCTCTGTCCTCGGTTCACTGAACGTCAACCCTGAGATTCCCTGAAGTGAATTGAACTAATCCATTATAGTGCTGATGACCCCCACAAATTGCAGCGGGCCAAATGAGCGTTGTTACTCATACACGTATACATACAGCTGTAAATATAAACTACAAGCTAAAATGTACTTTAAAGCTTGAGTGTTAAGGCGATGGCAGAGGTTATAAAATGGTAAAGTTAATTTGGTAGGGCAACGTGCTTGTACCGCCAAATAGGTTTATGTTGATGCAAAGTCAAATGGAGTCTTTTATATGTAGAAAAAGTAAGTGTAATTCGAGATAATCTAAACTAAACGTCGCAAAGCGGAAAATAATAATTAATTAAGAGGTCAGGTTTCTTTAAATGCTTTCTGTATAAAGAAATGATAATTTTATCCGCGTTGATTATTATTTTTGGCGATAGTATTTGGGACACAGATATAGCAATTTTTAACAAAAACGAAGGTCAAATTAATAGTGTTTGTATTTGATAGGTATCCAATACCTTATCGATTTTAACCGAATACATAAAAATAGTAAATTCATTTCCTTTATTAGGATTGTCATCACATAATCACACTATTCAATCATCAATTATAGATTTCAAAATCTGAAAATTGAAGACACCAAAACAAATGAACGTCAAACTAATCACCGATTGAATCATAGCCCCTTAAGTGCAACACTATTTCAGACCGAGAATGGAGCGGGCACTAAAGTCCCAAGACCTTTTTTTACTTATCCATCACCAAATAACCTAAATGGATTTAGTGTCGGGGGTCAAGAGACAGTTCGCCATTACGTTGATTAGGCGCAAGCGACGACGGGTCAAACTTTATTATAGGGGTCTGAATTGGTCTTAACAACACTTTGGACCCGTATCATTAAAATAACTGGAAATAAGGTTTGACAGACGTCTTTGTGATTTTTTTACGTCTTTCTTCGTGTGTCACTTATTAACGGTTACGTTGGTATCGATGGGAAAAAAATTAATTTCATTGGTTATAATGAGGAAGTGTAGCTCAGCAGTTTATTTATATATTTATCCTTATGATTCTGATAAAAGCCTGTGTTCATATATACCTTCACTAAAATACTTATTACTAAAATAATGTTATAAAAATTAATTCAGTTTAAAAGCCTAAAATGGTACCTAAACTGCATGGCTAAGTTAAAAAATCTATGAAGATATTTATGCTAATCTTAGAATATTATTTAGTCTAAACGACCATAATAGATGCAGCTTGATCGTAACGACAAAGTCATAAAAAAATAAAAGTAGCTACATATTTAGATAATCTGTACGCGCAATGATGGTCTCATTCGACAATTTTCTCTCTACATAGTAAGTCAATGGTAGGTAACACTATAATCCACAATTTCCAACACAAAACTGCGTATTTCGTAATAACCCTGTTGATTTTTAGATTAAAACAATTAGTGTAACTGTACGTGTCGAAAAGCGGCAAGCCCTCAATTGAGATTGATTACACGAACTATTTTTGATGCGAACAAATTAATTCAGCTATTTTCAGCTACATACGCCAATTGGTACAAATTCGTTGCGCAAGTTGGACGTGTGTTTGTATTTTATAGTAATTGGGGAAATTAATTTTCATTTGGAACATTGGGAACAACTGCATGTTTATTATAAGGCTGTATTTATTAGGTTAATCGATGATTAAATGGGACTTCGACCTATATATATTTTATATGAAAGGACTTTTATGGTATATCGATATTTAAGGCAACATTGGCAGTGAACTCCTGGAATTTAAATTACCTCGTAAATGGTCTAATTCTTTATATAATATACTAGCGGCCCCGGCAGACTTCGTTCTGCCCACCAGCGCCATCTACCGGGTCCAAATTGATGTATTATACATAAAAACCTTCCCCATGAAATACTTCGTAATTTGGTGAAAACCGCATGAAAATCTGTACAGTAGTTTTTGTGTTCATCGCGTTCAGACAAACAGACAGAGGCGGTGGGGACTTTGTTTTATATATAGATGTACTTTGTGAATTTATTTCCGGACTTGCGAAGCGTGCATTACTACAGTCTGAATATTCATATCTAGGTGCATTTTTATTTTAAAACATAACGTATCATAGCTAAATAGGTAGTTTATTAAATTATGTACTAATTTAATCAGTTATATATACTTAGTATATTTTACAAGCTTCAGCGATTTCTTCTTCATTTATTGCAAATGTAATCACTATATCTATCTGTATGCTTCTTAAAGAATCATACATTTAATGTATGATTCTTTGATAATGATTTATTTCCGGACTTGCGAAGCGTGCATTACTACAGTCTGAATATTCATATCTAGGTGCATTTTTATTTTAAAACATAACGTATCATAGCTAAATAGGTAGTTTATTAAATTATGTACTAATTTAATCAGTTATATATACTTAGTATATTTTACAAGCTTCAGCGATTTCTTCTTCATTTATTGCAAATGTAATCACTATATCTATCTGTATGCTTCTTAAAGAATCATACATTTAATGTATGATTCTTTAAGAAAATAAACTCTTAATTATGCGCCGAAACTAACATAGTCATAATACCTACTCTTTTAACCATTTCAATAAGCAATGAAATGCAGAAGCAAATGTAGCCAGTGGTAAATAAATAATACATAGTTAGCAGACCATAAATCATCCACTATTATAATCATTTATCGAGACATTTATATCGGATGCAACATTGTAACACAGAGTGCCGGCTCGAAGGACCGGCGCGGGTCCGATTATGACACCGATCGATAATGACTCGATTATTTTTATTTTGGTTAGGGTACCGTATAAAATATGCTTATTTTTTGGCATTCATGATTTAAGTTTACTTTTCTGTTAGTACACTTTAGATTTGAGTATTAAACTTTTTATTAAATCAGTAAATTACAGAGTTATTAATAAATATTTTAATTATTTAAAAAAAAAATTAAGAAATTTGAGGCAAATACCTAATACATACTATACATTATAATTTGTGTATTTACAAAATCATCAGAACTAAAAAGAAACTCAACACGATACCGAACCACACAAGCTATATTTATATCTGACGGAACTATCTCGTCGGAATCAAACTCGCACTTGACAACTTTTTAATTATCCAATGTGATACACACATTAAATGGCAGCTCGTTAAAGATTACCAGCGATTTGTCTCTTGCCAACTATCCCCCATCGGAATTTCTTTGATTAACTTGTTAATTTATATTGTCCTATATGTCATATCTACTCATACATCAGCTTCATAATAAGCATTAAAAAAGTGTTCCTAATTCGAACTGTCGTATTTTAATGAGATTTAATAAATGGCTTTATGAAACAAAAGAATAAGATACATTTAGAAAAAGACATAGGTATCTTTATATTTAGTTACCTATATATGAGAGCATTTATAGATGGCGCCACATTGATGTCTGAGTTAGCTCTGCTATGCCAAAAGAAGGTCACCAGATGCAGACAGCCCAACTGACATTTGCGGTTAGTAAATGCCTGAAAGCTCTAACAATAGGAGCAAAATCAATTTGGGAGACGCAAATGTAAGTTTGTAAAGCGACTGACAAAGTTACGATTAATTTAGTAGGTGTAGCAAAGACATCGATTTATCATGTCATTCGAATAAATCGAGTGCCAGGTACTGAACCGGAGTAATGCTAATAGTACGGATAATGCGTTTCTCTGTCCAGCGACGGATTTAGTGCCGGTAAATTTTGGGCAATTTATTAAAATTGCCTCAGTATTTTCACTGGTGAAAATGTATGCTCATGGATTTAGACTACCAGAATATATTGCTGCATAAAAAAATTGAAAATAACTCGCAGAAAGACAAGTTAGAGGGTTTCCTCGCGACCGCTTAGAAAACTATCATGAGCAGTGTCTTCAGAATCCGAGACAAAGTCTAAAACGGAAATAAAAGCACACATTCAAAAAGATCATTAGGACTATTTCAGCATTAGATGGTATGACTATTGGGTATGTATTTAGTAGGTACGTAAGTATATAATAACTTCCCGTAACAAGTTTTTCCTTTTATTGTTTCTCTAATACCAGATAGCCCTAACCCTCCTACACCTAACTCCGTCCCTAGTTCTTTCTATATCTGGTCACACATGTCATGTTCTAATAGTGTTTGTTTATGTCATCCAAGATTGTCCGTTTGTCATTGGCACAATTGTTAATGCGCGGAAGTCGAAGAGTGAGCTGATAGATTGATCAGTGATTTGATGCCACGTTCATTGCTTAATCAATAAGACATGATAACGAAAAAAGTCATAATACTGTAGAACTTATAAGTCATTTTTGTTTATCATCATCAAGTACCTGTCCTATTTAGGTAGCTGTAGATGGTTTGGGATCGTAAATAAGCTATACTTGATCCTTCTCCGTTCGGCTCATCTTAAGACTACTGGCAAATTCAATACAAATTCAGTTCTGATACAAAATCATCACCATAAAATTTCTGGTCTTCTTTTGGTCAAGTCCACCAGTTGTGAATATACGGTAATATGGTATGATTTGGTTCTAATCGAAAAAATTGATTGGCAATATGAAAATACTATTAAATCTGTCGATTAATTTAATTACAAAGATGTCGTCATCGCAATTTCAGCTCTCGACCATTATTTTAATATAGATGTTTGTTGTCTGTGGGTTTCATTACTGTTCCAATCATAATGACCACGTACCCTTAAATATCAAAGAAATAAAAAAAACTTGTCAATTGTATCGATCATGTCCTCGTCATTTTCCATTTCCATGAGTTCTTTCTGTTCTTGGTAAAGAGAAGATAACTCAATTGAGCACCACAAGTGCAAGTGCTAACTCAGATTCTTCTTTTTTGTTCTGCTTACCCTAATTGGCGAGTAATAACACAGTCATTGTATATCCACTTAGCAACAATGTTGCAAATATTCCACCTCCATTCGATAACCAGATTTAAATTCAATTGCATAAAGTTCAAATTGATAATAAAATGGTAAATGTAATTGTTCGTGAAATGAATTCTACATTTTATAAACTTAATGCATATAATAGGCGAGATCTCTGAATGTTTACCATTACCTATTATTATCGTCATGAGGATGACAGGCTCAGGTTTAGACATGGTAGACTGCATGAGCAGATCTGAGCTGTAAATAATCGATCTGACTTATAAAATAATTCTTATTGTGTTTGTTTTCGTAGATCTGAGAAAAGGTCGCATGTTCTTTTCAGCGTCCTACCGCCACCCACCGTTTACATCGCAGTTTTTGTACTTCTTATATGGCAGAACAACGTTTGCCGGGTCAGCTACTTAATCGATATAATTCATTCATCAATTGATTCGATGTCTCCAACATCTTTAATGAAAGTTGTGTGATTTAATGAAACTAATACTAGAATAAATATTAGAATAATACGAAGGTATATAACTAGAGATGTATGGTATAGTAGAAAGTAGAAACCCACAAGAACCAGAAAGTTATAGCAGAGAAAAAGTCACTGAAAGGTGCACTTGGACATTAAATCTTTCGATGCCGACGTAAATCGATACAATCGTTAATACAAAGCAACATAATATCGATAAGTCTTCATATCTATCACGCAAGGAACGAATAATGTTTCTGTAATGTTATAAAAAGGTTATATCTTAGTAAGTGATAGAAAATTTGTTTTATCTACAGCAGTCGCAAAACAAGCATCGAAGAAATGTCTTTAACTTGGAACTGTAAATGAAATATCAAACTATACGTCATCTCAATGCTTTAGCATTGATTTAATAACTAAGGGTCTATCCACATAACATTTTCCCTTAAAAGTTCGACAATTCATTTGCCAGTATCATTAAAAGTAAGGTATAGTACATTTTTTGGAATAGCAACAATGTATGACGAAATTTTATAAAAGTAATATGCAATTAAAAAAAATAAAGGTTTAATTTACACTGACGGAAACAATATTTAGGTCTATGGTACAGTCAAGTTTGAGTGTAGAATAAAAATTGTGTTATCACCGTTATCACGTAGTAAACTATATAGAGATAGTCCATTCCTTACAGAGTACTGAGTCCACAGTCCACTGTTATTGATTGATTCTCAATCTGTCCGCTAGAATGTATTGAATAGATCCATTTCATAAATATTAATGAAATATTGTGTAATCCTACTTTTTGTGCTTTGTAAGGAATTTGAGCGAATAATTATTCGTTTAACCATTTAACTCATAAATCTTGCTCTGTTTTAGTGTAGCGTCAGCAAACGCAGCGAATAATGTATCAGGGTGCTGAAGAATGATCATATAAATCAGTATAGGAATTCAATTGAATAAATCCATTTTATTTAATATTAAGGCCGTATTTTCTGAAGTTTGAACACCTATAGGTACATCTATATATTGATCAATAAGAATTTTATTGCTTGGCATACTATAATGGCGACCTGCCTTTGGTTGGAAATATACCAAATATCCGTAGAGAAGATTATAAAATCAGACCGTAATCAGCATAAGATCTGCTTGGTTTTGAATCAGATAAGAAACTGTATGTACGTAAAAGAAAGGAGTGATTCCTGTCATCACAGGACCAACATTACAGAACTTTTTGCTATATGATGATAGATGATGATATATTAGTAAAGCTACACATAGCAAATATTTGATTATTTGTTTGTTTGTATTGGAGTGGCTTCAAAACTACTGGACCGATCTGAACAGTTATTTAACCAATGGAAAGCTACTTAAAGGCTATAACACTGGCTATATTTTATCCCCATATTCTTACTGGAACGAGAACTATACCTCTGAAGCCGCAGGGCGGGACCTATTTCATAATATTTTTTTGTTACAGATGGGGTTTCAAAGACAGCGATGGCAGACTTCTACCTACCTTGACACGTGTCGCTGTTTCATCCAAATTCAATTCAACTGTTTGTGAATTGTGATTGAAAATCCGTGCACACAGGAACTAGCCAGTTATGTCGACAGTACGTGCCCTATAATTTAGCTGTCAAAGTAAGAAGTGATGTATCGCTTCTCCGTCAACTTTGAGCCCATTGTACTATAGTGATTACTCTCCAATAAACATAAGCTATTAAATGAATTATCTAGTTTTTACTATGAGTTATTGCAACGTGAACAACGCGAGATTGATGGACGGTTAAGTTCTTTATGTTTGTATTGAAGTTTATCAGAGGTGTAGGACGTCCCAGAGATTCCCACAGGCTTCAAAAGGTAGCTATAGGCATTTATGAAATGGCCTGGCTTCGTTAGTGGCCGTTTCAAGCTGCTGATTGAGGGTTCGAATCACATCTAGATCAAACATTTACCTTGTGTATTTAAAGAGTATAAGTAAACGAATATACTTAAAAGTGATATATTGAGTGTATCAGTTATCAGAATTTCATTGTTCAAACTTTGCTCTGTGCTCAGAGCTTGTGTGAGTAAATATCTACGATATAGGTATTTTTAATTACAATGTATATTAAACGCTTACCAGCAAAAAAATCACAATGATTTTGAAACATGTAACATGATAGCAACGATTGGATTTGTGGATGATGCAATAATAATCTTTAAGCCTTTCTATATTGATTTATATGTATTTATAGATTTTAATGACTTGTATATAGGTACCTGTCCCATATAAAGCTTGTCAAACTATTACCCTATTATTTCCCTAATAAACTTGCAATTAGAAAATATTTTTGTTTCATTCCCAAAGCTGACATGAACACCTGAATATAAGGTTAACTTCAGCCCAGGGTCCTGCCAACTAAACCACTCATTTACCACACAGCTTTACAATATTAACTGCAATAAAAAATAAACTTTTAAACTGTGTGCTAAACGCATCAAATTGATTGTACCTATACGTTATTAGTAGACATTAGCTGGGGATTCCACGAAGCCACCTGTCATACACACGAGTAATGACGGAGACAGAGCCATTAACGGAAGTTGCTCTTAATGTATGGAGTTGATTGACAATAGCTTTATGTACCTTTAGTTACCGGTAAAAAAAAACAATATTTTGTTGCTTTTTAGTCGTAGTAAGTCAAATAAAATAAAAGTTTCTTTAAATACTACTTTGAATGGTACCAAAATAAGCTCAAATACATATAAGTACCGTTTCATAGTTAAATCGATAACCACTCAAAGCTACCGAACCAATTGGTAAAAGTCAAGGATGTAGATAAAATTAAAGACTATCTCATTACATGTGTACTGTCATTACAATGTAATGTCGGAAATCAGGGTCTAATGCCTTCTCCGATTTTAAAATTATAACTCGACAACAAAAGCTGGGAGCGCCGTACCACATCTATTCATTACCAACCATGCAAGTGTACAATCACCAATTCTATGGACACGTAATAACCCACCAGTGGAGTCAAATTATCCACACATTACCAAGATCCGAGTGGGGTATTACGTTATACCCCGCGGCGAATAGTTGAAATATCGATAAAAACAATTGCCATCGTATAAATTCGAATTTTAATTAGGCAATTTCAAAATCGATTGTTTTCGCCTAGAGCATCGGATGATGTTTTTTTTAATAACTTTTGAGTCATTAAGTAATGATAGGTGTACGGCGTTATGAAATGGGGCCTTATTAATGTTCGCCCGTTTAATAGAATGTCTCAAATTATTCGGCCTTACCCAACCGATACGCTAGATTAGGTAAAGGGTAAATCGAATAGATATTAAACAATCGATAGTGTCTCAAAATCGAGTTATGTGAACTGATTTTAACGATCTACAGGGAAACAAGTTTCACTCGATACCTATACAAGATTAAACGAAATTCCAATATTTGAGGTTTACCTTCATTTATCAGCTTTGCTGTTGGTATTTACTTCCATTACAGAATTAACGGGACTGTAGGAATTTATATATTGTACAGTCAGCACAAAAAAAATACTTGGTTGAGATTAAAAATAATTAAAATAATATTGTCCATGTAGGATGAAGAATAATCATCGTTATTTTTGTGTGGTCTATAGACTACTTAACTGGTAACTTTTTTATTAAACTTCAAACTCCGGTTAATTCCCGGAGGCAAAGCTAGTCGCTAACACGACTGTTCGACAGAAACTCGACACCCGGGTCACGGTTGCGATATACGAAAATAAATCGAAAAGCTACTTGTAGTTTCTAGATTGTATTGCATTTAGATTAATAAAGGATTCAGTAAAAAAAATACATTATTAGGTACATTACATTTTACTGAAAAATTTATTTTTTAGATCACAAAATAGTAACTTAACATCCACTAAACACACATAAGAGTAAGTTGTAAAAGCAAAATAAACTTTTATTTTGTACTAACAAGTCATGAAAATAACAATTAAATCCTAGTTTCTTTATATACGCCCAAACAGATATCAAGGCATACCTACCATATACTATAGTGCCCAGATAACTTATATATTTATACATAGGTACCTGTTTGACTATGTATAAAATATTTCCGTCAACCAGTCAATCATTATTATTTAACCGCATTTACAAAAAAAAATTAAAACCAAAAAAACCAATAAAAAAAAATTTTTAAAAAAGAATCATATTCATAGACAAGCAACACTCCTATAGGCAAAGATAAAGTAGGTACACACACTAATAAAACAGACACGCCAGTTTTAGCGACAGACTATTTAGAAGGCATGTTAAGTAACATTCGGTAGTCGAACGGCAATTTAAACAGTCCCCTGTCACACATAACTCATCGTTGCTCATTATAATGAGCTTTCATACGTGATTGCGATAAGATAAAGCTGAGGCGAGCCTTCATTGTGCTTGTCTTATACATATAAGCGATGCTATATTAGATGTCGGAAGCGTTATTTAGATTTTGAGAAAAAATATTGAATGATTTCGATAGTGATTTTTATTATTGTTTATTGCGAAATTGAGAAATAAATATATTTTTCATCGCCATGAAAATATCAGCTAAGCTCATGAAAAAATAAATGAATTTGTTGTGTTGGTAGAGATATCTAAAACTACGAACCGATTCATATAAGAATAACCTGAAAAATACGTATCACTCAAACACCCCTCGACCGTAGATAGATAAAAAATTAATCAAATAATCATAAACACCATACAAATTACAAGCTAAAAATATATCACATGTCCTTATGTCAAATTTGACAGGCTACATTTACAAAGTATAGCATCGACTGTGACACTAACCTAAGGCCGTATGCTCAAGTGCAATTAATCATAAGGCCCCGCCCAGACGCGACGACAGCGTCGCGTGACCGCACCGTGCCCACTCTGCAATCACCCGGGCTCTTTGTTAGATATTATTATCAGCCACTTAACTTTAGCATCTGCTGTTACAACACACGCTAAAAATAACCCCTAAACACCACTCCAATAGAGTCCACAATCCCCTAAAGAACCACCAGGTCAGTTACTTGGGTCATTGTATGTAATTAATTAAATATATTTAGTTGACTTTTGAAACAAAGGATTGCAGGTTTTGTTGGTAAATTAATGATTTAATAAGGTCTTGGCCCTGTCTATTGGCACTAAGCTAGGACCTCCCAATAAAGGTTAGGTTCAGATAATAATTATCCTTCTGCCCTACTTACTGGGTGGTCAATTAAATTGAACTGGAAATTAAATCATCTCATCTTTATATAGGCATTGTATCATTTTAATTAATTTAATTTAGCGGAAGGAGTAAATCCCATACATTTTTTTTGGCTTTTGCACTAGTGTATAAATTTTTATTTTCGAACTCTATCTGTCTTCATCAGCTCATATACGTCTCCACCGGATGAGCACGAGCCTCCCCACAACATGATAATTTAGGCCATAGTCCACCGCGTGGGCTTAATGCGGGTTAGCCTTCACATGCCTTCAATTGTGACACCTCGGGAAAGGACCTCAGGATTCCTCACGACGCGACGTTTCCCTTCACCGAAAGCCAGTGGTGTGAATCCTTACGTAAGTTTTAGAGGAATGGGCTAGGGGTTTGAACCGGCTGTTTCGGGTCGTACTTGCACCGAATTCGGAGGGAGGAGAGCCCGGTGTGTCACGACTGCGGTGCGGCGGATGATACGGCGCAGCACACCCTCGAGGTGTGCCCAGCCTGGTCGGAGCTGCGCCGCAGTCTGACCGCGGCGGTAGGGCCGGACCTCTCGCTTCCTAGCGTGGTCAGTGGCATGCTGGGAGGCGAGAGCGCCTGGGCGGCGGTAGCCTCCTTCTGCGAGGAAGTGATGTCGCAGAAGGAGGCGGCGGAGCGTGTGCGGGAGGACGACCCTCTCGCCTCACAGCTCCGCAGGCGAAGAAGGGGGGGGAGGCGGCGACAGTACGATCGCCGCAACCTCCCCCCTTAAGCGGTGGTGACCAGCGGGAGACGGGCGCGGGGGCGCCCACTCCCGCATTGCACGGTGCACCACCGTGGCCGGAGGGAATGGCCGAGCACTCGCGGTCATTCCCAAACCCCTCTCCCATAGCGGGAGGGGGACATGAAGGGCCTGCCAAGAGGGCGGGCGGTCGTCGGAGGGGGACTGGACGCAAGGGCTGTGCCGGATTCCCAGTCCCCCCCCATAAAAGACGAGGAAAGAGTGTCGCTGGGTTGTTTAGTGGGTATACCGGTTGGCTAGCAACCGGGGAGTCCCACATAACCCTTCCTGTCCCCCGACAGGGAGGGTATGCGTAACGCATTTTTCCCAGCGTAAAAAAAAAAAAAAAAAAAAAAAAAAGGGGTTTGAACCGGCACACTTATGATCGTGAATCGATGCGTTCTCAACTGTGCCATATATATATTAGTAGGGATTCAAGAACTATAATTAAATTGACATGAAAAGGTATGTTGTACCTCTTCACCACTTCCTCAAAGACTAAAGCCCAAAATACAATGTTTACAGAACGCGACACGTTCCCTCTTGTACGTCAACCACACAGAGTTGTCACGCGTCAGTTTTAATTATAAAAAGCTGAATTTCATCCTCATTAATCATTATATTAATTAGTGTTAAGTGTGTAAAGAATTAACAGAAAACAGAATGGTGAATTATACGTAATGTTGTAAACTTCAGTGAAGCGTGTGTAAATTTTGAAACATGTCGGAAGAACTTCGTTGTACTAAATTTAAGAATGGTAAGGTAATTTTAGTAACTTATGTACAAACATATATATGTAATAATCAATTTTTTCACAATAAATGACAGAGAAATGGGATATTATTATAGTAATTATCTTTATTTCTACTTGTTGAAATTTGAATCGATAATAAACAATTTTCTATAGTAAGAACTTTTATGATTTAAACATAATAAAAGTCAAACTAAAATCGGGGTTCCCATTACGTTCTTCCTTTTCCTTAATGACGCTTCTGTTTTCACCATAATCTATGTCGTCTTGTAAATTAAAAGAAAGTGACAAGAATACTTCTGTCACTCGTAGTTCTTTAATGAAAGGTTCAAATAACGCTTCTATTTTAAATGTGTATAAAGTTACTTTTATTTAAACATATGAAAGAAAATTTATATATAAAGTTTTACTTTTATATATTCTTGAAGGAGGTTTACTTACTATATTTAAAATGTTTGGTGCAATAACTAATTTAAATGACAAAAAGATATAAATTATTACTTACGAATCCGGTTCTACAACTCTCTAATAATAATTTATTTATGTATTTGGAAACATAAAAACTTAAATTTACACCTTCAAAATATGTTCACTAAGAACATTCATTGATTTGGCTAGCATGCCTTCATAGATTTTTTTGTTGCATTCACCTAATTGCAAAGATGGCTAGACAAGTTAAAAAATAAGCACTCACGTTCCTAAATTGAATTGAACAATAATATCTGCACAACAAAAACACAAACAAACGTACGTACATTTCTTCTAAACTAATTAATATGACACTCTAATCTATTTTTAATAACAACAGCATGGGAGTCCGGTGCAATTATTCTAATGCATACGAGCTTAATCGTACTAACTTATATTTCAGTCACTTCCAAAAATTTTAAGCTCTACTTACTTGACAATAAAGGCTATGGATTGTGTATTATTATGATGGTTTTTTGTTAATTTTGTTTTCTAATTTGTGGAGTAGCATCATACTTTCTGACTGTTTCGTGACGTACTCAAATAGGTTATAATGGATACAATGACTGTACGGTGTTTATCATAAACCTATTAAGTAAGTAATATGGAATGCAACTAACTATTTGTCATGTTAAATGATTGCACGACTTTGTAATCATTGTTATTACGGTGTATTAGATGGCTTGAAGAACGAAGTAATAGGGAAATCAAATTAAGGAATGGTCAGCGATCTTGACTTTCAAGCCACTGGTCGTGCCTGTCGGAAGAGTAACAAATTTACAAGCAACATACAAGCTTTTATCTATAGGTACTAATATTATAAAGAGGAAAAATAAAATGTATTTTTGTGTGTATATTTGTTACAAATAAACTCAAAAACTACTACGCCGATTGCAAAAATTCTTTCACCATTGGTAAGCTACATTATCAGGGAGTATCTTAAGCTATATTTTTTGCATATATTCTTACGGGCACGGGAACTACGCGGGTGAAACCGCACGCAGGCAGCTAGTTTATAATAAAACTTGGGTAGAAACTAAGCTTTTCGTAATGAAACCGATTTTTTCAAGCATAGCTAGATAGTTTAAGAGCCAGTAGCTTTACAGTTGTCATGTCACCTCAGCCCTTAGCTTAGACTAACTATTATTACAGGAAATGTACACCTTTGACACGACAATAAAATATGAAAATCCCATCAGTAAGTTGACCGCAAATGGCCGGTCGACGTTCAATGGCACTTTTCCTACAATAAACATATTTATTATCATTGCTACCAGGATAAGGTGACCCCTCACACGGTGTAAAACTGAGATGTCAGAGGTCTAATGTTGTTGGGTGAATGATATTATATTTGTGATACACTGCAGTGTGTTTTGAAAAGCATAACAATTTAGATAATCCAAATTACATCAAATTGGCCTTTATAATTTCTTTTCTAAACTGCCGATTATAATATTAGCCAAATGCCCCAAAACATAAGTAGATAACTAGAAAAAATAGGTAAGTATATATATGTAGGGTAAACATGGGATAGATGCCCCACTTTTTGTAAGCTGACTATAACTTTTTTTTTTAAAGCACTATTCGAGTGAGTTAACTATTTGTAACAACTATAGTTCTTATACTTACTATCTACTCATATCATTATTCAATGCATACCGTAGATTTGTAGATATTCGGCTCTAAAAAAGACTTATTGTTTGAGGATAGACGCCTACTGTATGGGGTAGTTGCCCCTGGCAAAATTTTGACATGAGTATAGATGCCCTACAATGGGATAGATGCCTCCGTAATAATAAAAAAAATCGTAGAAAATTAAATAAAATGTTTATTTGCTTTCTTAGTTGCAATAATATATTATAAGGTTTTCTTATCCTTCTTGTGTCTTCTTACATCCTGTCGTGTTGTGGGAAATCCTGCCTTTTCTAATTTTTGTATGTGCGCTACGAGACGTTTCTCGTTGTCGTCCAGTGTGGGATGTTTTCCTAAAAAAGAAGAAATTAACAGGTACAGAAAAAAACTGAGGATTCAAAAAGGACAAGTATGAAAAAACAAACTAAGAAGACAGTGCCTAAATTGAATTTGATAAGGGCAATTAATTCCTCTATTACTAACCCAAAGTTAGTTTTTCACAGTTTTTTACAAGTACAGTGAAGTACGACATGTAAAGGTATAAACAGCTCATAAATAAACTTGAAAGTTAATTTTCCTACTAAGTTGCATATTAACTAGATAGATACGTTATTTAAAAAATCTTACCTATAGCCTAAGTACCTGTGAATAAGTCATAGAGGATATATGCCTCTAAGGGCGTCTATACTCAGTCAATAGTGGGGCCTCTATCCTTTTTAGTAGGGATAGACGCCCCAGCAAATAAATAAAAATACTTAAATAATTTCGTAATTTTATAAACACACCATAAATATAAATGATACATACTATTTAAATAACAATACACACTTATAACTTACCTACGAAAACGAAAGTTCTGAACACGTCAAAATGTCACTGTCACAAGAATCAAGCAAGCGCGATAAAATTTTGCAACATTTTTTTAACTCAAGCGGCGATACGTGCAGTCCTGTCGAAGTGCGTGCGTGGACTGAGCTGTGTGGGGCCAGATCTGTCTGGGGAACATGGTACTAGAGCGTGAACTTGGTTCTAAATTCTCTTTTTTTAAGGTGCGGCGTCTATCCTCCAAGGGCATCTATCCCACTTTTACCCTACCTAAATACATTTATCAGACAACTAATTAGTTAAAAAACAAACTTACGTATCATTTTCTCATTTAGCTTCTACTGTGCTTCTCATATAATTAAAACCTGGAAAGAAGAAACAAAATTACATAAGTAAATAAAAGCCTACATTTTTGAAAAGAAATTAGAAGGAGGATCCGATCACATGCTGGCGGCTTGACAGCCAGGGTTACCAACCAAAGCCAACTTCCATCATTCCTTCCAATTCTACAAATTAGCTGACCAAACCACCCGACCGTGTATCACACCGTCAGAGAAAAACTCCAGCCCAGTAGTTTACAGCAAACCATAAAACTGTGCACTAAATTATTAATGGTGGTGTAAACGCGTCTAGGCGTAGTGGTGGGAAGCGTCGTTGATTTGCGGTTCGAAGCTTGTCCCCGTTAATGATGCATTCACACTGGTAGCTGTTCGATTCTGTACCGTCATTTTACAGTAGCTATATCTATCTCTTTCATTACGTATGGAATGAGGTGAGAAGTCCGAGGCAGTGTTGCTTGTTCGAGAAGGTAGTTAGTTTGTGTCAAAATAGCTGGTTAACCGGAATCCAGCAGTAAAGGGCGCTTAGGGCTTTCCATTTGTGTTTACTGCTTAGTAATGTATGCGGTATTAGCTGTAAAGATATGTCACCGATTTTGATATACACAATTTACCTTAATCTTAATTCTTGCTAATATTATAAACTAGCTGCTGATAAAATTAAGCCTATGTGAGGTACTCTCTGATAATGTTGCTTTCCATTGGTGAAAGATTTTTTGGAAATCACATAGGCTAGGGTCTTTTATCACAGAATAATTGAAAATCTCCGGGAACGTGTTAGGCTGAAGCTAGTTCAATACTTATATATGTTTAAATTGGAAAGTGTGTTTGTCTGTCTATAATTTCATTCCGTTGTAAATATTGGTGTATGTTAGGAGTTCAACTTATTTATTAAATTATTATTATCATTCTATACCTATCATATTGGCTTGAGAGTGAAATGGGATACCTTTGCCCTGCACAATGTGGGACAATCATGGCCAAATATTCATAACCACTATGCATTTTAATTCATCCAGAGACAAAAGTCGCGGCCAGCAGCTAATATTCAACAGCTTAGGGACTTGAATAACCTAAAGACTAATAATTCTTTATCCTTTTTATGCTATTTATCATAATTCGATATACAAAACGAATGTACAAGTAATTTGCCAACTGACTATCGATCAGCAACTCGGATCACGATAAAGACATTTTGGTCAAACTATTATTGAATTCAAAGACGGTAGGCGCAAGAGTGACAGCGGTGTTTCATGACCATAGATTTACTAGGCCATAGACAAAGAGGTTTAACTCCAGAGCTGTCAGTCTATCCTACTTCTTACTAATATTATAAATGCAAAAGTTTGTGATGTATGGATGTTTGTTACTCTTTCACGCAAAAACTTCTAAATAGGATGAAATTTGATACACAGATTGGTTTTGAATAGGCTCCGAAACTACTGGACCGATCTAAATAATTATTTTACTAATGAAAAACTACGTTATTAAAGCTATAGTTTATTCCTGTATTCCTACGGCAACGGGAATAACGCAGGTGAAACCGCCTGGTGGAAACTAGTCTGTAATAAAAATCTTAAGTATACCTACCTACATGATCTACACCCGTACTGAAATGTCTCTTTTTACACTTAAAATTGAACTAAGGTAAACAATAAAACACCAGCCTATTATAATGATTTTTTTCTTAAAATACTATGACTTTCTCCATCACATGTAATGGATAGACCCTCTACTCCATGGTCTGTGCCGCGCGCCGGCACGCCTCGCCATTGTATGATAATTTGTGTGTGATACGCATGCGCTATGCGGCTAGTCGGAATCGCATCTAGAGGCTTTTTAGAGGCTTTTTTAGAGGCACACTTCGTGGAACCACGATCGTGTGTGTATAGGCAATGAGATGAAGATGTTGATGCAATGGTTTTTGAGAAAGGTGTTTTTATGTATCTATGTGGGTCTCAAGAATTGTGGATTGGTACGGGGAATATTTTCCTACTAGTATTACAAATGTGGAAGTTTATGAGAATGTATGGATGTATATTTGTTGCTCTATCACGCAAGAACGGCTGAAGGGGTCGCTATGAAATTTGCCACAGAGTTAGAATATGTTCTGGAATAACCCATAGGCTACTTTATATCTTGGAAAAATTAAAAATCCCTCG
Organism: Thyatira batis; assembly: GCA_905147785.2. Taxonomy (NCBI): domain Eukaryota; kingdom Metazoa; phylum Arthropoda; class Insecta; order Lepidoptera; family Drepanidae; genus Thyatira; species Thyatira batis. The sequence goes on along the minus strand of LR990497.1, from coordinate 2,863,458 downwards.
GGAATACGGGTGAACAGATATTTTTTTTAAATACTAGGGATTTTTGTTCAAAAATCAAACCTAAGGAGTCACCTGCCAAACATATGCAAGGAACTACTGTACAAAATTGAGAGTTGGATGATTGTGAACGATATTTTCATAAATGATAGTTAAATTAATGGGTAACTCGGATCAATACATGTAAACACAAAGGATTTACGTCCAAAATCTTACTTAAAACTCATCAACCTATCATATGTACAAAACCCATACCTACGCCATTTTCTATCGTAACTAAAAGAGTCAGTATTTTTATAAAAACCTCAAAACAACAACAAAATATGCCCAAACATAAACACAAGAATTATAAACGTGCGCTTACACTCGCCGCGTAAGTCGCAGCGGGCCGCGCCGCGACGCAGCCGGCCAGATAGCCAACATTTTAAATTCACGCATTATCATAATGCCCCGATCAATATTCGATGTTTGCTCCGGCAAGTGAGAGCCGCATTTACATGCTGATTGCATCCCATGCGGTGTGTTACACTCTTTATTGGGGTGACCATACGTAACTCAGGTGTTATTTAAAACCCTTTATTATCTATACTTGCCATGCCGTGGTGGCTCAGTAGAGAACGCACCAAATTACAATATTGAGGGTGCAGATTCAAACCCTGGCCCGTATCACTGAGTTTATAAACTTACGTACGGTTCACACCACTGGCTTTGGGTGAAGGCAAACATCGTGAGGAAACCTGCATGCCCGAAATGTCACTATTAAACCTGCACTCCCTCGATGTTAGGGGAGGCTCGAGCTCCTCGGTGGAGACGTATATGAGCTGGTGATGATGATTATCTATACTAATATTATAAATGCTGTTTGTCTGTCTCGCTTTCACGCTAAAACTACTGAACCGATTTAAATGAAATTTAGTACACAAATAGTCCAGAGCCTGAGAAAGGACATAGGCTACTTTTTATCCCGGGAAAATTTAAGATCTCCCGGGAACGAGGGTGAAACCGCGGGGAGCCACTAGTATCTAATAAAACGGAATTTAACTCCTAATTTTTTATCGATTTGGTAATTTGCAAATGTATGTTCTTTATAATGATTATTCACTTCGTTTGTTACCGCTTTGCGACTAAACGTAACGGATTTAGTGATAAAGAATTATTGAAGTAATAAACAAATTACTACTTTATCAACATAATTAGTTGTACCTACCAAATTTATCGATAAATATAACTTTATTAGCCATTCCACCTTTGCTATTTTAATAGCGTATATTTTAACATAGGTCTTCAGCAATTAAACTTTTTATATACAAAAGCTTAACTAGCTTCGAGATCTGTGCAACTGACAAATAAATTGTAAGAGCTATAAATAAAGAAGGAAATAGTCGCGTGAAAGGACAGGCATATCCTAATCAGGACATGTCCTACTTGAATCATGGACGCATAACTCTTTATACACTTTTATAAATGTCCCTTAGATATGTGTGTGTGTGTATGTGTGTGTTAGTAATGGTGGCTAGGGTGCGTTGACCATATCTAAGATAGTAAATATTAAGTATTCAATTCTTGTTATGAATTCTACATTTTATTAATTAAAAAAAATATAAACTTTTATATAAAATTCTCGTGTCACAATGTTAGTTGCCATACTCCTTAATAACGGCTTAACTGATTTTTATGAAATTTTATATGCAGTTTTAGTAGGTCTGAGAATCAGCTATCTATTTTTGATACTCCTGTGATCACGGGAACGGAAACTACGCGGGTGAAACCGCGGGGCGGCAGCTAGTATAGGTACATCTAAAAATAAATGACTAGGTATGTTAATTCATGTTTTATTTATTAGTTATATGCTCCCGCAGTTCCACCGGGATAAGAAATACCATTAGGATTATTCCAGAATATATTCTTACTTTGTCCCAAATTTCATCCAGATTCCTTCAGCTGTTTTGGCGTAAAAAAGTAACAAATATCCGTTATAATTTTTTCGTTAAAAACAAGATTATTTATATAGGAAATATTTGAAAATAAATTATATAAAAATTTGCTACTTTGTTTATTTTTTTCCTGTTTATCCTTTGTTCATTAACCTAATTTATTATTCATAAATTAATTATCACAATCCACGTGTAACAATGTAGCATTAATATTGTTAACGAAAAAGGGGATTTTGGACAGGTTGTTAATAAAATTAAAAGGAGATTTATGTGGCGATGGCGTAAGTTTGTGACGTCACAGATTTATGAGGTAAGTACACTTAATTAACAAAGAGGAGTGTCCACTAATGGATGTCGTTTGTATGCACACGCAACGTGTCAGAAAATACTTACCTATGTAAAAATGATATAAGAAAATTGCGGCTCTGTTCGTGGGAAAGTGTGTATGGATGTTTCTTTGTCTGTCGCCAGAATGGTTCAAGGAAACTAGATGAAATAGAATATAGTCTGAAAAGTTCTAGGCCACTTTTTCTTACAGGAAAATAAATGGTTGCCCCGAATAATAAGTACAAAAATAAATTTACAAAATTTATCCATCTCTTCTCAGTAAAAACAACTTTCAGAACCCAGCATTAGTCTGACTGTTCATAAGTGCTTGTAAAGGACTATTTGAATATAAACTATTTTGATTTAAGCATATATTAAGTATGTTTATATATAATACACGTTATATTCATAATTATTTCAGCTTTTAAAGAATACGAGTGTCATTAAAAATGATTTTCTAGATTTAAGTATGTATTTTCTTTGATACAATATTTTTATGTAGTTTAAAAGTTTTGAGACCTCTTTTTATAAGTATTGTGTGTAATCAATTGTAGATATTGAGCGAACTCTAAATTATTTTAGGTAGGTATGATATCTGTAAATATTGATGGTTAAAAACAGTGATATTTATAAAAATGATAATCTAATCCAATTCGGCCACCCACAGCACCACAAATCAGTCATTTTCAAATGATTATATTTCCGCATTATAATGTAGCAGTTTGCCAAATTCAATTAAACTTAACAGTTTTAATTTACACACAAAAGTGATATAGATTTGCTATATTTATTTTATATCCTTACGTGGGTGTATCCTACTGGATTTCTTATATGTAAAATCGATTAACTGTCTCATTTCCTATAACGATTCTAAAATCGATTTCCAATTTCATAATCATTCGTATGGGTTGTTGTATTATAAAATCTATTAAACGGTCAAATTAATCTATGGATAGTGTAAGAATCAATTTCACACATTTATATTCGATTAAAATGGTAATATGATGGGAGCTATCTTTTGGATCTTTTGCATCTTCTATTATCTATACTAATATTATAAAGAGGAAAGATTTGTTTGTTTGTTTGTTTGTTTGTTTGTTTGTAATGAATAGGCTCCGAAACTACTGGACCGATTTCAAAAATTCTTTCACCTTTGGAAAGCTACATTATCCCCGAGTAACATAGGCTATATTTTATCCCTGTATTCCCACGGGAACGGGAACTACGCGGGTAAAACCGCGGGGAGGCAGCTAGTAATAAATAAAAATAGGTCTGTCAGTACCTAATCTTAATTTAAATCTACTTCTGTTCATATTTTAATAATAATCTTGTTTCATAAAGAGTAGGTGCCTATAAGTGAGCTTAGCAACGTTGTACAAATGCAATACATTTGTGTGACAAAGGAACACACAGAAAATTGCACCTAAATGGTTTCATAGTGTATTGTGAAGATAATATGTAATATTGCTATCGAAAGTTGTTTTCCACCAGATTTTAATTTTAATTAATTTAATTTTAACGTTGGAAACTAAACAAAATTCATCGTTTTTATTCATATAAATGCTAAAACGGCCATCAATATCAGTTTAATAAAAAAGTAGATTTTTTTTTTCCTTTTTCTTTTACATTTCATAAAAATATTCTTTTGTTGCATCCGTAAATACGCCTTAAAAGCTCCATTTGAAAGTGCTTACAGTCGTGAAAGTTCCCATACAAGTGTTTGCCGCAACCAACACCGCATGCGGCCATTAAGCTGTCCGCACGCGTTTAGTTTCAACGGGACATTTTAAGAGTGTCATTTAAGCAGAAACAAACAAACAAACATACAGACAGTGTCGGTGCGTACGCGCACACATTGAGCAGTCACTTTAATGTCATTTCGTATGTGAAGGATGGAGAATAATAGTTATTTGTAATACAAGAGTGCAAAGTTGCTTTTTAACCGCGTGTTCAATTTTGATGACCGAGCAAGCGAAGGATTCTAAAATTTAATTTTCTTAAAATTAGAATCCTGAGCGTTAGCGAGGGAATCAAAAGAGCACGAGGTGAAAAATCTTTGCACTCGAGTGCAACACGTAACTTTTCATTCCACCTCAGCGAGGAAATGACTAAATGCAAAAAAAAAAACGTTTGCGCATTATTAACAGTTTCAGTCAATTCTGTTGGCGTCAAGCAAACTTCCTCGTCGCTAGAATCACTCATTTTAGTTTTTTCACTTGTTTTCAAGTTTCTTGTTTTTAATATAAGGTTTAACAATGACGTGAAAAAATGCCGCGTAAAGAACCGCGTACAAAGCAAATTGAAAAAAGAACACCAAGAAGGTGCCGAGTCTGAGTTTTTAACAAATTAAAAAAAAGTTGTATGATATATTCGGCACCATAGAGGTAGCAGTAAATAGGTTTAATGATTTTTTTTAATTCACAAACTTAGTGCACACGATGTTCCAAATTCAATTTACTTTATCCTCTAGAGAATAAAAACGGCTTTTCCACTCAGATATTGAAGATTAAAAATACTCTTTCCGAGATGGTGGGATGAAAAGATAATTATATTATATAAGTAGATACTATTATAATAAATAAATAACCTATTTATGTAGGGACATTCTTCACACACGGCCAATCTGATTCCAAAGTAAGCTTCAAAGTGAGCTTGTGTTATGGTAACCAGATAGCTGATATACTACATACAATACTTTTAAATACAAACATATTATAGATATTTACATTCATTTATTAATTATCTATGTTAACGCAAAAGTCATCGATTATGGAAAAAAAAAGATTGAACTTTGCTACTCTTGACTATCCGCTGTAAGTGAAGTAAATTCCGCCCTGGATACACATTTTACTACATGAAAATGCCTTTGGATTCAATGTGCTGTGCATATCGGCAATTTATAAAGAATCACTAGATATTTTATGTAAAAAATACCGAATAAACAGTATAAAAATCCGTTAACATGCACCAAAAAGCGGTCGACGACCTCAAACAATTATTATATGCATGTACCTACAACATAATCATGTTGAGTAACATTAAATATGAATTATGGAAGATGGCACACAAGTCGGGGTTGGAAAACCAGTTTGTACAACATTGTCCGGTTTCATAACGTACTGTGGATATTTGCGAACGGAGCCGGAAGGCGGGGCGATGACCTTGTGTGTCAACAGGCGAGCCGTCAACGCGCCAAACAAACAGACACGGTCAATGGTGTGAGCTAGAAGCTTTTAGGTACATTTTTGATTTAGTAATCCTTTTAGTCATAAATTGGCCAATCGCATATTTATTTTCAGCTCATATATGTCTCCATGGAGGAGCTCGAGCCTCCTCTAACATCGAGGTGGTGTAGGCCATAGTCCCCCACGCGAGCCTAGTGCGGATTGGCGGACTTCACATGCCTTTAATTGTGACATCTCGGTGATGCAGGTTTCCTCACGATGTTTTTCCTTCATCGAAAGTGGTGGAAAAGGTGAATCCGTAAGTAAGTTTTTTTTTACTACTAGCTTCTGCCAGCGACTTCGTTCGCGTGGAATAGTTTCTTTGGGCTAACTCTAACTTTAACCCGCGACTTCGTTCCTCGAACCTCCTCCTTTTTTTTAAGTCGTTTAAAAATATGTAAGTAATTCTTACTTATCGCATGATTTAGTATTCACGTGTGACTACGCGATGGCTTATTTCTTCTATAATTTTGGTGTTTCTATACCGATTTCTATGATTATTTTTTATTGAAGAGGTAATAATGTTAACTTTTTTAAATTAGGGATTAGTTAGAGTATTATAAACGTAAGAGTAAAAATAATCAGAATGCTCCGAACTGCTAAGCTATCAGGAGTTACACGTGTTATTCTGAGTCAACTATAAAAGATAGACATATGCTGTTGCGGGATATTTTTTAGAAAATTTTATGTAGAATATTTCCGTCATTTCTATGTAACTTTAACCATTAAGGCTGCACACGCGACGGAAGCTTAAAAAATGGAGTAACTTCTCCCGTTTTCCCAAAATTTCCCTTCACTACTCTGCTCCTATTGATTAAAATGAAAATTATCCTATAACCTGGCCAGGAGTATGAAGAATAATTGTACCAAGTTTCGTTAAAATCCGTCCAGTAGTTTTTGTTTCTATAAGGAACATACAGACAGACAGACAGACAGACAGACAGACAGACAAAAATTTTACTGATTGCATTTTTGGCATCAGTATCGATCACTAATCACCCCCTGATAGTTATTTTGAAAATATATTTCATGTACAGAATTGACCTCTCTACAGATTTATTATAAGTATAGATAAACTCAGTGGCACGGGCCAGGGGTTTGAACCTGCATCCTCATGAACATGAGTCGGTGCTAATCTCATATTGAAAGGTGAGATCCCCTGAGAAGATCGCCAATGTGTTATGAAGTGACATTTTACAGAAAATTTACAGGTGTTTTATTTTTCTTACTGTTATAAAACACAGTTATGCGAATCTTAGACTGTTTAAGATAAAGGCAAGGGAGGTTAGCAGGTAGTCAATTTATCAGTGTCAAATAGAAAATCAAAATTAGTAGTACCAATTGTATCTTTAGGTAATATCATGTGAACAGTAGACTAATTTATGAAGAACTGTTAATGCTTATTACCAGTCATCATGAAAAGGATTTGTCTACTGCAGAAGACTCGTAAGTATATATTCGACCCTAAAATATTTATGTAAGGAGCATTCTTTCCGCCGTCATCTATTACCTCAGGCCAATCTTGTGGACTGTCTTGTAGACGATGCCAACAGGGTATGTACACGGCGTTGGGACAACACTGACCGCTCTCACGGCTCGGTTCCGGCCTCACTTCAGATTAGGCATCACTTTGTAGTCCGTACTCTATTGGGAGGAAATGGTATTCTCCTTTGAATACACTAATACAAACAAAGCGCAAGAGTGAGGTGATTGAGTTAACAAAATATATATAGGATTAAGGTGTACTGTGTCATTTACTGTTAATTGAATCTTTGATTAGAGACGATCTAATTGTTATAATGATAATATTAGTCATCAAGAGCATCAGTTCGTCAAACAAAGGTACTTGGACAGCTTACGAAGAATCAAAGATAACTGCAGAACTCTGCTTTAAATTGGTAGGTACTTAGGACTATATATAAAAAGGACTATAAAAATCATTAACCATTTGTGATTGAATAGCAAACTGCTATAGTAAACTGTTGAAGCCTAGAATTAGATTTCTTATTCGGTCGACGCAATCATCATTTATTGCTAGTTCACTATCCATTATTTTTTTCTCTACAAATTACAGGTTACTTTAAATATCGTCTGACACTATATAATCCTAGATAAAGGCCACCTAACCCGAGCACGTACGCGAAGAATGCAAGTAACTTCCACCGGGAGGACTCTAAGAAAAACTCCCGACTTTGATGCGTTCAAGCAATCACATCAAATGTATGAAGACAGGCAGACAGATGTACGACCGTATTTATACCATAACGAGTATAGTTTACCTTTTTTAAGATTTCTTAAACGCTCTCTAGTGGAACTATGCTAAAAGGCCCAATCAAAATACCTACAAATATTTCGCAGTAGGCGATAATTGCGTGCGGCGAAGCCAGCACACGGGACGAGAAAATAAACACCAATCACCATGGAGGCCTAAAATGGTGCTAACGCGCCACAACATATGTTTTTATATGCCCCGCAAAAGTATATATACAAGGCGTGTCTGCAAACTCAATAAATCTTCCTTTTTTGTCGTCTGTCACTTAAGATTTGCTTTTTTCTCAAGCGAGAACTTTAGCACAGTTTTAATAACCATCCAATTAATATAATTGCCGATGTAAAAAGTCGCAGTTTTGAGGTACGCCCGTAATTTAACTGTTACTCTAAAAGAAATATGAAAACATTAATTACTCGTAAAGGTTGACATAACTTTTATGGAGGTACAAGATCCAGCCGATCTTCGTGTCCTAGAATCTAGATCGCGTTAACATTAATAAAATGTCTGATGCTTAAATTAAAACGAATAACTTATTGTTTTGAAATATTATGTCATTAGTTTTTATATTTAATAAACATTTTTATTCAATACTTATAAAGTTTACCTTGGAATTTTGACAAACATAAATAAGAACATTTTGATTGTTAGGTAATCAACATAAAACGAGTATTACTTATAATAATCATCAAATGTATTTATAACGTTTGCTGCTCGCATATGGACCAAGTAATTAAATTTGCATAATATACAAATAATGGCGATTCACAGTTAAGAATTAAATCAGAGCTAAAACACTAACACTAAAACTCAATCTTTCGTTATACTATTATAAGTAAGTAGTCAATACGATTACGCTCATCCCATTACGCAACAAAGTTGCGCGCGCGCAGATTTTGCAAGGAATTCCTGCCATCAGAGTGTCAAGACTATATTTATCAAAATGGCGGCTTCAATTATCATATTACGAATCATTTAAAAGTACATCGCGTAAGTCGGTAGCGGCTTATTATTAACGGAAGGTGAATTCTTCTTTTTTATTTATTAAAAGATAAATAATGGGGGTTTTTTAAAATGGTACGGTTGCCTGTAGGTGTGACATTTTATTTTAAAGGTTCAATTTCACATAAAGTATGTTTTGTAGGCCAGCTGCAAAATTATTGTTGTTACTAAATTATATATTATCATAGAGACATATACCTACTATATTTTACGTGGTGTAGGAATATCATATAAAAATTGATTTTATTTTATGTTATATTAAATCAGCCTTATTGGATCAATGTTATCATTTCAAGGAAGTTGATACTGTTTTCTTTACAACAAAAAAACTCTTATAAAACATCCCATTTTTACAAAACAGTCTAGCTTTAATTTTCTATCCACTATTAAAATCATCGCCATTCTCAAACAAAACAGTTTGCCTCGCCTTCAATACCAATCGATGTTAACTAAAAGCCTATTTCGACATGAACTTTATACCCAGCAGTTTGTCTCGCAGACTGCACAATGGAATCTTGATATAAGCCATATCAGCCATCGCAGCCATCTCAGCCAATTCAGCCATTGGGGAACACGGACCTTGATAGACAACTCAATGTGAGCCCGTCAGTTGCAGTCCACCGAGACTGACCACTAGTGAGCATTGTCTTTATGTAACTTGTCTATTGTAAATTGTAACTTGAAATGAGAATATTAGGTACATTTGTTACAGTTTCAAAATCTTGTTATATTTCGGTAATATTTTATTGTTATAAATTAAATTGTAGGTTTTGCATTACTGATACACGACAAACAAATTAATAATAAATGTCCTGGGAAATTTTTCTGCAGAGCTTATGCTGTGGTAACCGGATAGCTGATTTACAATTTTTAAATAAGTGCTTAAATTGAAGAAACAAAGATTCAAGTACCATGTGCTTTATATTTATTTATTCGTATCTTTTGTTACTAAATTAAAACATACTTAATCCATTATGATTCAAAGTACTCAAAAACCTAACATGATACAAAAATCATTCTAAACAAAACACTCAACTACCACAACTAAAGCCCCTTTTCATACAATTCCAACAAATCTTACAAACTCACACATACATAACATACCTATACATGTATGTACAAATAGGTATATTGAATCACGTTAGTATCAAGGCAATCCTTCGTCACTCTCACACGTAGCGACCTAAATGCTCACTTGAACTGGTGCATCAATTAGGCCAATTAGCAAGACATACTATGTGCAGCTGATGTTAAAGCTTGGGGCTATAAAATGCCCCTTTAAAGTTAACACATTTTAAGCCTTTGGCACTGGTAACTAACAATTACAAAGAATTTTCAACAGTTGGCATGGCTGTGTTGAAGTAGCTGATTGCATCTATGTTGTCATCAGTATTCTCGTGACCACCATCGAATCTGCTTGGTAAGTCCAAATAATATTTTTGTTGGATATTAGTCCATGCAATTTTTTTTTAAAGGGCTAGAAGCTTAGCCTCAGATGGCTTTTACACCCTTTCACTGACTGATTCGGTGAGCACTTAGGGCTCTCAACCGGTAGTCTGTCTACGCGTCATGAATTTAGTTCGGAAAGCCTTAAAAAATACTATCTCCTATATATTATTATTATTCTATATCTTATTATAGAAATTCGAAGCCTATTTTACTCAGTTAAGCTCAAATGGAAAACTTTAATTATACTTAATTATTTTCAGTCTAAGCACCTGCGCTATAAAAGTGAGGGTCGCTAACGTTGAAACCTGAACTATTGTACACCTCAATCAAGTCCTCATATAAGCTTTCTATAACATTTCGCATCTAAAGAACGTAATAAAGAAATTATTTAAAGCCTCAAAAAAAAGAAAGCAGCTCAAAATTAAACCGAAAAGCATGTATATTATGATAAACAACGTGTTTACATATAAACAACCTTAGGCACCCACTCGTTATGATAGTCTTGTACTATTCGAGGTGATTCATTAATCTATAGCTAATCTTAGACGTGGGTGTAACATCGGGCGATTGCCATCGATTTGGTTCAGATTTGTTTTGTTATCTGAAACGTGAGGCGATCGAGAAAATTTAAGGACTTCTTCGACTGTTTGATATTCTTACGGCGCGGCGATAGAATTAATTCTAGATGAAAGATAAGGTATACCTACAATACAAACATGGTCGATCAAATTGTCTTTCAATGATGCTTCGCCCCTATTCAGTCGTAGCGTGATGATGTATACCCTATCTATAGCCTTCCTCGATAAATAGGCTATCTAACACCTCAATAATTTTTCAAATCAGACCTCTCGGACCATCGGACGGTAGCTTAGCTAATAATAATAATAAAAAAAATTGTTTATTTCTCTCACAAAACATAACAAAGGTTACCTTAAAACTATTATTATAAGCCAATAGGTACATAATTCCTGCCTTGCGAGAGCTGGTGCCTGATTTAGGTTTAAAAAACCTGTATAACAAGGTCAAGGCCAGGCTAGCTGAAAAGTTAATAGAATGCTATTCATTAACCACTTGATTCTACCACCAAAATTTACTAAATAAAACATTCTATCCAAATATAAAAAACAGTTACCCAAAGGCCCAGCAATTCCTTTACTTCCATGTATATATATACAATAGTACATATAGCATGTATATATAAATACACCTGTAATCAGCAATCAAGCCTACGTTTCCAGAAACACGACAGAACCTTATCTTAAGTGGACACAGTCGAGGCACAGTGACATTATTGTCGACACAGCTTGTCTCAAATCTTTGTGAATGCCACTGTCGCAATAAATTTCTCTATCTAAATGGGTGAGTGGACACGATGGCTGTTGTGCTCAGGGTTGGACTGCACTGCACTGGACTCAATACTACATACTTGTAGTTATCTTAATCTTAATAATAAGTATAATAAATGGAAAGTTAGTGTATGGTTGCATGATGGAACGCATTTGAGTATGGAATGATAAGAGTAGCTTCAGGTAAAAACTGTTATTAAGTATTAGGTTTTTAAAGTATTTTTATAAAGTATCATACTTTCTTATATGCAGATAGTAAAATTATGAGCTTATCTGTTGTAGCATGAATATATCTGTTTGTTCTGCGTCTGGATGTAATTTTCTATATTTGTATGTATTTAAAAGTAGTTTAAGTAGTACATAAGCTATCTAGTTACTATATTACAAGGTCTGCTTAGTTTAGAATCAAATTGGCCGTGTGTGTAAAATGTCCCAGGATATTTGTTTATCTATTTTGTGTAGGTGTTGACGCTTTATAATTAGCTGTACGTGTTATTTTAAATTCAGTTGCCAATAAACACCGATCAAGCAAGACGTGTATTTAATTCATTTATCGACTGTCAACTACAAACCAAATTAGACCTTATTCCCTCAACATATGGTCCAATCGAGCCGAATAGAAAGCTACCTGAGAATCGTCGGTTACCTGCGTCGAGAACAAAAGACCCCACATTCCTGAGCGATAAGCCGACGTTCGGTGCAGTTTTTTATACAAGTTATAAGGGAATTATGTTACAACTATCATAACAGTGTAATTACATCGCAATAACATCGTGCATTATAACTGTGTTTTCAAGATTTTGAGTTTTGTACATGAAACATGACGTCACAAGTAGATCAAGCAATTAGTGTACTTGAAGATACGGCGAGATTACTAAAGAAAACTCAAATAAACCTATCAAAGTGCCCCAAGCAACGTTTGTCCAAGCCAGGTTACTTACAAACGCGTATAGAAACGATTGAAGATTACTGGGCGACTTTTAAGAAGACACATCAAGATTTAATAAAGTGTACTACTCGTGATCAACGTGAACAAATTTCGTATTTTGCTAATGAAGAATTCTTTATTCACGAAGAATTGTACCTGTGTATGTTGGGCGATTTAAGAGACATGTTAGCTGCATTTACTAAGAAGAGCGACCAAGCTTCGTGCTGTCATACATCAGATGAAGGGCATGTACGTACAAAAGTGAAGCTACCACACATTAAAATCCCCACATTCTCCGGCAACTACGAGGAGTGGCCCACGTTTAAAGATTTATATGAATCATTAGTACACACAAGTAATACATTGAGCGATGTAGAAAAACTACACTATTTGAAGACTAGTATCACAGGCGAAGCAGCATCGTTATTAAAGCACATTCAAGTGACAGGTGACAATTATACCCAAGCATGGGGAACGCTGACTCATCGTTACGGCAATAGACGCCTCATAGTAAACGCATTACTCAAGCGATTGTTTTCGCAGAAGAAATGTACCAATGAATCCGCAGCACAACTGAAAGCTCTCCTGGACACCACCAGTGAGATTATTAACGGTCTGCAGAATCAAAGCGTGCTAACTGACTCTTGGGATCCAGTCATTATATTTCTGATTGTACAGAAGTTGGACTCAGAGTCACATAAAGAATGGGAGCAGTCTGCGTACTCGGTGAACTCTGAGAAGTTATCTACCTGGCAGGAATTACAAGAATTTTTAGAAGCCAAATTCCGTATGCTGGAATTAGTTACCCCTGCCACGGTGACCAAAGCTACCAATCAGCGAGTTCTTCATACCACGACCACTGGGAATGATATACAAAAAATATGTGCTTTATGTTCTGATGAACACACGTTGTGTCATTGTAGCATTTTCAATAATATGACAGTCAATGAGCGAGAAGATCACGTCAAATCAAACAAGCTTTGTTTTAACTGCCTTACAGCGGGACATTCGGTATTTAAATGTCGTATGCCAATGTCGTGCCGCATTTGCAAGAGACGCCACCACACACTTTTACATCAATCGAAGAATATTGTAGCATCGGTTCACCAAGAAGAATCTCAGCAACCGACGTCATACAACCAAGCAGATGTAGAAGAGAAGAAGGTATTAACAGTGGTTGCGTCAGATCCAAGGCAGAACATATCGCTATTAGCCACCGCAGTAGTCATTTTGAAGAGTTATAACGGATCCACTACTGTGCTTAAGGCGCTAATAGATTCAGGATCTCAAGCATGTTTTATAAGCGAGAAGGCAACTCAGATCCTGAAACTAAACAAATCACCGGTAAATCTTATCGTTTCTGGCATGGAATCCATGAATGTAAGAGTCAAGCAAGAGGTCAAAGTACAAGTATTGTCACGATGGGAAACTAATTTCACTTTATCAATTCATGCCTACGTGATGTCCAAGCCCATGACCTCGAACATACCATCAAGCACCATGACAGGAACTGATTGGCCGCATCTAGCAGGCATTCCATTAGCAGATCAAACTTATTATGAATCTGGAACCATCGATCTGTTGTTGGGTGTAGAACAATATGCTGCAATTCTGAAAGAAGGACTAATCAAAGGCCCACCAGGTATTCCGTGTGCTCAAAATACCTACCTTGGCTGGATCTTAATGGGAGGAATGACTATGAAACTTAATACGCGAGAGAAGTCCTTAACGGCCATGAAACAGGAAATAGATATAAAAGATTTACTTAAAACTACATGGGAAGTTGATACGGATACAAGAAGAGAATTTATGCAAAGGGAAAAACTATGTGAAGATATATACAAGAGAACACACAAGCGAAAGGAAGATGAAAGCTACATAGTCAAGCTACCGTTCAACACAGGCGAACCAAAATCAACAGAAGGAGACATGCGAGACTTATCTATGAGAAGATTATCGAAGCTAGAAATAAGATTAAAGCAAAACACAGAACTAAAACATGAAGTAATCGATGAATGTAAAGAACTTAAACACATTGAAGAAGTACCTAAAAAGGAATTTATGTATAAATCAGTGTACTTACCTTATTATGTTCAATCGGAAGACAAACCAGCAGATATTGCATCAAGCGGAATGCCAGTAGCTGATCTCAAGAAGTGTGATTTGTGGTGGAAAGCACCAAATTGGTTGATATACCAGAAGATACAGTTCACTAGAAGAAAAATAATACCGACGGACAAAGATAGAAAGAAGAATACCATACAAGCACTAAAAATAACAAAAAATGAAAACGTAGAACAGAAGGAATGCACTCAGTTTAATGACTTTGATACCTTAACTTATGAATTACTGAGGACAATCACGTTCAGCCAAATATTCCTGAAATTAAAAACATTAAAAGAAAATATAGATAAAATACTTACCAATGAAGAACTGGAACACTCCTTACATACCTGTAAAAGAAAAGCACAAGAGGAAGAATATTTAGAAGATATAGAATCAATAAAAACAAATAATAAAGTAAAAATGAGAAGCAAACTAAAATCGTATAATCCTTACCTGAATGAATCTGGATTCCTCAAGGTGGGCGGCAGACCAAGAAATGAAGAGATGAGTGACGAAAGTAAAAATCCGATTATTCTCGGTCACCGCAGCACACTTACCTCTCTGGTAATAGCAGAAGCTCACTTGAAGACATTCCACGGAGGTGTGCAATTGATGTTGACTTACCTTAGATCCAAGTATTGGATACTTCAAGCGGAGGCGTTGGTCAAACGACATATTTTCAACAATTTGTCTAAACTCACGTCCATTCTGTCCAATTGACGACAATACCATGCAGCCACTAACCCCTGGACATTTTTTAATTTATCAAGCACCTTTCATCGTACCAGAACCAATATAAAATATTATGTCAAAATTAACAACTTAGCACTCTGTCAATATACTCAGAAATAACTAAACGATGTCTAGTCTAAATGGCAAGGAGAATGTTTAACTGTACTTTTACAGAGACCAGAAGGAAAAGGAGAAATAGTACTGAGTTGACAAGACAATCTCCCACCGGGAAAATGGTTAATGGGACGCATTATTAATAAACATCCAGGCCTGATGGTGTGACCCGTGTGCAGTGTAAAAAGTGGTGACAGTGTAACTAAGCGATGCTTAACTAAACTATGTGCATTACCAATTGATACTGAATCAGAGTAATTAATATGTTGTTTTGTTGATTTAAGTTGATTGTATAAGCTGATCAGTAAATGTAATTATGTTATAATAATATGTACCTTAATGGTATAATCTTGAACTGTAAGCAGGCAAGCTATTGTAGAATGTTTTTTGTATTTATGAAAGGACTAATAGTCCTTTGGTGGGCGGTATGTTGACGCTTTATAATTAGCTGTACGTGTTATTTTAAATTCAGTTGCCAATAAACACCGATCAAGCAAGACGTGTATTTAATTCATTTATCGACTGTCAACTACAAACCAAATTAGACCTTATTCCCTCAACAGTAGGTATGTATAGCCTATAACATTTCCTTTTACCTAAAGGTTGCCTGAAAGAGATTGCCTTAACCTTCCTAACTTAATATATTTTTCAATCTATGTAGTGTTCAATAAAGAGAAAACGAATTTACTGCTTTAGGTTGGGCCCTAAAAAGTATATTAATTTAATTAATACAGCTTGGTCAACATACTAGCCTTTAATCTAGAATAATACCGCATCTGATGCAGCGACAAATCAGTGAAATTATAAAATTATCCACAGTTTTATCACAACTTTATGATTGATCGTTCGTACGTGATGAAAGTTGTCAGTTCTGGATTTTGTAATTGATAATTTATTATAGGTAATACATAAATTGATTTAATATATATGATGTAAGTTCACCCATCATTATACAATACAATCTTATACCATCAATAAATGCGAAAGTTAGAATGTATGCATTGTGTTTACTCAATCACTTTAGAACGGTTGATAAAATTTTGCATACAGATAGATTACAGTTTGGAAAAGCACATAGCCCATCTGTTAATGCAGAGTATGTGCTTCTTATTCAGACTAAGTTTGATTTGAGATCTCTTGAAATCGTATGAAATAATATATATATTGTAGGTACTCCATAATTTTAATTCGTCTATATTACATAAACTAGAATAATAACTAAATAGACTATTTTATTTTGTTTAATATCATTGGAATCGTCAATTTTACGACTAAATAGAAATAGTATCTAAAATTACAAGATTGATTGTTGTCTGAACGATAAAAAGTAAAAATCCATCTAGGTACAAAGGTATTTAAAAAGTTTAATTGAACTTTGTAAAGTTTTGACTTTACTAAGCTTTTGATCTGACTAGGCTTTCATTACATCTTTGATATTTTTTTCATTGTTTCTAAGTTTTTTTTAAGTTCGTTTCATAATATTGAGCTTTTTAAAGCCTCGTGGCTTGTAGGGGTCGCCTAAACCACGCAGGTAGAAATACCAACCCCTTGCTTTACCTAACACTCATAGGTTATCAACATTTGTAACATATTTTGGTTTTAACAAAGTCGGGATAATTCACGTTTCCGGTAGATTTTCAATGCTTCCTGAATATAAAAAAAAACTGTG
Source organism: Thyatira batis (assembly GCA_905147785.2). Taxonomy (NCBI): domain Eukaryota; kingdom Metazoa; phylum Arthropoda; class Insecta; order Lepidoptera; family Drepanidae; genus Thyatira; species Thyatira batis. The sequence goes on along the minus strand of LR990497.1, from coordinate 2,846,361 downwards.
TCTAATCCTGAGCATCTTGAACTATTTTGGGGTCAAAGAATAACAAAGAATCATACAACAATTCTTACAATCTTAGGTACCTAGGTTATCTATCTACTGCATTTGAAATCTATATAATAATATGTAAATAAGTAAAAACAAAGTGTTGGCAATCAATTTACCTCTACGTTTCTTAAAAAAATAAGAGCAAAAAGAAAACTAAAAGCGATTACTATCAAGTCTACAAAATTACTCATTAAAAGTACATAATGAAATCTTTATTACAAAATCAGTTTCGGACCACGCACAAATGTTCCAAATTACTTAACAATTGCTATCACAAATCGTTTGTTGTTTGTCTGTATTATAATAAAATTATACCGAAAAACAAAAATGTTACGCGCCGCTGCTCGCTTGTATTTTTTTTCACAACAAAAGATTATAAAGATAGACCTGTCAAGTGAGCGGCCATTTTACATTTTCATTGCTTTGATTTTAGACAGTATTAATTGTTATAATTATTCAATTACTTCGTTATTTTCTTTCTCGTATCTTTAACATTAAATTATTGCTGTAGCTAATTACGGAACTTTGGATTAGAATATCGTGATATGCACCGTAACTTTTTCTTTTCTAAAGCTGGCCACACTATCAACCAAGGGCGACAAGCTGAAAGTTCCATAGTCCGTGTCATAATTTCTCCGCACAATCCCAAGCTCGGCTTGAGCAACCGTAAATTACGATCAAAAGCAAATAGCCACTTAATCTTTATCGGTATTAGATGAAAAAACCCCGATAATACTTTCCCGTTTCAAAAGTACGGGATTTACATTTTATAGGCTGTTGGCCATAAACATCTGTCGGACATTTTTAAAAGCAATAAAAGTCTACGGCACTAGAATAAACAGCCGGGCCGATTTATCACAAACGCCTTATAGAAAATATCTAAGTTGGGGAGTTTCGTCTTGTTTTCCATCGAATCACAATTTAAATCATCATTAGCGAGCCGTTCACAGATTGTTATGTTAATGTGAAATGGTTGTAGGCGCGACAGATAGTACAGCGACTACAGCATCGGAATTTAAAGCCAGTAGGTACTCGTAAAATTAATTCACGTATACGATAATGTTATGTAAGTGTAGAAATTTGATAGTGTGGAACACATTACGCCTTAATCCGTAGAATTCGAAGATGTGCCATGAATTTTTATTAGGATACTCCATCAATATTAACGATATGTTTTTTAACGCAATACACGCGTTGTCTGTTCAAGGACGATTAAAAAAACAATCATATTATTTTAGAGTAACATTTCTGGTTACCTTAGAGAAGTATATTGGAGAAGTGACTTCTTGTCAAATTCTAAGGATTTTGCCGTTTCCATTTTGTTCAAATAAGAACGAGTCTAGATTGGCAGGAAAACAAGTCGTTCATCTACCGAAGTACCTACTAGATTCAAGTCGCCATACTTTTTTGGATTACAAGATCCATAAATAAATCCGCTTACATCCTGACCATCCTTGATCATTTTTATAGTTCCACGGCATTAATCGCTCATGCTACTCCATATGTTGGTTTTGCTGACCATATTTTACTTGTAAGGAAGTAGGGTTGGCAGAAAAAGCGTCGTGAAGAACTGTTACGTATCGGCGGGTGACGAGTATGGCGATACTCGATTAATCTCGAGGTAGCGTTCGTAATTTAAATGGAAACTCGATTTTAGTATATGAACGCCTCCGTTGGCGGTTGGAGAGTAAAAACTAAGTTAATCTGATTCTTTGATAAAGCAATGCTGGTGTTTCTGCGTACAATCTGAATAAGTAAATATTCATGAATGGACGTTTAGTATTCTGACCACATTGAATTCAAACGATCTATGATTTTGTGACATAAAGCTCTAGCTCCATTGTAAATAACTTTTTCGAAAATGTTTATATTTTTGAGTCGCCGGTATCAGGATCACAAATACAACTGATGGTAAGTGGTCACCTCGTCAATACTGAGCATGGGACATAAAGCTATTTTACTCAGTTTTAAGATACTTAATTAGAATACAAACTCGTCGCAGTGTCCATCACTTTTACATAGCTTAAAACAAAGTTGCTTTCCACCTTCTGTACGCGTATATTTTTAAAACTATTTTTACTGGGATCATAACAATAGACAGAGTGATTCAAGAGGATGGATTAAACATATGAAATAATATTGTTTTGTCTTTTAAGTCAATGCTCTACTAACCGAGCGATTCTGGGGCAGGTCGCTAAGCCAATTAAAAATACATATTTTGTCTTTATTCTGTATTCCAATAAAATGGATAGAAACCAACGGATAACTTAAGATCACAGTCATCACGATTAATTAAAAAGTAGGTAATTAAACAAAAAAAACGTCCATCAAAGTGTACTATCATAATTAATTAGAGCAATATTAGTACAAAGCGCCGCTTGTAAGGCGCCATTTGTAAAAAAAATAAGATCAATGACCTTTGTATTACGTCATTTACACTTAACCAGTTGCTATGGCGAGGACTTAGCCTTGAAGATTATGTAGGATCTATTTTCGGTCACACATTTGTATCTACTTGCCGGTTTTTTTTCCTAAATCGTATTGCCATGCGAAGCTGAGGGCTCTGACATAAGCTTTATAATTGAAAACATTTTCGCAAAACTCATAACATAGTTTTATAGATGCTATCTTTCTGTTTTGATGTGTTTGTCGCTTTTTGTTTATGATTGTTAATGTTGAAGTGGAATATTTGAAAAGATAATAAAAATTATTATTATTATTATTATTATTATTTGGTAAACTCTTTCTGCCTATGCATTAAATTCATTAATACAAATTCATTGGTAAACGAGCGCAGCGTCGTCGGGACATCGGACTACATTTGACCATTTAACAAAAGTGATAGATTCTTAAGACTGGGCTGAAAAATAAATAAAAAACTAGGTATTTATGAAGAGCAAATGCCTGATATTCCCACACTTTTCATACTGAATTAAACCCTTATTAACTATACCTAAATTACGCAAAAACTCTAATGACAAATAACACTTTTTAACACGCACAAAACTGATGGCGGAAGCGGCTAAGCAATAAACGTTAAGGTAAGACGAGACAACCAATAATAATCGATACGTACGATCGTACGACTTAAAAACATGGAATCATTCAATGAATTTCGCGTGGTACGACACGTAATTGGTGATTTCTGGCAAAAAGCAGTTGAGGCACAAATACGGGCACCCGCTGGACAGGGTTACAAACGCGACAAAAAAAAATGTACGCGCGCGACATGCGTTCAGGGCAGTGCCGGATTAACCACGTAGCAAAAGTAGCAAATGCTACGAGGCCCGCGCATAAGGGGGCCCCGCGAATCCAAATCTGCCCAGCCCTAACTTTTTGAGTATTTTACCAGTAGCAGATCAAGGGCCCCTCGATAGTATTTGCTACGGGCCCCGCACATGCTTAATCCGGCACTGGTTCAGAACGTACGGTAAAAACGCCCCGGTATACCACCGCGAGGCCACCAGCCGTCATAGCTTTTATACAAAAGCTTTAAATATTGCATTTTAAATTGCAAGAGGAAAGAAACAATTACAGCATCCTGCAGAGACTCGTTCCTCTAATACGCGGCTCTTATGCGCGAGCCAGTTATTAAAGTGCAGTACATTGTGTTACCTTGTTTTATCTACTGCTCTATTATATCTATATCTACTAATATTATAACTGTGAATATTATGACAAACATATAATGAAAGAAGAAGAAGAAAATTTTATTAAGGAATAGGTTTATATAACATCACACTACGACTATTAGGAGCGGTGCATTCATGGAAAATGATGCAAAAATGGTAAAAATAAGAATGAAGAAATATATAATGTCCTCTTAAATATATTTATTTTACAGAGTAACTGATCTTTTTTCATATTTTTCAATGACATATAATTAATGTAAATATCCTGGGACGTTTTTCACACTCGGCCAATCGGATTCGAAAGTAAGCTTCAAAGTGTGTGGTGGTTACCATGGAACTACAACTTTGAACTTTGAACACACTTTTAGCTGATATACTACGTTTTAAATAGGTACATATCATATTGCTCCAATTTCAATATTTGGTGAAAGACTTCTGTGGAAGAAAGCTCAAAAAAAAAGATAAAAAAAAAACTCTATATATATAGGTATAGATATTTACATCCAAGTTTTTGCGCACATAATTAACTCAAAAAAGTACAAATATTTTATTTAACGGTACATTAAAACTAAGTAAATAATCGATAAATAACAAACAAACATTACAATGTGACCTCTACCTCGGCTCAATTAAACTCAGCCATTATTTAGAAACTATCCGAAAGCGTGGAAGTAAATAGGAATGGTAAACTTTGACCATCTGTGGACAGACAATTAGCTATATATCAAGTGTAGAAGATTAATTACATTTAATAAGGAAGGGAAACTATTCGTTTAGTTACATGAACCTACATGGAACCGACGAGAAGCACTTGTGAATTTTACTAGTAAAATATCCAACGGTAATTTTATGGATAATTATTAGAACGGCTTTTGCTGGTAACACTAATTACATTATATGAAATAAAAACGAGATCAAAATTATCATTTTCAGGATATAAATATCTAAATAAGTATGTATTTAAAAGTATAATATGTAACATATCAGCTATCTGGTTATCTACCAAATATACATCCTCACATAGTATTAATTTATTTAATAAAATACGTGGTAATATGTTGGCATAAAGAAGCTATATAGGTATCTAGTATATAAATATAAATAAAATAAATATCTGAAAATTGTGTGGACAAATGGTCAGTAACAATAATAACTACCTATACTGCGGTATGTCTGTATGTCTACAAATAGGGAAATCCAAATAAATAATGCGCTCCCACGGACGAAGCCGCGATATAATCGAGTATTATATCAACTATGTTTAAATATAATTTATGTCCGAACCTACGCTATACGACTATTATAAGTTTCACTAATTCTCATTTCACAATAGTGTTTGATTACATGAGGGTACAGTCGCTTACTAAAAGTTATTCACGAAAATAGCTTAATATCATAAAGAGTTTTATTTACAAAGAAACAAGCTTCCTCCTGCTGTTTCACCTGGGTTCCTGGCGGAAAATAGCCCATGTGCTGTTTACTAATTTTATTTAGTGTCATCAAGACTTCCTCAGTCGTTCTCGAGATCAGCGTGACCGAGTAACATACATCCATTCATAAAAAAAATCGATGACATAATTATTAGTTGTAAGATAAATAATATATAGTACAAAGAAGGACTACTATGGTGAATTTATGAAAAAAATAGTTGTCGCAATGTTACAATGAAAGTTTGCAAATGAAAGGATTAGAGCAAGCAGAAAATTTTGGTCAGTTTCTGGAACAGCCTACCTTCAAAAATAATAATATATTTCTATTCTACCACTAAGAAGTACCAATTTTGTTGCAATTAACATTGTATAATTTATTATTAACTTTCTTTCATGACTGAATATCGACTACGTATTAACGATGCCTTCTAATTTCCAATGATCTACAATCACATTGACATTTACCTGCTTGTCAGTCAAAAAACCATTAAATCTACACACTTGTCCACAAGCCTATACCAAACGGGCTCGGCCAGATACAACATTATTCACAGCGGCAGCCCCTAAACAACGTTGGGTTGTGAAACGAGAGAGATGTCGCGCTTCTGCACTTTATAACCGTGGGTCCGCGGGTCGCCGTATTTATGGCCCGACCCTATGCTATCGGTCACAAGTTAATAAATTGTATACGTTTAAACGTATGCCATTTGTATCGTCTTGCGATTTTGTAATCGATTAATTGAAATGTTAGTTGAATAATCGAATTGGTGAGTTTATTTTTATGCTGATCGGGTCGGGCGCGATCGATTTTGTTTTTTTTGTCGAAGATTTATGTAATCAGCTTTGGACAGTATTTGGTGGGAATTCTGAAGTATACATTGATTCTACTAATATTATAAATGCGAAAGTTTGTGAGTATGTATGAATGGCTGTGTTTCACGCAACAATGGTCGAGAGGATTCGAATGAAATTTGTTTCAAAGTTAGAATATGTTTTGGAATAAGGCATAAGCTACTTTGCTACGGAACTCAGGTGAAACCGCTGAAATAATAAAAACTAATGTTTTTTTCCATTCAATGTCACTCAAAGTAAACATCCAACATTTGGCGTACAGTAAAAAACATGAATACACACAGAAAATTCAATTAGCAAACAATTCATAAAAAGCACACGCAACGTTTGACCGCTAACTTAAATCGAATCCTAATCGATTCCGATTACTAGCGAGGTACTTATCGAGTCGTACTCGAATCGACGGCGCAATCGAGTTGTCCAATCCTATTAATAGATACGTCATCTACCGCCATCTTCACGGTCCCAAATTGAACCGAAAAAACGTCGTTTTAACGGACTTTTTACGTAAAAAAAACACAAGGTGCGGCTTCGGGCGGACACCTGCGTTTTTTTACACAGCTATTGTATGGTTATTCACAAATTTATCGTAACAGGTGTATTTATAAGTGAATTTATTCAAAGTTATACGTATTTGGGCGTAATTAAAGCGGGGACATGGCGGGTGTTATCAATTGGGACCGGATTGTGGGGGTAAGTTATGATTTTTGTACGCCATAAACATTTTGATAAGCTCCTTTATTGATACACATATAAGTTTAATCTTAGCAATAATTCAGGTTTAAGTAGCGGACGTAAGATATGTGTACGGACCGTTGGAATGGGGATGGGACGTGAAGAATCTAAACACATGTCGCTTTGTAATCCTTTATTTTATCACTTGCTTTAATAATGAACTGACTTGTTACTCTTGGTTGTGCGATAAAAGTTTAATTAGGTACCCTATTTTCATATTATCTGACTTTTAACTTAGAATAGCAGTTAAACTCGGGTTTTTAGATAATCGAAAAATATAATAATTTTAATATAAAAGTATTGAGCTTACCAATTTTTATTAATATAATGATAGGTATATTACAGCATCGAACAGACATGTTTTATTTTATATATGTAATTATTAGCGTTATAAATATATTTAAAAATACATAGAGAATTAACGATTTATAATATGAATTTTATGATTCTGAGAGAAATCTGAAATTTTATTACATACACATAAATATTTATTATATTTGAATAACTGTATGGTTATAGGTAAGATTCACTCATTTTATAAGTATACAAGTACTACTATTTACATTATTACGGTATATTTATTGGGAAGGTAATAAACAAAATTACGAAAAACATTAAATCCTTTTTAGGTAACAATATTATCCTGAACAAACTACGTTCTGTAATTACTTATTTACAGTAAACTAAACTAAACAACAAATACATTTATTTACTGACAAGTCAAATCAGCTACTCTTTACTAACTGTCAAAATATTTTTTATATTGATGTTTGAGTAAAGTAGTTCATGACGGTATCAAATTATATTTAGAATAAATACCTACAATTTAATTGCAAAGCATATATATTATTACACGCGGTTTATACACTGGGTAGTATTTTTACTTATTTATCTGATCTACCCAGCTGGGAACTGGGACCGTTTAAGAACGAAAGACACAAAGTGACAAAAAAAAACATTGCCAGAAAACGTCCCTCCAACTCTGCATGTAGGAATCATACTGGCAATGCAGAACGAAAGAGTTGCAACTTAAAAATTTCAAAAAAAATCTAATTAAAAAAAAGTTTTATTCAACTTTAATTCCAATTTCAAAATGTAAATGTATACGTTTTGTTAGTAGCGGTCGCATCGGTCAGCGTCGCGGTCGGGCACACCCACACTTCAACGTTCAGTTTGATTGATAACACCTTTGGTTGGCTCTTTCATTATTTTAAAATGTATCTACAGGAGCGTTGAACGGACAATAAAATGCCATAATATTTGTATTTAATTTATAAAACCTACCGCAAAAATTATCCATTAAAAATTAAAAAAAAACTCTTTTTGAAATGTAAGTCCACTGTGTTGCAAGTTTTAACTATTGATTTCCTATCTAATTTAGGTAGAAAATGTAATCATGTGAATAATTATATGAATAACTAGCTGCCTTCCCGCGGTTATACCCGCGTAGTTCCCGTTCCCGTGGGAATACAGGGATAAAATATAGCCTATGTTACTCGGGGATAATGTAGCTTGCCAAAGGTGAAAGAATTTTTGAAATCGGTCCAGTAGTTTCGGAGCCTATTCATTACAAACAAACAAACAAACAAACAAATCTTTCCTCTTTATAATATTAGTATAGATTAAAAATAAATTTAAATATATTACAGTGAAGTTTTAGTCAAACAGATAGATTTGAACGTCCATTTAGTTCCCAAGCTTAAAGCTCTGTCCATCGTTACAGGTGGAATAGTTGCCGCGAGCAGTTTTGACACCATGCAACTTGAAAGCTCCGCTGTGCAATTTGTTATTTAAATGTGGGTAGCCAATAAAAAAAAACAGATAGAAGTTAATAAAGCTATTAATAATGTTAAATGTCGTACCTATCAAAGTCTAGAATATAATTTGATATATTAACTGGCAGACATGATTCTTTTATATATGCAGTTTTTTTTCTTAATGGTAACTAAGTGAAGTATCTGTCTAAAGAACGGGAAACAGAAGTTCAAGTATATTTTTTGTATGGCAACATTTAAAACAAACCAGGTACCTATCTACACTAATATTATAAAGGCAAAAAAAAATTGTGAGGATTGGGGACTGCATAATGCCTTTGATTGTGACATCTAGGACATGCAGGTTTCCTCACGATGTTTTCCTTCACCGAAAGTCAGGGGTGTGAATTTATACATAAGTTTTTTGTTTCATTTCTGAGGTACGGGCCAGGGGTTTGAACTTGCACCCTTATGATTGTGAGTCGGTGCGTTCCCAACTGATACACCATGGCTATACAAAATTTATAAAAAATAATTCACTATTAAATTAAACGTTTCTTGGAACGCCTCCGCAGGGAAGCGATTTGGGACATATATTCTATTAATTTTAATTTTATTTTATTTCTATTATTAGATCTAGTTTTAAGTGGTATACCTATATAGATAATTAATTATTAATAGCCTAGATGTAGTGAAGATTATTAATTATTTTATGTGACACACACAATACGTCACACAAGTAGGTATCTATGTATAAAACTATTCCTTTTTCCAAAGTAAGATATACCCATTATAATTACTCAACTCATTTTCAAGGCGATTATGTTCTAATGGTAGGTTAAAAATCTCACACCTTTCAAGTTATAAATTACAGATTTTATTACTTGATAGGTAACTGATTGTATCAACTTTCACCAAATCTTTTCCCTTTGCGTTAAAAAAAGTTTTATAAGTAACTTTATCTTTTAATGCAGGAGAAAGTAACCTTTGAATGAATTTCGATAAATCTTATGGAAGAAAAAATATCTCACGGTACACACGGTATAGTTTTAAATTCAAAATAGTTTATAAATCAAAAATCAAACCTCTTTGTTTTTTAAACGTTAAAGTTATTAAAAAATAATTCTTGTTCTTTATTAAAAGTAGTAGGTACCTACTTAGCTTTGTGCTTAACGACCCTAACTTTCAAGCTACCCGTGATGGATTCGATTCCCTTGTCCACGCATTTATGTTCATGAACATGTCTATTTGTTCGGTTTATTAATATGTAACAATACTAGCTGCCGCCCCGCGGTTTCACCCGCGTAGTTCATGTTTCCCGTTCCCGTGATGACTTAGGGCTTTGAAATAGATGTTAGCCTATTCTCAGACCTACTGATCGGATCTGATGAAATCGGTCAAGCCGTTTCGGAGGAGTATGGCAACGAAAACTGTGACACGAGAATTTTATATATTAGAAGAAGATTAAGTCTTAGTTCTTAGTTGTCTTAACATTGCTTAGTCTACTTAGTTTTAAAATGGTCGGAAGAAAATTCCAAGATATTTATTTATATAGGTAGGTATCCTTACCACATTTAAGCTACTCGGTTATTTAAAGTACCTAACTTTAATGAAGTTTGACCCAATCTTAAACAACAGTACCTAACTATCATCTTGTTATTTGTTTTAACGATCACGAACAAAACCGCATGAACAAATAAACACTGAGCTTTCAGTTCAAAATTTCAAACGAGTTGTACTCAATCAAAAAGCAACCTTGTATACTTTAATTTAAACTTGAATATCGTTTGAAAACGAAACAAGAGGTAGTAAATGTAATGTTGTAATGCGATGACCGCAAAGTATCATTTTCAAATGTAATTTTCTTAACCTTATATCAGAGAAGGTATCTTTGGAATGTGGAAGCATTTCTTTAATGCTAAATGAGAATTTTCCTATTCTTTTCTATAAAAGAGACTCTAATTGAGGTTGAGAAAAATGATGGTATGTATTTAGCAGTAGTTAGTCAAACTTTTAGACCATTTTATGAATATCTACGCTAATATTGTAAAGAGGAATGATTAGATCGTTTGTTTGTAGTAATAACGCTCGAAACTACTCAACCGAAATGAATCAACTTTTTTGACGTGACAACGTCTTATAAATTGGTTTGCCGGGAGACACTTCAAGAAACTGCGTTACGCTCCGCTCACGTTACGTGACGTTATGTTTTAAATTGTTACTATTATTTCATCCTTCTTCCTACTATACGAATGAATATTCACATTAAAATTATTTTACCACTCAAAGTCGTTGTCACGTAAAACTTTCGCCCGTATACCGACTTTACAGGCAACCAATTTTTTTCAACAGAAATTTTTCCACTAATGGAGAGCTACATTATCAGGGATAAGCTATATTTCATCCCTGTATTCGTGTCTATCTCGCTTTCACGCTAAAACTGTTGAACCGATTTAAATTAAATTAGGAACACAGATAGTCTCTAGTCTAGACTATACTTCTCAGGCTCGAGCCTGTGAAAGGACATAGACTACTTTTTATCCCCGAAAAATGGAAGACCAGGTAAGCGGGTGAAACCGCTAGTGATTTATAAATTTGATGATTTCGGGGGGTGAAAAATAAATGACAGAAATCTGCTTGCTCGAAATACCGTCATAAAATCAATTTAATTCCGTCAGGCCGTTGTTTTGACGACGTCAACCGATTGGAATCGGACCCAGTGATTATTGCAATTATAATATTAATACTGTGTAACACAATTACGACGGCGTATTAAAGTTTTATGCTTATTAGGCACATGATTTGGTTATTACGGATGCATCCGCTTTAGAACGGTGCAAGTGATTAGGAAGAGCGGATTTTATGATAACCTAATGAAAAACCTAAAACATTGTTAAATATCTATGTATTAATAAATCTATACAATATAATGTTAGTGTTTTTGTTTGTTTATTTATGAATAGGAACTTTTTGAACCGAGCATTAGAATGTGACTATTCATAAGTTTTTTTTCATTCTAATATTAAATGGTTTAGACATATGCAATGAAAAACATTACAAATGAGATTATTTCACTTTAATTAATTGTCTCATTTTCTTTTCTTTTATTTCGTCGTCGACGTTGTCAGCCTAAATATGTCCACTCCTGGACGTAAGCCTCCCCTACTTCGCGCCACATATCCCGGTCCACCGCTCTCATCCTTTATTGTTCATTAAATTAAAACTAACCATTTTCATTTTCAGATCACTATACCGAAGTCATCCATCGCACAATGGATCATCAACTAAGTTTGTAACAGAACACTATTGTAATAGCTTTTTAGAAAAGCTTCAATAAAGCTCAAGTATAACGAAGTATTACTTTGATTTGTTCTTATATTACTCTCTCTGCATTTTATATCAACTTTGTATTTTTATTCATTCATGTTTAAATGTAATACATATAAATATACCTACTTTGTACAGACTTTTAACTCTAAAAATAAAGAAAATGTCCTACTTAATCTCAAGCATGCGGAAGTAACTCTGTCTATCTGTATATTATGATTTATATGATAGTTAATACATAGATATACCTTCTAAAGTTTGGGAAAGGACATATGCATAAGTTGAAGGTCCCCCGTTAACGCAGGTGAATCTGGGTGAAAGCAAAGGTGTAGGCGCATTTACAAATCGCTTTATCCTAACACTTGTGCCATAGTAAGTGAGTTAATGCATATACTTTATATTTCCCACATAGGAAAGCGTCGAGAGCGGCCGTTACATTAAACAGTTAATGTTTTAACTCCCTAATTACTTACGTTTATAAGTTTAATGATGATATTTATTATATCAATTGACTTTAAGTCGCACGGTACTTCAAAATAAATCTGATCAGTGATGAGTATTAGGTAAACGTTAAAAAAAGCTTTTATTTTTGTTTCTGTTTTTTATTTTTATAGTTGGGTTATAGTATTGAGCATGTAACCAATGGTCGATGGGTTACAGCCACTTCTTTAGCTGTGGTTTAGATTTTTATTTAAGATTTCTTGTTTATTATTAGTTAAATAATGTTTATATTTCGATAATAGTCTACTATGTGAATCGTCCCGATATACTTATATATATATATAGTATAGAAATCATGAATTTTGTTGCGAAAGTTTAAAAAACACTAGGCTTTAGTGGGTTGGTACATGGATGGTGGTCACATGTTAGTATTTCCAAGCATAATGAAAAAATATTGATTTTATACGACTTATATTGATTTATATAACTTCTTCCTCCTTCACACATAATAATTCGATACAAAAATTTAATAATTTTATGCAGAGGCACGAAAAACAATAGATTTAAGGTGATCGGCTAACAAATATGTATTTTTAATATAAAACTGTTATTTATTTTATTAATGAAACCATTAAACACCCTTAATTACTCTTTATTTATTAAAAAGGTTAACAATTAGCCAACAACATATGTGGCTTTTGAAAATACACTGATCATAAAAAACAGGGGACCTGTTTTTGTTACAAATGGTACATTAGTATGAACATTAATTATTGAAGGCACTGTAAGATGCTTCTTAAGTTGACTTAACGACGTATTGTTTTAACTGGCCACCAGTGGGGCATATGGACACCCTGTGAGCCAAGCTGTCTATGTAACAAATTCTTAGAAATAAACTTAATTAACTTTACGTAGAACATGCTTGTTAGAACTAAAACCGGTTGAGTTAAATAAAAATTTAAAGTACTTGTGGCTCCCCGCGTTAACGGGAGATCTTTCATTTTCCTGAGTTAATTAGTATGTGTTAATCCATGTTATAATCTGTGTTTCAAATTTCATCCAAATCCGTTCAGTAGTTTTTGCGTGAAAGAAGACAGAGAACAAACATCCATTCATACAAACTTTCGCGTTTATAATAATAGTAGGACTTATGTCTATTTGTCGGAGTTTAAGATAAGACTTAAATAAATTGTTACTTGTAGAACCAAAAAATAATAACTTTGATTTTAGGCCAAAATCTCAAAAAAATATAATTGAAGGTTAGACCACTTCTCTTACAGGATACACGTGTATAAACGAAATGCATGTTAGCTGTCCTTTTCATTTATAAAGCTTGTTTATTGTGTGATTGTTTCTTAAAAGCTCCTGAGTTACGCTTAAAGCTCGGTGGGAATGGGTGGAAAATTAAAAAGGATTTTAATGCGCCATTGATGGGTATACTCGTAATTTGTCGTCGAAGATATATTAACAATTGTATGTATATGTTGTTTATATAGCCGGTTGGAACTTGAAAGCTAGTGGCGAAGTTTCAGTACCAATATAGCGACAATAATTCCTTATCAGTACCAAAAATATTTGATGTTTTTAATCTTATAGATGTTTCTAAACATTATGATATGACGTGCCGTAGGCTTTGTGGTTACTAACCCTGATTTTCAAGCCGGTCGTGGGTTCGAATCCCACCCATTCATCGAGCAGCGTAAAAACGTAACAGTTAGGAACTTACCATTCATTCTATCACAAATATATATACTTATATACTTACAGAGTGTTGCAACAGACAGACAGTTGACTTTCAAAGCCACTAATATTTGTTATTGGTCAAACAAACGCCTACACTGAACTCGCCCATCTCCTGTGAGTGTAAAATTTCGAGTTACCATGTTAACCGTACGAATATATAAACGGTTGATGATGACAAACAGACAAACTTTGTTTTGCCAGCAAATATGCTGATCAAACTTCGTTGGAGGCACGGATCATGAAAATGTGGAGATGTAGGTGTATATTTTTAGTCGGTGAGCTGTTGTAATCTATAAGTATATATCGCTTTTGAGTCTAAAGATATTAATTACCGCTTGCTTAGAAACGGTCTTTACAATAAAACTACTCAGCAGAATTTATTAGCTAAAAAACCGAATCGTCTGTTTTAATGATTTATCTAAGTTATTTATTTTTGTCTGATATTCGGAGAAAGGAAAAACGAAGCTGAGATGAAAATGCAATGAAAAACCAAGCAAGTAGTACAGTAGTTTTTCTTCCAGAATCATGTACAGAAAGCGTTGTGAGAATTTTAACAAACGAAATATGGTACATATCTGCCTTTATTGGACCCACGTCCCGCAAGTTTGTCTTAAATAATGGATAATGAGTATTGATGTTGATGATATTATATTAAAATTTATAATAACTCCTTAAGACCTCAACTGATACCTCAATATCAACATACTCTGAGTGGTTCTAAGGCTTGGGTATCACGTTACTTACCTCTTCATTGAGGTAAAATTTTCCATTCATCAACTTAATTGATGGCGAGTTTACTTGTGCCTAATTAACGTTCGCACGTGACTTTTGTCTTGTTTAATTTAATTTCGAGTGTTGCCAAGTGTTAAAAGGCTCATGTGTTGCCATAAAAATATTTAATAACCACTTTATGGGAGACATTTCTTTGTCGGGTTTTCACCAAATTAGTTTGAATTTTATTAGTGAGGTGACTGATATTAGATGTTAATTTAGTTATGGTTTTATGATTCTCATCATCAGCTCATGTACGTCTCCACCGAGAAGCTCGAGCCTCCCCTAACAAAGAGGTTTTTAGGCCATAGTCCACCACGCGCGCCTAGTGCGGCGGCGGACTTCACATGCCTTTAATTGTGACATCTCAGGCATGCAGGTTCCCTCACGATGTTTCATAATTATTTGAACTTAATTATCGTGGTGGTGGTCTTAAGCAAATATACGTCAGGTGAAAACTTAGGTTAATAGCAACGAGAAGTTTTGTTATCAAGTATTAATAGCCTATTAGACGCGATTGCGAGGTCACAGGTTCAATACACTTGCTAGTTTGCACTAATGTCATGAACCCACTCAAAATAATTGAAAGCACTTAAAGTGAACACTTGTACAGATATTTAACTGGTCATATATGATAAAGTAAATATTACTAACCATTAATATTATCTTTTAAATGTTGCTTCTATGGTTTATTAAGTCCTTAATGTAAAATTCACTGTCGAAACTAGTATTACAATTTTGGGTACGAATCCCTACCAGGACAAACATTTTTGTGCATTAACATGTCTGGATGTAAACATCTATATTAGTATGCAATTAGAAGTCGTATTTACTATATATAAGCTTTAGAGCTTAAGGTGACAATAGCACAAGCTCAGCTTTTATTGGCGAAAAAATGTCCTTGGATATTTATTTATTTCTCAAAACTAATTTCACAAAAATTATGGACTAAATGACAAACAAAGAAAAACTATCGTTCAACGTGAAATACATTACCTACTTAAGCACATTTATTCTTTACTCCAAAGAATTCACATTCAGATTCTGTCCATATTTTATTAACAAGGTACCACTATATTAAAAAGTCGTATATTTGTTTGTGGTACAAATAAATATACTTTTATTTGCAACCACTGTCCATCGCCTTACTAGGAAAGCGCGTACGCAGCGATAAATATTTTTCTATCTATTCTAATACAAACTTCTTAGACGAGCGGGCGCAATAAGATCGGACCTCTCATACGATTGTATGGTAAATGAGAGAGACAGAGCATTAAAGCAGTGTGAAAGATTTGTAGAAATGTGTGAGAATCGTAGAGTGTTGTCGCGTCACCTGGCAACAAATTGCCCGCCAAATGAATGCCAATTGAATCGACATGGGCAATAGAATAGCAAGATTACCGCTGGTTTCCTAATGCCATTCCAAGCGAAGCCGACGAACCAATGAAATATTATCATTATCATTATCAACCGCTAAGCTACTGTACAAATAGTTATATTAATATGTTAAGTTAACGATGATATCAGTACGTGGTATAGTGTTCCATTGTGTCACATATGTACCTATATCTCATTAAAATTAATTCATCAATTCATATAATATACGTATAATAAAAACAAAATTATTCTGACGCAACACTGTTTCATAAACCCAACACAAGTGTAGTAGGTACTTAACGATTACAAAATTATTCGTACAAGGAATCGATTGAATACAATCGTAAGATTAATCGAATGCACTATTATAATGAAAAGGGAGTGACAATTGCGGTCGAATAAATGAGTTTGAAACACTGAGTCATGATCGTGACTCATACTCAGGTGGCCACACGTTACCGTTTATTAAGACTATCGTAAAAGGACAATGTACTTTTTTGGTTATACACGAAACAATATTATTTGCCTATAATATTATTTACTTATTGTCACATGTCACGTAGGCTGTGGGTTTTGTCAAGTCATTTTAATGAGTTGCCAAAATGGTGGAAATACTTAACTAGTTTTATTCGGTTTCGAATTGTCTATATTTGTGGTACACTGTAATTTGTTATGTATAGTTTAAAATAATGTGTGACAGCCATAAATAAGACATAATTAGATATATGGCCGTCGAATTTGGGGAGGGAATTGCGAGCAATTTGTATTGTTAATTCCTAAAAGTAGCTAGATTCTATGAATATTATTAGGTAGACCTTCATTATGATAAGTAAGGTGACTAATAAGCAGATGGGTCATGTCATAGTGGTCACCGACACCTTTGGACATTTGCAACATTGTAAGCTTAAGGGTGTAAAAGCCATCTGCGACAAATGTCCATAAAAAATCGATATTTGCAATACCACGCATTACCAATGCGTTGGCGACCCAGTTTTTGTCCATTGCCGCACAAAAGCAGTAACATTTGTAATATATTCCTCAATATTTTTTATATTAATACATTGGTAGTAGGTATGCAGTATTTATTTACTTTCAATGGGATGAGATTTAACCACATTCTACACAATTATGTTTGACTAATTGACCCGCGCAACTTCGTTAGCATCACTTGCCAGTTCTGGCAACATTATTAATTGTTGATCTGCTCTTATTCGTCAAAGCGAGATGATACTATCCTATAGCCTTGCTCGACAAATTGGCTATATAACACTGAAATATCGGACCAGCAGTTCTTGAGATTAGCGCGATCAAACCAAACAAACAAACTCTTCAGCTGTATATATTAGTAATTATATATAACAGATTAATACATTGGGGGTGTCAAGTATTTATTTACTATTATTCAGATGGGATTTTACCTAATTTTGATAAATATTGATACTGCACTTGTGGATGGAATAGTAAACCGTACTGTCTCATTTTAAACTAACATCACAGCCACCCTACCGTAGTGGAAGTTCAAACTGCACAGCCAAAGTTGACCTTGCTCAACTTCCAGCAACTATGACCTTGTTTCGATAGCGGGTCAGAGGTCGCGGGTCCGCACTACTGACCTTGATGACCTTTAGGATTCAACTGTACACGAATGTACCTATACGCTTATTGAAAAGTGTTCTGATCTTTTTGGATGTAATTGGGGAATTGCCATTTTCCCCGGACAAAGTCACAGATACAATATTCTCTATGTTAGAGGCTACGTGTGCGACAAATTTTATTATTTACACATGGCCAATCTGATTCCAAACTAAGCAGAGCTTCTGATATGGTAACCAGCTGATATACTACATATACTGCGTTTAAATACATAGATATAAAGATATTTTCATCCGGACCCAGACCAAACAGACATATTCATGCATACAAATGTTTGTCCTGGGTCGGATTCGAACGACTATTGGCGGCTTGAAAGTCAGAATTACTAACCACAAAGCCAACCGGGCTGTCAATTGGTCACATCTAGTGGAAATATTACATTAAATCGACTTTATAGAATGATCGTATCTTAGCAGAGATAAGATAGATTATAGTATTGCAAATTGATCCTATGACTTATTGAATATAGGACCCCGAGGTCGCGGGGTTGTGAGATCGATCTTGTGGGACCTATGAACTGAATATGGGTTTGGTGAGACGTATCGTGTAAGTACAAAGTTTAAATCAGACATTAAGTAGACTGTAAACCTGTTATATATTACATATATTGACGTGTATTTGTCTTTAAATACTAATCAACAAAAAACTAGCGCGATATATCTTTTTAGGTCCCTTTAACAGATCTGGCGTGAAAGAGTAACAAACATCTACACAAACTCGCGTTGTCCATTCGCGTAAAAATATATACACAAAATACTTATAGTCTATGTTACTCTCTGATAATGTACTATGAACTTGGTGAAATAATTTTGGAAATCTGTTTAGTAGTTTAGACTTGAAATCATCACAAACTCACAATTGCGTTTATAATCTTAGTTAGGATATTCACAACGTAAGCATTACAATCTAAGACAGAAATCTATACTAATATTATAAATGCGAAAGTTACTCTGTCTGTCGGTCTGTCTGTCTCGCTTTCACGCTAAAACTACTAAACGGATTCAAATGATATTTGGTATACTGATAGTCTAAATCCTGAGAAAGGACTTATACACTTTTTATCCCGGGAAAATTGAAGATCCCTCGGGAACGCGGGCGGAACCGCGGGGAGCCACTAGTATAATATAAATAAGATTTTCGGGTAACACAAACGCAAAGCGCCGTCAACACGCCGCCCAGAACCGAGCCAACAGATACTCGCCAATTATTAAATTATTATTCGTGTCAGCTTACTACGAGAAAGAATTTAGTGAGCACAGAGCGTCGAGAAGGCGCTATAAAATTAGTTTTAACATTCACGGATGGACCAGGCCCGGAATGAGCATACGAATTGCTTGTTAACTCAAGTTATAAATTCACAGAACAGTTAGAGAGTTGCCCAACAGTTTCTGACACACGGTTTGGGTGAGTCGCGAGCATTTAGTTGGAATTAGAGATGCATTTTGTAAGATGTGGTTTGATTCATATCTTTGAAATTCCGTTAGACTTAAGCGAAAATATTAAAGAATAAAAAATATTATGTTTATTTTGAAGTACAGACCTGGGAAGAGTGGAGAAGTGAAGGAGGTTATAGTAATGCCATGATTTATCAGCCATTTGTTTCGTGAGATCCATTGCTAAATGCAATTTTTTTTATGTAATATATAGTCAACTTAATGATAAATGGTAATACACTTTTAGAAGACACAAAATAAAATAGATTAGGTTGGAGGATATGTAATTAGTTTGCGCCCTGTAATTTCAATTGCAATCCCGGATAACTTTAATTTTCCCAAAAACAGAAGTAGCCTACATACCACACACTTTCGCTTTTATATTATTACTAGGATTGTATACCATGTATCAATAATCGGAAGTTGGCCGTTGGCTTTTAATTCTGTTTCCAGCAAGTCCACCGAACGTGACCACTCGTGTGTCACTAACGAAAGCTTAAATAAGCGTGTTGGTGTAAACGGGCCGATTGTACGGCGGCGTGTAGGCACAGGCACATTTACAAACAGCCGGTAATACCTCAGTTTTGTATGTAGGCTCTGTCGTCGGATGTATGTGAGAATTTGCTTTGTTTGTTACCCCTTTGAGTCGGCGACTTTAGGGGTCTGTTCCATGGTAGAGGCGAGGAAGCGAATGCTTTGAGGGATTCGGGTGATGGAAGTTGGTATTTTTTTTTACTTTTAGACATAAATAAATGTTTGAATTGATCTTACGTTAAATACTTAAGTTAGATATAAAATAAAAATTTAACTTTGGTGCGTTTATTTTCAGTTCTTAGCTAAATAAATAAATAAGTAGTTAGCTTAGTAAGTAGCTTAAGTAAAATTAAAATATGATTTATCAAATACGTTACATATTCACTAGAACTGTTCACCAGTCAGATACTAACGCTCGTTTCAGATGTCTGTTTTTGCTGAAAGAAAGCAACTTAAAGCTTAAAGCTATTTCGCTGCCTAAAGCTCCTTACTCAGTGGTAATACAGCCTTATTAGACCTAAGATTTCCCGGCCCATTGAGAAGTTCCGAGGCAATAAACCCAAGTTTATTGACGAGAGATGACTTATAACATCGCTAACTTGCGCTTTAATGGTGCTAATTGTGTTATTGGTGGTTATAAAATGGAAATATCTCCTGTAGAATTGATTTTCATTTTCCTTCGTGCGTGAGTATCATCGGTTAAAAACCGTTATTTTTAGAAACTTAGTAATTTATAGATCGACAATGCAAATGTGAACAATAAAAGTCATGTAGAATATAGAATTTACAAATTGTCATCATTAAAGTTTGTTGCTCAACTAAATAAAAAGGACTAGTTTCCGCCCGCGGATTTATCGCCTCAAGTGGTCTTCAATATAAAGTCTATGTGTTATTCTATATATTTTCTAAATCTGTGCCAAATATCTTGTAGGACCCTTTAGGCAAACAAATGAACTCGTCTAAATTTTGTATTAGTAGATAACTAGTATGATGCTGACAAAGATGGTAGATACTAATTATATTTTTTCTAAATTGTCTCACAATAAATCTGCTGAGGTGACACACAAACGGAGAAGCCTCAAAACCAGTTCCAAATCAAAAATTCTAGTGAGGCCATTGACCTTAATGGTAGTAGCTATAAAATGCCTACATACTGAACCTTGTAAAACAAGTCTGGACCCTGGAGCCATGTATGTTACGACACTTAACTTGTGACACCACAAAAATTGGAAATAAAGACTACAAAGTTCCCTTAACACACCTAAATGATAGGAAAACCTTATCTACTAAGTAATAAGATCGAAGTTAGAAGAGGCTTTTGAAAAAGCAGTTGGTATCACATGATACAAACGCGTAGGCATAAGAACCTATCAAATAGTGACCGCACAGTTCCGTTAACAGTCCGATATCTATTTTATAGTGGAACCGTTGAACGAAACCTTAGATTGCATAGTTTATATATGAAATTTACATCGGTTTGCCAAGATAAAACTCGTATCTTAAAACTGGCCGGTTCTTGAAAACAGATCCGATATCGCCTTTATGTAGGTACCTAACTTGTATTTTTACATATTTATCTACAATGAGACAATAATACGATGATGATCCGATAGCGCAAGTTCTCTCAGAGAACCATAAATTTTATGTTCTTTTTGAATTTAAATGTGATTTTCTAACTAGCGTAGGCGGTTACCGCCCGCGGGTCCCTCAGGTGTTTGGAAACTACGCACTCTTCCAAACAGTTTCACTCCGTTTCATCCTCTATCCAATACTTTATTGTAACCTCAAACACATTTTATAAAACATAACAAGAACAAGAGACATAGCACGTGAGTAATATATTAAAATTTGTTTAGCACACTAACTTTTTCTTTGATATAAAATAAGAATGAATGGATGATTATTATTACTCTTTCATGCAACCACGGTTGAAGGAATCTGGAAACACAGAGTTTAAATAAGTTCTAGAATAGCTGTTTTTTATCTCCGGAAGGTGGGAGAACCCGCGGGACAGAAGCTAGTATCTATTAATTAATCGGAACGAGAATATTTTTATTGAAATAGGCCTTCACAAGCAAGTTAAATAGTCCGACTCTAGCGCTCGGTTCGGGAGGTTACTTATGCTTTGATGGGCCGGCAATAAACAGTATGTACCTATCACTAAGTTCTAAATATAGCAAGAAACTAAGATATTCATCAATCTGATTTCAATCATTTTGCGATATGGCATATCGAAATGGCGCCGACAACAGCTCAGCAACAGCACTTGAGGAAGGAAAACGCAAAAACTGTGCGTGGGATGCAAACACAAGCACACAATCATTTAGCACAGTATTTAATAATAGCATCTTAATAGTAGTAAGTATAGAAACAAGCGGTAACTAAGCCGAATCTTCAAATTAGCATCTTCACGTGTATCCCTAACAATTTACAAGTCCATATAACGCTCAAATTATATTTTAGTCCCGTCACGGAGCGTCCATTCTACAAGCACTAGACTCCCAAAAAATACTTGGCATTGTTGCCAAGTTACTCCTTAATCATTATTTCATATACATGATTTCGCGTCATCAGACCATACTATTTCAGGATGGACCAACGAAAGCATACAAATTGACCGTGGCGTTAGAATATCAAGCGATTTCAATAGATTATCTTTTTTTTTCTATATTTATAGGCTATTGTAGTCTCAAGGGACAGCCTATCATTTCGGCCACTGCCCACGCGCAGAGAATTTTAAATCGACTCTCCAGTACGTTGACCCCACATGTGTGACGCTACAAAAATATTGTTTACCATTGATATTACGTGTGTTAGTGATTATGGTAAAAGGCCGAAGGTCGAAATTTCAATGGCATGTTGTTTGTGAGCTGCGCAGACGCTCGGTTGAATATTGACCAAGACGAAATCTGTGATCGTCATCGTCATAGCGATATGTTTTATTTTATATTATTATAATGGTGAGTATTCAATCTTTTACATTAGTCGTTATTGATTAAAATGAGAACGTATCATTCTTAATTCATTTATTTGTTACGAGATGTATAAATTACTTTTTTTTTGTAATTGATCTTCGGGTCTCAAAGTCTTTATTCTCTTTGTGTTACTTTCAATCATTTTGATTATCTCTTCTACACATACATCGACAATAAAGTCAGAATTAAATAAAACTGGGTATCATCGCTGTAAATGCAATATATATTATATATTTTATTTACCTACGTAATAATCTAGGTATATTACCTATAATTTCACAGTTCCATTATACCTTAGGATAGATAAATGTGTTACTTCTATCTTAATAAGTAACGTAGGTATATATTAGATTTATTTTCTATGTGTTGGTCGACAAACGAGCAGACGTTATCGCCTGATGGTAAGCGATTACCGCCGCCCATGGACACCCGCAACACCAGAGGAGCCACAGTCGTTGCTGACCTTTTATCCCATATCTAATACACTTAATGTCATTAACTACTGTTTGTTCTGTGTCTAGATGTAAATATCTATATAAGTATGTATTTAAAAATAGTACTTAAAAATATTAGATGTAGGTTACCATAACACAAGCTCACTTTGAAGCTTTCTTTGGAATCAGATTGGCCGTGGGTGAAAAATGTCCCAGGATATTTTATTTAATTGCCATTCCGAATAGCCCAGTCGTCTCGAAAGTGTATGAATTAAAATTGCGGAACAAATCCCACCGGAACAGGAAGCGTTGCAGTTAATAAGTAGGTGAGCATCAATAGATGCAGGTAAACAATAATTTCGTTAATGGCGTTAGTCAAGACAATGAGGTTTTGTTCGTATGGTGTATGGTGGCCATGAGAACATGGAATTGAAAGACACGTTAAAATATCCTACGAACATTATAAAAGCCAAAGTTTGTGAGAATGGATGTATGTTTGTTACTCTACACCCAACAACAGCTGATGAGATCACAATGAAATTTGGTGTAGACTTAATAAATATGTTCTGAAATAGCACTTAGACTTTTATTCGTTCCGGGAAAATTCAAGATTCCTCGGAAACTCACTACTAATATAAAGAGAAGAAACAGAATACCAGGTTGAAATCATTCTTGAGAACATGAAAGAATCCACGGTATGTTAGCTAGTGGCTCCTCGCGGTTTCACCCGCGTACCCGAGAGACCTTCCATTTCCCCGGGATAAAAAGTAGCATATGTCCTTTCTCAGGCTCTAGACTATCTGTGTACCTACTAAATTTCATTTTAATCTGGTTCTGTAGTTTTAGCTTGAATGCAAGACAGACAGACAGAGTTACTTTCGCATTTATAATATTAGTATAAAGTAGATTAGACACATTTCAGACTGAAGTAACATTTTATATGTGGACACTTTAAATGATATTAAAATATAGTTTATGCATTCCGCACTGAATTTTATAGGCACTTAGTTTTGTTTCAATATAAATTATGGTTGGTGCATTACATTATGCGAAAAATATATGAAAATCACGTGAAAAATATTTCTTCTGCCAACAATTTCAGTAAGACGATGATCACGCTCTATACAACTTTTGTCTTATGACTTTACGTGTGTTCTGAAAACCCTTTAATTTTCTCACAAAAACAAGCACCTATTTGTTAACCCAGTAAATTGTCTATCTGTGTGCCAAGTTGCATCTAACTAATTTGAGCCGTTTACGAGTGATTGAGACAGAATAAAATAAAGCTAACATTCATATATGTAATAGTAGTTTAAATAGCCATATTGAATAAAAATTCCAACTAAATTTATTGAAATATAAAAATAAAAATTAAGTTGTCCATAACATGATCCTTTCCATATTTTAAATAAAATCGTTTCCTACCAAAAACTACCAAACCATGGTCACACAAAAAGGCACTAACTTTTTGAATGACAATGCACGTAGCGGACCGCCCACGGCACATCCGGCATTTTGTTACCGTTTTATCCCTCGCCCGGGAGTCGAACCCGCGACCCGCTGCATAGGCTACTTAGTAAAAAACAAGATAATAATTATATGAACATACATCTAACGATCTGATCGTCTGCTTACACAAAGTATGATTATGCTTTTAGTTGGGTGGTGTGTGGTGAGATAAAATCAACACTTCTATACTCTTATTTTAATATTATTTGAGTTCGGGTCCCATTGTTAGCGAGTAGCTACAGCGGGTTATTGAGCTGATAGCGAGAAAGCTCCTTTAAAATAACATGTCTTAAGTATTGATTTACTCTATTATCTCTTCTCTTTTTATTATCTCTTTTGAAGAGAGCTAAAAAAACTTAATTCAAGTGAAGTTATACGGGAACTATGAAGACCAGGAGTTGTCCCTCAAATAGGAACGAAGAAACATCTATAATCATATTACTACAGTTTAGTTTCTTAAATATGCACATGAGACATATGAATAGAACAATATTAATGCATAATATTTATTTTTATAACTTAAGCGACGGTCGAATTAGCAGGCAATATATAATATACATATATTGACCGCCGGTTGACTTTGTGGTTAGTGACCTTGCCTTTCAAGCCGCTGCGCTGGTCGTGGGTTCGAATCCCACCCAGGACAAACATTTGTATACATGAATATGTCTGTTTCTTCTGTGTCTGGATGTAATTATCTATATAAGAATGTATTTCAAAGTAGTGTATGTAGTATATCAGCTACTGGTTACCATATCACAAGCTCTGCTTAGTTTGGAATCAGATTGGCCGTGTGTGAAACATGTCCCAGGATATTTATTTATTTTATGTATACGCTCACAATGTGAACCCACCCTTACCTGCGCGTACGCACCTAGTTGTAGCACAATAACTTTATCAGTGTTACTTGAAGCAGAACGCGAATAATTTAATACAATACTACCGTTGCGTACATAATATTTTACTTACTACACTACACTTTAATAGCTGAGGTAATTATATCAATAATAATGTTATTATTTTAGTATTATTAACCGTTTCTTAGGAAATATATAACTGGTTTTTAACTTAATTGTAGGCTATTATTATACCTACTGTGACCTAACTATTATTTAAGTGATAGCTAAATATTATTGTTGATGAACATGTCTGTTCCCGGGGGGTATTTCAATTTTCCCGGGATAAAAAGTAACCTATGTCCTTTCTGGACTATCTGTGTACCAAATTTAATTTAAATCGGCTCTATAGTTTGTCCGTGAAAGCTAGACAGACAGACAGTTACTTTCGCATTTATAATATTGGTATAGATCATCAAAACAACATTTAGTATCTTTAAAACTGTAAAATATTAGTCAATACTATAAATAGAGTTATAGTAATTAATTCTGACTAATCAAAATGCATAAAAATCAAATGCAACAAAAAACATCGTGGGTGTAGGTCCCACTTTAGTGTTCATTACTAACCTAACCATATAGGTATTCTATTATGAAGTTAATTAATACTATATTAAGATTCAAAATCATTAGTTTTAATTAACCCTGTCTTTTGTGCAGACATTTGCAATTTTATGTGCAACGATTTGCTAATTTTGACAAAATTATAGTTTTTTGTAATAGCGACTTGCCCCGTCTTCGCACAGTAAGTTGAACAACATTTAAATAAATTGACACAAACCATATATATCCTATTAATATTATAAATGCGAAAGTTTGTGAGCATGGATGGATGGATGTCTGTTACTCTTTCTCGAGGAAACTGCTGGATCTGCTTGAAATTTGGCACAAAGTTAGAATATGGTCTGAAATAACACGTAGGCTACTTTTTATCCCGGGACAATTGTAGGTCATCCGGAAACGCCGGTGAAACCGCTGGGAGCTACTAGTTAAAATATATTTGAATACTGTCTTCAACAAACCGCATTAAAGTCCGTTGCGTAGTTTAAAATATATATTTACAGAGGACTTACTATCTATGTCCCAAATTAATTCTTAATCCCTTCAGTCGTTCAGGTATGACTAAGTAACAATCATCCATACAAACTTTCGGATTTAGTATTAGTATAAGTAAGCCTTCCATTACAATACTTAGTGAGTATTAAACTTGTTGGCTAGAACCCTAAGTTAAGGTTATCTCAAACAGCTGCCGGATTTAGAGCCAAACAAATAAGATAGCAAATAAATCATAAACAATGTCAAATGTCCATTAAATTTAACTGATATATCAATTTGAAGTTAACTATGTAAATGGACAAAATGCGATCGTTTTTACCGATTACAGTAAAATTTTATCAAAGATACAATTTTGGCCGTAAATAACGATAACCACCTAATAAAATAGGGCAACAATAGACCATTTATTTACTGTGGGTACACTGCGGTGCTATCGAATGCTAGTTAATGTACACCAACTGTTTTGACAGTACAAACGGCCAAAATATGTGATATTGAGGGTATGTTTAAAAAGACAAAAAGTGAGTTGAGATGACATCATCATGTGATTAGTGCCAGCGGTATCACCTGCGTTCCCGAAGGATCTTCCACTTTCCCGGGATAAAAGTAGCCTATGAAATAATCTAGTTTATAAACTACTTCTGTTCCAAATTTAATTTAAATCCGTTCAGTAGTTTTGGCGTAAATAAATAACAAACATTCATCTACCCATATCATAAATATTTCGCATTTAAAATATCAGTAGGATTAAATACTGAAATCTGTGAACAATAGGTAAATCATGATCATAAACTAGATTTTTTGAGCATATAAATGACACTTTTGTCAGGCAGTCAAAGTATTAAAAGTATTTATTTAAATGCAAAAGCTATTCGTCGTCTAGAGACGTCAGAAAGTATGGAAATTGGAAGTAAACTACTTAATTAAGGTAAAATTCATAAAAAAAAGAATCAGTGTCATCGAAAAACTTTTGATGCTTTCGAAATTATGACGTTTACAATGCAGTCCGTGCTAGGCCAAATTGAATCTTATAATGTTGAAAATAAAGTTAAAGTTATGTGTGTCAATAAACCTACATGTACCTACCTATCAGATGAAATTAGCCGAAATTAAGCATCGCTCCTACATGGCACATCCTCTTTCGCTCTGTTGCTATCCCATAGTGCACGTACAAATTTCAGATTAAGATCAATATTTAAAATTATTCGTAATATATTATTACGAATATGTATGTCTATTTTATTTATATTGTAAAAATTAAAACGAGCTCTATTTATTAACAAAAAAGGTACGTAAAAGCCATTATACAATATATAATCAATGCCTATATATTATACCAAATAATCCTTTCTTCATAAATGAGAAAGTTCATGAGTATGGATGTATTGTTTGTTACTCTTTGCCGCTAACACTACTGAACTGAACTGAACACTACAGAACCGATATAAATGAAATTTGAAACACATAATATTTGTATAGCCTGAATTAACACATAGGTTAATTTTTATCCTGGGAAAATTTAAGATCCTTCGGGATTCCATAGTTATTTTAATTTAATAGTTAATTCTATAGGTATTTTACGCCTTCTGTCATAGCATTTTGAAACTCACTTTTTCACTCAAATCTCAGGCTACCAGGCTAACATAGACATAAAGGACTTCCTTCCAATATAGTCATGAGTTGGTTTATGTTATATTCGTGTATATACTACAGTTCCACATTATAATATTGCGACATTGGAATCAGGAAATGACTCTATCGCGGGTCGCTGGCTCTACCCTATGTAGCTATGACACGACATTGACTGGATGTGGCATTACTAAAAACATCATAAGTGTTATAATGAAAGACGTGTGTGCTTCACAAAAGATTTTAATGCACTGCCAGCCTACGGTGCGCGTACAGAGCGCCCCATGATATATCACTAGTTACACGCTAATAGACCCATATAACGTCCCTCCACCTTTAATACCTATGATCTAAAACTTAATAATATTGTTTATAATCTACACGAGAACGGACTCGGTTTGACCTAGCACGACTATTACAATCATGAGTCTTCAGAGCGGGTGGAGTCGTACTCTCTTCAGGGACATCCCTATTTTCTGGTTCAGAAGTTGCATCAATAAGAATGAACATTTAATATTTATCTAGGTACACAAGTATCGTGGTAGATGAGCTGTCATATAGCACAGAATATGGTGATATGGTAGGTTCGATGAATTGGGAAAACATATTTATTAACAAGTACAAAATCGGTCTATCATATTTTCTATACTAATATTATAAAGAGGAAATATTTGTTTGTTTGTTTGTTTGTAATGAATAGGCTCCGAAACTACTGGACCGATTTCAAAAATTCTTTCACCTTTGGAAAGCTACATTATCCCCGAGTAACATAGGCTATATTTTATCCCTGTATTCCCACGGGAACGGGAACTACGCGGGTAAAACCGCGCGGAGGCAGCTATTAGTTTATATAATGAGTATGATGGGCCTTTCCTAAGTCAATGATCGAATTATGGTATAGTCTTATGAGGACGCACTTTTGGGTTCAAATCTCTACAAATTAATTATTTTCTATTATCTACGTTCAAACTTCAATTAAAACCACGGACTACCGTTTCCCGTACAATTGTACATCATTACGCTTCTCTAGGCGTGCGTCGACATTACACGCAGCGATGACCACGTTACGGGAATATTTACACATTAGCATGCCCATTGTGCCTATTACGTTATACATTAGGCCCCTTGAATAGGGCCTATTGTGTTCCAAATTAAAAAAAAAGCTAGAATTTCATTTCAGGCTCGATTGATAGGAAAGATTGGCGGTTAATTAGATGGAGGAGTGGAGTGGAATGCCTATTTTGAAACATCCTGCGGCTCGAAATTGAAATTATTTATAACTAGTGGCACCCCGCGGCTTCGCCCGCGTTCCGGGGGGATCTTCAATTTTACCGTTATAAAAAATAGCCTATGTCCTTTCTCAGGCTCTGGATTATCTGTGTACCAAATTTCATTTTAATCGATTCAGTAGTTTTAGCGTGAAAGCATAACAGACAGGCAGAGTTACTTTCGCATTTATAATATTAGTATGGATACCTACTTGTCTAACTAGTCTTCGTTACCGGGAAATAGGTACTATCAATGTACCTACCTTTTTAACCAAAAAAACATTATATATCTACTAAATGACACGCGCAACTTCGCTAGCGTCACTTGTAACATTTTTGGCTTATGCTCTGCTCCTATTCGTCATATCGTGATGATATATAACCTATAGCCTTTCTCGATGAGCTATCTAACAATGATTTCTTTCAAATCGGACTAAGTAGTTCCTGAGATTAGCGCTGAAAGCTGCTTCAAATATTGCCCATATAGTGGATTGGTCAGCTTTCAACTAAAAAGTAAATAAGCTAAGTTCCTCAAACAAAGAGGTGGGCTCAATTTTTTTACTGTTTAACAATTCAGAATATAACCTAAAGGGTAATCAAAACCAAGGTACCAAACAATAACAACAGGCATACAAGAGAACAGCATGCATCACCGAAACGGGGGCTCACGACGTCTGAACATATAGCGTAATGACACGACCAGTCACGACCGTTCCCGACCGCTGACGAACACCGCTCGTGAATCTACGACACGCACCGAACCGAAGGCATGTGTCAATCTCAAAATTTTATGTCAAAATATTTTCAAAATAGGAATAGACTTATGTTGGAAAAATTTGTAAAGATGCATATAGGTACCCATCCTAATCCTAACTTCTATATATATAAAACAAAGTCCCTGCCGCCTCTGTCTGTCTGTCTGAACGCGATGAACACAACAACTACTGAACAGATTTTCGTGCGGTTTTCACCAAATTACGGAATATTTATGTATTTATTAATGGGGAAGGTCATTTAGAAGAAGTATCGCGTCACTTTGACATTTCATTTTTATGGCAGAACAAAGTTTGCCGGGTCGGCTAGTCTATACTAATATTATAAAGAGGAAAGATTTGTTTGTTTGTTTGTTTGTTTGTAATGAATAGGCTCCGAAACTACTGGACCGATTTCAAAAATTCTTTCACCTTTGGAAAGCTACATTATCACCGAGTAACATAGGCTATATTTTATCCCTGTATTCCCACGGGAACGGGAACTACGCGGGTAAAACCGCGGGGAGGCAGCTAGTAAAGAATAAAACGGATACATAGACCCATCCTAATCCTAACTTAATGTTATAAATGCGAAAGAAACTCTAACTGACTGTTACGCTTTCACGTCTAAACCACTACAGTGAGTTTTGTAAAATTTGGTTCAGATATAAACTAGAGCTTAGGAGAGGACATAGGCTACTTTTTATCCCGGGAAAATTGATGGTCTCTGTGAACGCGGGTGAAACTGCGAGGAGCCACTAGTTTAAAATAAAACGGATGCATAGACCCATACTATATAAGTAACATCTACTAATATTCGCGAATTATTTGTCTGTCCGCCTGGTACGCTTTCACGCCTTAACCACTACAACGGTTTTTGGACATAAGCTACTTATTATATCGGGAAAATTGAAAATTCTTCGGGATAGCGGGCGAAAACTAGTTAAAAATGAAACAGAGCCATACCTATTCTAAAAAATGCAAAATATTTAATAAAAAATTTACTTATTGACATTAAATTAAAGTAAAAAAAAAAAATTATTTTTCATATGTTTTATTTATGATTATGGGCTATCCAAAGCGCTTGTATTTGAAATGTAGGTGTAGAGGCATTGAAATTAAATGTAATACCTATATCTATTTATTTATTATATTATAATTTATATATTTATAATAATTATAATTTATATATTTACATATGTATACAACAGAGGTTATTATTAGAATAGTAGGTAATAGGGTGACGGAAAGTCCGTATTATTAAATATATTCAATAACAAATTATGTTTGTTTGGATTGTGATACCTAACCTACCTAACTAAAATAATATAATAAATTATTATGAACAATTTCATGTTATACTTACCTAGCTTATTGATAAAGAAGGAAATAATAACTAACCTAAACAGGAAGTTACCAGATTCCTTTTGTGTTACGAATAATTTTGTCCGAGATAAATCGTATTATTGTTATTTTATTTTGCCTAGCTTTATTCTGACCAAACCAATTCGCTTTGATCTCACCGTCTCTAGCCTCTAACTAAACGGGAAATACCTATATTGAACTTAAAATTCTAGGTACTAAGTGTCAAAATTAATTTGCCTCTGTTACAGAATCTACCAGCCAAATAAAGACATGCTACAGAGTAATGTGACCGCTAGGGGCTGCTGTCAAACTGATTGCTTTGACCAGAAAATTGTCCAAACCGATTTACAGTCCGCGAAAGGCCTCATTCGCATGAGAGTTTCTTTAAAGGACGTTAAAAAAGCGATCCAACACTACAAATGCATTTCCAAGTACCATAATATGCTCTATTTCGAACGCCCAAATTTGTAAATGCAACACCGCTCGATATAAAAGCGTCGCGTTTTAAAAATGCTGTCGTTTGAACATATCCTTGGGAATGCATTTGTTGTATGTGAACGCTTTTTTAACGTCCGTTAAAAAAACTCTCGTGCGTATGAGGCCTCACGGTGTAAAAGCCATCTGAGGCTAACACCTTCTAGTCCATTAAAAAAAAGCCAAGCCGAAGTTCGAACCTGCGCTGCGCCCGCGGCCGTCCTGTTTCAGAGATCAATTTTCGAATTCCGAATTCGATGTTCTAAATTCAAATGGGATCTCCATTTTGGATTTGCTTTTACGTGTTTGGCCGATGTTGCACGATGTTTGACGATGTTTGTGGTGTAGCGATGATCTAGCAAACCTATGCTAGGTAATTTCCGCTATCTACAGTAGATGGACTAGGTATACTATACATATAGTGGTGGGCGGAACCTCCATCGCCGTCGGGTCCTCGATGAAATATCTTGGACTCGTTCTCGACGGCCGATGGAGGTTCGAGGAGCACTTCCGGCGGTTGGCACCGCGACTGATGGCCACCGCCGGG
This sequence comes from Thyatira batis, assembly GCA_905147785.2. Lineage (NCBI taxonomy): Eukaryota > Metazoa > Arthropoda > Insecta > Lepidoptera > Drepanidae > Thyatira > Thyatira batis. The sequence goes on along the minus strand of LR990497.1, from coordinate 2,813,729 downwards.
GCTCTGGGACGGATCCTCCCCAACGTGGGGGGCCCAGGGAGGGCCTGCCGGCGCCTATACACCGGTGTGATACGCTCCATGGCGCTCTACGGAGCGCCGATATGGGCCGGGGCCCTGAGCGCCCGAAACCAGGCTGCGCTGCGACGTCCGCAGCGCGCCATGGCGCTCAGGGTGGTCCGAGCGTATCGCACCGTGTCGTGCGCCGGCGCGTGTGTGCTCGCCGGTACGCCGCCGTGGGACCTCGAAGCCGAGGTACTCGCCGCGGTGTACTGGCGAGCGAAGGAGGCCGGGGGCCGTCCACATCCGCGGGAGATCGCGAGCTGGAGGGAGGACGCTCGCAGCGTTCTCCTCCGGAAGTGGACGGCCCGACTCGAGAACCCGGCTACGAGCCGGGATGTGGTGGACGCCGTTCGACCACTCCTGAAGGAGTGGCTCGAACGGGAGCACGGGGCTCTCACCTTCCACCTGACACAGGTGATCACCGGGCACGGTTGCTTCGGGCGATACCTGTGCCGGGTGGCGGGCAGAGAGCCCACGGAGACGTGCCACCACTGCGGGGCCGGCGTCTCGGACACGGCGGTACATACGCGCGAGGAGTGCCCCGCTTGGGCGACTCCTCGCACCGCCTTGTCCGCGACGGTCGGCGCAGACCTCTCGCTGCCGGCCCTCATCAGGGCCATGGTGGGCAGCGAGGAGGCCTGGGAGGCGGCCGCAACCTTCTGCGGCCAAGTCATGTCGCAGAAGGAGGCGGCGGAGCGGGTGAGAGAGGACGACGTCAACTCTCTCCCGCTTCGCCGCCGCAGGCGCGGTAGGCGGCGACAGGCCTTCGCGGGCCGGTTGCCGCCGTAACGCCGGGGACCGGGGCGGCGGATCGGGGGATCCGCCGCCCACGCCAACGGTCCCATGCCGGAGATGCCCATTTGTTCCATGGGCATCTCCGGTGAAGTTGAGAGGGGGGCGGGACTCGCATGCGTTTTCGCATCGTGAGTCCCGCCCCCCCGAGACGGGCTCGGCCTCCAGCAGTGTTTTTGGGAGGCCGAGCAGCGCCGGCGGGGCATGCGGTTGTAAGGCTTACGCGTGTCCCGCAGCCCCGCCACACGGCGCCGAGGCGTCAATGGAACCCCAGGGGTTTAGTGGGTAGGCACCGGCACCTTCTGTGCCGGTGAGTCTCCACATAACCCGGCGGCTCCCCCCGGAGCTGCCGGGTATCCTATGAGGATTCCCCTGGGAAATCAAAAAAAAAAAAAAAAAAAAAAAAGGTATACTATACATATATGACTGGCTAGTTGTTTTGACGGTTAGCAGTTATCTTTCCAAGTCGGTCGTGAGTTCAATTCTTGTTGGACAGACATTTGTTTCTAGAAATATGTCTATTTATTCCTTCTAAATGTTAATATATGAAAATATTAGATACTAGCTGCCTCCCCGCGGTTTTACCCGCGTAGTTCCCGTTCCCGTGGGAATACAGGGATAAAATATAGCCTATGTTACTCGGGGATAATGTAGCTTTCCAAAGGTGAAAGAATTTTTGAAATCGGTCCAGTAGTTTCGGAGCCTATTCATTACAAACAAACAAACAAACAAACAAACAAATCTTTCCTCTTTATAATATTAGTATAGATAGATAGGCTACTATCAGTCTAGTTACCAGAATACAAGCTATGTTTAGCTTGGAAGCAGATTGGCCATGTCTGAAAAAGATCACCTAGAATATTTACTATTCTACTAGTTGACCCGCGCAACTTCATTAGCTTCTCTTACCCGTTTTTGCAACATTTTTGACAAATGCTCCGCTCCTATTTGTCGTACCATGATGATATTATAGCCTATAGTCTTCCTCGATAGATAGGCTATCTAACACTGAAATATTTTTTTCAAATCAGACCAGCAGTTCCTGAGTATTAGCGCGTTCAAGCAAACAAACAAATTCTTAATCTTTGGTACTTTCTACGGGTCTTTCAGATAATTTGACTTTATTCAATAAATTAAATGTACTATCCATTACAAGTATAGTTATTTAAAGAACACAGTCACATAAGAAGCTACAAAACTAAATATATCACATATAAGATATCTCCATGTCGACGTGTGAGCTATAAAACCCTCGTAACGTCTATTTTCAATACCAATTCACAGCTAAATAGTTGTATACAACTGTCAATCTGTCACTTAAACGGTGCTAAAGAAAATTGGTAACACTTTTACACCTTTAAACAGTATTTATTACACCCTTAAAGTACTTTCATCTCTATATAGGTTTTATTGTAACTGTTTTTTAATTATTTATACTTTAAAAAAAATATATACTATAGAGATGTTTTAGGTTCTATTCTTAGTAGGTATGCCAATTTAATACAATGGTTAAGTACTTACCTGCATATCAAATACATTCCAATCACTACATAGTATAACAATCGCTTTCCTGTACCTATATCCCAATGTATGTTTAAATCTTTAAAACTACGCAACGGATTTTGATGCGGTTTTTTTTTCATAGAGTGATTGAAAGGGACGATTTATATGTAAAATAACATCCACTAAATAGTGGAGAAATACTGTTATTTTTTGAGGTTTCTAATGTAAAAGGATCAAGTGACGGTAACAAAGTTGCGCGGGTCAACTAGTTAATATTATAAATGCATATAAGAATTTATTTGTATAATTAAAATGTGCATCAAAAATGTTGTAATAAAACCTCAGCATCTCTAAATTATACCTTTAGTTTAATAAGAACTTAATTTGCAAGAGTAGAAAAACCAATTTTGAGTGACAGCGCATCTACTGGAAATTATTGCGAAAAGCAATCGATTAACCAATTCAAAGTATGTTTGGCTGAGATCTTATTAGAAAACAGTTTGAATTTGTTATTTTAGTCGAATGGTTCTTGCAAAATTGAATAATTGAAACACTGTACCCTAATTCTCAATTCCCAAATAGGTAGGTATAGGCATTTTAGTATCTATACTAATATTATAAAGGAGTAGAGTTTGTTTGTTTGTTTGTTTGTTTGTTTGCTTGAACGCACTAATCTCAGAAAGTACTGGTCCGATTTGAAAAATTATTTCGCCATTAGATAGTCCATTTATCGAGGAAGGCTATAGGCTATATATCATCACGCTACGACCAATAGGAGCGGAGCACCAATGAGGAATGTTTCAAAATCGGGAGTTGCTATTTCCTTTTGAGAGCTTCCGCTGCGTAAATGGTTAAAGTTTCCCTAAAATGATGTATGACAGAATTGTTCCCCATCAAAAGTTCTAAAAAAAAGTCCGCCACAGCATATGTCAATCTGTTAAGGTTGACTCACTATAACCATTTTTATGCTAACCAAATTTGTTCTAAAACTAAGCATTATTTGTGAAGGTGTTTTTATACAGATGATATTAATCCTTATCCAAATTAATACGTTATTCATCACAAGTATTTCATTTAAAACAAAATTGCGATTTACATCATTCGATTTCAATGAATATCTTCGGAGATATCGCAAATTTAAAATAACATCGCAGCAAAAAAATTAAGGGGCCGGCGTGCACGGGCAGTCATCAGTCAGCTCTGCGAGTCCATCCTTCTACGTAAATGAAGTCGCGGGTTGAAAGTAAGCGTTAGCCCAAAGTAACTATTCCACGCGGACGGAGTCGCGGGTAGAAGCTAGTTACATAATAAAACGAATAATATTCAAGTCACATACTGAACGTGTCTTGTTTGTATGAGTGTTCGTATAGTGTCACATATCTATGAAGAGTGAAACCAGGAGCATCTCTAAAGCATACGTTTTATTTAGAATTTTATTTACAAGAGCATGTTTCTGAAAATCAAATAGTTTTCGTTACAATTTACACTTAAGGGACTGTGTACAATTCCCAAATCCGTATTGGCACTTTAGTATAACATAAAAACTTATTCGAAATAGGTATAAAAATATTCAAGTCACATACTAAACGTGTCTCGTTTGTATGAGTGCTCGTATAGTGTCCCTAAGAACATAAAGACGTTGACATAGACAATTTTGATTTAAAAAAATCTTTTACAAGGACGGCACGTGTTGTGTTCTCGTCATCAAAAATAATAATAAAGTTAAAAAACAAAACACTCGAGATTTTGTGTCTATAGTGACTTCGATAGTTTCTTATTCGTCTTATTAGGATACATTTTAGTGTCGAGTTAGATTTTAAAATAAAATATGTTTCCTTAGTATACTAAATGTTACAATAGGTGCAGGATACCTAATATACTTTACCTACTATTCTTTCCATTATACATACTTACATATTTCCCTATAAGTATACCTCATTATTTACAGCTATATAGGTATTTTTTACTAGCACTTAAATAATTTTATTTCATCCATTTCTAATATTTACTCACTACAACAGACCAAAATGACCACACTCTGTAGTCCATAAAATTAAGATATCAAATTTATATAGGTAGTAGGAGAGCGTAATTTAAAAAAATAACTTCACTTAAATAGTGCAGTTGTAAGAGCCAAGTAGTCAAATTAAACAGCTTATTTACAACTACCGACATAAAAGCATAATGAAATGTAAATTCGAGTGATTTTTCTAATTTAATTTTGTTTTTTTTTTATTAGACGTCCAGAACGCGGACTAATGAAATAAAAATGTCGTAAAAAGTTTACATCAACACGATTTTATTTTTATAACGGTTGGCATAGAAATTAACCGAATGCATGGTGCTTGACTTCTTGTTAGTGGTAGTAAAGTAGTTTATTTGGATTTGGTTTATACGCTAAGCCTATAAACTTGAGTAAATTTGTGTTGAAAGAGAACGTAGGTAAGTAAGTATTTATAGTATACGAATAGTGATGTGGCAGCTATACCTACTTGGCTATATTCGATTCCTTGCCAGCATATTTAGGTGTGCTTTTAAAATATCGTATTAGGTAAAATGAGGGCACATGAATAAGATTAACAGTACAAAAAGGTAAGTACCTTTTGTTAGTAAACTAAATAGCTTACACTTTTTACCCAACAATGATCAGACATGTTCAAGCACACAAATGATTGTCCTGGGTTGGAGTTGAATCTACGACCAGCAGCTTAAAAGTCAGGGTCACTTATCACAAAGACTATCAGCCAGTCAATCATATTAGAATCATCTAATTTCAGTTGGTACTGATAAGGAATAATTGTCACTGTACTGGTACTGAAATTTCGCCACTGACTTTCAAGTTTCCGTAGTGTAGCGGTTATCACGTGTGCTTCACACGCACAAGGCCCCCGGTTCGATCCCGGGCGGAAACATGTCCAACTTTTACTCTTTAATTTATTTTTTGAACATTTTGCAATGCTTGTAAACATTTGAGACCCTAAAATCATAAAATTTCTCTTAAAGTCCAAACTTCATAAATATATTTTTAGAAAATGTAGTTTCAAACTTAGCAGTCTAACTTAACATTCTTATTAGTAGCTAAACATTTATTCTAGTTAGAAAAACATACATAAAAGTAATATACCTTACCTTTCCAATAGTAGGTACATACCAGCGTTGCCAGACGTCCCGATTTTCGCGGGACCGTCCCGATTTTTAAACCAAATTGTAATGTCCCGCGCGGGACAGGCTCTGTCCCGCTTTTCGGGAATAACTCGACCGTGTGTGCAGCGTACTAACGTCTGTTGAAAAGTGACGACTCGAGTAAAAAAAAAAAAAAACGACGTCAATATTTTTGTGACGTCTACAAGGGCACCAAATTGAGGGACACGACTAAAAAAAAAAAAAAAAAAACGACGTCAATATTTTTGTTACGTCTACCTACAAGGGCACCAAATTGAGAGACACGACTAAAAAAAAAAAAACGACCTCAAATAAATATATGTATGTCCCGCTTTCGACAAAAGAGTCCCGCTTTTTTCACTCAAAAAGTTCCTAAATCCCGACTTGGCAAAAAATTTATCTGGCAACGCTGGTACATACCTACCTATAGACGAACTCCGAATAATTCTGTTTCAAATATCCTCTGATCAACACAACTGCTTCATTCCTCCACCATTCTGTCAATCAATATTCCAAATACAAAATAGTACTCACCTCAAATAATCAATGAATATATTTTTTTAAATAAAGCCAGCAACACACGTGCGCCCGCATGACTTATTAAAAAACAAAAAAAAGTCTGGCTCAAACCGCTCAAACAAACTCATTTGCATAAAAGAACGGGCCATGGCTTAAATAGTTTGCGGGGCGCCAAAAACAATTAAGCCATTGTTCTTAACCGTTGTTCTAGATTTAAAACAATAGTGCAGTGTAGGGCCTTTGATTTGTAGCTTCAGTCATGCGGGCTTCTTTTGTGTGCCTCCATTGTGGTGCTCAAAGGGTGAAACAGGATAGTTTTGTTATAATTTCTTTGATAATTGGGACCCTTATTAATGTCAAAGTTCATTCCTTTTTAGCGTTTTTTAGAGTAGGCAGAGTAGTGGTAAGGTACAGTTGGCTAGGCATAGACTATACCTATTTATAGTGTGAAGATATCATATTAAAGATGGTGGTGAGCAATCCTAACTATATAATATGTATTATATATTATTATATTAAAAGTATCTTTGTCTGTCCGTCTTTCTCGCTTTCACGCTAGAACTACTGCACTGATTTAAATTAAATTTGGTACACAGAGAAAGGACATAGGCTACATTTCATCCCGGGAAAATGGAAGATCTCCCGGGTACGCAGGTGAAACCGCGGGGAGTCACTAGTTCATTATAAAGTGGATATGTTAAAAAATTGTAAAGTATCAAATTGTTTATTTTTAAGTCAGTATAAAATACACAGATGTGTTAAAATTATATATATACCTAGGTACATTTAGTTTCTCACTAAACATAAAAGAATAGTTTTATCAGTTTACACACTTATTCTAATAGCACTGCTCCATAACAAACTTATCTAAATGAAACATCGTGTTTTACATCTGAATCTGCACTTAGAATTAAGAACAAAAGGCCTGAGAATTGGTCCACATATAAATTATATAACTATATAACTATAACTATCCTACTGATATTATAATATCGAAAGTTTCTGAGGATGAATGGATGTTTGTTACTCTTTCACGCAATAACGGCTAAATTTATTTAAACGAAACTTAGCACAATGAAAGAAAATATCTTAGATTAACTCATTGCATACTTTTTACCCCAGGAAACTTGAAAATACCCTGGGAAAGAGAAAATAAGCACGGATATCTGAAAAATAAATAAAATTTAAATTGCATTTTTAGTGCTATCTCTGGAAGTACTGGTTTGAATCAAAAACATATTTAAGCATTGGATAGTCCATTTATCGTGGAAGGCCATAGGCTATATAACATCACGCTACAACCAATAGGAGCAGAGCGTTGATCAAAAATGCTGCAAAAAAGGGAAAGATGTGACGCACCCGTAGTTGCGTTTCTAACAAGATTAATTAAAGGGAATATATCTTATGAGTCAAGGCATTATGAGTAATATCTTCTATGTAATAATAATAATAAGTAAGTCATTGAATGACTTAGAATTGTGGAAATGTTTCTATGACTGTTAATGGGTTAAAATTATATGAATCATTGTAAATACGCGTTTAACTACAGTTTGGTGGAGCTTCATTTCCTTTCTTTAGAATATATTATTGTCTTATTCACTAGGTAGGTATTCTAGGATTTGTGCATCACCTTGATAATCTAGTATTTTAACTAGGTAATCGACAAAATTTTGTTTTGACGTGACAACGTCTTATAAATTGGTTTGCCGGGTGACACTTCAAGAAACTGCGTTACGCTCCGCTCACGTAACGTGACGTTATGTTTTAAATTGTTACTATTATTTCATCCTTCTTCCTACTATACGAATGAATATTCACATTAAAATTATTTTACCACTCAAAGTCGTTGTCACGTAAAACTTTCGCCCGTATACCGACTTTACAGGCAACCAATTTTTTTTTTGGATTCATATAATTTTTGACAGAAGTTTTAAAACGATGTAATTTTTGACGTGACAACGTCTTATAAATTGGTTTGCCGGGTGACACTTCAAGAAACTGTGTTACGCTCCGCTCACGTTACGTGACGTTATGTTTTAAAAAACCACTCAAAGTCGTTGTCACGTAAAACTTTCGCCCGTATACCGACTTTACAGGCAACCAATTTTTTTTTAAGATTTTGACTACTGAGACACAAATACAGGTCGTATTTTTTTTCTTTTATTCCATCTTTTAATATTTATTCTTCAAAGAGTAAGAAGTGGATGAATGAAAATCACGTCTATTAAGGTTAACATTGGTTCTATCATGAAGTATTGGATTCTATAACATAGATATTTAAATATCTATACTTATAGGTATTTTGACGTGAACTCAAATAATAATTATCTCGGCGTCATATCGAAAGAAATTTAAAATACAAAATTCTAAAGTACAAATACAAATCATATTATTATTATTTCTGGCTATAATATTGTACTACTCAATGCTTAATGTGTAACGGATTAATTTTAACCGAACAACCCTAGTAAATTAAAAACAAAAGAATGAATTTTATTACAAATGCAATTTTTTTCCAAACAAAAAAATACTCGACAATTTACTGACCCCAGACTAAGCCCCCTGAGTTATTTTCTATACAATATTTTGCGCACGAATTATTTTAACCCATTTGCATACCAGTGGGTTATTATGACCCGGGACGTTTTTTTCTAGACGTTAAAACTGTACCAAGAAAAAACCAGGAAAGGGTTAATTTTTTCTGTCCTCAAAAAATAATTGTCATTATAATAAAATTGGTAGAAATCATTGGAAAAAAATGTCTATTCTCTTTTAGGTACCAACGTTTGTTTCAAAAACATCTGCTCAAGTTTTTTGTGTATATATTTTTATTGGTTCGTTATTATTGTTATATTATGTTTCGTCAATTTGCATATTGTAAACGTTGACTATTATAATAATTGTTTAACTATAATCTTACAGCTGCAGTTCAAATTGGATGACATGCAGTTACGATTTTATCGTTTTGTGTTGTTTATTTTTTACTGTCTTACTTCGAAGTCTATTTATTTAATACTTGTGGCTCCACGCGGCTTCATCTGCCGTTTCCCGGGGTCAAAAGTAGCCTATGTCCTATCCAAAGTTCTAGTCCATATCTGTACAAAATTTCATCAAAATCGCTTTGTCATGTGAAACCGTAATAGATAGTTACTTTCGGATTTATAATATTATAATAATAATAATAGCCTTTATTTCAGACAGTATTACAAATATTACAATTTACAGTTTACATATGTAGTAATTTGAGAGAAACATTTTTGTATTTAAATTTTTTTTTTTCTTTTTTACACACTAATTGTACAACGACTACCTTGTCTGTGTGTCATTCATATAATATTAGTTGGATTTAAATATATACATATGTACCTACCTATCTACTAAGTCTTAAATAAAATAATATGCCAAGGACGTTTCTATAAATCGGAATTTAATACTTTGATCAGTTGTAAAACTTAATCAGATTTGTGATGATCTGGTTTTATATTTTTTTCTAATAGGAAGTTATCTAATTAGTAATATTGTATAACTAAAGGGGCATTTTTTGGAACATCTGTATCTTATGACCATGTTAAATACCTATTGTTCAGATATGAAAGGCTTGAATCGACCTATGATTGGCTTTTGACATTAAAAACTTATTATAGACAGTAAATGTAAGTAAAACCATGGAGTTATAGTTAGTTTAAAGTTCCGACTAGTTTACTATTTGTTCCTTTTCAGTCGTAGGTGCGACAGGACGTTTGATTAAACCGTACTATAGGTATTAGATAACGAAACTAAATACTGACAAACCCTCTCATACCTATAAAATATAAAGAAATTATGTGTATACACATAAAAAAAAACAATTATAAAGTCTTACTAACTAGTTTCAATAAATCGTATTTATAAGTCAGCTTTATAAATTTTAAAATATAAATGCATAAATCGATTCAGAAATTTAAAAAGGATTTAATCTGTCTAAACAGTGCTGTCTGGATTTCTCGAGATGTCAAATATCGAAAAAGGTATTATTCAAATTAACTACCGGACGCGTTCACAGTGAGACATTCGCGTTTTAAATTTGCATACACCAACTCGTCTCGTGGGAAATGTTTAGGGTTTCTAAACTTTACAATGGCCGCGGATTTTTATTTGAGCAACGATTGATTACTATTTTATTTATGTTAATGCATTACATTTTGATATTCAAATGTATTCCAAATGTAAATTCACTCACTATACGCATCGCATCTACGTTCGATGTAAGATTTATTCAGTTACCGGGTCGGTTTCTCAAGGTGTTTAAATTTGAAATTGTTTGTTGCATAATGCCTAACATTGAGTATTATATTAATGCAAATTTCCGATCAATAACCAGTAGGACGTAGGCAGTGATAAATGGGTATTAAACCGCCAAAATAATATCGATTAAACTGTCCTGAGACGTGTCTTTTGTTATAACAAATTTTGCTGTCAATCAGACTAACTAACTCGCCGCGTACGAATACGGAAAATAGGATTTGTTAACAATGGTAATACCTACTAGTATCACTGATAAAAAAATGTCAAAATTAATGATTCCAGATATATATTCTACTAATATTATAAATGGGAAATTTTGTGAGTACGGATGGATGTTTGTTACTCTTTCATGCAAAAACTACAGAACGGATTTTGATGAAATTTGGATGGTTTATAACCTGGATTATCTAACACAGGCTACTTTTCATACCGAGAAAATTGATCTCGGGAACGCGGGTGAGTCCGCGGGGAGCCACAAGTATAAATAATAGGTCTGAGGAGACATGATAGAAAGTCAGGTTCATTTTCCATGCTAGTAAAATTAATGCATCAACTCTCGTATAACATTGGTACTCATATAAAATTAAAATGCTAACAGGTAAAAAACGGATTATGTGCTAAACAGCAATTTTATGTAAATACTTAATTAAAGTAAACTTTGGGGCGTTCTAGTCAACAAAGTTTTAGAATAATTTATCAATTTAACTACATTAATACTAAGTAGCGTAATATAAATACTCTGTGAAGTGATTTCCTAAAGTTATACACAAAATAAGTTACAACTAAAACCACATCCACTTAAAAACGTAAAAATAATGATAATAAATCACTTAAAAAGATTCTCTAAAACGTGGAAATTGGGTTATGACAGTGAAAGGTAGCAGAAGTGGTTTATTTATTTATGTGCTAACGGTTGTTCGTGTGAGCGCGGCTTTAGCTGCGTAGGCGCATAGATTTGTCGAGGGCTCTAAATACCATGTTATCTTTGCCGCTGCCAAATAATTTACAATCATAATGATAATCTTATTTCAAACACTATAAGGTATGTTTTCAAATGGCTCTCAATTTTGTAAAGTGTATAGAATAAGTTTGTTATCTATGATTGATAGGAGAATGGGAATGTTAGATCGAAGCTACCATTGCTTAATGTACTTATTAAAGTTACAGTTTACCGAAGGACTTTAACACTTTAAGTGTAAAATAACGTTATAGTTATCAGTTATCTATTGCTACTGCGTTATGAAAGTAAAACAACTGTAACCTTTAGTTATATGGAATTATTATTATGATATATTGATACAATCACATCTGTTGGTAATCTGAAATGAGAATAAATATCCAGAACTACTTACCTATACACTGCCAATTTGATTCCATACTATGCAGAGCTTGAGAATGATATTAAAATGTTCTGGAATATTACAAAAGTTCAAATTCAAAAACTTAACTCATACGTATTTTAAGTGGACACCTACATATCTAGACATAGAACAAACATAAATCTTAACTCTAACAAGGTGCTTACTATCTGCATCAACTGGCATAAATAAATAACCAAACACTAAAATCACCACTACACAACTGTTGATTCCACAAACACTAGCCGCGAGCGTAGAAACAGTTTAAAAACATATTTACCTACACATGTCGCACCAAGTCCCACCCACATGTCGGGAAAAAATATACGTAATCACCCCCACGCGAGGGAGCGATCGCTAAATCGCCCTTTGCCAATCAATCGCGACATCGACTCATGATTGGTCACCCCACACATCCCTAACGACACCGACCACGCAACATAGAACCCTCTAATCACATCTCGTCCCAACAATAATCACACCGCAACGAGGGTACCGCAGACCTAACGATAATGGTCATCACGCATGCAATAAAACTTTTATTTTCCACGTTTTCCCGTTCGGGCAACCTCGGCACATCTCGGGGGAATCGTCCAATCGAATTAAAACGACGTTCGATTTTCAAATGTCAAATGTCAATGTATCAATAATCGTTACGAAAGCGACACGAGTTACGAGTAAGGTTTTTAAAACAATAAATAATCAATAAAAATGTTATTTACATGTGAATTACGATTTTTATCGGTTCGGGACATTTGGAGACGAGATGTACGTCATACTGTCCGGCTAAAAACACTTTAACGACACGTGTGTTTTCTAATGTCCTTTGAATATTTAAAATCTGTCTGAACACACCTTCTAAAGTTATATATAAAAAATATGATTTTACTCCAAATTAATTAAATGACAATCTATTTCTCATAAATTATCTTATTTAAAAAATATGTGAACGGTAGACATCTACCTATATTTAGCTTAAATCTATTTAATTACTATGAGTATCTGTGGAAGGAAATTTAAATAATTTTGTTGCTTGATGAACATTTTTGATCAAATTCCAACTATATTTAGCGACCATTTTAAAACCCATCATCAGCTCATATACGTCTCCACCGAGGAACTCCAGCCTCTCCTAACATCGAGGGGGTTTAAGCCATAGTCCACCACGCGGGCCCAGTGCGGATTGGCGGATTTCACATGCCTTTAATTATGACATCTCAAGATTTCTCGCAATGTTTTCCAATGCAAAATGGACACCCAATAGGTAGTAATGGATTAAAAATAATACTGATTTTAATAATAAATATAACGTAATACGTTTGTTTATCAGGACAACGGAGAACGTAGTGGGGGAGATCTTGACAAAAAAAAACTTTATTACGTTAAATCTGGTGCAGTTTTTTTTTAATAAGCATAAGTGTTCTGAACACGTGTGCGGCCTTAAATGTTCTTTCCGTTTTAAAAAAGTAAACATGTTATTGATATCACGTTTCATGATATTTAAACTTGGAATTTTTAACTGACAGTGTTTTTTTGGCGCGCCAACGTGGTTGAATGTACGAGAAGTTAAGATGAATTAAGGATGAGAAATTAGTAATTATAGACTATCGATAAAAATAAAAAATCATTACGGTTTTTAGTAGGTATATTAAAAGGATCTTTTGCAACAAGTTCTAGTATCAAAACATAAGGTACTTAACACACTTTTCTTCCCATCGAATCATTCTAATTTTGAAAGAAGAAATCAAAAATAAAACCTCTTTGAATCAAATCAGTCAATATGCACTTTCAACTTCACTAAAGTCACACATGGATTCTATCATACAGTATTTTTAACCGACTTCCCAAAACGAAGGAGGAGGTTCTCAATTCGGCCGGTATTTTTTTTTTTTTTTACAAATCCTTTTCTTTGACCTGAGATGGAAATAGTGACCTCTCTTTCCTACGCTGACCGCCGCTTAATAGCCGGTCCGTATTTAATTTGGAAACTAAAAAAGGCACCGAACTCCGTCCGTGGATCACCTATGATTACAAAGGGCTGCACCCCCATTACATTAATATGCCAACCCTTTTGGGCGATTCATTATTTCTATAACCTACCTACGTGCTTCGGCATTCACTTTGGGTTATATTTTTTATTCCTTTCCTTTTATTTTATAGTGTGACGTTGGTTAAAGTTTATTTAGTTAGACAAATGTGTTTTGATACTTTGTGTTATAACCGTTAGAACTTAGAAGTTGTATATCAAAAACAAAATCAATTCTCCATCATTAACTAAATCTCGTTTTTTTCTAAAATTAAAATAAATTTACTCACAAATAGATAAATCTTCAATCTCTTAAGTGTTCTTTACTATGCAAAGGATAGATTACCAAAGTATAAGAGTGAATCAAATACATAACAATCACTAACTAAACATTTATGAAAAATTAACACTCTTATGCTTTCAGCATAGAGTTTCCGGATAAGTCAATAAACATTTTCAATTTAATTAGTAAGTCACAAACGGGCATTAAAATCAACTACAATCATTCAGCCTCGTTCCCTACATCATCATATTTTAATAAAAAAAAAATCTAAACACCAAAATTAAAACTATCAAAACCGTTCGTTCACCACAACACAAAGCGCAACGCATCCATCATGACGTATCACCTCTGAATATTAATTCACCGTTTAATATCGATAATAATAATACTGCAGTGTACCCCATACCTTTGTTTTAGCCAGTACGTTACCCCCAGCGGTTGTAAGCGCGTTTTGTTTTTGTAAACTCCGAAACAATGGCGGATTCCGTTTATGAATTTAATTTAATGTTCATCACATGTGAGCGTGATTAATTTTACACGTTTTTAATGTTTGCAGGATGTTTAGCATGAAAAATATGTTTTAATCGCTTTGTAAGTAGGTATGTTTTGTGTTGCACATACTTTGTATACACCAAAAGTACAAATTGTGTGTACAAATTGGTATTAAAACCTTATAATCTCCAAAAAGATTTCATTTACATCAAAGGTTGAATGACTAAGAAAGAAGAATAAAACTTTTGACATAAAAATCCACTGTCATTTTGACTTATTATAATAAATACCAAAATTAACAAAATTACATAATGTGACAAACACAAAAAAAATCTTATCATGCAACCAAAAAAATATGCGAGACACGAGCGTATTAACTCGAAATACATGTAAATAATTTGTCCAAATGTATCAGATGCCTGGAGATTTCTTGAGGACCTACGACCCAGGTGCTACGGAACAGCATTCAGACAGTTCCGACTTTGAAGGTACCGTCAAACCAAACGTTTCATCTAAAATCGGCAACCACAGCCTTGTAAATAAGAAGTTGAAGTCAAAATCAAAGAGGTTAAAGAATTATGTAAGTCAACAAGTATTCAACAGACACCACAACGTTAATACAAGATTCACAGTCACAAATGAAAGCTTACGAAAAATAAAAACAATACATTCCAGCAAATTATTCAGTAGAAATAAGAAAGATGCAAAAGAAAGCTATAAACAAGGTAAATCAAAATATCTAAATTGTGGTGATCAAGTGGAAGCAGCACAATCTAAGGCATCATTGATACGACAAAAAGTTTTACCATGTATTACGGGTATGTTTGGACGGTCTGGCAATAATGTCAGGCATATGTCGGTTATTCAGGAAAATAAGCTAGAAAATACGAGAGATAACGCGAGTCAAATACGCGGACAACGAGGAACGAGGAAATATAACAATGACCAGTGCTATCATGTCCAACCAGTGTACGCAGTTGCTGGTATAATGCACGGAGGGGGCACACTTCACAAAAATGGACAAACTAAAATATCAAAACCACAAGCTACAGAATGTATTCAACAATCAAAGAACCAATACTCAAATACAAGTGTGAGCATTACATCATCCGATTGTGAGATCATCTTGACAAAAGAAGAGTTAAAAGCTCAGAGTAAATACAAAAGAAGATTGATATCTGAAATAAAGAAGGAATATCTCCGGCATCATTCTGATAAGTATATCAAGAGGAATCAGGAGCAGCAATATCCCTCTATGCTCAACACCAAGCCGTATCAAATATTTGCCTCTCCCTACGCTTTAGAGAAAAGAGACTGCTGCACCTCGGCAGATTCAGAGAGCACCAGTGATTTGCCAAAGTCATCCTCTAAGTTTTGGGATTTCATCTGCGAGAAGCTCTATAAAAAATATCAAAAGGGTGGTCAACTAAATAAGTGTCCATGTCCTAAGACTGTACCTCCTCAAGTTCAACTATATCAGAATCAATCTCCACAAAGTCAAATTCCATGTAGTCCAACTAATTGCAAAACATTTCAAAATACTGGTACCAGCAATTCACCAGGCAGTACACCTCCACGTTCACCCTCTCCAGTGTCAAATAAAGAGTGTCCAAAGTGCGATGATAGTAAATTTGATCAAACTTCTATGAAATCACAAATACTTCCACCATCCCCCAAAAAGAAAGCGAATAAAAATAAAGTTATTTGTAAATGCTACCCAAAGAAAAGTAAACGGTCTCCCAATAGTTCAAAGATGCAAACTCGACCATCATTGTCTAAGCTTTTAGAATCAGATAGCAATAGACCATGTCAGGAGCCCCACGATTTGGTGACAGGAGTCGTGGCACAGAAGTATAATGGGGAAATACTATGCATTCACAATCCACCATGTATCTTGATCAATGGCTGTCTAAACCTCCCTAATAAAACAGATCAGCCTCCTGTTAATCTATGGTCAGTGGAAGGGAACACAAGCTTTGTTTGCAAGAAGAATAAATATGCTAATCAAAAATGTATAGAGCAATCGTGTCAGTATGATGCTACAATGGTCGAAATGGTTCAATGTCAGATACCAGAAGAGAAAGCGGAGAAGGTTATCCAAAGTGAATGTCACCACGACCCGCCCTGCGAGGTAGTAAGGGGTTGTTATAGACGGAAATATTATGAGGCAATGCAACTAGATTCTTGTGCTAACCTGACCACATTTGACAATTTACCAGATTACGTTAGTGAACAAGCATATTCTAAAGAACGCGAGGATTGCGTGAATATTGCAGATTGTAAAAATAAACAGTACGTTGTTATGACTGCTAGAGAAACGATTAGTACTCAAGTGAAGCCTAATATGAAGTCGATGTGTCGTCACAGGCCGCCGTGTATTATGATACCGAGTTGCCTGTCTCGTGTGGTGTACGACAGCTACATGACCGTGGAAGCTATACCAGACTGTGTGCATCACCCTCCATGCGACATGGTCCCGGCGTGCTGCAGGAAAACAACCAAAGAAATGGTGTCGGTTCGTTCACAATACCCGAATGGTTGTCGTATAGTCTAAGTGACAAGGTTCCATTTCCTTTGCAGCTGTTGCGTGCTTATTTTTATCTTGTAGCGTATTAGTGATAACAATGCTAAATTACTAGGCAAATATTACTGATTTCACACAACTCTGTAGATACATTGCGCTAATATAATCAGATACTGTAACGTTTTGATGTATGTACGTGGTTTTATCTGCTTTTAGATTGTAATAATTGCATTGATTATTTTCCACATGTATTTATTGATGTTCATTGTTTATTATATACTATTATTTGTATTTTGCCGTTATTGTATTGTATTTATAGCAATAACATATAATATTTTTAGTTGATAGCTTGCACGGGTAACGTTTATTCGCCGACAGTTCTTGCAAAGACAAAACATCACATTTTGTTCCTATTTTTAGTCTGACCAAGTCTAAAACAGGTAAAAGATAGTATATTATTTAATAAGTACATATTATGGAACTGTCAGTGACATAAAATAACCCAATTCGTAAAGCTTGGGCGTGGCATTCAGTAGTTATAATTTTAGCTATAAAAATAACCTGAGATCTTGTCACTTAGACTATGCAGTGAAAAACTGTCAAATAATCAAGTGAAGTGATACCAGTGAGAAAAAATTGTGAACATTAACAGTGACCGTTTCAACTGAAATGTGTGAAAACTTTCCAAGTGCTAAGTTACCAGTGCCGAATACAATAAAGTCATTCTCAGTCGATACTATGTTTTGTTTCACGTCAAAGTTTGCTGTATCACTAAAAAGCCAATTAGTTCTCGTTAGGATAGTTTCTTCTCTTAACAGCTTCTTTGTTTTTTCTTTTAATATTTGATTAAATACTGAGATGAATTAGCGGAATTTACACATGATTGGAAGCTTAAAAGTGTTTTTGGTAAGATTTGGCATCATAGTTTTATTTTAGATGATAGGTTATAGAATCCTAGTCATTTCAAAGGTGAAAAAAGCATAGGTAATCATCATTTGTTGAATGCTAATAAGGTTTGTCTTTTCAAATACATATTTAAATTAAAGAAGCGACTCTACCAAACAATTTTGGCGGTTCATTGATAAGTATTCAATGTTTTTTTTTTCAATTTACCAATGACATGATGATTAAGAGACATAGAATCTCAAAATTACCAAACTCGATTGTTTTGAGTGCGGAATACTTAAATCGGTTCGATTCAATGCAAATTTCAGATCTATCGGGCTGACAGTACATTCTCTCACGGCGCACGCGCAAGTCACTTCAAACATACAAATTGATGTTCTTCTTTAACTGAGTGCTGGGGAAAAGTACAAATATCTTTGTAGTAAAAACAAGCATGTATTAATTAGTTGTAGGTAGGTATTCTTGACATCGTGTCGTATTTTTCTAGTGTTATAAAGTCTCAAAGAATAATGTTTGGGCACAAGCTTGTGCGTCGTGGTTGTCTATGCTGTCACTTAAAGTTTAGCACCTTCGCGGGAACATCTCTCCGTGAGACACAAGTCAGACGTGACCAACCTAAGCAATGGTTTGTTTCAAAATAATCGCTCCAAAAAAAGAAACCAAGCGAGCGGGTCCTATAAACATTTCTAAGTTATAGTTCAGAAGAATTTCCTAATCTATAGTTGCCTCAGACGGAGGAATTTTATCATTTCAACCGTCTAAATGTAAAAAAACCAGTTGTATACCTGTTTTATATAGAAAAAAAATCTACGGCCACATTTTTTATACGATATTAGTCTCTTTTGTGTAGTTGTAAAAGTCTAAATTTGTTTGGAGTACGTATGTGTGTTGTAACCGTGTTTAATTTGTGAGACTCTGATCAGAAACTAATGAGTGGAGAACGTTGAACTCGCGTTCTGATCTCGGAGTAGTTTTTGGTATTTCGACCAGTGTCAATAAAATTACAATGGTCTTTATAAATGTACCATGATTAAATTATATTGGTTCTCCCATCTAATTAGTAGTTTAATGGTGAAATTTTGTATTTGAAACTACTTTGAATCAGGTGTGCTTGGAAAAAATATAAACTCATCACTGTTTTGTTGCTCTGTTTCTAATTGAGTTCAATTTATCTGCTTTACTACCTGCTTTAAACTTAATCTGTTTATATTATCACGAATAATTGACTTAGTTAACTAGTTAGAGACTTCTTACTTACTGGCAATAAGTATTAGTATTTTTTTTTCCTAACTAGTATAAATACAAGATAGGAAGTAAAAGTTTTGAGAACAATAAACGTGATATTTTCAGAAACTTAAACCCACTAAAGCACCTTTCAAACTAATTAAACTAGTGATTTTTTGTATTAGGTACCTCCTTGCTTCCACTTCCAATTTTGTAACCAAACGGTTATTTAAAGCTGCCCTCAAATCTATCACTAAGCAGATATTTAAAAAAAACGTATGTGTTAGCCAAGGTTATAAACTATCTTGATTCCAAATTTCATCCAATTCTGTTCTGTAGTTTTTGAGTATTAAATATCCCGTCATACTCACATAGTACGGTTGCCAGTATATTCAAAGGAATCGAAAATTCATTATACAAACTAATTTATCGAGTATATTTTTTTTATCAAGTCGACCTATTAAAGATTTAATAGTATGTACAAACTTAACAAACTTATTTCTTTCAGTCAATAAATAGTATTGAAGCTTGGTCTAAGGAAAGGACGCTTAAAAATCTGCTTAAACACATAAGTGGTTAATAAGCATCTTATAAACCGAATAGGTATCTACAATCGCCTGACCAATAAGCATTAACAGCAGCTAATTGTGATAAGCAAGCATACTTAAGTAATGTACATACACATTACTTTAATTACTCGTACATTTCGTGATATAAGTCAATATAGAAAACAATAAAAAACGACATTCATTGAAATGTTACTTATCGACTATGCTGCACATACGCTTTTTAAGAAACTAGTTGACCCACGCAACTTCGTTAGCGTCACTTGCCCGTTTTTGCAACAGTTTCGATTGATGCTCCGCTCCTATTCGTCATAGCGTAATGATTTATACCTACATAAAATTTTTAAATCACTGTATCTATTAAAAAAACCGCATCAAAATACGTTGCGTAGTTTTAAAGGTCTAAGCATACCTACATAGGGATAGACAGACGGCGGATAGCGACTTTTATATTAAGTAGTGATGTATATGTAACTTTAATTGTCAATATGTATATATTTTGTTACTTTCATTATCTGAAAGCTAAAAATCATATGGAAAACAGAGAAACATCGTGAGGAAACCTGCAAGCCCGAGATGTCACAATTAAAGGCATGTGAAGTCCGCCAACGCACTAGGCCCGCGTGGTGGACTATGGCTTAAACCCCTTTGTTAGGAGAGGCTCGTGCTCCTCAGTGGAGACGTATATGAGGCGAGGATGATGAGGATATTTCTTCTGATATTAACATACGGTAAAACGCAAAAAATATATGGAAATTAGGGATCAATTAAAAATAACGATAAATACGGAAATTTAAGGTTTTTTAACATTAATTTATTTGTTTGGAAACATTATCTTAGTTTGATAATTGTATACTAAATTAATTAAAAATATGTCAGTACTAACGTATATAGGTATAATAAAATAACGTATCAGTACCTAGTCTAAAAATATTACCTATACAAATTTACAAAAAAGATTTTTTACCGATTGACATTTATAGCCAATTTTGATGCTAAAATATGTTATCAAAAACAGCTTTTGGAAATCATATTTTATATATTATTATTATGATGTACACACCCAGCTATGCTAATATCTAGATTTTTTTAGGCTAGAAATATAATACAATTTGATTTGATCTTTATGAATCTTTACATGGAAGTGTGTATCGGGCTTAGATGGTGATGGTTCCGTGGATTTGTAAATGAACAACACGTCAAGAAAGATTTTATAATAATATACTAGTGGACCAGGCAGACTTCGTTCTGCCCACCAGCGCCACCTACCGGGTCCAAGTATATGTAAGCTATCCTATCTCTCAAGTTGGATCGAACTGCACATGGTGTGCGAATTTTATTATAATCGGTTAAGTGGTTTAGGAGTCCATTGAGGACTAACATTGTGACACGAGATTTATATATATTAAGATGTTTCAAATACGATTTTTATTTTATTTTATCATAGCACCACAAATATTTATACCGTTAGAACTAGGTAATAAATTCTTGCTCATTCGGCTAGAACTCTATCTATTTAATTGTCTTACGTTTTAATACAAAGTTTTCCTTATATAACAGCCATTACTTAGGTATACCTACATAAGTTGGTTCTTTTAGATTCTGTATGTCTTGAAAATTATATTTTTAATACCTGGTTACTTATGAGTTTTAAGCGAATGCGTTTTCAATAGACACATGCACGGCTCGTCAATGGCTATAGAAATTTCCAACAAATAAAAACAATGGACAAATTTCTATATTCTCCACGGAACCCTAAAAATGTCGGCTAAAAACCATTTATATGTTAATAAATTACATCATGCCATTTACTTATATTTATCTATTTTAGTTCTAAATATATGTAAAGTGCTTCCACGTTGTCAATAAATCTGTTCCTTGTTGTAGTGAGACGTCAAATGTTGGTCATTATACGTTTTTATGGTCGCAGGTTCGAGTCCCATGTCGAGGAGAACATAAATATTAGATTTTTTTATCGTCTCGGGTCTGAGTGTATTGGAGAATACGTTAAATTGGTCTATGGATCTCTAAAATTATCTAAATTACCCCGCTCCACTAACGAAAGTATGTTCGAGTCTCATAAGTTTTTTAGACGCTCGACGAATGCTTTGCATTATGTAGGTATGTCTAGTATTAACTTTTGTAACAAGGAAAAACGCAGAATCAAGTTTTTGGATATATTAAACTACATTTATTTTCTTTACCTATAGGAACCATTAGTGCTAATTATTTTGGTTCTTACATTTAACGCATTAGATGCTAAAGTCATCTTACGGGTGGATGTTTGTTACTCTATTAAGCTTCAACGGCTGTAAGGATCTAGATGAAATTTAACACAGAGTTAGACTATATTAAGGAATATTTTATTGGCTACTTCTTATCGCGTGAACGTTGAAGATGCTCGAGGAACGCAAGATATTTATGTGTTATTTTTTCTTACTTTTCTATATGCATATCTAGTATCTACCTAAAAGTATGAGGTCGATTAGTTTTTTGCATCACGACATAGTTATAAATGACTATTATTAATTGTGAATTGTAAAAGAACCCGTTTTGAAAGCATTACAAAAACCCACCTGGTAAATTGTTACCTAGTTTTTCAACACCTGTTCTAGTCTTATAATTAAAACTGTCTAGATTTGGTCTCTTGTAGCACAATGGAATTTTTACCTGCAGTTGATTTTTTTGTCGATCCCCCGATCATAATTGGTCATTGCTTATATGATAAACTAGCAACACGCCCCGGGTTCGCATGTGAAACAGTTATTGAAATATGTTGCCAATTTATAACAAGCTTAAAAGCAGTGGACTTATTATTATTATATAAAAAAACTGTTCCGCACATTAATTTTTAAGTTCTAAAAATACTTGACAAACATCAAACTGTTGCTAAAAGTAGCCACGAGTTTCTTAAATAATTTAATTGTTGTTAATTCAATTAGTGTTCTTAGAGTAAATCGTAAAATGTTACGTCACTATATTATTCTTGGAAATGTTGAAATAAATTTAAATGTAGGTATATTTATATTATACATTTAGTATTTTTTCCATATATCTTACTAGTAGTATAAATACGACAACTTGTAATGTATATATGTTTGTTACTCTTTCACGCGAGAACGGTTGAAGGGATCGCGATACAATTTGGCACAGAGTTAGAATATATTCTAGAATAACACATTTTTTATCCCGTCAAAATTTGAGATCCTCTGTGAGCGCAGGTGAATCTACGTGGATCCACTTGTATTGATATATATGTATGTTATGTTATATAATGTACGCCTGTCTAGGAAATATGAGCCTCTGCAATTCCTCTCCGCACCTTTAATTTGCAATATTATCTTCTAAGTGGCGTTGGTAATGATCTATCATTAATTACAGATGGATAGGTAACCTAGGTTAAATCACTTCTATATAGGTATTGATAAAAATAGTATTTTTAATTATTAATTGTTTACTGTACCTATATAAAGTTAAGAAAATTATAGATAGCATTTTTGCATGACAGTAGATACCTACGTTACATCTATTTTTACCCTACTGCACCAGAATGAGGGTTATATTTTCGAGTGTATGTCAGTATGTTTAGCTCAAAGCTCAAAACCAGGAAGAGTGGAGGAAAGAAGGGAAGCCTTAGCCATGCAGTAGGATAGCATTGGCTTATATTAGACAAAAAAAATTAGTTATCTATTTTATTCCACGATTAAATTATAAAAAACATACTGATCAATTTGTCAATTAGAACATTTAGAACAACACTTTAAGTCCCAAAGTATTTTTTTAATCAAACTTTTAGTGAACCTAGTTTTCGAGTAGGTACTCGGTTGAGCACTACAACACTTTTGATATTATGAGCACTTAAAGCTACACACACTATAAGCAAATTGTTTACTTAAAATAAATTAAATACTTAGGATTTGATATGAAATTGATTACTTACTACTTACAGGATGGTTCGTAGAATATAATCTTCTCAAGACTTCCAGCAACAGAACAAACAAACCGACCACCAACATCAGCATGGAAAACAACATTTTAATGCTATTGATTTAAATTATAAATAAATATCCCGGGACATTTTCACCCACGCCGCGGCCAATCTGTTTCCAAACTAAGCAGAGCTTGTGCTATGGTAACCAGATACTACATATATGAACTATTTTATTTAAAAACATATAAATATTTTCATCCATTTTAATAAATACACTTTTTATATCAAAAATACATTAGATTGCGAATTATAACATACGTACGCTCCAGTTTTCCACAACAGTAATGTAAGCTTAAAACTAAAGTAAGTATAAATCCTAGGACTATAAAAAGAAAATATATATTGGTATCTAAGTAATTCCGCTGATATTAAAATTAATGAAAACTCATTATAAATACATCCTTCTTATTAATATTTTAATAGTGGCTCCACAAGCAATAACTTTCGTTACATTTCGTTAAATATTCTAATATTCGGGATAAAATAAAACTTTGGTGATATTCCAAAAGGTATTTTATCCTGTAGCAAAATTTAATCAAGAACCCTTCAGTCGTTCTGGTGTGAATGTAATATTAGTTACATACACATGGGTAACCCGTGAGCCGTGGTGGCTCAGTTGGGAACGCATTGACTCATGATCATGAGGGTGCCGGTTCAAATCCCTGGCCCGTACCTCTGAGTTTTATAAAACTTACGCACGGATTCACACCACTGGCTTTCGGTGAAGGAAAACATCGTGAGGAAACCTGCATGCTTGAGATGTCACAATTAAAGGCATGTGAAGTCCGCCAATCCGCACTAGGCCCGCGTGGTGGACTATGGCCTAAACCCCCTCGATTTTAGGGGAGGCTCGAGCTCCTCGGTGGAGACGTATATGAGCTGTTGATGATGATGATGATGATGATGATGACACATGGGTACCTACTATCTTTATCTATACCAATATTATAAATGCTTTAACGCTAAAACTACAGCACCGATTTAAATGAACTTTTTACACAGATAGTTTAGAGCCTGAGTAAGGACATAGGCTTCTTTTTGTCCCGGGAAAATGGAATATCTCCCAGGTGAAACCGCGTGGAGCCACAAGTGTTATATAATTAATAATAGGTTAGTAGGAACAGAAAATATATTAAATTTAGATTAACTCTTACGAGATATTTTCCATGATTTGTCATAGAAAAAAATATATTAAACATTTATTGAACACATGAAATACACAGATTAACTTATATTAATTTAAATACACACAGTATAACATATTTGGGTCACAGGTTAGGTAATAGCACTTCTTAGGTTATAATCTTGATACCTACTTAATTTTAAAGCAGCCCTATTCCTCATCCGATTGTGTTAAAACTTAGGTACTTATAGTTTGGATGAGAAGTCGTTAATGATGCCGATTTAAAAGCTATTTCTAATTCCGAAAAGTAATAGTAGGTAATGGGTGGTTATCTACATTTGCACGAATATTTTAAGAGGAAAGATTAGATTTTTGTTTGTCTGTGTGTAACGGAATTGGTGCCTTAGCTATTGGACCGATCTGATTCCCTCATCAATGAAAAGCTACATTATCAGGGAGTAACATAGGTTATATAATATCCCCGTGAGGCGAATGCCCGTAGTTATATAAAAGTATTTTTAGAAAATTGCCAGCATTCTTAAAATAAACCTATTTCCTTAAGGTCGTTAGGCCAATAGGCCAGTATTGTAAAACAATCACGGTATCATAATTAATGCATAATTTTACGACGATACTACAAATTTATATAATTCAACATTTACATATGTTTTAATGATAACTTACATTTATAACGAGTCACAGATAAATATGCTATTTATAATGCGATAGTGTTAATAATCACACTAATATTATAAAGGCGAAAGTTTGTGAGTGTGTAAATTACAATGTACAACATAATTTTTTTTTTTTTTTTTTATTAGGGTCAATAAACAGTAATCACAATAAACAATAATTAAGAGTAATACATAGATAGGACATGTGTAATTGTGACACCAGCACCATTAACCTCGGATTAGCTAAAATGAGATAAGGTGGTAAGTGTAATAGTAAGTACAAAAATCAAATAATGTAAAACTGTTGACAATAACTCAAGTAAGAAATGTGGTCATCTACCATTTTAACATAAATTATATAATTATAACTAATACTCATTATGCCAAATAAAACACGACAATAACAACATACCTACAATTTACAACATAAAATAATAATAAAAGTAAGTCCCAAGTTGGTCATAGGTTAGATCCCCTCCTACATAAAATAAATAGCATTAATTATTTTTACTCTTAGGTTTTAGTTTTGCTTATAGATTGGCCGTGCTTAAAGTAATGCTAATTTAAGGTAATACATAAAATTAAAAATAAATAAACACCACAATAATATCTTGGTATAGTAAAAACAAGTCTTAAAAATAGATTATTACTTTAATTATCTTCTAGAAGTAACACAGCAGCGACGCAGAAGTAACGCAGAAGTGACACAGAAGTAACGCAGAAGTTTGGCGAACCCAAGAGCACGGTATGAAGTTCCTACAGCGGTTACATTACGTAGGAACTCTATACCTCGCTAGTGGCAATCACCAGCACGACGGATTCGTTCTTGAACTCTTCTTTGTATCTTCTTTATTCTTGTTTCCTTCTTTTTATCTTCTTTGTTGAATTTCTTCGGTGCTTCGAATTGTGTGAAAGTAGGTACTTATTAGTATAAATGAGGAAGTTTTAATGGATGTTTGTTAGTCACAAATGCTACAACGGGTAAAAAGATATCTTGATGAAATTTGGCATAGAGTTAGAATATGACTTGGAATAGCACATAGGGTATTTTTATAGGTTACTTTTATTCCGGGAAAATACATGTGAAACTGCGGGACAGATGTTAGTATTTATACCAACTTATAATAGTCAATTACTTAGCACAAAATAGACTATGAAATTTAAGCTCACAAGTTACAAAGTTACTACTGCGGAAGGACACTTATAACACTTTACTTACAAATCTAAACTAAATTCAACACCCAAATTCGGAAGCCATAACATGTATTGACATAAAAATATTAGCATTTCAATAAAACAGCTGCCCGTTTCCTTCGCGATTTACATATTTACCTTTTAAGACGGGATTTGGTTTAAGCAGATAAGTTTTCAACCCCTTTACGGGTTATGCAAATTTTTGTAAACGCTGTGGGAAACCAAATTCGCGATTTACATAAGAAATTGTTTCATACCTGCAGTATATTAAGGATATATTATTATTTTTCATTTTAATTGTATTTGCTTGGGAACCGCGCGGGGCAGTTGCTTCCGTGTGATTGAGAATGAGTTAGAGATTTGAATATTTCAAGCTTATTGAATGTCATGTGAATATTTTTTCTAAACTAGTGGCTCCCCGCGGTTTCACCCGCGTTCCCGGGGATCTTCAATATGTGATAAAAAGTATCCTATGTCCGTCTCCTGGTTCTATGCTACCTCCCCGCCAATTTTCAGCCAAATCATTTCAGCCGTTATTGAGTTATAAATAGTGTAACTTACACGACTTTCTTTTATATATATAGAAGAAGATATATGCGTTAACGTGTTTGTACCGGTTAATTCTTTCTGAAACAACCCTAGCTAATATTTTTCGTACTTTATCACCATCAAGGGCAGAGCATCAAGAAACAAAAGTATCAAAACTATGTCAGCCCATCTTTTGTCCCTTCAACTCCTTATATGTACTGTACCTTAGGGGCTTAAGGCAATGTACACACGTAATTTAAAGTTCAATTTTAATGAGCCGTAACACTCAACAACTGACATGTCTGCACCCCCTTATAATTAGTGCGACGACGTGATGTTGTGACCAGTTTATGTTGAACCGTCACGTTTGATAAAGATAATGAATATTATACTGATAATTGTTGGGTCGCGGGTCATTTTGTGATGGTTGTAAAGATATCTATCGCGAGCAACCTATTGTGATTATTAAAACGCGAAGAGTTTAACCTACTGATGTAGGTTGCTGTTAAATGGATTGCTTTATGTATAGCATGTTTAGGTAGTTTTGTTTGATACGTTTTTTTGTAATATTTAAAGTTTTATTATAATACTAGTTGCCTCCGAGCGGTTTCAACCGCGTAGTTCCCGTTCTCGCAAGAATACAGAGATAAAATAAGCTTATGACACTCACAAATAACGTAGTTTTCTATTGGTGAAAGAATTATTCAGATCGGCCCAGTAGTTTGGAGCCTATTAATAACAATAAAAAAACTAATCTTTCTTTTTTGTAATATTAGTAAAGATATAATTAATTTCAAAAGGCAAACAATTATACATATATAAATAAAGAAATAATAAAACTGTATAGACGTTTGCTTATTTGTTTTAAACACACCGTATCAAAAATTATAGTAAGCATTTTCCATTTATCGACAACGATAGCGGCAACACAAACACATTATTTTCACATAAAAACGTTGTTGATCATAATGGCAACATTTAATGTCAAAATAAAAAAAAACAGTGTGCAAGTTGTATACATCAAAGTGCAATGAGGTTATTTAAGGTTAAGTTAGTCGTCAGTACGTCTGCCGGAGAAACGGCGATAATTATATGATCACGAAACATTTTCGATACGTTTATTTGCGTATCTAATCTAATCTGTGCGTATTTGATTTGTTTACGATCAGGTAAAATTATTTGACGCAATTTTTTTTAGCACAATCAAATATTTCTTAAAATTGCTCTATAAAAATACAGACTAGGTTAATATATACTTTATATACTACAATAAATATTAACAAGAAAGATCCGATTGCCTTATCCCGAGCAGAGTATAATCATAAAGGTGTCTACAGACGGCGCGAGGCGCGACGGGGGCGAGGCACCTCGCCAAATCCAACTCATTTTAAGGATTTGCAGTTGAAATTAGTTCGCAAATCTGGGGATTACTCCGTCCCCCGTTACAGATGTAGATGAGAAAGGGATGTAGATAAATAACCCTTGGATTTGGATATTTTACTGTGCTTATTGTTTTCTTTTTATTGCCGCGTTAACTTGACTCTTTGGGCCTGTTGTGTTATGTTTGGTGCCTCGTTAAATTCAAAGTCACATATCAATGTGGTTTACTAAAAATGAACATTAGTACACAAACTGGACGGTAACTTTGTTTCACTTTACGAGTGTTTATTTTAATGGCGTCCAAACCAAACATCTGGTGAGTAAAAGTAAAGCACAAGTGGTCACGACACTGGGAAAGTTTATTTATTTTACTTTATGACTTTTACATTCCAGTTTTGTGAGGTCATTATCACGAAATCAAACACACAACTTTAAAGCTAACAATTTCCAAATGTCCTTCGGAGCGTGTGTACGTGAGTACGCGTTGCTTTCAATTATTACGCAAAACCCGTATGTGAAAGTTACGTTTATCGCTATTAATCCAATTCCACGGGCTTAATGCCATCTAAATATGTATGAACGGCTCAATTGTGACGAGTGACGGGTAAGTGCGGCTACACACGACAAAGTAACGTATTACTCGAGGAGCGACGACGGAATCCGGCAAAACTCGATGCTATGTACTCGAACGGTCGCGTGCCAACGTGCAGTTAGCTCTGTATCTCCTCACTGAACTTAGCGTTGCGAATGTTCAATAAATACGCCTCTGACGCTCGCCTCGGTGCGTATGCTAGCACCATTACGCCTAGACCCCTCGAACCGACCAACCAACTCCCCGGCAAGAGAACGCCTACGGAAATTGGTCGGGTTAACACCCAGAGTTGCCAACACACGATGCCAAATGATTAAGGTAAATTCGAGAAACTGAATGTAAATAAAAATATACTGATTGTTACTGCGTATTTATTTTTATGTGCCAAAATAAGAAGTACATTTACTGCACTTATTTTTTATTGCAATGACCTAAGGGTTAATGCTTTGTGAAATCTACGTTCGCCGTGATGTACAGCGTTCAGAAACGTTTTTATTACCGTGACATTTTACCTGCATTCAAATTTTATGGATGCAATTAAAAAACTGAACAAAGAACATTTTGATAGTGTTCCTGAGATTCCGTATTTACTTAAACAACGATTCAGTAATAAAAAGGAGTTAAAATTTTATGTTAACTATCATTTTTATAACAAAACTCACAGCTTAATGGTTTCGGTGAGTATTTTTGAACGAATAAAATAATCGATATGTTTGTTAGTTGTATCGATTAACGAGTTTCACAGCGAGTTATTGGCTCGATATTAGACGTGGTTCTAAAGTGCGAGCGGCTCGTAAGGGCGTATTTAAGTGTTGGTGTAATTATGTGTGAAGTTGCAGTTTAGTCCCGAGCCGCCTTCGCCCCGCGAGTTATTATTTTGAATTACGAGCCGGGTCATTTCGAGCGAGCGATGCATTCGCCATTTGTCGGGCCGCTAAAATGCAAACACTCGTTTTCGGGCTATTTTCAGGGTGGCGTTTAATGGCTGCATTTTAATGGCCATTTTGTACGTTATATGTTACTTTTATGGCCGCCAAAAAAAAATGTTAAAGTACTGAAAATGATATTTCTGTACAATGTTGTGTTTATTTTACACTGATGTTCAATATTCTTTTTTTGGGTGTTTCGTTTCGTAAATATGGCATTTGGTTGAAGCGTTTTATTTATGGTTTATGCATGTTATGCATCTGTTCTTAACATAAGCCCAATTTTACTTATACTTAATATCTAT
This sequence comes from Thyatira batis, assembly GCA_905147785.2. Taxonomy (NCBI): domain Eukaryota; kingdom Metazoa; phylum Arthropoda; class Insecta; order Lepidoptera; family Drepanidae; genus Thyatira; species Thyatira batis. The sequence goes on along the minus strand of LR990497.1, from coordinate 2,783,317 downwards.
TGCATTTCAACTGTTTAGCAACATAAAATAGCTCACGATTTCAATGTTTGTTTTAAATCGAAACATTTCAATAAACAAACGAACCATAAATTAAACTTTTATCATTTCAAAAGCCCACTTGCAATGGCAAAATTTCACTGTACCTACATGGAACCGGGAGGGATTCACTCGACAACGGAAATACACCATTATCATACCCTCCTACACACATACAAATAAACACATACACGTAAAACTACACGTACATAGGGTGGCCCTTGGATTACCCCCGGGGGTAATTTTTACCCCATCATCGAACGCGTCGCCACCCACTCGACTCATCACTAATATTTGAATTACTTATAAGCAATTTCGTAATTCGAATATTCGATTCGATTACCCGTTAATTTTGCGGCCAGCTATCGCTCGCTTGCTTAATTATCATCAGGTATTTTTGTTATCGATATAATTTGTATTTGATACCATTCGATTTTTGAAAGCGTCCACCATTTTGTTAGTCGTGAGTTGTTTTTTTTTTCGGGGTGCGTGTATCGTGTTGATTTGTGGTCGTTTCATTATGTTGAAGATTTGAGGCAATTTATGTAACTGCTCTTGTGGGAACAATAACAAATGTGCCGCGCGCATGAAACTAACGTTTGGAAACCATTTTATGAATTAGTTTATACTTTTTGAGCCTATATATTACCGTTAATTTAACACACATGTTGTGAGCGTTTGTTAAATTCTATACTAGGTATTAATTTACAGAAAAAGCTTTAATAATAAATGTATTTTATTTATCATTTATTCATATCGAAATCATGTAACCACGGAAAGAAACTTGAACCGCCTTATAGAAACGGCCCACATATCGCTCTAAACTCCAAAAAGGGGAATATTGCCAATAAATTTTATTCAATATTCACAATATTTTATCGGCGTCCTCCTCGCACTCGGGATACGGATATGCGATAGAGTAGAGCCGCCGCACGCTGGTTCACATAAACTCGTACGGGTACGTATACCGCTAATTTGTTTTGACATTTCTGAACGAACGACCACTTTTCCCGCCTACAAGTTGTGCCGCATTTCGAATTTCGAAGGGGAAATAATCGAATTCCAAAAAAAGTAATTCGTATTTCGCAAGCCACAGAGGCTAAATTCGATTGACCGATTTAAATTTTGGAACAGAGCTCATTGGGTTTTATTGTTAGGAGCGAACGCGATTGAGTTTTCGCGTATCTATTATGGCGGCCGGACCCCATTTCGAGATTCTTTTTACCCTTTGTAGAATAAAACGTTGAATGTTTGAGGGCGATCCCCTACTGACGCACGCGTGCCGTACGAGTACGAGATATTGCGTTACGTATCACATAAAAACTTATTTTGCGGACGATCAATATTTTTTTAATATTACTTTTATTGAGCCTTACATTTTGAGTTACGATTAAAAATACCACATGCGAAGTGTATAATTAAATAGAAAGTAATTTGCGTAATTGTAATTAGTAAGTCCAATGGTCGACTAATTATTACAAAATACGTAACACCAGGGTCCCCGGGGCACAATGCACAAAGACTATTGTATAACGCAACAATGGCGTGAGTCACTCGTGACGGACAGTAAGACAATGAATCCGCCGACCGACGCTCTTCTAGGGCCCGTATAAGGCCACATGTGCATAACGGATATCATACGAACTAATTGTCAATAGACACCACAAAAAAAAATTACCATTGGGTTAAGTAAATTGATAGACACAAAAACTTACCACAGAGGTGAGTGCCCAAATACCCTACGCATTGACCTGAAACAAAAAAAGGTTGACATTAGACGAAACGAAAAAAAAAACAATAACTCCTAATGTAGATAATACTGGCAGCAAAAATGCACCGTGAATGGAACGCACAGAAAAAAACACAAAGCGAATCAATCGCGTGCCGTGAAAAAGAAATCCCATCAATCAGTCGCGCCAAAATGCAACATTCAAATGTTTTTATATTCCAAGTTCAAAATACCGGCGACCTTGCCTCGGTCAACTGCGGACGGTTTATCCTAGCTGTACTACACTATTTATTATATTTATAACGCCGCCATTACTTTTTGCGTTCCAATACTTTTTGCCGGCCTATTGTGAATTGTATTCGAGTGTATTTGCATAACTAACGATGTGACAATGATGCGGGGAATCAAATAATGCCTATGTTAAGATGATATAGCATAAATCGAGTTTATTGCCATTTTTAACTTCATCTGCAAGGTCAAGTGCACATTGGACGAACAAAAGAATATTAATAGTCTCATCACTTATCGTAAACAATTTACACTAAGGTGCAAATTACACAATTTATTTAGTTTTCAGCTGACGCTAATGTCAGCTGTGTCACATTCGATGCTCGGCCGTCACACGGGACACGCGAAGTGACAAATGACAGCTAATCATTGTATTCGAAACGACCGACATACTTGTTAGTGTCAGTCGACAAATTTCCTTTATTAGTTGCCCGTAAAAATGAGTCATGAAACCGTGTTTTTGCATTGACGATGATGCTGCATTATTTTTTTGTTTACCGCCGTGCAACGCCCGCCTCGACCTGTACGACCTAACTCTTTGTTGGGCCAGTCCTTTATTATATTTCGTATAAGAAATCGTTTGACGTAAATAAATGTAGCCCGTGTCTGCCAGATGATTGTCTCGATAAAGTGTCCCAAATCGATTTAAATGAGAATAATGAATCTTTAGTGGAAACTCGATTTGATATTGGCCGAAAAGAAAAATAAATAAAAATGAAGAATGCGAGGGTGTGCCCACCTCGCCACTAACTGTCATAATTAAAACCTAAGCTACGAACAAAAATTAAGCTGAAAGAAATAATATTTTTTTATCATAACAATGTAATTTTCTTATAGTTTGGAATTTTCCAAATGGGTAGAACTATTTTATCGTAAATGTGTAGTTAATGTGACCGCTGCAAGTGCCACAGATAAACTAATTAGGGAAGCGTTTTAAAAATAATAAAGTGTATTTATTATCAGCTTATAATTATCTCAATAGATAACATTCTGTGTTATTTATTGTTGTGTTGAATTGAAAACGAATACTTTAAAATCTTTTATACAAAAAAATGCCTTTAACTTCTCCGGGATAAAGGAAACCAAGCTCTGTACCTACTAAATTAAATCAAAAACGATTTGATCGTTTTGCGTGAAAGCATAATAGACAGACAGACTTTCTTTAGCATTTATAATATTAGTGTGTTAATATAGATAGTCAGCTGCATGAAACATACTTCTGGGGACTCTTTACCCATTAAAATATATGAAAAAACGAAAAATACTTAGATGAAACGAAAGCCTTAATTAACCCAATACGTTACTAAGGGCTCTTAGCCACAACCCTACAGGGCTGTACCACACCGAATCGATAAACCGTTGATTTCTCACAAATACGCGCCGATATCGGGACGTTATTTAAAAATGTTTATTAAAAAACATGTTAGAGCATGTTTTCAACGACCGGACTCTGTGGTAAACAACTCGAGTCTCGTAGGTACCAATATTATAAACAGTCTCGGAGCAGTCCCACGGTCTTGATGTTTTTAAAAAATTGTTGTTTTTAAAATGAAAAAGATAAAACGGTTTTTTTCCTCTCCCTAGACCGGTCCCGAGAGGCAGGTGCCGCGGGACGGTGTAATGCCGTATAGAAGCAATATAGTTTTTTCGTTAAATTAATATTTAATTTTGACATAATTGTGCGGTTTGACGTAATGGTCAATACGAAAGCACGGACAGACAAGTCTATTTTGTTGACATGTTAATTTTATTTTTATCATAAAATTTCACTGTTTTTCGATTACCATATGAGAATAAATATGTATTAATAAAGGAATCCCTTGCGTAATACGATTGAAATTTAAATTAATAGTTTTAGCCACCAAAAAAACAATTTAATACAGATCCATTTTAGTTTAATGCATAACACCGTCCGTTCAAGTCTCAGGTATGTATAGTATTCACATTTATTTCTTTGAAACATTGATCGTCGCGACCACCTTTCAAGAGAAAATGAACTTTATCGTACTAAATATAAGGTGTAAATTAGGTTTATATAGAATGGATAGTGAAATAGCACAATAAAGCGCTATATAATTTAAAACATATCAGCGACCACTGTGATTGTATACATTTGTATGATTGTTTGTCACAAAAACTAATCAAATCAACAACTGTTGGGGAATTCATGGCGAAAGTCCAGTTTATGTACTAGCTTCTGTCCGCGGATTCACCCGCATTTTGTATTCTCATTTCTCATGTTAAAAGTACCTACCTATGGTAAACTTCTTCGATATTAGTTCCATGGTTTAGAGTGTTTAGACGTAATAATGTGACAAACAAACTCACATTCAAGGTTAATTAAAAATAAAATGTTAAAACCCTATAAATTATAATAAATTTATCTCATATAACATAACATAGGAACGTCTGTCTGTCCGCAATAAACTCAAAAACTACTAAACGTATTTTCGTGCAATCTTCACCAATAGACATGCTGATATAGGTAATAAAAAAGATTTAAGAATATTAATTCTTAATATTTTGTGTTTTATTGAAATGTAATATTTTATAACACACATACAAAGTCGGGGCGGGTCGCTTGTATTAATAAAATTAAAGAGAATCCTTAAGAGCTATAAAACTGCTCGTAATAAAAAGTAGGGTGTTGCAAAGGAAGGCATTGTTTAATAATGACCCTCTAAGGATCGATGACTAACGGAAAATGTATGAAGTAGATAATTATTTACCCGACTATGAAAAACGAGTTATACTCTTTTCATACGAATTTTTGTGAGTGTGTTTGTTACTTCTTCACGTCTGAACGGATGGCGCGATTTTAATAACATTTGCTATGGAGTTAGCTGACACTTTGGATTAACACATAGGCTATTTTTTATCCTGGGAAAATTGAAGATCTCCTGGTCAGCTAGTAAAAAATAATACGTACCTAGTATAACTAAATTACATATATAATAGATAGATCAAAAAAAGTAATTTTAATATCTAATAATAACAGTGTAAAGTATTACCTACGTAAATTAAAAAAAAGAAACGTAACCCTTTTCAAGGTGCATGCGATCAAATTAACTTTTATCCTAACCCCAAATCCAAAGGTAAAATAAATAGGTTATAACCTATTTTCGAGGATGGTTGGTGAAAAAAAAAAGAAAAAAGGGCATAAAGGCGATACCTGCACTTAACTTCGAGTTTCGACCAGAGTGGTCCCGTCATTCGAGATATACGTCAGATGAGACCGTGGTACACCTAGAGATCTATTTTGTCATTAAAATAATTAAATTTTAATAATAATGTGTCCGAATAACTATGAAAAAAATAATATACAATCTTGAAATTTGTTCTGTGTTGACTTTATATACTAACCTATATATTTTTAGTAAATTATCATTAATTATTCAAAAGAAATGTCACACAAAGTCGTCACAAACCTAATTGACATTCTTAACTTAGATTCAAAACATTAATTCGGAAAGATATTTAATATAAGAACTGAGTGTACAACAACCTTTAGCCCACTCGTATCTCGACGTTTTCAAAGGAACGTATTATTTACATTTTTTTTGGGTTAAAAAGTGGAACAAAAAAGGGTAAAGAATATGTTTGAGCGCTCACCAAATGTCCCCGTTCGTTGCCACAACAGGTTGGTCGGTATGCTTCGGTTTTTTTCGGATATTCTCGTATTTCCTCCATCGCGGGACCGTCATCTGAAACGTAAGATTATTAATTTTAATTTTGAATTTAAGCTTCGTTGTTCTTGCGGACGGATAATTTCCTGTTTTTGACTTTTTTAACTAGCTTTCACCCCGTTTCACTCGCCCTTTTCGGTCTTAAAAGGTAAGACAAACAAAGAGATTAACTGCTATTACATTTATCAATTCTTTGTTAGTTTAAGTCAATAAATTTAAGACATTCGTGTACCCATTATGAATGTCATATTTCAAAGTCGCTCATGAGAAATATCAGAACATTTTTTAATAACAGAGCCATGCTGTTACAATTAAAAGTAGTTAACAAAAAATAAACCATACACTTGTGGCGTATTTTTAATTATGATATGTTACAATAATTGTTTTCATATGTTGATGACTTAATATCATAAAACAAAGCGGTAGCACGTTTAATGACACATCATAAAATTTTATAATGGCAACAAAAAAAAACATAAAAAAAAATTTGAGGGTCATTCTCAATTTTGCCAAAAACTTTTCTACTTATCAGAAACTTAAATAGTTGTTACTCTTCGTAGGTTATTTAAAAAAAAGTACAACTTTAAGTTAAGCGATGCCGACACATGATAGAGGTCTTGTACTTGTCTTTATCGTGGCACATCACGAAAGAAAAGGATAAAAGAAAAGTTGAAAATAGCCTTTTAAAAGCCGACGGGCTTATCAGTCAAGTGAAAAGACTGCAATTTAGGCTTTTGAGTAAAACGAAATGACCTAAAATTCACGTTTTAATTTACACATAAAGATAAACATCATTATAACGTTATTCTGGTAATACAATAACATTGTTTAAGTACTGGAACAATTGCATTATTTATCAACGATATCTTATATAGATATAAATGAGATGAATATTTCCTATGTCTGTCAGTCACTCGCTAATTAAGTTTTATATTTGAACGATGTTTCAAAATAAATTTGAACTCTATTTTAAACCAGTTAAAAATCATTTTTGAATGAGATTGGCGAGTAAATAAAGTAGTAAAAACATACGCTAGGCTTTTGATAGTGTTATCTATGGAATGTAGACATAGACTAGAGACATTAAATAGTGAAGATAACATTTGTGAAAAACATAATTTTGTCATTAAAAAGTATTATGCCTATCATTTAGACGGTATAAAAGATGTTATTAAAAGCGACTTTTTCCGAGCCCCCGTTGCTATCTTAACGATCGTATTTACATAGAAATTGAATTCCGATGTACGAATCGATCAAACTAAAAAAGGTAATGCGTTTGCGCACTCGTAAATGTAATGGAAGGATTTTTTTTTATAAATCCAATATGGCGGTATTTTATCGGGGGAGCGATTAGTCCGTTAGGCGATGGCCACGCCTGATGAGGGTGGCATTCGCCTAACGACTACTTACATTCTATTATGTATGTAGGTAGGTAGGTACCTAACCTGTAGCGCGTGACCGACTCATATGAGATTAAAACGTATACTTTTAAGAATATGATTCAAATTCATTTGGCAGATGTAATTTAATTGATAATAATAGTCTTCGAAAAAAAAATTGGATGATTTTTATTTTCTTTTCTTAAGTGAACGGAGTCATATGAGAAAAAAACGTATAGTAATAGAAATATGATTCAAATTCATTTGGCAGATGTAATTTAATTGATAGGAATTGTCTTTGAAAAAAAAAATTGGATGATTTTTATTTACTTTTTTTTATAGTGTTTTGCTTAGCAACAAAGAGTTTCTCATCCTCAAAATATACATCGGAAAATAAAACCTCCTTTTTTTTAAGTCGGTTTAAAACACGAATCGCCCGACTACGTATCACTGACAGGTGATAAATGCAATTGGTTTCGAACTTTAAACGTTTTTATTTTTATTGTAATCAATTTAAACTCAGCCAAGTTATAATTGAAACATAAATAAAATTGGACGTATGTAAGTGTTATATTAATAATTGTAATTAATGTATAAAATATTGCGCGATATTTTATGAAATATCATACTTTATAACCTTTATTTATGCTTGGATACTATAATAAATTAATATATTTTTTACTCGTCTATCTTCCCTACCAGTAGGATTACTTACTCCATAAACCTAACACAATCGACATTAACCACCAAAAAACGATATCTCCAAAAAACTTCGTGACATAAAATATGCTTTCAAAGAATAAATGATTATAATCGATCGATCGACGAATGCTTAAACGACTCGAATCGAATAAATATGTCGGCACAACGAGATATCGATCACCAATTAAATTAAAAATCGAGTAACATAGTTAATTAAAAAGTTTGACATAATTGACTTGCTGATATTTTTAATTCATACGGATGTCGAATTGGGGTAGCCACACGTTTTTATGGGAATTATACATGTTATATGGACTAGTGGCTCCCCGCGGTTTCACCTGTGTACCCGGAGAATCTTCAATTTTCCTGGGATAAAAAGTAGCCTATGTGTTAAAATAGGTTATAAACTATCTGTGTTCCAAATTGCATGCACATCCGTTCAATAGTTTTTGTGTGAAAGAGTAACAAACCTCAAACTTTCGCATTTATTAAATAATATTAGTAGGATATTGATAAACCAATAAATACATTAATGGCCATAAGAATCCAAGTTTCTAATTCAAAATTTGACAACCACTGACACTAGATTAGGTGTCGGCTTTCGGCGCTGTCATTAAATGTCAAAGTGACATTACTGTCCCACAGATAAACAAACCAACATTCCGATCAGATAACGATTAAACAGATTTACACGTGAGTGGAGAATAAAAATAAAACCTCGTATCCATTATCCGTGGTGGTGTGTGGTCCCAACAGTCCCTTTAATTATCGCCTATAAAACTTTATTGAGGAAGCAACCAAATTAAATGACATGACATCGTGAAACTCAAGATATTTAATGCTGAATAACATATGTACGCTCTTTAATGTAAGTAATGAGATACCCTTGGGTGTCGTTTAATACTTAATCAATAATTTATACTAATTATAAAGAGGAAAGATTTGATTGTATTTTTGTTCCGAAACTACTTGACCAATTTGAAAAATTACCTTACTCTTGGGAAGCTACACTATCTTCGGTAAACATAGGCTATATTTTAGCCTTGTATTCCCAAGGGAACTATGCCGACAGCTATGTAGTACAAAATTCGTAAAAGGAATCCTTGTCCGTTAAGCGAAAACTGGTCCTTCGACCTTCCAAAATGGCCGGGATGTCGAGAGATATTCTATTCTAGTGGTTCAGTATTAATTTAATGTAATAAAATATATTTTTTATATAGCGATGCGTGCATATCATGAATGGAAATTATATGAACATTGCAATAAATTAATTTAATTTATTACTAGCTCGTAGGCAGCCATTGCGATTTAACAAGATAGAAAAAAAATATATACAATTAACATTGTTACTTTAGAGAAATATAACATATTCGCAATTATGTGAATTCCTGACAATTTTAATGAGTAAAAAATTTGCGCACAGATGCATTCGAGTTCAGAAAATTGTTAATTGCATTGTAATTGCAAAGTAATAATATTATGTTAGGGTTATTTTATTTCGTAAGTGTATATTGTACATCGTTGTTTCTTCCACAGATACGGTATTTTTTATTTATATTATGTGTTTTTTCCTACTTTTGTTGCTAATTTCAATTTTTTTTTTTCTAATTTTTAATTTATAAGATTACCTACTTTTAACTCTATGTTTTCTTTAAGACATAGATTTTGATGATTCACTTTGTAGTTAATACGTTATTTAAAATAGGTACCTACTATACTACATAATAATAAAAAAGTACTGTCCACCTACCTCATTACTCATTGATTAAAAAATTAATAAAAAAAAACAAAAAAGATTTCATAAAACAGTATTAATATAAAAAATAAACTCATTATAATCTAGCGCATGACATATTATACATACATATAATACATACTACTGTGAGTAACCGGTCAATGACCCAGCCTTAACGCTGTATGTAAATTCCAACTATATTAGATACCTAATACATACAATTAAAATTGTACCTAACTACCTATATGATAGAGGAAAAAATCGATTGGGTTTTTTATATTGGCCAATATTAACTTTATGACGAAAAAAAAATCGAACTTTGAAAAATTTTTTTTCAGGCTAATAGATAAACACATTTTTTTCCCGGGAAAATTGAAGATCCCCGGGAACGCTGGTGAAACCACGGGGTTGAAGTTAGTAATGTTATGTACCGTTCACAGTTTGTTGCTGGAAATAAAGTCAGTTTATTAGTTCGTTACCATAATAATAAGCGAATAACACTAAAATAATTTATGACTGTAATAAAATATGGTTTCACAAGTGTTTACTGAAGTTCACCGTTTAACGACTTCACTTCACACATTACGTCACACGTAGGACTATAAAAAAAAAAACTAAAATTGTCACAAAGTTTTTAACTGAAGATAAAAAAAACGTAATAATATTCATGTCATATCTATCTGCGTGATAGGCTATTGTATTTTAAACCCACATTTTAATAAATTTTTATATCATGTTTTAACCATAGGCTGAATGTATTGTCACGATATCACAAAAAAAACCTAATCACTAATCGATTGCTTCAAATCAATACTCCCACGTTATCACTGTCAACATCGAAATAATAATAAATAAAAAAAAACGACTCGACCCTCTTCGACATCCACGTGTACAGTCCACACAAGACTACTTAGTTATTACTCTATGCCGACTAGTACCGGTACAATGAAGCGCTTTGCATAAGAATAGCAACAGCTGTGCTCGCCCGCCATCTGTGTATGTCTTACGTACTGTACGTTTCATATGAAGATATAAACCATATACTTTTTAAATCGTTCGGAAACGTCAATGAGAATAAATCATCGTGTTGTTTTTTTTAATCGATATTTAAATTTATTTCTGAATGGAACTTTTAATCGAAAAATTAATCGATTAAAAACTATATTTGAATTTGAATTTGAATAGTTTCCATATCACTACTTATGATGAAACAAAGTCGCTTTCCGGTGTCTGTCCCTGTCTTCTTAAATCTTCAAAACTACGCAACGGATTTTGATGCGGTATTTTTTAATAGATAGAGTGATTCAAGAGGAAGGTTTCTATATACAATACATGCATAATATGTTAGAGAAACACTCTCAATTTTGGAGGTTTATCATGTGATGTATAAGCATTGCACACGTGCGAAATTGGGGCGGGTCGGTAGTTCTCAATAATATGGTATGGTATTACAGTGTCATTAATTGAAAAAAAAAAAATATTTACATTTCCTTTGAATAATTTATTTAAAGAATTAAATGCTCAAGCAAAGTAGGTACCTTCAGGTTAAAATGAGTATACCAACTTACCAACAGGATAAGTGCAAAATTGTCGCAACCGCAATGCAAGTTCGCTCGCATTTTTTTCTTGTTTGACTCTCTCAACATAATTACATAATTAGATACTTGGAATTGAATGGTAAAGAAAATAACCTCAATTACCAATCGACATCTCGATGTTGGTGGTTTCAAAGTTAAATCATTCTACATTATCTGATCTGATATTTATATAAATAAAATAAAATGCTTAAGCAATATCTATTTAGGTTGATCAATAAAAATTGCGTGTCTTGAACAATAGGTAATTAATGCATTAAACTTTGGAGGGGTTCCTGGCCGCAAAAATCAGCATGTAGGTATAATAAAAAATAAATAAGAAACTTTTTTTAGGTCATTATTATATCTTGCATTGCAGCATCCACCAGGGTAACATGGCCACATTCAGATTTCAGCGAAGACGGTATGACTGCGTAATGTTGCAATCCTACTAATATTATAAATGCGAAATTTTGTGAGAATGTATGTATGTTTGTTACTTTTACTGTAGGCTTCTAGATGAAAGGCACAGAGTTAGAATATGTTCTGAAATACCACACAGTCTACATTTTTATCAGAAATTTACAGTGGGAAGCCACTAGTGTTTTAATAAAGTCATCTTAATTTACTATTGAAAGTGCATATTAAAGAGACAATTTAAGTTTCCAGTTACCCGAGTAATATCTCAGTTGAATACTTTCGAACGATAATTTGACATTAAAGACAATAATTAAATGGTTGTTGGACAAGCCAGATGGTCGGGGTAATTTGACTGAGCGATTGAGCCGACTACTTACTATGTTATATAGGTATATATATATGTTGAAATTGTGACGGCATCCGTCCGTCATTGAGTGTGGGGATAGCAAAAACCGTTCCGATGGTATATTATGTAACTAGCGTCCGTCCCGGGATATAATGTAGGCTATGTGCTATTCCAGAATATAATCTAACTCTGTACCTTTCATCTAGATGCCTTCAGTAAAAGTAACAGACATCCATACATACATTCTCACAAACTTTCGCATTCATCATATTAGTAGAATAAATTCTTTCGAATAATATTAAAAAACGGTAGGTACAAGCATAATCCGAAATTTATGACCGAATGCCTCCATACCATACCATACGTATTAACCGTGAACCCATTAGAATATTGGAGAAAGAAAAAAAACATGCTTCTCACATAAATTATTCAGCCATGCATACACACATCTATGGGAATGAGGAACTAAACAAAAGGGTAAATCTTAATAAATGATCGCATTCACGTTGGGGCAAGACATTCGAATCTCGTGAACCCTTCCAACGCGACACCTGGTCGTATAGGCCCGAAGTCAAAAATCTCCTTTATCGCATTAGCATAATATTTATAATAACTGACAATGGGATTCTTTATTCAAAATAGCTGTTCTTTGATACACGGTAGTTGTTCATTGTGTTTCAGATAACGGATACGATGACAATGCTGCACTTTATGGTGGTCTGTGAGAATGAATAGGCAACGGTTAACGAGGTGATCTCTGACAGTCATTTAAATGTAATTTTAATAATATGTTGTTTAAATTAAATTTTAAAACAATAAATTAACTATCTTCGCAGTTTCACCTAAGTTCCCCGGGGGGATGTTCAACTTTCCCGGGATAAAGGTATGTCGTTTCTCAAGGTATATTCCTAAGGTATATGTGTGTACCGAATTTCATCAGAATCCGTTCAGTGGTTTAAGCGTGAGAGTAACTTTAGTATTATTTAGCGTTTCTATAATTTTCTTAGATGTCTTTATTTTTAAAATGTCTAAATAAAAAAAATTGGTTGCCTGTAAAGTCGGTATACGGGCGAAAGTTTTACGTGACAACGACTTTGAGTGGTAAAATAATTTTAATGTGAATATTCATTCGTATAGTAGGAAGAAGGATGAAATAATAGTAACAATTTAAAACATAACGTCACGTTACGTGAGCGGAGCGTAACGCAGTTTCTTGAAGTGTCACCCGGCAAACCAATTTATAAGACGTTGTCACGTCAAAATCGAAAGTCCCACATATTTAAATTACACACATTCATCAACAGAGTATCCGTTGCATCTTCCGATCCAATTTCGAAGACAACAAAAAAAGGAGAATCCTTTTAACCCCACAATAGATACTGGGCTATTGTCTAGAAACCGTCAAATGATACGCATTAGTATGTTTTTTTCGCCGCTTTATGAATACATTTAAAACAGGAAGGATGTGAAAGTTGGGGTATTAAAGACACCGTATGGCGTTGAAGGGGTTAGGGCTAGGGCAGCGGCTGCTATACAAAGAAATGTGAATAATAGGTGAAACATTGCATTAAGGAATGAATTATTATAGCTATTCTGTTTGTGGTCTATCATTTTTATAATAAAATCGTTTTTTTTTCTCGCTCTCTCTTTGAGAATGGAACTTGTTAAAGACTTTTGAACAACCTGTTTGGGAAACGATTCAATGTAAACATCTGACTTGAAATGGTGTTATTTTAAGGATGTTAATAAAATAATGCATATGTCGTTATTATGTTTCTTTTTCATTTTTTCGAGTAAATGAAACGGGTTTTAAATTAACAATAATAACTTATATTGTTTTACTGTCTGTCTGTAACGATTTTGATTAAATTCGGTACAGAGAAAGGGACTTGGGAAAGGACATGGCAAATTTTAATCCCGGAATAGTTAGTGGTCCGTTAGGAACGAGGGACAGAAGTAAGTTTATAAAAAATATAATCAATTTTGTTACTAAAGTGACGTGACGGAGCAATTCTAAAGGTATCAACATATTATATTATCTAATCAAATGTAAGATAAAACATAAGACGCTGTATTTGTTCGTTTGACCTTGTCATCGATCAAAATGTGTTTTTATCACTTTCTCTTCAAAGGCTTTCTGTTGATAACATTCATAAAGATAATATTTGCACTTGAAACTTTTAGTTTTTGTCAAATATATATTTTTTTTGTTATATAGAATTCGAAAGGTTTTAAAATGTCAGCTTAAAAATGTTAAAAACAGATTTCAAATGAAAAAAAAAATATAAGTAGGTATATGTAAGTACTTTAGTATTAATAAATTACATAAAACAGATTATCAAGACTTATATATAAAAAAAGCAGACTGGTTTGATTACCAAAACGTGAACATAAGTTTTCTTATTTCATTTTATTGGTACATAAATTAAAACAGTTGAAAGGTCAACATATAAGACAAGATAAACATAAAATTTTATTATGTATTCTTTCGTGCCATTCGCGTGTTTCTATAGTAAAACATTAAAAAAAGTTTTAAACTTGCTACGGACTGATCATTGGTGCTAACTATGCATTTTTGTTTAAACACCTTCAAATACATATATATTTTGTATGAAAAATTAATATTTTTTGTTCTTAAATGTAGACGCTAACTATGCATGTTTGACACCTTCATATTATATATTATGTTTTTGTATGAGACATATTTTTTATTCATATAATTTTATGAAAAAAATGTTCTTAAATGTAGACCCCGTTAGGTGATACGTTGAAGACACAAGTCTAAACCGCGACCGTACAGAGGCAGTCTCATATAGGCCTTGTATGACAACATATTTAATGGAATTAAATACGCAGCTTCGAAAGGCCAAATGCGCTTTGAGTGATTCGAACTCGCGTCTCGCGGGCGGGACATGGTCCGACCACCGGTCTTAACCGCGAAGCTATCGCTAGCAGTAGAAACGCTGGCGAAAATGTGTATTACAAGCTATGCTGAAAATTTTATATTCGGAATTTTAAAATGTTTATGTATCTACCTGCTAGAATTTGGTTTTGTTGCGGGTCTTCATGTGAATTTGAGGGTAATCTGTAACAAAAAAAAAATACATTAGTAAAAGAAAAAGTTGAAAGACTTATAAAAAAAGTGCACAAATTAAAAAATAACCCTATCATTGTCAATATCAAATAAATTCACGCTCCGTTTTTTGAAATATGAATAGATATCGTGACATTTGCTTTGTCTGTTAGGTTGGTAGGTACATAACTACTAAACTACTTCAGTGACAGTTAACAGTTTTAGTGGCAGCTATAGTTTTACAACCGTTTAATATCCATGTCGGAGTTAAGTTAAATATGATAGGAGATTAAGCATTCGAATTTAATAGCTTTTTGTTTTTATTATGACGTTTTATGCTTGGCACAGGAGTCGAATTTATTACGAATTAGTTTCCGTTGTAGAGCACTTTGTTAATAAATCGCGGAACAACTGCAACTAGACATTCATATTATGCCATTTACTTGAAGATACGATAAGTGGTTTGATAATAATATTGTGTTTTTTTGTGAAATGGTATTTAAAAACTGTAGTCAATAAAATGTTGTATATAACAGCTCATTTTTAAATTATTTAGAAAAGAACAAACTTATCCTATATTTTCTAATTATTTAGTTTATTATTTTTCTCAAGGGAAATCGATATTTGATACTAACTTCCGCTCCGCGATTTCACTTGCGTTTCCTTTAACTTTCCCGTAGTAAAAAGTAGCATCCAATAGTAGGTACCTACCAAATTTCAACAAAATTGGTTCAATTTAAGCCTTGAAGGCGTAACAGAGTTACTTTCGCATTTATAATATTATACACAGAAAGTACTTGTACAATACACGTAAGAATAACAAGTTATTTGATATCTAAGTTTGCACAAATCATGTTTATTTTTCTGCACGCGTATCTATCCTTTGGTCGTGATCGCATGGAAAGTGGTAATGTATCAGCTATTGATAGTTATAATTGATAGTACTACACACTATGACAATCACGCGACTTTATATAGATATACCTTTGTATGGTGTTCAATCTAGGGTTACCGCGTTTGGTTTGCAATATGATCTTTGTTTATGTCAAATATGACGATGAACCTATTGCTTATAGTCCTACCAACTTATCTGTGAAATGAAAGAGGACAGCACCGTCGATTCAGTGTTGCTAACTAATATAAGGTGCCCAAAATTGAGCAAGATAACAATGATAACTATATAAAAATAATTTGATAATTTACAGTTACGTAGGTAAACTAACAGTTTAGTCTCTCTGCAATAAACAATGGCTGTATCTAAAAAGTAATCCAAGGAAGTGGAAATTTAGCAGATAAAATGTTCCACGGGGGGATATAACTTTCATTTAATCCGAGGTTAAGTAGGTACCTCCCTTGCAAGAGGTGCATGGATGTCTAGCAATTAGTTATGTATGATCGTACCGTACCTAACCGCTAACACCAGATTTGACTAAATTATAATTATCAGTGGTACCTAGTGGTAGCGTAATGTAATAAAGAAAACAAATTGCTTAACAATGATTTATTGAATACCAGGTTTACAGTGAATTTTTGTTCCAGTTTCATCTGCTGCGTGCCCTTACTTAACTATTTTTGAAATTAGTCCTTGACTCGTACCTGAAATATAAGACAATAAAATAAATATTAGTAGAAATATGAAATCTGGCAGGTCAGTTTGCTCGCTCACTTAGTAGGTTACCTATTAGATGTACGTTACCGTTACGCTAATCTGCAGCAAGAATAGAAACGAATATTTCGTGGACTTAAATAATTAGTTAAGTATCGGGTAATTCATAACAAGAATGTTGACAACACTCACCTGCCACTGTCGAAAATGTCGAACTTCGTCTGTTTGTTTGATTAAATGGAACAATCGGAGACAACGGTTTTAACCTTTAGAATAATGTTTCGACTATCACTTTTAATAGCTTTCGGCATATTTAATTCAATAAATTCACCAATACCAAGACAAAACAACCAGAGAACCCGAATGTAGTATACACTGACAATCGAATGACATTTCGTCATGACAGCTGTAGTTCCAATTTTCGCCATTTCACAGATAAGTTGGTGGGACTGTACCTATATTATTTTACTGTAGGATAAATTTCAAACAAAACTTTTAATTTAAAATAGCTAAGCTTATTGAAACTTTTCTTTTAAAAATGACGTTTCACAGACATAAAGGTTTAAACTTTGGCATCGCATTATATTTAATCAAGCGACCCAAATTCTTATGTCTCGATTGCAATCCATACCGTTTGCCAACCCTGACCACACATACTCACGTCCAATTACGTATAAATAATAATCCGAGCACGACACGATGATTTATTAAAAAAATTATCGCGCGAAGGTGTCAACGAATCTCATATCTCCATCCGTCTTTGTCTAACTCGTGTGTTATCGCGCCGATATCTATGTGTCGGGACTGTCGGGGCTCCATACATTATTTATTTATGCGAGAAATTTGCATCGACTTTTCAAGGGTTAAGCGTACGGGCTGTGATCGCGTCGCGCGCTTAAAAACGAATGACTAAATGTTCGTGGTTTAAAATGTTGTTTTTTTTTTCATTTTGCGTTATGGAATTTTTTTATTGGCTTTTAAAAGATATGAAATTTTGTAGACATAAATATAAAATCACTTTGATATGGATAAAACTATTTAGTCTTTAATAACGAAGCAAAATACGTAATACTACACGCTGTAGACTTTTTATTTATTTATTTCACTAAAATGTCAAAGTAGCGTAGCTAGTTTTAGCGGAAAATATACAATATTTCACAAAACCACCCCATGTGATGTAATGTGATCCCGATTACCTTGAATAGCTCGAACCTACAACGCAACATTGTATCTTTGAAATTTACTAATATAATATCAAGTTGCCGCCTCGACTTCGTAGAACGGAACGCAATATGCCAGACGCCAATATAAACTGGTAAAATGAACTCGTCACTGGCAGGCTTCCTATAATACATTTAAAAAGTTTGAACGAAACGAAAACCCTTTAAAAGAAATAACAATTAAAAAATAAACATTTGTGAAGTGGAACGCAACCGCATTTTGAAAGAGAACACTCGAAGACGCAACTGGAGAGGAGGAAATTATATAACAATAGTTTGTACAAGTTTTGAATCGATAATAAAAGTGTTCGGAACACTTTAATGCGATTGTTACCTTTTGTGCGGACGGTGCGGCGCGGCGCGGTGGGCTATGGGTTTCTTTTCTATTGTATTGTTCCCAAGACAGTAATGAATTGCTTGTTACTTCAAAATGTCAAACATGTTTTGACAGCGACCATAGAGTTTAATGACGGTGAAAGTTTTTAAAAAGGTTCTTAAAAAGACCGATTATGAATTAAAACAATTAATTGCTGTCATTGTTTCAGTTTGTTAAGGAGGTTTTATTTTGAGAATAGATTAATTATGTGTTTGTAAAACAGTAAAAATTTGTATTGTGATAATAATTTTTAATTAAATTAACAAGTTTAACCTCAATATCGGTTTGATGGAAAAAAACCGAAGGGCCTAACCTTTAGTTATTTCAAAAGAATCAACATGTTGCAATGGTACAAAGCAATATTATATTGTAAGGTCAAAAAAACATCGAAAAATCATTTGTAAGTGTCATGGCCGCCCTTGAATCGGAAATACGATTCTGGCAATAAATAATAAGATGTCTATGACGAAAAAAAAGGTAATGTTTTTATTTTAATTGCCTGTCAGACTAACCTTTTACAAGTGGGCGATTAAATATTACATTTTCGTAACAGAATAGTCCTTAAAGAATGAGGTCATTTTTTTCCACATTGTATCGATACTTTTTGATACACTATTCAATTTGGATAGGTTTTTTGTTTGTGTTTTTTGCACTTGTAAGTTATAGCAGTTGGTTATATGATGGGATCCTTTTTGTAAGCAATTCTTTAATAAATGATAAATTGTTAAGAAATTACCCAACCTGTAAATAAAGTTTGTGAAATCTTAATATTGATAAAAAAAATAATAAAGTAATAATTAAATATAAGTACAGTTATTAAGTCAATAACAATGTAATCAAAATTAACAATAATATCAGACTAAGTAAAGGAAGTTATTTCGTTAAAAAAATGTATAGGTACCTACACGCACGACATAGTGACATAATGATATAAAGACAACGAATTGCAAATTTAAATTAAAGGCTGGCAAGGTTTTGTTTAAAAAAAAATCTTAGCTTTGGGCTTATTTGCTTACTGTAAATTTTACCATACTAACCGTTTGTAAAATTTTAAACTTAATAATGTTTCAGAATAAAACTACTTAGCATTTAAGTAAGCCATAAGTGCGACTTAGTTCAACAAATAATCATTTTAACCTCCCAAAAAACCAAGAAAGAGGGACACTAATAATTCCAATATATATAGCTAGACAAGTATAACAAGATAGGTACTAGAACCAAATTACATCTACAATACTGCACCAGTACTTTTTAGCATTCACCCCATAGGTATTAACTCAAATAAAACCGGTAATTTTTTCTCATTAATATTAATCCCAGTTAACAACGTTGACTCATCGCTGTCAGCGTCCTGGCATAAGTAAATATTATTTAAAAGGCTTGTTTCCTGTCGTTTGATAAGTGTCAAACTCAATATATCTATAAATGGCCGCTGGTCCGTCAGTTTACCTACTTGTTATTTGTGATTAATAAATAAACATACCTAGTTGCTATTTTATATATAAACTATATAGATATCTAAGTATATTTATACCTATTTATACCATTTATTATGATGGTAAGCAATCGGTCACCCGCTCCTTTAGTCATGTAAACTTTCGCATTTATAAGTGGTAAGATTGATTTTTGCTAGTCAATTACGTCAAAACGGCTGGAGTGATTTTATTAAAAATTGGCGCAGAGGTAGAATATGTTAACGACTTAAATAATTAAATGAATCGCGACGCCACGGGATGAAAGCTAGTAAATAATATATTCTTAAAAATGATCTTGTATCATAGAAATCTGTATTTAATTCTCCATCAGTCATGTCACTGAAGAGGAATAAACCTACGAAGTCGATAATGTGAAATCGAGGAGTTCATAAAAAAACATAGTACCTACTTACCTATTACCCTACGTTTTCATACTATCATCATGTCATATTATTCTATTCTAAGCTGTGACCGAGAGTGACTCATGCACCAACATTGGTACAAACTTTGTGATCTATTCCGTCGTCTTGTTTATTGGACAAATGTTGGCCATTAAAGAACTGAAGAGCGTCCTAAGGACAATGAATTGGCTGAACCACTTTTTTCCTCGTGTGACTATTGCATTACTAAATACTAGCATAGCTTTGTCATATTATGACATAATAAGAAAATATATGAATAAACATTCCTTTTAAATCACTTTATAGGTAGGTATATTGTTGAAAACCCCGTTAAAATACGTTGCGTAGTTTTAAAGATCTAAAGCGTACAGACGGCGGGAAGCGACTTTATTCTATACAAGAATTGCTTCCGCCCGTGGTTTCACCCGCGTAGTTCCCGTTCCCGTAAGAATACGAAGATAAAATGTAGCTATGTTACTAGGGAGTAACTAGGGGAACTACATTATCAGGGGATAATGTAGCTCTTCATTGGTGAAAGAATTATTCGGATCGGTCGAATAGTTTTCAAGTACAACAATAATACAAATCTTTGCTCTTTATAACATCATGATAAAGATATCCATACAGGTGATTTTTAACCAACTTCAAAAAAGGAGGAGGTTCTCTATTCGACCGTTTGTTTTTTTTTTTGTACATTTTAATTTGACAGCTACAAGTATTTGGCGTGGCATCTTTAACAATTTGATCCATGATTTGACATTAATGTAATGCACTACCAGAATTTTGATTAAGCTGTTATTTAAAACTGTATTTAGTCGTTCTATATTTAGTTTATGAGACACATTCGACATCGAAACCTACTAACGTTTAACGAAGGCAAGGCTTGTTCTGTATCTGAATGTAAATATATAAATATGTACCTATAATAAGTATGTTTTTATAAATAATAAAATGTTCAAATTATATAATTAAAACATTATCTAGTAGAGTAAAAAAGAAGTAAGAGGAAAAAAGAAAAATACCTAAGTCGTTACACATTTTCCTAAGCTCCATTTTATAAATAAAAAAAATTAATAATATAATAATAAATTAAATAATTATATTAAATGTTCTATATTTGGTTAATATAGTACAAGCTCTACTCAATTTGGAATCAGATTATCCGTATTTGAAAACTGTCCCAGGATATTTACATATATACCTAGGTAGTGTAGTGCTTGGAAATAATATAATATGAGTATACCTTACTCAGTTAAACATTAAACTTGTTACAAGTAACTAACCACAAAATAATTTCTGTTTCACAAGTTGAGTGTATACTTAACTGAAAATAAGTGTGGTTAAAACACTATTCAAACTTTAAATCATTATAGACTTTATGTACATGAAAATAGAGTTTCAAATGTGATAAATAAGTTTTTTAACGTATAATTTAAAGCCTATTTAACGAATATCAAACTTCTCGTTACGTATAGTTGTCCTATTACGAGAAACCTTCGTTATTATCGTTTAGTTTATATCATTACTAGTTGCTCCCTGCGGTTTCGTTCGTTCCCGGGGATCTACAATTTTACCGGGATAAAAGTATCCTATGTGTTATTTTAGATCATATTCTAACTCCGTGCCAAATTACATCGCGATCCCTTCAGCCGTTTTGGCGTGAAAGAGTAACAAACATACCTCAACTTTTGCATAACTTTTGCATAACTTTTGCATTTATAATAGTAGGTTTTTCCCCACAAACAGATAGACAGTACTCCTACTATTTATATATAGCAGATCGCCAAACCTAAGTATATAAAAAATCTATTGGTTTCCAATAATATTTTAATAAATAAATATATTTTTAGTATATCGTCTATTGGCAATCATTAATAAAGAAATATGAATAACTAGCTGCCTCCGCGCGGTTTTACCCGCGTAGTTCCCGTGGGAATACAGGGATAAAATATAGCCTATGTTACTCGGGGATAATGTACTCGTAGCTTTCCAAAGGTGAAAGAATTTTTTAAATCAGTCCAGTAGTTTCGGAGCCTATTCATTACAAACAAACAAACAAATCTTTCCTCTTTATAATATTAGTATAGATAAAACATTTTCAAATATAACATGCCATAGAATATTAAATACGACGGGCTATTAAATAAATTTCTATTCAGACCACCAAATATTACCAATATTATTTATATAGCTACCAATAAATTTTGTCTCTTATATACATTTCTATATTTAATGTACATCTAAATGAATATAATAAAAAACATCAAAGCACCTATTTTGAAGTCATTTCATATCGTTAGGATACTAAGTTGCAATTTATTATTAATTTATGTATTTTGCAGAAATTGTTTAAATTTTAAATATTTAATTTCGGCACGACTTGGAATTAAGTAATGAGTGAAAATGAAAGAAAAGAAAGAAAGAAAGAAAAAACATTTATTCAAGACAACTGTATGTAACATAGGTATTTAATTTAGAAAATAATGAAAGAAAAATAAATGTTTGAGATATTTTATGTATCATTTTTACCTAAGAACTCATTTATATCTCGTCTTCTCAATTCTACCTACTCAGTCAGGTAAACTTGCAAGTTTAATACAAAGTAAGACCAGAAATCAATAGATTATACATATAAAATAAATAATTTGACAGGATAAATATGAAACCCACACAATTTAGGTGGTTTATTGAAAATAATTGCAGCACGGGCCAACTTGCAACAAAGTTGAAGACCAACAAGGGCTACCACCAAATATACTAATAATATTATAAATACGAAAGTTTGTATGTATGGGTGTTCGTTGCTTTGTTGCAAAAACTACTGAACGGATTTGGATGAAATTTGGAACAAGTTTAGTTTTTAACCTGGATTAACACATAGGCATATTTTTATGTTGGGAAAATGGAATAACAACATACCTACAATATAATAAAAAGAAAAAAATATATATATACTTATAGAAACAGCGGAACATAAATCCCTCCTCCTGTTTTTGAAATTGGTTATTGTACCTATACTTTCATTAATTTATTATTGGTTCAGTAATTTAAACATAAAATTAAATATCCTACATAGAAGCTTAAATTTTTCCTTATCAATCATATTCCAGTAATATATTAACCTTATTTTTTATCCTACCAGACAGCCCTAGGCAGTTGAGTCATCTTTCATATACGATGTATATACTGAGATGTTTCAAGGCCAAAGGAAGCTGCATCAGGTAGACGGCATAACCTCAAGGCATTTATGATGCGTCACCAGATCACCAGATACGTTTGAATGTCAATATCAATTTGAACTTTAGCTTTTACAATTTAAAAACTAGTTTGGATTGTTTTTTTGTAAAACCAGCCGGTAAACGTTGTTCTGGTAAATGAGAAATAGTAAAATCTAGATAAAAATGGGGGGTGGTAGGAGGGCGAATTTTTTTTACGTCCTATTATTCTGAGACATGCCAAATAAACTCTAACAAAAAAAGAATATTAATCGGTCAAATCGTGACGGAGAAATTCGATAACAAACACTTTGACACTAGTTTTTTTATAATATACACAATCCTCTTTATAAGTGGTAAAGTACCGATCTATGTACAATTACTTTTTAATCATTTTTTTTTTATAAAATGAGACCTCATGTCGAAAATGGTTACTTTACGATTTGTGTTTAGGAGCTTTTAACCGATTTCCAAAAAAGGAAGAGGTTCTCATTTTGATTGTGTTTTATGAAGATAGCCGTAGAAGATATAACAATACATTTACAATTTTATTGTACACTGACTAATGCGATGACATTAAAAACAATTAACCGCGTACAGTTTTCAATACAAAAAAAAATACATTACAGTACAGTAAAGTGGCACTGAATTATTTTTAATTGCCACAAAATGGCGGATAGCCAAACTGTACGAATAAACTTGTCAGTATTACAAAATTGATGAGTTACTTTGGAAATTAAAGTAAATTTATAAAGTGATTTTGCACCTCTGTTTTATACATAGGTAGGTATAACAAGTTCTGTCGCTGAAAATGTTTAGTCATACATGTGTTTGCACATAGTTTCCATATTATGTTTGATGATTTTAGATTTAGAAATATATTTTGAAGTGATGACTGACATGACAGATAGAATGGAAGAAAAATACACGTCGCAGCCTAGGCGAGATAGGAAAGATTTTTAAAACATTATATTTGGTTAGTAATTTAATGTTATATGGGATACAAACATTAATTATTTTTTATACCAGGCCGCTTGGTTTTTCAGTTAGTGTCTGATTTTTATTCGCCGGTCGTGGATTCGAGTCCCACCCAGAGAAAATATCTATATGCATGAATATGACTGTTTGTCCTGTGCCTAGATGTATATATACTATATGTATATATTTCAAAAGTACTACAAGCTCTGCGTAGTTTGGAATCAGTTTAGCCGTGTGTGAAAAATATTCCAGGATATTTATATATTTATATCAGATTTATATGAAATTTACCTTTCCAGTCACAGATATTTAAAAAAAAACGCGTTAAATACAATCCATAGGTGGAAATTAAAACATGAATATGGAATATCTAATTGTGGGCAATTAATATCGATACTAAATGATTAATTACGATAGCCAACATAAGAACACGAATTACCATGGAGCAGGAAAACTGGACAATTAACCAGCATAGTATATTAAGCTGCCAAGCGAGCTTTTGTATTTAGTATAACTTCCTAAAGCTCCAGGCAAAAGATAAAGGTGTCCATAAATAATAATTAGCGGCCGGGAATCGAACCTGTATACTAACGATCCAACCTGTCCCTCCGGGCGTACTGAAATTAATAATAACCAACCACATATCTGATTTGTATCTTCATACATGCAACTGTAACTAGTAATCATTTAAAATAGATTCGATTTAAGTAAATATACCAATTATAATGTCTGACTCAAGATAGATCGTCTAATTAGAGCCTGAACAATTGTGGTAAAAAATAGCCAAGTCGCACGCTTTTCGTTTTATAAAGAGATATATACATGATCGCGTTAATATTTCTAATCGTTTGGAGAATTTTACTTATTTTTTATCGATTCTTGCTTTACTAAATCTTTTTTTTTTACTTGAAAACTGTTACAGTAACAATTTGGCAGAATAAAAAATGACGTTTGCCTGCGGCTTGCGATAAAGCCAAAATGTTGATGTCACGATAGGCCTTAGGCCGAATTAATAAAAGGTCGCCCAGGGC
Source organism: Thyatira batis (assembly GCA_905147785.2). NCBI lineage: Eukaryota > Metazoa > Arthropoda > Insecta > Lepidoptera > Drepanidae > Thyatira > Thyatira batis. The sequence continues at coordinate 2,758,047 of LR990497.1, read as the reverse complement.
CAAACACAATTAATAACTTTACATTCACAATCTTGTAATAACCACAATTTTATTCGAATACATTTTATTAATATTTTAAGACAAAAAACCTTAGTAAGATTTTGAATGAAATGCAGTAGGTAGGCACAGCTGATTGTAAAATTTAATATAAAAAAAATTAAAGCTTCGAATTCAGAACGCGTTCTCAATTCAAAACTGAATTCACCGCAACACTGTCATCCGTTTATGGACGTGAAAGTGTTTAAACGTTAACTTTTAAATTGAGAACTTAATTGACTTTTTTTTCTAATAACACATCATGGTTATGCGCACTTGCACCTTGCTTAGTATTATTATGGTCCATAAATGTGGTTAGTTTTGAAAGATAACTAACTTATAAATAAAAAAAATCATAGCACTTCTAAATGACGGAGAATTTTACTTCATATTTTTCCTACTTTTCGAGCCACAGAAACGATATAGGCTCATTGCCAGTTACAAAAAAAAAATGAGAAATTTAGGATATTACATGGGATATTACAGGAGTTACGTAAAAAATATCTACCAACTTTTATGTAATTTTTATGCCAACATGTTTTGAACCTTGAATAATTTTACAAAACGTAAGTTTTTTTAGACATACTTTTTAACAGAAACGAACCGAGCACATAGCAACAGAGATAAGGCACGATGTAATGTTATATTAATATGTAGGTAGGTATTAGAGTAGGTATTTAACAAAATACACTTTGTTATGTCTGCTCATGACGGTATTATGTTTAAAATTAACATTTTATCAACGGCATTTATTTATTTATTTATGTCAATGAGAGTTGAAAAATGCTATGTTTTAGTGAAAACATAATATATGATAGATATGTTAAAGGTGAAACGATAGTAGGTGGGCTAAGCGCTTATGCAACTAAAGTTATTAAAAAAACTACCTACTAACTCTCCAGACAAATAGGTACTTCAAAATACATACGTCATAAATGTGTCAGTTAATGTTCACGACTTCTAAGTGCAATAAAAATGTTGACTTCTAAATTTACCAAATTAGGATTTGATAAAAAAATTATGTCGTTAGAAATGGATTTATTTGTGTTATTTTTATTAATTTATTCCGGCGCTTATTTGCACAACTCGATAAGGGCTCGGTTATTTGTTAAATCATAGCAACAAGATAAAACATGTGACCGTATTTTATCACACATTTTACTGTTGCTAAGTGGGTTGATAAGTGATATTATTAGCATTTATAGAAAAACAAATTCTAAAATAACTTTAAGTATTTATTTATATTAAAAAATTTCATTGGTTTTCCAAAAAACTGTTTCACTGATACAATTTAACTAACCATTACTGTTTTTACGCTCGATGAGTAAATTAAAAAAAACGCTTCGACCCATTTTTTGCCATCACCAAAAAAGATCGGATTAACAAAAAACTACCTGTTAAGGGATCGATCAGTTTTTTCTTAAACTGTTTTTTTTTATAAAAATATTTTGGTGTTCTACACTTTTTTATGCAATAATAAGTATGATAGTTTGTTGCATAGTACGGTTTTTTAGGTATAGGTGTTAATTTTTCCGCCGGCATCGGCGTAAGCAAGCATAACAAAATTCACAAATGAACACTCACCAAAAGTTCTGCAGACGACGTCTTCAATTGATGAACTTTTTAAACAATTTTTAATTATTTAATTTCTCATTTTCTTGGCACTTATTCTCGAGCCATCTTCTTATTCCATGACTTGGCGACACTGTTGCACTGATCGTCACTTGGTATACGTCTACCCATACACAGCTTAATTGATTAGCCATCATCGTAAAAAAACGGCCAAGTCTCTCGTTTAATGAAGTATGAATTTATCCATTTCCCGTATTAAATCTTCTTGACTTTTATGTATTTTTTTATGTGTCATATTTCAATCTATTTTATAGAATATTAATATAAATTTTATATTGTAAATAAAATCACTCTACTCTGCACTGAATATCTAATTTGAATTTTTTTTTATAACATTAACTCCAAAGTTATATTGGATATGAAATTCCGAAACCGCTTCTGACACGCTCAACTCGTATGAGTTTCAAAGATGTGAAAAAAAAAACAATTGCCGATACGTGTTCGCGCGTCGATCGTCGTCACAGGAAGACGGTACGCGACCGAACGCGAGCGTCGCCCGCACTCCGAGCCAACGGATTGTGTAAACGCGCGCCACTCGCTCGGTTAGCGTCCGCGTCGCGGGCGGGGCGGGGGCGGCGGCGCGGGGGAGGGTCTCTGGCTCTCACACGCACACATCCACCCCTCCGTACACCGACTCCATCCATTACTAACGTTCCTATTTTGAATACGCGGCATGCCAATCTAGCTCCTATGCGATAGGTATAGGAGCCGAGCCGCGAGGGATGTGATGTGACGAGCGGACCGCGACGTGCCGCGATGCCGAGCCACGCAGCCGACACCAGATCGTGCGTATAGAGCGAGAGGGTAATATCCTCGGAGTACGGAGGAAAAAGATGGAGTTTTATCGTTAGTCGAGCTGCGTAGCGCATGTGTGTCCTCATGAAAGAGTCGGCTCATTGCAATAGTGGCATAGTGGCGGCAGGCGGACTTTGTAAGTGTGGCGCTGACTGTGCGATGTGTGGATGAGAAGTATTGTATCTTGAAAGGAGGCTCTGTTTCATCCTCTTTCATTTCAGCCTAATGGGATACTACATATAAGCCATGACATGTGGCGTCCAGTTCGACGGAGTCTTCTTATTGGAATTATTAATTGACACGTATTCATGGTTCAATGGATAGCACTGGGCTTAATTTACTTTATATCGCAACGCAGTCCATATTTCTACCTGACCAGTTCATTATCGAGGGCTTTGTTTAAATAAATTAAGTTTTCGTGTCGACTATTGTGATATACGCAACAGAGAAGATTAACAATCCTTTTACACACCCGTCTAGCAACTGTTTGGTGGTCATTTAGATAAGACAAACAAATTAATATTACCAAAATGACTAATTTACAGAATAAAACACTAACAAGTAATCAGTATGAGATATACAAATTTGGTAGATATCTGATAGCACATGCCTACACACGTAAGTGATTTCAAAACGTATTTTTGAATAACGCTACCAACCGTGTCATAACGAATGAAATGTGACCGTCGACATTCGGAGAGAAAATCGGTTTACACAGTTGGTAATGGAAGTGGAAGTGTGGACACCCACTCGCGGGCCCACGTTTGCGATTCCAAATTAAAATTTACGAATTTCTATTGGTTAGAGGGCATTTTGTGACTATTTGACGCCAACCGGCCAATATCACGTTAGTCATTAATGCGACTGGTTTTGAACATGAGAGATTTTTTAAACGAGTTTTTGGGATATTTAAAAAATGATTTATTCTCTATGCTGCATTGCGTTGCGTAGATACACGGGTGTTATTAAGAACAATTTATTAGACAGTTCGGTCATTGATTTATTCGATCGGGTTAAGCCCTTTTATATCGTTAACTCGACTAATTGTAGGTAGGGACGTGGAATTTTGGAAAGTCGACTAAACAGGTTGATGTGAGCGTCTATTTAAATGAGTTTTTTTAAGATGATTAATAAAGTTTCTCGAATGTTCACTTTCATAAAAATCTCAGACTTCGATTATGCTCAATTAACAAGTTGTACATTAAAATTTTAAATCGTTATAAATTAATGCCAGTTATGTAACCAATTCATGTAATAATAAGTACCTGCTCTTTATCTTCTTGATATGCACATAATCCGATGTGCTTCGCCAATTTAATAACAGGACATGGCTTACTAATCATATACTCTTTTATAAAATGATTTTAAATCGAGTTGATAGTCTCAGTTTGGAATGGTATGAATTTTTATATTTATAGTTTAAGTATTTTTAATAATGTCAGATATTTTACATAATACTCATAAAAGATAGATTTTGTACCATAAATTAACACACAATTTAAGCATAGACGTATTTTTTCAGTTTATAACGAACAGTGTATTTTTAATACATTTAGTTATAGATAGCTACGTGACTTTTACCTTTTTAGCAGTCGTAAGGCAGTCATAAAACCAATTTTTTAAACGAATTCAAAAAAAAGAAGGAGGTTCTCAATTCGACTGGTATTTTTTGTACATTTGAATTCGACATAACATTGGCAAACATAGGTTTTCATTGCCAAGATTATAGGTATAGAAAAAAAAAACAATTTATCTCTCACCTGACACTTATTATCGGCCTAGTTACCGAGATAGGCCACGACACTGACATTCGTAATGATAACGATTTTTATTATTTTTATCATGTTAGTACCTACAATATGTGACACTTTATTGACAGTGAAAAGGAACATTTTTACCTATTTTACGATTGAGTGCCATATTTGCACTGTCACGATCCTTGAACGCTTTAAGAATCCATTGGAGTTCATAAAAAAACCTACACTTCAATTCCATTTTTTTTGGTATTTTTATGGAGAAAAATTGTCTTAAAAATTCGTTTAAGTTGTATTTATTTTTGTTAAAGTCAAAATGAGCATTATCTCTAATTAAGTAGGTATTTAGAATAGACACATTTGTACATTCACAATGTATGTTTTTAGTTTTTAACAAATACTTGTCACAAAATTAATTTTGATATTAATATTTAGGTAGGTATATACATACCTAACGGTAAGTACAGTTTACATTACAAAATTTAAATAAAAACTTTTTTTTGTCATCTGTACCTACATATTTTAAATCTGTAGGAAAGAAAAAAAAATCTAAGCACTTCGAGAGACTTGGCTTGAAACACCCACTTCGAAAATTTTGGGCAATAGATTTTTTTATTTTAACAGAAAGCATTTTTGACGTGACGTTTATGTTGCGGAGCAAATATTTAGACAAAATTTAGCTTTGCCCTTGGTACACTATTTTTACGTCTCAAAACGCGATTATTTGTTTCTTTTTCGTATCGGTCAATAGTACCAAAACTATCATAACAGTTTCCTTTTTTTCCGAAAAAGTCACACATCACGTTTTACCTACGAAAGTCATCATCAATGACATTAAAAAGCGGGAAAACTGTCTCGTTATCACCGACCGACCGCCGACCGCCGACCGGCCGCAGTCGGTATCGAACTAACACTCGACGTTACCGTCACACTGGCCCTTTGGATGTCTTCAAAACTACACGGCTATTTACCTTCTAAAAAACCGTTTGAAACACACACATTCGAATTGATATTTAATCTCGCCTCCGCCATCGGCGGGCGGTTTCGCGTGCACACAAACAGTATTCGCTTATTAATCGCAATAATGAGTCGTTATTGTTTTTGTTGGTTCGCACAGTGGCGACCGCTCGCGGCGCGCCGCAGCACTGCAACTCGTTACATACAACACAACCCACTAACAACCTCTCTTTCCCCCTTTACTTCCGCGCCGGCTTTTTACGGAGGGCGCAGGCGCCTCTGACATTTTTTAAACCGCGCCCATGTTTCTGTAAATTCTATCTATCGTGGCGCGCACCTTCACATTTTTTCGGGCATTTTTTCGCGACATCTCTTTCTATCGTGTGCATTCGCTAAATCGCCATCCCCTTCCACCTAACGGTCGACGCTTGGCGTTAAAATTTCTCCGACGTACGTAACACTAGGAGCGTGATGCTCTCTCTTTCTGATGACGTCGCGACGCCGGTGACGCCAATTATTTTGCTATTTTTCGAAGTCCAAATGCGCCATGAACAAACTAAACACGCGAATCTGGACCTTAAAATAGTGGCATAAAAGTCACCTCTATTCTCGTCTAATGCAGTTGCGACTTTATTATCTAACGCAAAAAGTATAAAGTTCCGGCCATTTTTGCGATAAAAAAAATCGCTTGCATGCACGTAACCACGCCTTTGTATACACACATATTGCTGTCTATTTTACTCCTTTTTTATTTTTCTCTTGCGTTCTCGCTCTTTCACACACACATGCACACACGTCACGATCGACTGCTTCGGGACAAACACCGCTGCTGCCACCTAGTGGCGAGTAGCAGAACTTTTAAAGCGTAAGTGAAAACCTAGGGGTGGCAGCTCTGAGAGAAAGGGGTGGTTTTCTAAGTCGAGTTAGTTCCCCGGCTTTCCGCGTGGCGGCAGCGCCATGTGTAGATATAAACCATAAAAAAATGTAGCGATGGTTGCAGTTTTAGTTGTGTTATTTGTTTATTTATGTGGTCGCGAATCAATATTAAAACCGGATTTTGATTACGGCAAATGTGTGCAAAGTCTTTTTAAAATTTAATCGAAACAGATTTTGCTGTGAAATTTGCATTTTATTAGCGTATTTCGCTTCGCAAGTCAGCAGGGGGCGCTGTAAGCCGATCCTACGGGCGACAGCGGGATTAGTCGAGAGATCGACGAAGAAATATTGCAACATAGCATACCTACTTTAATTTGGTACATTTATTTTTATAATACATGTAAGTTCCTATATTATTATAAACTTAGTATATTCCTACGATTTTTTGTTTAACTCTCAATACAGTGATTTATACCCCAAATACCTTTCGGTGTCAGAGATATAGGTACTATTTATAGCAAGATAACTGACAGGCCTAAGCACTAGATACAGTTTTATTACATACTAGCTGCCTCCCCGCGGTTTTACCCGCGTAGTTCCCGTTCCCCTAGGAATACAGGGATAAAATATAGCCTATGTTACTCGGAGATAATGTAGCTTTCCAAAGGTGAAAGAATTTTTGAAATCGGTCCAGTAGTTTCGGAGCCTATTCATTACAAACAAACAAACAAACTAACAAACAAATCTTTCCTCTTTATAATATTAGTATAGACTAGCTGCCTCCGCGCGGTTTTACCCGCGTAGTTCCCGTTCCCGTGGGAATACAGGGATAAAATATAGCCTATGTTACTCGGGCATAATGTAGCTTTCCAAAGGTGAAAGAATTTTAGCCTTTTCATTACAAACAAACCAATCTTTCCACTTAATAATATTAGTATAGATAAACCTAAAATACATATTTACACCCAGACACAGGAAAAACAAACACTTTTATACTTTTTAGGTTTGAGATTCGAACCCATGACTTGTATCAGTATTGTCAGCTAAGCTATAACAGACCAGCCACCCCAATAAATTAAACATTAATACAAAAACCCCAAAAATCACCATTAAGCAAAAAAAAACAGACCAGCCACAGATTGCCAAACTTTAGAAATACCATTTTTTTCATGGTACCAGATATCTACAGATATTAACAAACTATTACTAAAACTAGAAACGAAATTGGCCAACAATTGCGATTAAAACAAAACAAGATTAAGTTAATGAGATCAAGGCGGCGAAACGTACAGACAATAGAATGGCGATAGAACAAGACCGGTAGCGGCGCCTGCGCCTGCGCCTGCGCCGGCGACTGATTAATATTAAATTAAACCAATCGATCGAGATAAATAAACAAATTGTTTGAATTAATTACTAACTAGTAGGTACCTACTCGGGCCAGCTGCCCTTGCTCTCCAACTCAATGCTACGTAAGGAAAGACAATAATCGTAAATTGTAAAAATATACGTAATAAACAGTAATAAAAATATATACTACAGTGATATACAAACTGACGAACAATAACATTTTTTTGCATAAATACATGAAGTCAAGGAAATTCTTGGCACTTATAAATATTATATCATAGTTTTTTTTTACTGGTCTAAGGTGTTAGCCTCTGATGGCTTTTACACCTCTTGATTTGATTTTTGATTGATTAATTTACGTGTTATCATAAATTCATTTGCTATGTAATAATAAATAAGATTAACGAAAACTCTTCATAAATCTCTACTAATATTACCTATAGACGCCGAAATTTGTTAAGTGCATTATCATTTAAATATTAGCACATCGAAAAAACGTTCTGAATCATCACTACATACTTATTATAAAACAAAGTCGCTTTCAACTGCCTGTCTGTATGTCTTCTTAAATCTTTAAAACTAAGCAACAATTCAAGAGGAAGGTTCTCATATACAATACATGCATAATATGTTAGAGAAACACTGTCAATTTTTGAGGTTTCTAATGTGATGTTATACATCGTACTAATCTAATAATATCGTACACTCGTTGCATTGGAACCGTGCGATGCTGGGGCGGGTCGCTAGTTACCAATAAAAATATTGTTTCCGAGTAAAACCCGACTTGAAAACTTTAACTAAAAATGCCTTGGTAATTGCGATAGTAAGTAACGTAAAGGCTATCACAATTTACCGTTGGCCATCTATCTATTGTTGTAAATGATCAGATTTATATCAAAATGTAAGGGCGCGTTCGTAGCGCTCCAGTCATCATAACTCAATTGGGTGTACAGGGATCTTGATTGCGCTGCTGTACATGGCTGTCGTACTGTTTGCAAACAAGAATATAGGATTTTGAATCCTTAAATATGGATGCTATGAGCTTTAAGCGTATATAGGTGACTGAATCTTGCGTAGCTCTGTAAACAGATGAAGCAATTTTAAATGCAGTTTTTTTTTATGGAAAATGCGAGGGATCTATAGTTTTTGGGAAAAGGTTTCCTATGTGTTATTTCAAATTAAAACAAATATAGTAAAATATAGCAACCATTTGGGTGCTATGATGTTTCAAGCATTTTGACTGTCCGGGTATTTTTTAAACGCACAGAATAAAAAGTATTTTGTTTTATCAAATCTGCAAACCATACAAGCAAAGTCAGTCAGCCAGTCGCATGCCTTTCTGGATTCTGTCGGTGTGCGGAGATCTCGGAAACTTAGTTACCAACAACTAATTTTAATATTACTATGTCGTTGACACTTGGCCATGTTAATTTTTAACCTGCGGCTTTAGACGGTTCCTCATACTCATGAGTCCGTCTGTAAGAAGGACAGCTTTTGAAATTTAAATTAATTTCTTGGATTTTTCCAAGGAGACGATTGTTTTAGTTAGCTAGCTGCTGGTCGTGTGTTTATTTTATAGTTACCGGTAAGCGATTTAAATTCCTCTAACGGGCTGATAGAGTAAAAACTACGTTCAACAGTTTGTCTCCGGTTTCCGGGAATACCCAAGTAATTAAACTTTTTGTGCCATCAATCTATAGAGCAAAAAAATATCTTTACGTTCTGAGAATCGTTACACCGATCTTTAAAATCCTAATCCTAACTAATATTAAAACGCGAAAGCAACTCCGTCTGTCTCGCTTTCATTCTTAAACAACTAAACCGAACAAATGAAATTTGATACATAGTCTAGAGCCTGAGTAAGGAAATTATGCTTTTTATTACAGGAAAATAGAAGATCTCTCGGTTACGTGGGTGAAACCGAGACTAGTTTTTAATAACTTACTTTCACATTAAAGTTAACCCGTTGTTTGTCACGTGACGGACATAAAGTCACGTGGTCAAAATGACCCTTTATCTGCGTAACGACACAGGTAATTAGGGTTAAATGTTTTGTAACTAGCTTACTTATCGTGCCGGAGGCAGACAACGTGTTTGTCGGTATGAGAAATTTTCCATCAATTATGATAACTCAACTTGAACTGATGGAAATTATTAATCTGCAGGAAGATACATTAAAGAGGTCGATGTCCTTATGACAATTGGTGTGATTGCTAAGCATGGCCTAAACCAATCTTTTTTTTTTACAGAAGAATGCAGTACCTAAAATACCTATCAGTTAGTATATCTAGTCAATTGTAATCGATCGCTAACGGCTGATATACCTACCGATTTTTTTGTAGGTATGAAAAAGTTACCCATTATACCTATATCAGTAATTTAAGTTATAGTTTATAATCTAAAACCTATCTGCTAAGACCTGTCATAGACTTCTTAATTTTTATGTACAATTAATTAAGCATTATATACCTGAAGTCTTCCAATACACAAATAATAACATACCTAACAATGATGAAGATCTGTAAGAATATGGAGACGTTTAAGAACTGGCTGAAGTAAAAAAAAACAGACAAACAAGACATAAATCCAACACTAAATCAAAGAAGATGCATCTAAGGTTATAACAATATGAGATAGGTTCTACCATCTCCTATAAAAGAGCTAGTGATTGCTAAAGTACACTCTATAGTCTGTGGTGACCACAAATTACTACAATAACCAGTTTAAACATATTACAGATGCATGCTCTGTCAAACTGACCCTAATCCCTAATAAAGTGTTTATTTTAAGCCGAGTGCCAAATGAATTTGACCTCAATTAGTGTTGCTCTTATAATTATGACGCTGTGCGCTTGCGCAGGCTACACATGTAGCTGTCAATATAGAGCAGATGACAGTCATATGTCAGTTTTGAATATGTTATAGTATTATGAAATTAATTGCACTTCGAAATAATGATGAGATTGCATTAAATTCGGTTAAATTTATACCGAATTGAATGATGTATTTTTTTTGCACTAATTTGTAGTTTTTTGTGAAATTTATGCAAGAAGTAAATATATATCACAACTAGCTGCCTCCGCGCGGTTCCACCCCCGTAGTTCCCGTTCCTGTAAGAATATGGAGATAAAATATAGCCTATTTTACTCCTTGATAATGTACCTTTCCAATGGTGAAAGAATTTTTTAAATCGGCGCAGAAGTTTCTGAGTTTATTTATTACAAAGATACACACAAATATACATTTTTTATTCTCTTTATAATATAAGTGTAGATTGACAAATAACCAAGCAAATAAAAATGAATATTTACTTTTAATCAGAATTTTAAGTCATTTTCACTGATATAACCTTTTAAGCATCTACTATATTAGTAGATATATAAATAAGTATACAGATACCTTCTTTAGCTTTTGCCTCAAGTGCATACTGCATTATCTTAAATTAATCAGCTTAATAGAGCTTTGGCATTCAAATGATAGTCCTATTGAGCGTGTCCATTTCTAATTATATTTAACGCACGTATCAAGTTACTGAGACGCGGGTCAAGAGTCGACGGACAGACAAATTGACTCGTTGTTTTTAATGATTATTCTCATTAAAATACTCGTGGATTTAACTATTCGTTGCTGACTATAATGTTATGTGGTTGTACTTTGTTTCAAACTATAATTTAATGTAGTATCTTAATATATATAAATCTCGTGTCACAATGTTTGTCCTCAATGGACTCCTAAACCACTTAACCGATTATAATAAAATTCGCACACCATGTGCAGTTCGATCCAACTTGAGAGATAGGATAGCTTACATATACTTGGACCCGGTAGGTGGCGCTGGTGGGCAGAACGAAGTCTGCCTGGTCCACTAGTATATTATATATACCTATAAAATTGTACTGTACGTGTTTTGACAGTAAACTCCTCCTAAATGACTGGACGTTGATGAAATTTGTTGTGTTTGAGGGATTCGAGAATGGTTTAGATTGACAATTGGACACGTTAGGTGGCGCTGATGGGCAGAACGAAGTCTGCCGAATCCAATAGGAATTTTGAAAGATTCGTTCTAAATACTGATTAGTGATATAAGTTGGTGATTATATTTGGATTTTTATAAAAGAATTCTGTTTTTACAAGTGGAAAGTCACGGGTACAGCCTTTTCTTAACTTTTAACAGACTGGTTGGCTTTGTGGTTAGACTTAGTAGCCCGAACTATCCTACCCACGAATAAAACAAAAGTGTTTATTCTGTGTCTGGATGTTAATATCTATATAAGTAAGTTGTATTTCAAAAGTAGTATATCAGCTATCTAGTTACCAAACTACGAGCTAGAGTTACAAGCTCTACTTAGTTTGGAATCAGATTGGCCGCGTGTCAACTTTCTGCCAGGACATTTATTTATTCTTCACTTCTCTGCATTCTATTACAAAAAAATATAAAAATTTTCGTAATATTGATAATTCTATGCAATGGTGATGGATATAATTCATATTGTATAGACATTAAAAGATTTAAAGATTAAATAAGGAAGTTAATACTCTACGTAAACAGTAAACACAGTCCGTTTTGCAACATTCACAAAGGCGTTACTAAGAAACGCAATTTTCTCTATTCTTTGTGAAATACCACTCGTGTGATTCATCAAATGATGTCAAGTTTCATAAGAAGATGATTCAGATGTTAAACGTTTGTTTTGTTTTATAACACAGTTATTAAATATGGCTAACATATTTTTAGGTAGTTACATAACTATTTAATAAAAACTATGTCGATAAAAAGTAGCTTCAGTACTATTCCATAACATATTCTAACTCTATGCCAAATTTCATCAGATTTCTTTAGCTGTTGTCTGTTTTTTTATACCTAGTAACTTAGATAACTTTATAACTTAAATAACTTTGATACTGATGAATTTTTATATACCTAATTTAAAATCTCTAAAAAAATATGAAACTACTTGTACCTACTTTACATATTACACACCAAAAACATGGCTGAAAGTTGCTTGAATTCTATAGAAGTTTCGTACATGAAGTGTCCGTACAAAATCAGTTTAAAATATTAAACTCTTGATGCGTATCCTAAAATATGGCAGTCTTTATTAGGTACTATTATAGCTGCTGAAGTAATCTCGAGTTTATTGTTTTCACCATTTATAGAATCAGCTTATAGCCCACCACGTACAACTTCTGACAAGACAAACCTGGTTTTATTTGAGCATCTGTTAAGTTAATAAAATAATTTCAAGTCGCCGTGAATCCCAACTAGGACAAACATTTGTGTGCATGAACATGTCTTTTTGTTCTGTATCTGGATTTGAATGTGTATATATGTGAAAGTAGTACTTTATGTAGTTTATCATCAGCTATCTGGTTACCATAGCACAAGCTCTGCTTAGTTAGGAATCAGTTGGCCTGTGTGTAAAAGAAAAATGTCCCGGGAAATTTATATCTATACTTATATTATAAACGTGAAAGTAAGCTGTCTGTCTCGCTTTCACGCTAAAACTACTGAACCGATTTAAACAAAATTTTATACACAGATATTCTAGAGCCTGAGTAAGGACATAGGCTACTTTTTATCCTGGAAGTTCTCCCGGGTACGCGGGTGAAACCGTGGGGAACCACTAGTATTATACAATTCACGTTATCATCGTCATCACCAACAGATCCTGTCACTATCTTCTTGGACTTTTGATTCTAGTATTTATTTTACGAAAACCCAGTGATATGTTATTTAAGGAATATAATACGTTATAATCAGTTGGCTCACAATTATACCTCTGTCATAATCAATGCACATTCCACGGTCCACTTTCAGTATTGCATAGTCAGTCGTACAATTAAAACAGCTTAATCATAGACTAATTTCCGAACCTAATGTCTCTGACTATCTACAATGATGAATGTTCAACTTGGAACTGATTAATCGTTCTAATCCAAACCAACATTTCTCATTTATAATTAAAGCAACCCGTAACTCCAGAAACGGCAAGTTTCTAGATCTCCAGTTAAATGTTGTTTATACATAACGTTATTATCTCTGACTTTTGCAGCAACCTTGAGAAGTGAGGGAACGCTCGTCAACACCATGCAAGAATGTCATTAATGTACTCCATAATGCACCTTAACAACATTAACCTTGCAACGGAAATTATCAATATCGCTTTCGGAAGTTCTTATCTCAAAGCACCAAGGAATAAATTAAAATGACAATTAATTTCGATGGCCGACCGTGTAATTTTGCAATTACAGTGGTGCAAATCGGCTGTCGTGACCGTGGTTACATAGTCGTGCGTTGACTGCGTATGCGCAGGGGAAATATATACACTCCAAGCTCGTTAAATAATGAATATTTTTAACATTTAAAACATATCGGGGAAGTGTTAATATACATAAGTCGTTTTAAATTGTGCTTGCACGAATGACATCGTTTCGGACTTCCAATGTCTTTAGTTTTAAATAGTGCATTTTATTGATTTTCACCAGATGTCACTTCTCAATATATTGAGAGCTCTACCGCTACATATATGTTTATTTATGCAAAATTATATTCAAAGAAATCCAGTAAATGCACGGCTTCTTTTATAGCGATATAATCTTATGATACTATTATTTTGAGTACAAGGTCTTTAGGTCGTTTAAAACTATTAATTTCAACTCATGATTCGTACTATTTCCATATCTACCCACTCGTGGAAGGGTATCGCGCAATTAAATAAGGTACAACCTACACAAGTTGCGGTGCTTTTGAGCTAATGCAGGCAATCTGTTCTCCAATTAGTTAAGGTTATAAGACGACCACCTACTCGTACATAATCTCAGTATACTTAGGGTTTTGTCAAGGTCTCTTAGCAAGAAATCGTTTTATGTGATCTTTAAATGATAAAGAAATACTTTGTGGTTTATTCCCGTACAATTTCTTGTCGCAGTCATTAATCGTTGTGACGACAGTGACTAATAGAAATACAAGTGGGCACATAATTGATCCTTGGTGAATATCTTGTTATTACGCTACGATCATTGTAATTTATATAGAAAAATATGGTGCCAGTGATTCAATCGAGCAAAAAAGCATTTGGACTTTTGATCGGAGGTCAGGTATAAGATACACATTTTTATATAGTCGAGCAAAAACTGTTTTACAAAATAACGACTCTAACTCGATGTAATGTTTCTCACGTCATCGTTAGAAAATATACGTCAAGTGTTCAACAAACACTTCAACTGAATCACAGATATTTATAATAACCCCTTCATCTTAATCCTCATTTATGAGACATCGTTCCTCGAAACCTTGATATATTGTGCACGATTTGCGTAGTATAGGAGCTTTACCTAACTAGTGGCGCTTCTTGTACTAAGCACATGATAAGTGTATTTATTCAAATGGCCGTTTGCGGAAACTCTATAAAGTACAAATATGCGACTGAGGGCTGCACTGCGAATAGGATGTCGCATACTAAATCTGCCTTTTAAGGGATTAGCGTGTTTCCATTCGATCGATAAATATTTCTGAGAATTTAAATCCTGATTCTTTTTTTAGTTCTTCTCACGTGACACGTAGTGATTAAATTACTGCAATAAGCCCTAAACTATATGAAGTAAAAGCTAATCTAACATTATTGAGTGATTATGAAATACTTGTATATCTAATTGCATTCGTAGAAGGTACACCCAAGTACCGCAGATTTTTGAGTTTTTCTTATAAGTGACCTCACTCAAACTGTCCCCGCATCGTCTGACAATGGATCTATCCATTATACAAATGCAGTTGACTAAACTTCAAATTCGCGTTAACTGTCCACGTAATTGTAATTCAAGCTGCAATACACACTTGTTATTCAAACAATATCTTTATTAACAACCGGTCGTGCGAGCTGAATGCAAAATGTGCGCATATCTGCACAAATTATTGCTCACTCAAGCTTTTCACCACTTTGCTTAGCTATTAACTGGGTTATCTCTTCTCATAATTGTTGACTGTATTTATTATCTGATGTTGTTTTTTATTTGTCCTGTACTTAAGATTATTTTTTACATTCGACAGGATGCAATTGAACACAAATATGCTCTGTATTTTTAACGACAAGTTATCTTTGACTTAAATTAAAATTCTACCAAAAATTTTGCTCAGTACAATATCAAACGAGACAAAAACTTGAAGCCCATATTTAAGAAAATCACTTACTAGTACCCACCAAAAAAATACACAGGCCTGGTTATGATGTCTCTCAAATGAGAGTTATACCTTTAAATTCACAACACAAAATGAATAAAGGCCAATCAACTTCGATACTTTGAGAATTCAACAATGGTACCTGATAAATGCCCAAATACTCGTCGGTATGTCGTATGTAAATCACTGAACATGTGTTTGTGTATAGACTGACAATTGGCAGTGATGGTGTATTGGCAGAGAAATGTCCCATTGTCTCTTCAAATTCACTATCTACACTAATATTATAAAGAGGAAAAAAAATGAGTGTATGTTTGAAATGAATAAACTCAAAAATGTATGTGCCGATTTCAGAAATTCTTTCACCATTGGAAGGCTACATTATCAGAGAGTAATAGGCTATATTTTGTCCCTGTATTCCACGGAAACGGGAACTACGCGGGTGAAACCGCGCGAAGGTAGCTAGTATACAATAAAGATAGGAAAATTCAATGAGCAACAGTAATAATGGTATTGGAAACAAATATTATATCATCAAATAGTCTCTCAGTTTTGTCCTGATCAAAGATTATAGACACCACGATCAGATTGTACAAATATTAATACATTGCAACGCTTACCAGTGGGTCCTTATCGTGTAAAGTCAACGTTACAACATCCAACTTGTAACTTGCCCTTTAGTTACCACATCATCGGGAACCAAAATCGTTTCCCTAATACCAATTTTAATCTGTACCAAATGTTAATCAATTCTTCCATTATATTTACTTGCTCAAACGATTCCTGTATTAGCATTCTAACTATAAACAATTCCAAATATAGGCATGCAGATTTAACTATCGGTATTTCGACTCCATAACAGTCTGGTTTTGGTTCGTATTGTAAAATGTAATTTCGAATACAAGTATTGTGTACGGAGTCGTGTAGCTGCAGAATGAGGTGCTGTCGGCAATCAGAACACGAACTGTGGCTTGATTACTTGTACTATTATTTACAACTGCCTGAATGTAAAGATCTAGTCTTTGCAGAAAAGGTATTTTAGTAAAAAAGTACTCATGATGTGAAAAAAATAATAAAATGTTAAACTCTTTACATTGTATCCCTATATGGACCCAAGGTAGTTCTGAGTAAGCCAAAACACAATTGCACTGAAACTCAATCTGATTTCTATCAGACAACAAGCTGTCAACCAAGAGTGGGCAGCGGATCCATCTGCGCCTGACCTCCCGCCCCCCTCGCTTCCCTTAGATAAATAATCGCAAGCCGGGCTTCGCTATCAAACTCCGCGGATCTCCGCTAACTGGATACCTTAACAGATTTGCTGTCAGGTTTAATCAAGTTATTTGTGTCGTTGTAACTGTTTGCAAGTTTTGCAACAGGCCTTAACGGTCCAATCCTGATTTGGTCAATACCGAATGCTTACAATATTTCAGATAAAACTGTTTAATTAGAAATACCCGATAGCCGAGTATCTTCGCTTAATCCGATATCTTTAGCCGGTTTTATGTGTGTCTTCATGTCGTTAATCTCATTATAGGTAATTTAGATTCATGTATCTCAGCTGATTTACCTAAGAACGATAGTAATGTGGAATCGTTGAATCTATTTCAATGATTGCTGGGTTCTAGCCGTTGATTTATTGTTGTGTTAATGCTTTGCCTAACTATTCAGGAACTTTGGATTTACGGCAAATTTAGTTTTGGTGCGATAATTTGTAACTTTCAATTAATGCTTAAATTAACCAGGAGCTGTTCTGTGAGGCAGTTAATTAATTTCAACTGAACGGATTTCTGTATAATGCTAATAGGTTCTTTGTAATTTATATTACTCGTTTATTGCTATCCATGGAGAATTTGATTGCGTTTATGATATGATTATTTGTATAATATTTCACTCATATTTCCAGTATCTACGTGTGTATATTATAAATCATATATATGTTTAAAACAGCTGTGGTTTACAATCAAATCAATGATATTGGTCAGCCAGCATAAACTAAATGGAACGAGCAGCCTAGATCCCCGCTCGATAAATCTAGTATTATTGACGAATCATCTGAAGTAAAACCTTCAATTGTTAGGTTTATTGCACACTGGATATTTTGTAAATATGCGAATTTGATGGATGAATATTTTCAGGTAAGGTAGGCAAATGATGAAATAGGTCCTGAAAAGGTCAATATTGTTTAGTTGATAAAAATATTTTGTTTACAATATTTTTATTTTGTATTCATTACACATTAGCTACTCATAGTGTGCAAATATTAAATTTAACACAATCGTTTAAAAATATAGATATTTAATAGTTTAAATAAAGTCGAGGTTAGGAAAAATAATTGTGTAAATTATCATACTATTATAAAAAAGGAACATAACAAAGACACCACAGAAACGCGAATAAACATCAGTTGCCAATAAATCGAAGGTGTACGGGCAGCTTTATATGTAATGCAAATGCAGTGTGCAAGCAGCCCGCGGGCTTTGCTGGATTGACAGAATGATGAATGAGATAAGCTCAGCTTAGCTCCGCCGATATTAGTATCGGATCACGACATGGGTAGTATTCGTTAGGCGGCTCACAGGCGACTGGCGGGGTATACGTGTGTGAACGACGCATCCCTTTTAGATATCTAGGGGATTAAGATTAAAAAAAAAATGTTAAATAATTTGGAATCGAATTAGTTTGTTGTGCCATGGATAAGTCTACAAAAGTGTAAATTAGGTATGAATTTTTTTTAATGAAAATTGAACAATTAAAAATTTTAGGTTTTGTGAAAGTTACAAAAAGAACTCATTTTTGGCTATTGTTAAATTACGCAACGAAAATAATATTCGAAGGTATATCAGGTTTAAATTTATGCTAATACGGTAAACAAAAATAATAAAAAAAACTACTTAAATGCCAGCATAAAGTTTGTAAGGACAGTCAATTCTGTTTGGGTGACCTTTCAGAATTCAAATATCAGACAAAAATGATTATTCAAATAACACAATAAACCACGAAATAAGTCAATAACGATTTAATATATTGGATTTTATTTAATTTTTCATAATATTGATGGAGCTATATTATTTATTATATTATTTTATTACGACAGTAAGCTTTATGACGATGAATAAAATAATGACATTAATATCGTCATTTATATGAATTAAAGGCTACAATTTATAACTTAAGCTCAGATAAAACAAGAGCAAAATTTTAGTAGACAACTACTTAAGTATTATGATGCCCATATTGAAATCACGATACCTATTAAAAACAATGAGGTGAACGACCTTAAAAGATCAATGTCTGAATAAGTTTATATGTATACACTTAGTAAAAGTCTACTTTGTTATTGGTTTTACTCACGTTCCAATGGTTCCATATAAAATCATATCCTTACTTCCCCCTTAGGGGTTGAAATTCTTTATACACACAATCTATCGGAAGCTATTCTTATTAATATGCGAAATAGACAAAGATATGACAGGTACTGTCTTTAATATTAGAAACATTAACTCAATATTGTAATCTTGCTTGAAATATTTACCTATACAATTACGCAGAGCATCTCCCAATTACCATTCAAGGTATTAAAACTTTATCGTATTCAATATAATACTAACCCTAAACCGAGATAAAATGAACAAAACTAATTAATATTCACAATACTTAACAAGTAAGGGACGAGTCACAATTTTATCACGTCAAATATTATTTAAAATTTAACGATGTAGTTGTACCATTCGGGATCTTGGATACAAAATCATCTTGCACGGTTTAAATTTAATGAGATCGCTGAATACTAACGATCTTGCGTATCATGCAACTATAAAGGCTTCGATATGTTACCTCTCGATGGAATAATCATATGCCATTCTGCAGTGTAATACTCTTTAACTGTTTTCCTGCTTATCACGATTCTTGGTTTCGCTGTAGACCTAACAATATTGCGATGTGGTACGTATGTTTTATTATTTGTCAATTCTTCCTTGTTTGTCGATGTGTTAGCTTAGTAACTAATATTTATAAGTTCCATTTGTCTATTGTTTCCCTCCCTACTTATTATTAAAATTGTACAATTCATTATGGCTTTAAAGGTCCACCTTAGACTATTAGATAACAAAAATGTGGTCTGTATTGTAATACATAGGCAATGATATTCCAAACTAAACAGAATATGTACTACAATAACCAAAAAGCTCATTTACTTCAAATAGTCAGTCGACTTACGAAGCTTAGATAATTTTGAACCTATATGGAAGCTTTTTGTGGTGTGATTGCACTATACGATATTATTTAAATCCTAACCGATACTGCAAAGTTTTTATCGATAATATACGGTCAGATGACATTAAAAGGCAAGTAAGTGTCAATGGATATACCGACAAATCGGAAAAGCAGGTTTTATTGCTACAAACACACATACAAAACTATGCTTATCTGATTCAGCCAGCCTATATCTATCCATTATTAACATGGCTATCTCAATAGCTAGTCGTTAGGGCGGATTAATTGATATAAACAAAATAAGATATAATAGTTGATACTGTAATTTAATTTTAAGTCGTTATCGATTAATCGATTACATGTTTATAATTAGAAGTTTGGAAAATGTTTATGTAATATATTACATGTTGTTCTATCTTTACGCCTATTATTTCCAGTAATATTTTAAGGTAAGGAATTCATATTTAAAGTATCATTACTAATACTTATTATTTAGTATTAGTAATAACCACCTTTGGTAAGGTGACTATGGTAAGCCACGTCATGTCTAAGATATGCTTTACAACATACACCACACATTGTTCTACCCAGGATTTGATCGAAGGACCATAAACATACTACATAATATTTTCAATATAGTAAATTTAATATCACAGAATTACACAGCAGTTTTGACTGGCATAATGGGCCCTATAGCATGCGAATATTAATTGCAATCCAACGTGCATCGAGACGATAAATCGATGAGTAACCGATGATCATTCGATTTGTATTCTGTAAATCCTATTTACGGTTTCAACTGCATTGTGTGGCTTGTTAATGTTATGGTAATCAATATAACTAAGCAACAGCTAATAAACTTCAGTCAAGATAAATACTTGAGGAGACTTTTGAAATTTGATATTAATGAAACACATTAAAAAGGCAATTCACAATGATATGGCACAAATTGCCGGTATTTCTACACTACACTAAAGACCCTACAAAACAACATAAAAATTACGCCATAAAAAGTAAGTAAGCGGACATGAAGATGTACGGCAGAAATAGGTAATCATGGTATACTTAAATAAAAAATGTGGCCCAACAGTACCTCCTTGGGCGACACCACTCATGAAACAAGTCCTTGATGCAAAACAACCACGCACCAACGTTTGCATAACAATTATATCGCTACACGTGGCAAGTAATATGTGACGTGAAATACAAACTAACAAGACAAACAAGCAACAATGTTTCTTGCAAAAGTTAACAGCGTCAAACGCTTCGCTAAGATTTATTGTCCTTTGGCGTGAGACAATGGATTGCGAGATAATTGTTTTCATTAGTTAAGTTGGCGTGACCGAAGTGGATTCTAAGGAATTCAGTGTTCGTTTCTAAAAACTTGATCCGTTAGACAACTCTGCAACTAAATCAGGTCTGGTCGAACGCAAAAGGAAAATAAGTGTATTTTTTTTCCTTATTACGTCAACGTGTGGTATTTTTATAGATTGCTGACAACAATTACGGAAAGTGGCACGGTCGATGTTCAATGTTGCTATGTTGTTTCTGTATAGAATATATAAAATAATATTTCAGCTAAATCTCTTTAGCCATTGTTTCTTGTAAGAGTATCTAAGACATATTTATATTATATATCAATTGATAAATTGAAAATTTTTAATTGTTCCTGATAATGCTTCATAACTCAATTAAAATCAATAGCAAAGGCAATTAAAGACCGACAGAATAGACTTGAATCTTGAAGCCTTATGCTTTATCCTGTCTAGAATGATTCATAACAAGGTTACAGATCATTTAGTAGTAATTATGTTACTTTGTCTAGATCAATATTAGCATTACTATTTTCTTTAGCAGCTGATGGCTACTTGTCATCATCGCCTTGTGAAATTAGATCAAGATGATTTATTTTGTATTTGTTTTTATCAGAAGGTTGTGAAGAAACAATTGACCTATGGTCATTTTTGCCTAAACTAAAGCAATAAGTCAGCACTAAAATGATTGTTTTACTAACATACAGATCGAACTGACATGTTTATATAAATACACAACCTGTATGATTTAGATGGTAATTGAATATACGACCGAGAATTTGAAAATCAGAATTACTAACCACTAACCCACCCTTCACGTCACAGAAAAACTTCTTCGATAGTTTTAGGCTTCTCTATACCTACTTTATGTTACTGCATACGTATTTTAGAAATATGTATAATAATTTATGTGTGAATTTTCAGCCTTGATCCTCCCACTGCAAAGCAAAGGCCTCCCATACAATAAAAAATATTTCAGTATGTTTTTGTTTCTAGCTTTATAATATCGTCATATTTGTATTAAGTACGTACGTACATTGATTTGAAGTAAAAACAGTAAATAGGTATCGTTAATCAAATAGTGCCGGTAGCATTTGCAAAGCAGACAGGAAAAACTAGTTTGCTGCAGATAATTATTATTGCCATAGTAGAAGTGTAAATTATTATAATATTTATTTATAAATGTCAGCAGAACGTTTATGGTCAATTTATTTTATTGTATTTCGAATGGATACTTTATTGTGGCGCCAATATTCTTACGTCATAATAATATTGTTGGAGGCTTCCATTTAAAATAATTTAATTCATAACAATAAGTACATATCTGAAAAAAAATTAAGAACCATCTTGAAAACTCAATTGAAGTGACCAAAATTCAGATGGCGCTAGTAGTCAACAGCGCTGTAGTAGCTCGACGGCAAACGGAGGAAGCTATTTGCAGGTTCGTATAGGAGTCAAAAGTACTTACCGCGCTGTCGACAGATGGCGCTGATCGTTTTAATATGACTGAAACAGAATAAGTTTGATTGGATTATTTATTACTCTAAGATTATATTTTTTATACTTTGTTTTATTTCCAGACACAATACTTATGATATAATATCAGAGACATGTTAAGATAATAAAATTGATTTCTTATAAGCAAAAAATATGTGCCATTTGTCGTACATGGGTGTTAGAACACTTAGAACGATGCTATTGTAATTCTACATATTTGTAATTATTTTATACTTTTTAGGATTTATGTGCTTCAAATCACTTTTTTAGGCACTACAAACTTTTCCTTAAATTTGTTTATTTAGAGTTTACAATGAAATAATATCATAGAAGTTAGTCATATTATTTTAAACCGTTGAGAAAGCACTTAGGTAAATATATTTTTTTACAATTCCGCTACTAACTACATCACCCTGGCAACACTACCGTAAACTTTCCAATAGAAACCCGAAAAAAAAATCTTATAAGAAACCAACAGCTGTCTCAAAACTATTAGAGGTTGAAAGTCCCCTTCTTAAAAAAAATCGATGGGCGTCACCTAATACGATGATGGTGGGGTGGCAACCCTTCGGGTCAGTCGCTATGACGAGGGCAGAAGGGCTAGTATTCAGTGTTCGTTAGTCGAAAAAAAATAAATAGCATTTTTTGTCATTCAAGTTGTAAAATTTTAGGGTGTCGGAGTAAAGTGAGTTTTTTCCGACTAAGTGACAATTAGATTAATTGGTCGGTAGGTAATTTAGTATCTGTGGTTACTGTAGGGTATTTTAAGTGTGAATTAAGCTGTAGGTAAACTGTTAATTTCGAAATTAATTTTATATGAATTCGGCCGTTTTTTGTGGTTACAATTTTTTTGTTGGTAGGTACTTTACTGGATGTAGGCCATTTTTTAAATGTTTGTGCATTGCACTTTTATATTGTAATAATAAAATAGTAGGTATAATCTACACTGAAATGATTAGTTTAGAAAACTATAAGCACCAAAATGGTGTATTTAAATTTTCTAAAGCCTAAAAATATATGTTTATCTCATTACCAATATAGAGATTAGTAATTTTATTTAATAGAATATTAATTAGATTACCAATAGATAAAATAATTGTGTTGTTACTATTTATGTCATTGCGCAGCGTATTTTATTATAATTAATATTATGACATCGCTGAGTGACATATAACGGCTCTATTCATTTGTACGACGACTTGTTCTGACTTCCTTATCATATGTATTGTGTAGGGATGGGCTTTAATAACCTATATTTATGTATATACTGGTGGCTCCCTGCGGTACCCGGGAGATTTTCATTTTCCCGGTACAAAACGTAGCCTATGTCCTTTCTCAGGCTCTAGACTACCTGCCAATGGAATTTAAATCGGTTCAGTAGTTCAGCGTTAAATCGAGACAGACTGGGTAACTTTCGCATTTATGTAATATTAGTTAGGATATAAATGAAGGTTTGTTTGTGTCACTAAAACTAGCGAAAGGCTGGACCGAATCGGCTTGTTTTACTTAAAACTTAAATTCAGCAACAATACCTTCTTATACCTACCTAAGTCATCTATTTAATTCGCACCAATGTTACCTAATACCGTTGTATTTCTATTATTGTATTAAGTATATTTAGAGCTTTCATCTAAATATTTGGTACTAATTTATATGTAGGTAACCAAAATTGCAGATATTTTTTTTAATTTAACAAATAAATGACTCGGCCATAGCACAACACTACTGCATAATTAATGATTCCGCCCATTCACTGTCTAAGCCCACGTGGAATACACAATTAATAAATAAATGTTTATAAAATCATGCACACTGCAACAGATACCTACTCGTATATGCAAGTAGGTATTCAAATATGTTGGTAATAACTTATAATAGATATGTCGCCTTCTGAGTTGTTTGTGAGACTAGCTAACGTGACGCGGTTTCACCCACGTTCCCGTGGTTTTAGAAACAAAGTCTTTGTCACTCAGGAATAGAGCAGATTGCCATTGAAGTCGGTACGGTTTCAAGAACAAAAATATTATATTAGTGTAGACAAACGACCCGCCTGGCGTCTCACGGTTAGCACAGCATCAAAGTAATATTTCGACAAATTAACATAAAGTAATACTAAGCTATACCTATAACTTTTCCTCTTAAATTACCCTGCCACATTAAAATCCGTTGCTTCAGCGTACAGAAAGAAAACTGTTAAAGCGAATTTTGAATTATGAAGCTATGTAGGTAAAGATTGTTTTGGTTTTAGCGTATTTTTTTTGTTAATCAATGATTAGCGATAATTATAAAAGTTTCTAAGTGTACTGTAACTGAAGATTTAAGACTTGTTTATGGACTTTACAGAGGGAAAGATCGGCTGTGTCCTCAGAGACTAAAAAAGAGGCCAGGGGAAGAAGGTTTCAGTATAAGTAGAGTTAAGTACCTAGATGTGATAACTTAGGTACTTATGAAATATATTGAAACACAAAATTAACTAAATGATTGTTGCTACAAACATAAGCTGAGGGCTTACTCCCGACGCTTTCGAGAAACGAGTTCGAATCGAATAAATGTCATTTCATACATTTTTGATAGCGATTCTAGCGCACAATCGTGCGGTGACACTTTTTGGAACTAACTTCGATCAAGAATTTCGTTACAATCGAAACCGAATCGAAAAGTCCGTACTCCTGCCATTAAAAGACATTTGTGAATCGAATGGCGGGAACGACTTTAAACGTCAAAATACACGATCAGTAAAAAGGTACTTTTTCAGGATCGAGTTATCACATCTAGGATAAATTGATTTAATCTAAAAAATTACATCTAATGTACAAGATTTCGTTTTAGAAAAAAATAAGGAATTGAATATTTATTTATTTCTGTAGAAACGAACCATACACAACTTAATAGAAAATTCTGAAACGTCAAATACCGTTACCGATCGAATACATGTCAATCTTAGCGGCCATCTTAATTTTTTTTAACCAATAGGAGTTCAAATTGAAATTTTTTGGTTCGGGATTAACCAATAGGAGTTCAAATTGAAATCAAAACAAAATCAAATTCGAATCGTTTTCGGGAGTAAGCCCTCTGTTTGATTTTTTATTTCTAGAAAAATCACCATCCAATATAAAAAATACCGGTCAATATCATAACCCTCTTTACCGTGGTCGGGTAAAAAGTACCTAACTACATACACGCGACCAAGGGTGGAAAAAAAATCGTGAGTACTTCCCCCCCCAATATTACCCAGGGGTAAGAATGACCCCCGGATCATTCCAACAAAGGGACGTGGGACGGGACCAAACTTTTTGGGGTAAAAACAGGCAAATGTTGTAATAGGGCGGGGTCGGTCAAGCGGAAAATTGTTTTTTTTCTTTCATTGTAATAAACCCCGTATGTTAGACGATTGATTGATTGGTTTCTTATTTTGACGAATGTGGTAGGTTACTGAAGTTAAATAACTTGCTGAATGATTTTGGTCAGTTATTATAGTTTTTGATTAAATGCAGATATGATATGATGTAAATTATATATCTGATTTATTCGTACCTATACATTACATATTTTAATTTATTGATTATACACGCGTTTCTGGGTGAGCTTAATTATTTCCGGGATTTGTTAGTTATCTGATTATTTTTTTATGACAATTTCATCTAGGTAACTCAAATTTCATCCAGAACGCTTCAGCTGTTGTTGCGAGAATGAAAAAATCCGTATATCCACAAACTTTCACATATACCTACATAAATCTAATATTAGTAGAATTGTATAGGTAATTTATTTTACACATCTTCATACTGTGATTGGAAATCAAGAACTAAAAAACCAGTAGATATACATATTTACTTTTCTTTAAAAATACTCCTGAAAAAACAAAAAAATATTTATCCTAGTCTAAAAATACACCTAAATATTAGGTAGGTATTAAACTCTGTGTATTAAAAAATTGTTTTCTCACCAGTTTATAACATCGAAAATCAACAAGGTTTATCAGCCTAAAAATACAAGAGTACAAACTAAGCCAATAAATCACTCGAGAAATCAATAACCGTATTGATCCCCAATCGGCCCCGCGCCCCGCGCCCCGACCCCCAAATGTCACAGTTCCTGAACCCAAAATGATTGTCATCATTGCATGGGGAATCCAAAAATTTGCATTGAAATAGTCAGATTTGCATATTGGGTTACTAGTTTTTTACGATTTTTGCATAACAAAAATGATGTATTGTTAAGTGAGATTTACCTGGGTACCCCATTGTGTGTGCTGCGATGTAGTTTTTTTAAACAGCGATAATAATAATAACTGTCTATTTATAACGGTGAATAAATCAGTAGTTTTTTAGAACGTTGAACTTTGCGTAAGTGAAAAAGTATTTTTTTAGTTTTCAAAATATTGGTAGGCAACTGTTAGTTAAAAGTAAGTAAATTAAAATGTTATCCAAATAATTTTCATCAAACTATGTACGTACATAAAGCCTGTAATACAAATACCAGTTTCACATATTTTTTCTAATAGTTCTACCTACTTATCACTTACATAAATATACATATTTTGGCTTTGTAAATAACAGGTAACATTTTCCATTTATAAAACAGCCTGAATTAAAAACGATGCTTTTAAAAGTCACAGTATTTTTCTAAAACGTCAATAAACAGATGCATCGATTAAATTAATTTAATCTAACCCCAAAACGCTGTGGAGGTCAAAATGTACCCGTGCGAATACAACAATCGATCTTGGCTGCCTCCCATCGAACCCTTCGAGACGCTAACGAACTCATACAAAACCGTATGCAAATATATAAATCATGTAGTCGCCAAATTACAATGGTGCATTCAAAACTCAAACTCAGGTGCGACGTATGAACTGTCACAATGATTTGTTAAAAAAATAATTTCACATTATTGTTCCCTACCCGCTAGGGTCTGAGAGTAATCTATTTAATATGCGTGTGAACATACCTTGGTGTTATTCAAGAAAGCTTTTTTAACGTTACTTTGTTTGTTACATTCATACACTTGCATTTCGTGCTAATTTATTCGTTAAAATGCAGTCTTTACCGTTTCTATCACATATGATTTTGCATACACAGTTTTAATGAATAGACATAGGTAATTGTGCTATAAAAATGTTTTATTTTTAGATCGTACGAGGTATAACACGCTAGTACTGAAAATGAATGAATTATACTGCTATGCTTAAAATATACTAATTAAAATGTATACGTGTACTGAACTGTGTAGTACAGTAATAATAAAATATTTACAGAATATATTTAGAAAAGCTGAGATAAAATTAACAATAAAAAACATCGCTACACATCTCTTAAAGTGCGTGTAATAATACTCACATCAAAAGTTCAAAGGTAAAGATTCCCACTATCGATTACAATCCAAATAATTGTCTAAGAAATCTCAAATAAATCATCCCATCCCATATTGCTTTGTACAAGCCCGTCTCAACGGATTCACTTTCTACGCAGGTGTCTAACCGACCCGAGACTTCCTGCCCCAACATTAAAGGGTTAACTGACAATTGTCGACAACAAAAAAGGTCTAAACATCCCTTTGTTAAAATCTCAGGTGACGCAAAAGCTGTTGTAAGTTTTTTCTCCGATGGGTTAACACAGGTTGCGGTGAAAGTGATTCGGGTTATTTTTTGCCACCGGCGTTTAAGGGTTGAATGAAATTAAAAAATATGAAGCATTTTTCCATTCAAGCGTGATTATTTTTACTATCTATAGCGTGTTTCGAAAGATGTTAAAAAAATGTAACAAAAAGTATTTATGCTCGAAATAAATTAACTTTGGTATTTAAAAAAGCATTGTACCTCATTCTGTAATAAAAAAAGATACTGCACTTTAGCCGATGAGTTCTTGCAATTAATTAGGTATTTGTCGCGATAAATAACTAACAGCATTTCACTTGGTTTTACAAAAGAAACAAACGACAGTTACATAAAGG
This sequence comes from Thyatira batis, assembly GCA_905147785.2. Taxonomy (NCBI): domain Eukaryota; kingdom Metazoa; phylum Arthropoda; class Insecta; order Lepidoptera; family Drepanidae; genus Thyatira; species Thyatira batis. Next base: position 2,729,495 of record LR990497.1, on the reverse strand, counting down.
CAAGAGTTTTTGTACTAAAAGAACAGCGACTAGCCCATTAATTAGATCTTAATGATAATTAAGTAAAATAACTTAAAGTTCTTGTTATACTTATGTAACTATAACATAGAAAGTAACAGGGAGTAAGTGCATTTCTTGAAGTTAGAATAAATATACCTACATTTCAAACAAGAAATTATATACCTATCAAACAATGGATAGATTTTTATTTAATTTGTAGGTATGTCGTCATTTATAGCTTTAAATAAATAGATCGCATTAATCGAACATTTAAAATCTCTCTGGCTTCCACACCGCGGTTGCACCTACTTTTTCGGTAAATCTTTTACTTTCCCTTGATTAAAAGTAGTCCTAAATTATCTCTATAGCCCTTCTTGAGTAACAAACAACCGTACATTCTCATTTATTTGCAGTCAGACAATAAAGCATGATATGACAAAATAGTCGTTAATAAAATTAACTTTTAACGCTTAAAATATATAGCATGCTTATTTAAAATAGCATTAGCGCTCAGTGTAAATTTAAAACATATAGCTAGTAATAAAACACGTTGGTCCCGGCATGTGTCGGACAGTTGGTTCAATGTCGACTTCATAGAGTAGGGTTTTTAGTTTTTATATTATAATGTAGAACTACAAAGAAAAATAAACCTAAATGTAGACTTAAGTGTTGCACGATCAATAAATAAAAAAATGTTGAAAGAAATTAACGACATGCCATTTAATTTTGATTTTTGCTGCTTTTCTTAATCTAAAAATACTTTTACTTTATATTTTTGGCTACAGGATTAACTACAGAGATTTAGATGTAGAAGGAACATTTATAAAAACGCTATCTAAAATTCATAATTTATTGTACAGCGTCTTTTGGCACTAGGTACTTTAGAATCACAATTAACTAAATAATCAAATAAATTACTAATTTAAAACTCGTAAAGGTGTAAAAGCCACCAAGACAATCGCTTTCTAGTTAATTCAAAAACATTTGAAAGGGCAATGTTTTTAAAACGGACCTTTTTTTTCTACGTCACTTTGACAGTTTTTTTTTGTCCTTAGGTTTTAGTTTAACACTAAAGAAGTCCAGTAAGTGTGCATTTTAAACAAAAGAATTTATGTTACATGCCAGTAAGGCCATAGCAATTATGTCAACACCTCCCATAGTTTTAATTGACCGTTTATATAACGTTTTTATTGGAAAAAAGTTGCCAGTTTTTAAATACTCCTATTATAGTAGTATTATTTTGTTCATTGTCATGTGTTTGCTTTGTTCATAAACGTTGGGTTAGAGTTTATTTTCTGCCCATTAAGTGTATCTATAGTGTAGTAGAATATAATAATACTAGCTTCTGTTCCGCGGTTACACCTGCGTTAGTTTTCATAAACTCCTCATTTTAATATAGACAGATAATTTGTTGAGTATGAATAACAACTAACGTGGTATTTTTAAACCTATTAGCATCACACAATGTGTGAACATATAAGATTTACAGCTAGTAAATATCCTTTTAAAGGCACTTTAGTTTTTATGATATCCATCCATATATAGCTTGACACAATACATATTGATAAATTGTATAATAAATTAATAATTTCATACAAGATAGGATACAAGTCAATTATTTTTGTATTATTTCTATATATTTTTTTGCACAATATTAAATGGCATGCTGTTGGCGAAAGTGTATTTCCAATTTATTATGAAACATCGTTTTATAATGCCCCATTTTTTCGCTTTCTTACACTTAAAATGCTAAGTTAATTAATACATATTTTCGGACGAAGTTATCACATTTTTTACACTTTTTATACACACACACACGTAGGTACAGTGTTAAAAATGACACATTTCTATTAAGAACTCATCAAGTTACCTATAAATTATAATTTAAAAACTATTTAATTTAGTTAATTATTACCGACCCGCGCAACTTCATTACCGATACCTACTTACTTGCAACATTGATGCTCCGCTCCTATTGTAGTGCTTGAGAATAGTGCGTTCAAACTTCAAACAAACAAACAAACAAACAAACTGTCCGGCTTATATATTAGTATGTACTTTTTTCTAATATGCAGGTTAATTAATTAGCGATTTTATTACCAAGTTTCACATCACCAAGTCTCAGTCCAAGTCTCACATTTTTAGACTCAGTTTTATTCAATCTTCTACGTAATATAGGCTTTACTTCTTCAAGGTTAAGGCACTAAATAATATAGTCTATTTGTAGTCGTTACTTTCAGCCATTGTCCAATAATTCGTCGCCATGAATACCGAATTAAATGGAATAATAACTTCTGAGACAGCCCTAGGGTAACGGCACCAATTACGAGCTTACTAAATTTATTTAGAACATAAATATCGCACAGTGTACGGCTATTGCATTTATACCTATTCTGACTAATATTATAAATGTAAATGTGAGTTTGTTACGCTTTCATGCCTAAACTAAAGAACCGATTTAAAAAATTATTTCTCCAATAGATAGCTACATTATCAGGGAATAATATAGGCTATATTTTATTCCTGTATTACCACGGGAACGGGAACTACGCGGGTAAAACCGCGGGGAGGCAGCTAGTGTACAATAAAGACAGGAACATTTTATAGCTACAGTAAGACTGGTACTAGAAACAAATATTATCTATACTAATATTATAAAGAGGAAAGATTTGTTTGTTTGTTTGTTTGTTTGTTTGTTTGTTTGTAATGAATAGGCTCCGAAACTACTGGACCGATTTCAAAAATTCTTTCACCTTTGGAAAGCTACATTATCCCCGAGTAACATAGGCTATATTTTATCCCTGTATTCCCACGGGAACGGGAACTACGCGGGTAAAACCGCGGGGAGGCAGCTAGTGTACAATAAAGACAGGAACATTTTATAGCTACAGTAAGACTGGTACTAGAAACAAATATTATATCATCAAATAGTCTCTCAGTTTTGTCCTGATCAAAGATTATAGACACCATGATCAGATTGTACAAATATTACTTATTATTTCTTACAAAAAATGGAAATATACGTGTGAAACCGCGTGGTGGAAATTAGTTCTTTATAATTGTATTGCGGTTATTTTTGTGTACCACATATTTGGATTCCATGTTTGGTAAGCGAATGAATGAATGAAATATTCCACTCTGCTATTTTAAGCTCACATTTTATTTAAAATAGCTTACCATATTTACGTATTAACTAAGTATTTAGTACCCTATAATGACACGTTTAGAAAACTATAGGGCTATTAAACCAACAGATGTTTACCGGTCGTAACAAATTTATCGACATTTGTCGTATACAAAATGGCGTAAATAAAACACAATGGTGTATATTAAATGTCAGTGGTGCAGTTTACTTGTTAGTACGTTTGAGTTTTTAGATGGACAGGAGGCCCTTAAAGTGGACAGATAGAAATAAGTATGGGTGATAGTTTAGATGGAAATTGTTTTACAATTAATGTACGACTTGTGTCGGCGACAGGTGCGTTCGCCCTATCGCTAGAACACTAAATTAGTTAGCAATATGTTAAACTTGATTTGTGTGATAAATGTTTCATGTTTATTGTTGTGTTTGTGAATTTATTTTGGGTATATAAATAGCTGATTATCGTTGGGTTTCAAAAATGTTGAGACAATGTCTGTTAAAATAATGGTGTTTTTGGGTTGGAAACTTGTTTTACTTGTATATAAGTGGCTCCCCGCGGTCTCACCTGCTATGTTATTCCAGAACATATGTTCAATTAGATTCATATGAAAAAATATATATATTCTAACGCTGTACCTCAGCCGATCTGGCAAGAAAGAGTAACAAACATAGGTACATCCATACAACCTCTCAAAATTTTGTATTTATAATATTAGTAGGATTGACTATTGTAGGTAGGTACCTATATAAGTAACGAAAAAAGCATCATATGAATCTAATATGAATATATTTTTTTCTTCAGAAACAAACCCTAAGTAGCTATAGGTATACTTACTAAGTTATTACATAATTTTCTAGAAATTATTTGCTAGATTCGTTAGAGTTTAGTAAGTAGTAGAGAAAATAAGTGATTATATTAAAATAATCCTAGACTTATGAGCAACAGCACTCATTGAAACCTGGAGCGAACACTCCATTAGGCATGACATTAGTACAACGCTTATAAATTCGCGAGCAAACCCTAGACGGTCCCAAATAGTCAATCCATTACGTTATTGGAAACCTTTTCATATAACAAACAGGCAGACGTAACAAATCGCGATCGCATCGCAATCGTGCCAAAATCGTAAACATGTCGTTAAATGGCGATCGAACAAGGAATATCGCCGAAAACTTACGACGTTGGCAACCCCGGTGCAATATCGGAGAAAATGTTGCAATTTCTTATTGATTGTTGTAAAATGTTTATGTGCTGTCTAGCAATTTGTGTTTAGGGTCGTTACTCGTGAGTCAACTGTTTTATTATAGTTTTATGGCGAAGGTTAAGCCAATGTTCAGCCAAGTTGGATTTTTAATTATTAAAATGTGAAGTAGAAATTTATTTTGTGTTCTTTGAAAAGCGTTAGAAAGGTAGAAGTATAAAAAGAACGAGTCTTCCAATGTTGCGTTCATAATTGTCAGAACTCTATGAAAGTATTTTTGGACTATCCACTGGAAAAAATAGGTAGATAAATAGTTTGTATGAAAAAATTATTAAAAAAAAACAACTAGTCCTAGAATATTATAAGTATAAAAGCTTGTGAGGAAGTTTATTACACTTTCATGCCAGAACAGCTAAAGGGATCTGGATGATATTTTGCACATGAGTGACATTTTTATTCTCAAAAATAGTGAATATTCCCAGTAACGCGGGCAAAACCGCGGGGCGGAAGGTATAACATAAAAAAGCATATAAGACCCGTGTGCACCGGGGTCTGACCATCAAGTTCAATAACAATACAAAGTCATTGTTTTTAATTAAAATACTGATACCTAATTAGTCTACCTCTGAAGGAGTGTTCCGCTTCAAAATGTATAATTAAATTACAGGTTTTTTAGTATAATTAAATTTAGTGTAAAGTGAGATACTCAAAACTATATAAGGTAGTTACCTATATAAGAATATTGGTAACCAGTGGCTCCCCGCGGCTTCACCCGCGTTCCCCTGGACCTTCAATTTTCCCGGCTGAAAAAGTAGCCTATCCTTTCTCAGGCTCTGGATTAACTGTGTACCAAATTTCATTTAAATCGATTCCATAGTTTTAGCGTGAAAGCGTAACAGACAGACAGACAGACAGTTACTTTGGCATTTATAATATTAGTATGGATTAAGGCGTATAGCGTAACAAACCGCGATACAAACTCACATATGCTTTTAATAAAATAGTTATAATATTTCAATGTAGGTACATATACAATGTAGCCATTCCCAAAACGTTTATAAGCTATTTTAATCCTAAATAACATAGGTACCCTAAGTAGCCATTTATATCCTAATCCTAATACGACAAGCAGTCTAGACGGCTTAGAAATAAACTTAAAAAGCATCAATACCGATATTAGGCGCTGTTCGGTATTAGGCTCCCCCTAATCGGGTATTCCCGTATTGTCTACATTTTGGGGATAAATTTCGGACATTCGGACATCCTGTCCGGCCAGACGATTGGAGATATCGAGACAGGCATTGTATGTTACCAAAACATGTCGGTTGGCGATATTATGAGTACTAGGTATGTTGTAAGCACTAAGGGCTTTGTTACGCCTGTATAAAGCTTTCTATACGTATTGTTAGGGAGGTATAATTTTATGTAATGTTATGTAAACCTTACTGTTGTTGTTTGTGAAGATTTAATAATTATTGATGTTTTTCTAAATGTAATAAAAAATGTGTTGTTGGAAGGGAATGAGCTTTGCATTTGATTAGTGTGTTAATTGTATTTAGTTAGCTTTTGTGGTAAATAAAGTGACATACTCAAAGATTTGGTTTTAGCTTTTACTCCGTGAAACTTATTTATATGTTACTTACAGCTACTATATGTACCTATTACCTATATCTACTTGTAGGTGAAATATTAACCTTTAACCAAACAATCAAAATGGTAGGTAACATTGACATTCAAAACAAACCAATGCGAACTTTATCGACTATTACATTCCTACTCATATAATCTATATATATAAAAGAAAGTCGTGTTAGTTACACTATTTATATCTCAAGAAACGAATAGGCTGAAAATTGGTGGGGAGGTAGCTTAGAACCAGGAGACGGACATAGAATACTTTTTATCCTGGGAAAATGGAAAATTCCCGGGAACGCGGGTGAAACCGCGGGGAACCACTAGTAATTTAGTAATTTAGTGCGTTAGTACGCAGGCATATCTCGCCCTTAATACATAAGCATAGTGGCGAAACTCGCTTACATACAAGGCTTTACATAATAAATATTGCCTGCCTGCACACCATGCCACAAATCTCGAGGAATACACAAATCACGAAGTATTATACTACTGATTTACATATCACATGAACGCTCACAAAGCATACGCAGCTAAATGTATCCTTGACACGATAGGACAACATTATGGTGCGTTTGAACCGGGAATGTTTACTTGCACATTTTGTAGTCAAGTAAGAGTTACTTGCTATATTTTTAGTTGGTGAATAATGTAGTTAAACAATAATGCACGAGCTACGGCTGCTACGAAAATCATAAATAGTAAAATTTATATGATTTTTTTTAAATAGGTCTTAAATTTTATTCACCACCTTTTTATGCTGATCTTTCAGTTTAAATAAAAAATAAAATAAAATATAGTTTACTAAAAGTTCCGAATATAATTTTCAGACTGTAAAGCTATGTTCACTGTATCTCAGCTCATAAGTGCATGTGAGAGCCTATTTGAACGAACAAAAATATTTTGATAAGCAATTAGATTGTACATACAGGACGCCTAAGCTACTAAGCTCCGTCAAGTCAACTCTCTCGCCAACATGAATAGGCAAACTCGCTTAAACGAGGCACGTACCAAACCGAATACTTAAACTCAAACGTCAACGTTTAACCACTGACTTCCGTGCGAGACGTTCATAAAAAGCTATTACCGCCCATAGGATATGAATGTGCTTTATGTTGAAACCATGTATGTGCTTATGCATGCAAACTGAATAACGAGCCTTTGAAGGGTAATAATAATAAAAATTATGTAGAGCAACATTCGAACCGTTTCACCGTTATTAGGTAGAGCATTATTATTTTGTGGCCATTCAGTCTATTTTAACAATGATTGTCTAGTAGGAGTTTTCAGTAAAAACTAGAGTTAAAGTCACTTTTAATGAAATCGTTGTATTACTCCAGTATTATGTATGGACATTGTGATTCATGAATATGATTTAAGTACTTATATCTCGAATTCTATTGTTTCCATGCATGAACAATACTTATAAATCTTTTGTAACCATACTTTTAGCAAATAAATTATATTCTATTCTATTCTATTCCTTTGGAAGCATAAGACAGCTTAGCAGACTTATTTCAAGTAAAATGACATTCACTTATTTTAATAGTTATTTATTTAATTCAATTGATCATGCATAACTAAACTAGGCCCGCGTGGTGGACTATGGCCTAAACCCCTCGTTGTTAGGGGAGGCTCGAGCTCCTCGGTGGAGACGTATATGAGCTGATGATACTTTACCTAGTATTTAAAGAGCCATAGGTAAGTTAGAAATCCAAATCAAACTATAACATAATATCTACCTATACCCAAGTACCTACATTTCGTAGCAAATGTAAGAAAAATAACATGTGCGGGTACACCCAAGGGTACTATATCGAAAACACACCCACACATGCACAAACAAACAAGATTGTCGTGTACACACGTACATTGCAATAGTATGCGTGATCTAAGCCTTTATTCACGCGTGTGTGCGTGATTTCTTTACGGCTGATCTGAATTTTCACATGTACATGAAACCCACACATTGACAACCCTTTTATTAAGGCGCAGTTTGATATTACAAGCTTCTCGAATCATTTTTGGGTCACCAATCACATCTGCGGAAAAGGGAAACGTGATTGGCTGTTGGATGTCATTTAAAAGAGGTATTTTTTATTGAGTTAGGAACCTCTGAAATGTGCTAGGTACAAATATTCTTCGTAAGCCTACCAATATTATAGAGCCGTAAGTTTGTGTGTGTATATGTTTGTTACTTTTCACGCCAAAACTACTGAACGGATTTGGATGTAATTTGGAACACATAATTTATAGCCTGCGTAACACATCAGCTACTTTTTATCCTGGGAAAATTTAATATCTCCCGGGAAAGCGGGTGAAACCGTATGTATTTATACATAGTGTACCTAATGACAACGTAATCTTGTGTCTTAGCTCGTTGGGCGACGGACTAGTATCCTATGACAATATTATATACAATCTATTGATAGTAGAAATACACATACAAATGTAGAGTGTACGGTTACCTCGTTAGTCCTCAAAAGAAAACTCCTCTATTACGATTCAAAATGTATACCCCTTAACGTCGTGTATGCCATTTGCATATGTGTGCGTAAAGGTAACTCGTATATGTATTAGTGTGACTTCTATTCAATCTTCTTACGTTCCATTTCGCTGGGACATTTGATTCTGTCCTCTTCCAACTCGAGTGTACCACATATAGCCGTCCCGTTCTATTCCTAACGGGCTTAGAACCGTGTGATATATTGTATTGGATAGATTTTTCGTATCTTGAAATGGAATTTCTTTTCGACTCCGTACCTGATGCGAGGATGTTAGATCAAACCACAATTTCCTTATTCTATTTGTTGGTATTCGTTAAATTTAATATGAATTTGAAGGTAGACGTTAGGGTTATAAATTGTTGGTAGTATTGGAATAAATGGAAACATAAGTTACACATGTAACATGTTAAAAGAAATAGAGGAGATTAGGTAATGATGGAAATCGGAACATAGGTTTGATTACTAAATTAAACTTATGATGGAAATTTTAGAAGGGTAAAGTTACTAAGCTGTTAGTGTAATTCTACTCAATGAAGTTATTTGTAAAAGTTTGCAATTTTTTCACAAAATATGCTCGAAACGAATTTTAGCAGCGTAGTTAAGTTTGCATACAATTGCTGTATTAACAAATTGTGTCCCTAAATTGGCTAACTAGATAAACTATGGAGGAAGTGAGCCTATAAATGTTCCTCCAATGGTAATTGCCAAAAATTATAAATGACGAAATGTTTCATTTTCATGTAAAACAAATAGTAATTGGATAATCTAAAAACCTACCAAAATGTCTTTCTAACGACATGTTTCTTTTCCATACCTAAAGAACTAGGTAGATAGGTACCTTAAAAAACATACACACAATACCCATTAAGCCGCACAAACGAAATACTAAAAGAACATGACATCCCAAACGTAACTCGTTCATATCTCACGGACGCAAAAACGGAATAATCTAAAGAAACGTAACATTGCATACCCTTCGGGTATTCCAGAAAATTGGTGCCTCCAAAAGAATATATTTTGAATTTTTATTATGTACTATTTTCTATTCCCGCTCCCAAGGTAACCCTTCCTTCTACAAAGGGGCTTCAAATGCGGAGACATTCTATAGGTGTGGGTGGGTTTACCCCGTTTTCCCCCCATATTCTCCCCATTTCCCCTCCCGGGTGGTGATGCCACCCTGTCCCATCTCGTTTCTGTGAAGGATTTACCAGGGAGCACGTGTATTATACATACGAACAAATATACTTTATTTCTCGGTTTAGGGTTATATTATAGTCAGCTTGGCTGCCGAACTGAAGGGTTTATTAAGTGTCGCAAAATGTGCACGGAAAAATAATGACGAAAAAAAAATGAGAAAAAAAATATTTTGGTAGTAAATTCGCTATTATTGTCCAAGTATCGATTTGCATAGCATATTATTATTATTACTCTGTGATGAGGAATAAGTACTTGAAAAATATTTTTTCTGATTTTATATTTCAATTACCCCATACAAAAATACGCATCAAGTTGTGTTCAATTATCGATTTGCATAGCATTTATATATTACTCTAAGATGAGGTATTGTATAAACTTTTTTGTTCTTTTCTCAATTATGTAAGTAAGTTTTACAAAAATACACATACGAATTCCTGTCATGAAAATATTTGACTCAAGAATCTGATTACTGAGTACTTCACCTTAAGGCGGTACGTTTATGAATAATTCTGGCTTCTCCTTAAAGAGGTCATTGTATACACGCGGTCTAAGGAAGGATTATCTCGTGTCAATTTTAAAGGAATAAGGGTGTTTATGTTCAACATAAGATTATCTTTGCTGGTTTGTTTGTTTGTATTTTCTTTTATGTATCGAATAGCTTGGAACTTTTGTTAGTGAATATTTTTATGTCAAAATGTTTTATCTTTTTTTAAATAATGATAGTTAACTTAAAAATGTCAAATGACGAATCATGTTCAAATCCTGCCGATATATAAATTTAATTATTTTAATTTTGTTAAGTTTCAATCATCTTGTAATACTTTCAATAGTTAGGTGAGTGTATAAGAGCCATTTCCAAGATTATTGACTATATATTTACCATTTACAATGACTCGATATTGCTGACTATTTTCAAGTCACCAAAAATCTGCTATTATTTCGGCAACATTACTTCTATCAGTTCTCTTACGAAAAATTTTTATTGACAAAACATTTACATAATTAAATAATGAAAGAAACATATATTTATATCAGTTCTCTTAAGAATTTTCCCACCTTCGACCACACACATATAATTAAATCAAAACCAAAACTTAACTTACATAATTATAATGTCCAAAATCCGATGCAGCAATATACCTATAAAACACAGTAAAATAGTCCGCCTACTATATAGTATAATACAAATAAATACAATATACAATTATTACTGAACAATTTAATTCAGATCACCGCTTCACTGTAAACAGTCGGGTTTTATTGGCTTGTTATTGGTACCGATAATATGCCGTCACGAGATCGCGGTATAGGTAGGTACTCTTAACTTTCTCTATATTGTCTTTTGATTTTATTTGATTTGTCATTTGTATCGTTTAATTTAATATGAGCATTATATAAAATTTGATGCAGCAATTTAATGTATGACCAATTAAGAAAGGCTGAGTTTTTTTATTGTCGTCTTCGTGAAATTGAGTATGAAAGACTTTTTTCATTATCAAGACGGAAAATTTGGAAATTATGTTGGTACCTATCTACGAATCTCTCTGACATATTTGACAATTCTGCTGTAAGTTTCAAATCGAAACTTTGGTTAGGAATTTTTAATTATAAACACCGGAAAAGTCGGTACTTCATCCGGGTGACGCAAAGCATCACCTTATATGTGTATAACCACAAAATCTATTCCAAAATCAAAACGTTTATACCTACATTAAGCCCTATTAAATACCCCGTCTTGACACAGTAACCTTCAAATCGTTTGTTTAACGCCTCTTAATTCAACCCCCCAACTCCCGGCCGGCATCGACTCATTACGCCCGGGGTCTAATAGACCCCGACCTACCTCAAGGTTCGCGTTCTACATTTAAAATTAAGTCGAAAACGGAAGACAAGGCGAAAGCGAGAAGGGAAATAAATGAGCGTTCGAGAGGTCGCTCGGGGCGTTTGTTCCATATTTAAGAAAAAGAAAATGGCGGGTAAGTAATGCAGATGATGGCTTTATGCGACTATGAACTTTTAGTTTTTTTTGTCGTAACTTTTTTTTTACTGAGCAACATTTTTCGGTCGCTGTCATTTTGATGTTTTAGTGTTAATTATTGGTAAGCTACATAATATTACGGAAAAAATCCTTATTAATGCTACGTTAGTTAATTTTTCCCGAGAGGTAAATGACTGCCTACTACTTACACGAGTTTCATATTATTTTGTAAATGCTTTGACGTTCATAACTAAATATTACCTAATTATCACAACACAGATAAATACACACCCCACAAAAGCTCACAACCACTATCCTAGTGACACACACAACGAAACTTTCCCATAACACTTTCCCGGGGAAAGTCCAATCAAACTTTCCCACTTTCACTATCGCATAACGCCATCCCGAGTCGGTATAATTAAACGTTTCATGAATGGGAGGAAGGGAGACGGCCTGCTTCCGAGTGAGACGGAATCGTCTGCTTGTTGAGAAAAGCGTAATCAGTTTTACGTAAGCGCAAATTATGTGGGTCTGTTGGGGGGGGAGGGTGTTGAATTAGCGCGTAACAAGGTCACCGGAGTTTGAATTGCGAACTTGGCCCGTGAATTCGAGCATTGTTACATGTTGAATTGTATTTCTGATTACTTTTTTAAGGCAAAGGTGTTGTTTTGTTCAGCCTTTAAATGCATTTAAAATCACTGTCAGGAAGATATTTTTTATCGATTATCCTATGCTAATTAAATATGTTTTAAATAGGGAAATACTATAGTTTTACCGTATGTAACTTTGGTAACAAAATTTACTTCCATAACTCGACGATGTACCTATATGAACATTTCGAATAAACACAGCAAAAAACTGTGCTAAGAAAAAACCTACCTATTAATAAAAGCTCAAAGTTGTAGCCAATTACTCGATAAACTGTTCGTTAAACAATAACACAATAAACATAATGAAAAAGAAAAACTTGCCAAAAGAGTTTCACGCTCGAACAGAACACGCCGTTATTCTGGTAAAGAGCAAACCGACAAATTACAAATGGAAACAAAACGGCTCGTCTCGCGACAAAGGAAAAAGATCGAACGCCACGAAAATTTGAATAAGGAATCATTTCTTTTTTTTCGGTCTCTTTTTATATATATACTTTTTTTTTATTCCTTTTTGCGTTCACTGTCAATCATTTGTCTGAGGCGAGGCGAATCGTTATTTTCTTTGTTGATGGATGGGATTCTTCTTAGAGACGGTAGGCCTCCCCTTCCTCGGTGTCTCGCGTGTAGTGAGTCCTAGTTCATATTTCATTATTTTTATCTCCCGAGTGTGTGAATGCGATAAAGTATGGATTTGATAAACGTGGGGTGTTTTTGGAGTTGATTTTCATTTGTTTGCGTTAGTCGTGAAGTTGAGGCTGTGGGTGACACTGGATTAGTGGTAAACTTTACGTGTCATAATACCAAAATTCTTGAGTTTTTTTCTTCACAAAAAATTTATAGTCAGTCTACATTCCTCATGAAAAATATATTGAATATGTATGCCATGTGAATGCACAAAAAACAAATCAAAATCCATAACTGACATGTTCAAAATGTAGATACATCTCGATTTTATCCCGGCTCAATGTTAATATAGCAACGGGTACGCTAGACATGTAGATTGCCTCCCGAATCGCATGGAAATTCAATGTTTTCTTTACCTACCACATTACCTATTCTCCACAGTCCTTTGTATTTGGTTAAGGGTGGATTTACATTACAAGATCCGGCGAGGTCGGTTCATATCATACGATTTTTATGTTAGCTTATATCATATTTATGATTGATGCTGGCTCTTTAGAAATGGTCACAGAAAAACAAATGGCTATAGAAAAAATATCAGACGAATAAAACATACGCAACTTTATATTAAAAAAAAGGAAATAGTTCTATTTTTCAAATTTATAAATGAGGTCCCAATGAGTCACGATCATGAGGGTGCAAGTTCAAATCCCTGGCCCTTACCTCTGAGCTTATAAAAACTTAAAACTTACATAAGGATTCACACCACTGGCTTTTCGGTGAAGGAAAACATCGTGAGGAAACCCTCATGCCCGATATGCAATTATACCTAGGCATGTGAAGTCCGCCAATCCGCACTAGGCCTGCGTGGGGAACTATGTCCTAAGACCCCTCGATGTTAAGGGAGACTCGAGCTCCTCGGTGGAGACGTACGTACGTTTATGAGCTGATGATGAAATGAGGTTGGATACCAAAAAGGTGAAAGACAAAACATATTCCTCTTTACCCCGCGTCGTACTCGCATTTAACATAAAGAACGTTACTCCATGGGCGACATCCATTGAATCGTGAATTTTCGCGTCCCTTCGTCTGTCTCCGGTAAACTTCGGACTTATTCGTGCGTACATTTTGTCTAACAAACGACGTCTACTTATATGATGATAAAGAAAAGGTATTTCTAGGTCACGACTGAATTATGTCTAGCTCGATGGAGCAGAGACATAAAGAACTTACAGTTTAGGCCCTAAGATACTATTTTGTATCTATCAAATTATTTTTTGGCTGCACGAAGCTTTTGAACTGTATATATAAGGCAGTAGATAAGAATTCGTTTTTGTAATAGATAAGAAGAATCACTTCTATAAGTTTTTACAGTATGCATAGGTGTAGGTTTTCTGATTGAAATTAAGAACTTTGCATTAAGTGCGGGATGCAACCAGTATCTACAATAGGCAGCCATTCTAACGTTGTCAACAAAGATCTAGGACCCAAAACCAAGAACCAAAGACCTCTTCATCACGTGACCAGCTATCTACCATTTGGAATGCATTACATTATGCATGCTTGGTCATAACGTTTTCCAACTGGATGTTGGCTTTGATGAAACTCTTTCTTTTTCTTTATCAAAGACTTAGTACCTATTGCAACATTAGAAATGGACTAAGGTATGTGGGGCCTACACATCTCTTACAAAGTCATTTTTTCACATACGGCCATTTGACCATCATGGGAGCTGATCCATCCATAGATCTTAACGGCCCTTTGATAGTCAGTGCTAAGCACTTACCCAACCAGTCAACTCTATCAGCTTGATGAGGAAGCATATTGGCTACAAATTTTATAGCTATACGAATCTACATACACTTACCGACTTGAACAACAAAAATGAATGATGCATATCAACAATGGGCACCTCATCACGAATCATTCCTCGTAGCATCACACAACGTGCTCACAAAGCTAAGCAACGCATAGTTACCGTGCACGTATCCTTTAGCCGTTCCAATTCAGACTCAAACCACGTTAAGTCTATAATAGTACACGCGGTTCCCGGTAGATGGCGGCGTCACGTCACGTAGCCGTACGGCGCGCGCGTCCCGTGTTCGGAATGCGAAATTTGAAGGGAGTTTTTAAACCTCTCAGTGGATTCTGGCTTCTGGCTCTTTAGCAAATATAACTGGATTGTGACTTGAATAAGCGGTTGTTAGGGTGTCGGTGGAATTTTCCGTGGATTGATTCTTGATGGTTATTTTTTTTGGGCAAGTTGAAAACGCGATTGATTAGCTGGTAAGAAGATCCTTACGTTGAATGTAGACACATAACTAATTAAGTGATATTTTTTCAAGATTTTTTTTCCTTTACATTATTTAGAAAAAGATCCAAATTGAAGGTACCTCCAAATCTAAATATCACAAAGAAATAAAGCTCTAAATTCTAACACAACCAAAAGTCCATTACTAAAAGTCGAAAATCAATCTTCGCATGTTTCACACAAGTAGCAGATAGCATCGATTGGGGCCATTATGGGTTATTATAGTTGGAATATGAAATACCTGTTTAGGACCACACCTACTGCGTCGCGGACGGTCTCACAGACCAATGGCGTGGCTTTTCACGGGTTAAAGATTACCTTTTCGCAATAAAATTAGCAATGACGTAAATTAAGTGCCACTTAAAATTGGTTAAGTAAGTGGGGTAATAATATACACTATAACTGACGAGTAAACGGTATCTGATCTGTGAAATTGAATTTTAAGAAGATTTAATCGTAATTAAAGGTTCAACTCAACTAAACGTCATTGACAGTTCCGAAACCAAATTACCCCAACGCTCATATAACCCAGTCAAAACAATACGACACATAAAGTAAACAAACCTAATCCACACGTCGTCTTTTGAATTTCATAACGTCTCATACCGCACTCAAAAATAGAACAAGTAGGGAAAAAAAAATCATAACACGCCTGAGTACGCGATACATTTCTTCATATCCGCTGTATTCGAATGAAAAATGCGCAAAGAGTTGACTGCTTGAAGCGGGTCCTTCCTACCCCACCGGGGGGAACTACAAATCCGCTAGAGCGAGACGCACACACACGTCAAAGGGAGACAGAACGCTAAACCCGAAAAGATGGATGGTATACAATGTCACTGCCGCTATGCTGAAATTGTATATTTTATATTCGGTATAAAAAAAGCAGCAACGACATACGATATTAAAAAGACCGCACGAGAAAATTTTCTGGATACAGTAGTTATATTGTGAAGGAATTTAATCTTGCGGGAGACGGGATGAGTACTAGAGTAAAGGATTATTGGAATGTCTCCGGGATTTTGATTTTGCTCTCGTGTTTTATATATTTTTGATGCGAGCCGAATTTTCAGTTAGCGGAATAATAATGGGAGGGTAGCCGTTTGCGTGGAGTCGATTTGATTTAGACGACGGTCTGTGACCTAGATTTTGATTTAGGGAGAATTATTATGGATAAAAAATATTGTGTAGGTAGGTACATAGCCACAATCTACATGATTTCCAAATACTTTTTCAAAAACAGATTGAAAATAACTAAAAAACAGTGATAGAGAATACTTTAGTTAAACACTACTCTGTACCAAAAATTAAAACTTAAATTATCTAAACTAAAAGCTTCGGCTCATTATCATTATTAAACGACGACTCCATTACTTTTAACGCCGCTCAGTTACTCAATTATGAGAACAATATTTTCTTCAAAGTATTATTATATATATTTTTAATCGACAAAAGAACAGAGGAATTCTCAAGTCGACGCGTATATTTTTGATTATAGATAAATCTCATAATATGAGAGGTTATATCGTAACCCTTTTAAATATGAAAATCCGATGACGCACATCACCTGATATACAGGCTGTCCCATAATCTAGCATCGCAATCTGACGTTATACAGCCGCAGAGCGCGTCACTTTGCTATCATCCGCCATTTTGTAGGAAATAGCTCTATAACGTCACAGCTTATCTGCTTTGGCGAGCGTTTAGCATCGCTGGGTTTGCTTTTATTTTTCATAAAAGAGATGTTTTTCATATTTTCTTTTCTATATTGGGACAAAATTGGGATGGATCGCAAAAAATAAATTTTTTATCGAATCCAAAAGATACCATGGTAAGCTAATAAAATCACATGAATTGTCCTAAGGAATATTTAAAAAAACATTCGGCACAAAGATGTTCAGTTACCTAACCTCTATTACTGTTCATTTATTTAAAAAAAAACAATAAAAAATCAAAAACTCCAGAACGTTCCTAATTCAAACTGTCCCAACAGTCATCTGTCAGCGTGACAGTAGAAACAGTCGTCCACAAACCACGTGAGTGTTTATAAAGCGCGCCACACAACATACGAAAGGTGTATTTGAATATTAAAGGTATTGTTAGGCAAATTAGCGAGCAGATGCGAGACTCAATCCCTGTGACGTGTACTGGAGCACGCATCTAATTGGGCCTTATTTGCATCACAATGTTGTACGTAGTTCTTTTTTTGTACAGGCAACATTGATTGCTGCCTGGTTAATACTTGTACCGTTAGAAAAGTGTACTCAACAAATTATTTTTCTAAAATTATTTTAAATAATGGCGTCATTATATTTAACATTTGCAATGTAATTATTATTAATTGAATACTATTTTCACGAACTGTAAAGAAAAGCTCTCATCTTCTAAATTTAATTTAATTAAAAAAAATTCACACCAAAACTTCCGATTATATTGATTTAGGACTTATCAACTGCAAAAAAATTGACATAGGTACACAATAAAAAACCTAACCTAAAATATATCTACCTACATAGTTCAAAAACTGTAACTCACTTTCAATGTATTAAATACAATGATTACGTTATTCCTATGGTAGGTTCCCGCTGCTCAGCGACTTGCAACATGTTTTTCTTCAGAGCCACGGTCGGTACCCGTTCATAAATCCTTTAGCCCAGCTGTCAACCGCACGCCCACGTCCGTATATTATGTGTGGAAACGCATTATTTTTTGTTACGTCTAAACATTACTATTTTCTACTTGCAACGATTGGTTGGGGAAATTAAATTATGCTTTTTATGCTTTCATATGAATTCTAATGGTGGTAAATGCGTAAGATTTTGAGGATGGTTCTTGTTAAGATTTAAAGGAAGATGGAAAGTCGTTCAGGATTATTTAGTTAAGTGGGAGCAAAGGTAAAAGAACGGTATTAAAACATGATGACACATAGTTTTGGTACTTTAAGTTTCATGATTAGTTGTTAAAAGAAAACTATTAACCAATGTCGCTGTAAAATAATTCAAAATCACTTGAAAAAGAGAATAAACTTTGTAGTCTGAACTTTATGGTAAGTGTACATACTTATTCTGTTTATTTTCAAAGAACAACTATATTTGATAGTTGTTCCAAGCTCTTAATCTTTCCGAACGAGCGCATCAAAATAATTCACACCGTCGTTATCGTACTAACATTCTGTATTCAAATAAAAACGGAAATGCCACATTTTCCACACCACACAGCGGTGAAATATTCTCTGGCAGTTTTCCACTGGGCGTGCGAGCGGGACAGACAGATAGTTTGGCGCATAAAATAAAGATCAATCAGAGAGGGATGACAACGCGTTTATTGGTTCCACCACGTAGTTTGTGGCTATCGCCTCCGGCCAACTTTGACTTTATTTTCTTGGCAAGAGGTGTAAATTTTTTCATGTCAAAAGATAAAAACTCATTTTGAATGTGGAATATTTTTGTAACTACTAACATTGGCTGGTCTCTTGAGAGCTTGCGTTGCTAGTTGAGAGATTTAGGGGTCTCTACTTAGTTTGGACAAAACTCAAACTAGTATGGGGTTGAAATCACGGAACCCTTGCGTTGCACTTTTGTTGTAACTCTTGTTAGCTAAGTTAGATGTAAACTCGCTTATGTTTCAAGTGAGTTAAAGTTGGTTA
Organism: Thyatira batis; assembly: GCA_905147785.2. Classification (NCBI taxonomy): domain Eukaryota; kingdom Metazoa; phylum Arthropoda; class Insecta; order Lepidoptera; family Drepanidae; genus Thyatira; species Thyatira batis. Next base: position 2,710,606 of record LR990497.1, on the reverse strand, counting down.
ACGATTTGGTAAGCGGTAAGAAATAGTTCATAAAATACAATAAGAAACCGAAAATTAACAGTTTTTTACTTGCTACAGAAGTTGTAGAGGGTCTACGAAATTTTATAAATAAGGTTTTTGATGATGACTTTTATCTTTGCAGTTTCTACCGTACATGAAATATGATCTTAAAGGTCTGTTAATATCCAGTGAGCTGATTTTCACTCTGCAGTTTGTATGTATGTTTATAGTACATGTAATAATTAATTTGTCTTCCAAAGCAATAATTTAAATTTTTTTAGCTTTATGATTAGAAAAAGTGATATGGAAGTTAAACTAAAATAACAAGAGAGCCTTTTCAAACCAACACGCTGAGCTACACTACAGCTCAACATTATCTTCTATAGAGATTGCTATTAACGTACAAAAAAACCATTCACGCGACTTATTCAAAATTGGTAGGTACCCAACATTTTACATATTTTTTTACCTGTACAAGCAGACAGACCGTCCATCTGTCATGTACGTAGAACATTAATAAGACATCAGACATAGGATAAACGAAACATATACATATATTCACACACACTATCATACAAAAGGAAAGTCGGGACTAGATCAATACTTACTCGCTTTACGCCGCACATGTGTCATATGGCCACCGAGACGAGGGACATGTGTGGAGTCGACTATGCTTATTATATTTTGTTATCCTAAATATATGAATAAATCATCCAATTGTTTAGTAATTTAAAAACTTGATAATTTATTAGTGTTTGAAATTCAAATGAATGAAAAAACAGGACAGAATTTATAAAAATCATTTTTTCAAACGAATTTACAGTATCCAGAATTATAGAAAAATTGCAGAATGAAATCTATACTAATATTATTAAGCTGAAGAGTTTGTTTGTTTGCTTGAACGCGCTAATCGCAAAAACAAATGGTCCGATTTGAAAAACTATTTTGGAGAAAGATAGCCCATTTATTGAGAAAGGCTAAAGGCTATACATCATCACCGATCACGCTACGACAAATAAGAGCTATGAATAAAAAAAAATGCAAAAACGGGCGAGTGACGCTAATGAAGTTGCGCGGGTCAACTAGTACCTATTTGAATAAAAAATAATTATGTTGCTTTACGCTGATTTATTTTTAAGTAAATTCTAACTTGAAATCGACGGCAACTCCACGCCATCTTGGCTTATTCTGTGATAGATAATGTGTTACTCGCATATGCCGCGGGGAGGCAGGAGGGTTGTTTTGTCAAACGCCACCCAAAGGAATGGAAAGTAGGGAAACTCACTCGATTCCTCACGCCTTTTATTTCCCAGACTATTCGCGTACATATGAAGGTTTCAATTTTTTTCCCTCCCACTCCTTTGTTGGAATATTATTTCGTATTTTTTTTGTATATTGAAATTATGTTAGTAGCATATTTTTTTCGCTCGGCATTTTTGGAATACTCTTGAGTTGGAATTTATCGATACCTATTTTGGTGTAACTTGAGTACTTAATGTGTTAATTTTATTGCATCTCTGACATAAACTACTACATAAATTGTGTTCTTATTTATTCGGCATTCTTAGTTAATATTATTTAAATTGCCTTACTATGTTAAAGCTTAAACAGAATATATGCTTCTTATTCTAGATTTTAGTGTGTAAATGATACTAATGTTCTTAAATGCCTAATTTGAGAGCTTTAATAGAGAGATTCATTGTATAATGAGTTTTTATGAGTGTTGCCAGGTGCCTTTAAAATATTTTTTAACGATTTCTAATAAAATGTTTAGCATAATAGTTGATATAATGAGTAAAAACCTATGTAACTTATCATCCTATTATTATTAAGAAGTTTTGTTTAGAAGAAATTCCCAACAAAAAAATTTTAAAAAAGCAATAAATTGCAAGACAATAAAATAATAGCTCTATAACAATAAAATGCATATATTAAGGTATATAAAGTTTTGTTTCAAGATAGGAAAAGCGAAAAAGTGGAGTGCAAAGTAAAGTTGTCCGATCGTATGTTTGTCCGTTTGCCTTTATTAGGGGTGGGTTATTGTAATGAAATTAGCGATAAGCGAAAGCGATTTTACTATTTAATACATTATCATATGAAATTTGGAATATTTGGTACAAAGTTGATAGTTCAAATTTAGTTATAGAATTTTAATATTAAGGTACCTACTTAAGATGTTCCTTTTTTCTGGCTTTTCGATGAAGGAAAACATCGTAAGGAAACCTGGACCATAATTGAAGGCATGTGAAGTCCCCCAATCCGCTCTAGGCCCGCGTGGTGGGCCATAGCCTAAACCCCTGTCATTGTTCTCGTGCTCCTCGGTAGAGACGTATATGAGCCGATGATGATGATATTCCATTTTCTAAAGATAGGTCTATATTCGATTTTTTAACCGACTTCCCAAAAAGGAGGAGGAGATTCTCAATTCGGCCGGTATTTTTTTTTTAAATATCTATTCATGATTATAAAATGGCGGTCAATCATTCCACGTTCCGCTAACCGCTTTCTTCCCCAACATAACCCCGACCGAACAAACATACGGTTGGCGAACACAAATATATTGTTGGTAAAAGTTTCAGCCGACTTCTTGGAGTGGTTTCTGAACTTGGCTGTCATAAGTTGCGCATCCGACAGTTGGGAATATCTTATTTTATTTATGACGTACTTTGTACTCAACTTTAGATCTCGCTGCTCTCTTGGCGTTGGAATGGAGGTTTTTATTCTTTTTTATTGTCAACCAGCATTTTATTTAAACATAGGATTGGGTGTATCATTGTTTTTTTTTAATGGTTCTTGATTTGATTAATTCAATTTGAAAGTATTTTGAGTAATGGATGCAGCTTGCTGTTTCACTAGCGTTCTAATTATGTGCTATCCAGGGTTAAAATAACCTATCTCTGACTCTATTTATAAAATATCTATATTTTCAGTCGTTCTGGCATGATTGAGTAACAAGTATCCTTCCACTTAAACTTATTCTTTTAATTTTTTCAGCTTACCCAAAGTGTTTACTATAGTCATACACAAGATTCTTTATACAATTGAACATATTATTTATTCAGGTATCCTTACTACAAAAGACTAAACAACATCTAAAAATGTTACACGATTTAAATAGCACAAAAAATGTAGAACATATCCAACCGGTGCACTGTGACAATAAATTATAAGGACACAATAAGGTCACGGTGGCATCCCTATCAGCATCGAGTACCACTCAAAGGATTATGTTCGATACGCGTTCGATATTAAAAAAAAACGTTACAACTGATTGGTTTATTTAAATAGGACTTTATTGGCTGTGTATGATGCGGCTAATGTCCTGTCCTTTTTCAAATTCAGAACACCGTACATTTAATTCATGCAATAATTCTTATTCATAAAATTATTTTTAAGTTTTTTTTTTCTTTTTATAATATTGTTGGAACTTTACCTCGAATATAAACTGCCAGAACTCGTTCATGTAATATTTTTACCTCGCGCTATCTATCATGCAATCTCGTAACAGGTCAGTTGGGTACTCAAAAAGTTTTTATTAACGTTTCACGGAACAGTAAAAGTAAAAATTCGCGGCCGCTTCAAAGGGAAAACTTGAAAAAATACCCGTAGAGCCTGCTTGTGCAAGTCTTAAAAAAGAAGTATAAAAAGAACCTCTTCAGCGAAAGTGCATTAAAAATGAGTGTGTGCGAGCGGGATGGCGTTATGGGGGCCGTATCTTGCCATCTTTGTCTAGTGCTTCTAAGAAAATGGTTTTATGAATGAAAATTACTTTTTTCTCACGCCATTTACTGAGTTCAGGGACGCTAGTTTTGTAGCTCGTTTTCTTTTGCGGGAATAGGTGAAAGTTGTCTGGAGGAAGGACAAAATAAACAAGCTATAAATTATTATGAATGAAGGTAGAATGTCTTTTTAATTCAACGTGTGAATGTAACGCAGGTGTCACTTACATTGTCTTTAACTACGCTGTTAAGGCTTGAATATTTTGTTGCAATGAATATGTATTTTTGGTTATTTTAAATTAAATATCTAAAATGATGATTTAAATATTGATAACAATACGTGAGAAAATTTAGCTATAATTTAAATTAATCTTAACAAACACGTATGTGTTTTTGAACGAAATTAACTACAAAAACACAAATTTTCTTCCTTATAATGCTTTTCGATAAAAAAATATGCCAGTTTAATAATAATTATAATTATTCTATAAGTAAGTGAATTCTAAATTGATCCTCCATGAGCATTATATTTCACCCATAAACAATAGATTTTTTTAATAATTCAAGAATGAAATAAATACACGCTGCTTCTACCAAAAAGGCCAAAGTCTCTTGTCAAATTTCTTTTTTATTGTTTAAAATATTACACTACAAGAAGCCGTATAGAAAAGGGTAAAAGAAAAAAATATGGTCCCCTAAGTTAGTCAATTTAAAGATTATTACACGCCAGTGTTGACAAAAACATTTTAATGGCACTTATATTTCAAACTTCTGTCAATAAATAAAAAAAAAAACGCGGGACATCTGATTGTGTGACGGGTCCAAAGGTACCTATTTTACAATGTTGGTTTACAATTTTGTCGAATTATACCCCTAATGATATGGTGTTTATGGGAAAAATATTAGTTTGTGAGATAGATTTTTTAATATTATCGGTATAGTAGTACTAAGTACTTCTCGTTTCTCGATAAAAATATCGCCATTCCATTTTTAGGTATTTGATGTTTGGAACAATAATATAAAATCCTAAATATAAATACCAATCTAAAGTGTTAGTAGTCCGAAAAATTACCGGTAAAAATATCACCAAGTAATTTTTAATCATCCTTTTTTAGCCATTTGAAGTTTATGATGATTATTTTTTCTGTTGCAATTTTTTTTATACAAAACTAGTACCTTTATGTTAGTGTCCTAATTAATAGTTTTGCAGAATATTCCTAAAACATGTTCAACATTAATTTTCAACAAAAAAGGATTTATCAAGTGACAATACGTATGTAGCGAATGACAGGTAAAAACTATCTACACATTTCTAACAATATAATGCCATGCTTTCGTAATTTCTTACGGCCATTACTTTGACCCTTTCCTTACCACCTTTAAAAGCCGTTTAATTAACTCAATAAAAAAAACAAAAATATTAAGGACCGTTTCGTGTCATAGATCTTAACACATGCGCCGGCGCACCCCTACCGTTAGAAAGCACCTTTGTTGTCTATGCCACCGATAAAATATAACCAACAATTTTTTATACGAATAATACGCATAAATTTTTATCTATAAAGGGTTTAATAGTCTATAAATCAGTATTTTAAACAAAGAATAGTCAAATTCACGACAATGGGCCATCCCTTATTGTGCATAGAGAGAGTACTTTTTTTTTTGTTGCACATAAACCCGTGAAATGTTTGTTTTGTTGGTAGCGTGTGTAGTGGCCTTTTTGCACGTTTTTTTTTGTGTTTATTAATGTTTGCGACCAATATTTGATCGATACAGAGATGATTGGTTTAATAGCGGTTTTTGTTTGAATGTGGAGTGTGTTTTTCGGGTTTTGGCAAATATTTGTAGTTGTGGTTCTTTATTTAAATAGTGTTAGTTTTTATTGAAGAACTTGAATAAGACGACAGTACGGTATGACTACAAATACTAATTGGCTGTCATAAAAGTAATGTAAGGACAAATAACTCTATGCTTAGTTTTTCGTAATTGATATCAACAATTCTACTTATTGTTTAAGTTATTTGCCATAATAATGGCAGTCTATGTTTCAAAAACTTAAAGGTAGATTTTTTTAAATGCAGTATATCTTTATACTATGAGATAAGTATTGAAATGTATATCTAGATTCATATCAAACGTAATATAAAGGCTTAATTTACACGAAATTTTGTTAACTTTACCTAATTGAAGATCCTTCGATACTTACACTTTCTCAAGATTTGATAACTTTTACATTCACAATATCGTAGGATAATAGTTAGGGTCAAAATGAATAGATCCAAAATGGCCCCCATAGCCGGTGGGAAGGTTTGAGCATACATTACAAAAGATACCAACTTCCGGTTCAAGGAACCCATTGTGGTTACATAATATTTAATAATCATAGATAATGAGTAATATGATCGTATCTGTTTTATTATTATTATTAATATTTGGTCGTGAACATCTGTTGTGCGGATGCGAATAAATGGTGATTTTAACCGAGTTCATAGGAAGGAGGTCTTAATTCGGCAGAATATTCCGTGATATCAATCTAGGATAAAATCTATAAGACAAATATTTTCGAAAAAAAATACAAGAATGTTACGATGTAAGTGAAAACAAGAAAAATATTTTTCTTTATACATATTTAGTTTTTTTTTTATTGCTTTTTTAGTTTTCATTAGTATATTCCTTCTTATTCTGTTCTTAGGGCAAAGATTTTTAACTTTTTTTGTTATTAATTTTAGATTTTTTATTAGTTACTTTAGGTACCTACTTACACTACTCTTCGGGTCAAAGACAAATCCAACAAATCAAATATTTTCATTTCATTTCAAATATAATCAAGTATTTACATACCTACACATTTTATAGATTTATGAAATTTTCGACTCTACCTATCATTACTTATAGTCTTAAACCTCGTTAACGATTTCCACAGACAAAAAAGACTCACCAACGACCCGTACACGACAAACCCACGTAATCCATATTAATACTGCCAATTCATCAACCCTGAAAAAACGTTAAACATCACAATAGGACCCTAACGAAAAAAAAAATAATAAACTAAAAATTATATGCAAATTCACAAGCAATAAGTTCCTATAGAAATAGTTAACCCTTTAAAGGATGGGGTCGAAATGGTAATAATTTATTCACACAGATGATGTCACGGGACATTTTTGGTCGCATTTTAAAATATACTCCAACAGTGTTCAGACGTGTTACAGTGCTTAAAGTGTTTATTTAATATAATAAGATAATTAGTTAAGAAGTGAGGTGAAGTAATTTTGTTGGTAGTAGATAGTCGAAAATTTTTCATAAGTTCGTCAATCTAAAGATGTCCATTCAGTGTTTAAAAACAATAACAATCATTATACTCTTAACGTTTACATAAAAAAACTATAACCAGATTTAAAACTAAAAGTAAAAACCATTTTGTAAAATTACCAAATTTTTTTACCGTTTCATTTACACATCAATTAAACATTTTACCGTTCAAACACCACTATTTAAAACAGTTTCAAAGCGAGCCATGATTGTTTTATTAGTTTGTTATGTGAAAAGCTATTGCTTCGTTAAAAATAACAGGTACCATTAATTAGCTGTGTACTAAATAAATTAACGGCCCTGTCGTTACTTCAACAAGCACCTCAAATAGTGTAAGAGATCATTATCATAGTAAAATAATGAAACTCCAACTATGTTGTAAGGTATGTATGAGGAATTGCATATGTTAAAGTATTTATTCGTAAGGAATTACTTTTTAATTAAAAATAAATAAATTATGTCACATGCGACGCTTATAAGTGGAGTGTATAAATATATTGTAGTTTCCGTCGCGCGGTTTTACTAGTATAGTTCCCGTTTCTGTAAGAATATTGAGATAAAATATAGCCTATGTTACGCCTTGATAATAATTATTTATCTTTATATAAGTGAAAGGATTATTCACATTGGTCTAGTAGTTGCGGAGTCACTACAAACAAACAATCAAATCTTTCCTCTTTATTTACTGGTGTAGTAAAAAGTAAAAATTCATATTTTTACTATTCTAATAAGAAAACTCAAATCAACATTGTCGCGACAGAATTGGAGACTACTCCATACATCGTATAAATTGAAATAAACAATATCCTAATGGATGTAACTCGATATATTTGTCAATACATTTTCTCATCGCATCCACGACTCCTATGTATAAGAAAAATATGTCCAAATTGCAAACAACGTTGAAATACACCCAATATTTCTTTTAACTAATGAAAAACACACCATGTGTCTAAAAGATAAGGTTTACTTTCGCTTGTCTTATTAAATTTAGTTACGTACGTTTTTACCAAATGTCCCTATACTGTTTGCACATGTTTGATCGATTGACAAGTAGGGGGTGGGGTCTGTTATAATAATATTACCCCCGAATCCTATATCAAAGCGTTTTAGTTCGTTTCATGTTATAAAAACAACTATAAAATAAATATAAGTGCTCAGGTATAACGAACATGGATGTTTATGAAAGCTAAAAAAATATATTGAATCCAATTTATTTTAAGACATAATTTCGCTAGGTAAGTTTAATATTCTATATAAAATCATTTATCTATCTACTTAAATATAAAACAAATTTATCATGAATTTGACATTTCTCTAAAAATAATTTTGAAATTTGATCTCTACATTTAGAAAATTTATTCAAATGACCTTTCTGAGAGTTGGACTCCCAATAAAACTCATAATTTGTAAAAATCCATTAAACATTTGAAATGAAATCATAAATAAACAATAAACTTAATTAACGGCCTCGTATCACATTGTAACAAAGAAAGCAATCAAAATCAAATTTATTGAGCAATTTAGACTAATGATACTGCCTTTCCATAGCTAATTTCCTTATAACAACCATAAAAGACTATTCTAGCGTGATGTACAATAAATTCTTCATCGAATTTGTGGTCGATTCGATTAAAAAACCGGGAAGGAACGTACCTATAATCGTCGGTAGCGATCATAGTCGATTAACCAGGTTCTTTATTAGGCATCTTTTTAAATACGAACAGCAAAATAAAATTTTACGACCCTACGTAAAATAAATAGCTTCGCGTCGATATCCACGTTTGGTCATCGCATAAATTGTAGTGATGTGTGTAAAAAAAAATATATTGATACGTCAAGTTGGGTTTTAAATAATTACGTACGGTTGTTTTACTGATGTTTAGCTTTGAACTGCTGTGACAAGTTTGTTCGCCAAGAATTTTTTTTACCAAACTTTTTTTTTTACCGTACGCCGGCACGCAAGGGTTAATGTTTTAACGGTTGTGTTTATTCCAGTTTCTCTATTGTATATGCGTAATAAAAGCTGATGAATAAAATATGTTGGGATAATAAGTTTTATTTAATTAAATGGTTGCTATTTAAATTGGTTTGACCGTACAGTTGACTAAACGGGAATACTATTAATGTGAAATGAATAAAGCCTCTTAATTAATAAATCCCTTGCGCGTGCTTAAGTATTTTTTTTTTCTGACACATTTTTTTTTTTAGTTACTTGCAGGACTATTTACGAATTGAATGTTCGGTGACAAATAAGTATCTATATGAAATTGAAAAAGGATTTGAGATGCATTTCAAATTCATATTAGATTTGTTTTTTATAAATTCGCTACTTAGGACTATACATTCAAAATTGAATTTTTCGAATGTTCAATTTTGCAAATGAAAAACCTTTCAATGACAGTTCAAAAATCATGCAAAGCTCGTGCTCCACAAAGGAGTTTAGCCCTATCGATTTTGTCGTCAACCCTACTTTTACATACACATATACAAATGTTATATGTATGTGTGTATATAGTAGGTATACGTGCGTTGGAGGGTCGCAACTCGCAAGGTACGAGGGTGGGACCAACTATCAGTTGTCTGTACGTACGAGTTTGTATGTATATAAATTATACGTCGTTCACCCCATCAATAAGTATAATGTATGGAGATTCGATATTATTTTGTGATAGGGTTTTACGTAAATCAGCTTTTTTTATATTTTGTTTGATGTAGAAAAAATACGATAAAAAACGCTTTAAAAGATAAGCTAAAAATGCATTGTTAACATCGTAACAAAAAAATACAAACTATTTAAAAAAAATACAAAATCCATAGATTAAATTACATATCAAAAATTATATTTAGACAGAAAGAAAAACTTAACATACATTACATTGATTTATTACGTTATCTAATAATGGCTTCGCATTAAAATAGGCATTGCATTAAAAAAAATTACATCCTTTGTTCTATCTAGTTATTTAAATGTGATCCGGATCAAACCGGTTCAGAAGACAATTACCGAACCACTACTGTGACTTGTCGCCTACTGATTGCCGTTCTGTATTGTCAAAGTGACATTTCGTCATCGCATCTGACAGCTGTGACATGTGCCACGCCTAACTGTCACATTGAGTGCTCAATCCGTCAAATGTATAATTAGACTGGTCCCGTATTGCAGTTGTTTGTAATTTATCTCAATTTATTTAGGTCATTTTGTTATCTAATTAGTTGCTATAAAATATTTACGTATAGGTATTTATTTTCAAAGAAAAGCTCAACAGCTTAGCCAAGGTTTTGGATGACAATCTTAAACAAGTTAAATTAGAGTGAAGACAAATAAATTTTCTTAGGAAGTCTGTCGAAGGGACATTAACAATGAAATAGCTAAAAGAAAAACAAAAAATATGTTTATTTTTTATTCACCACAAAAAATCATAATTATACTAAGAAGCTGGAGTTACTAGGTACTTTTAAGTGACTTTGATACTTATTTTCGCTACTTATTAATACAATATAGTACTACAAATTAATGCATATACTATTTCTTAATAGATATTTTATGATGTTCAATTGCCATTTCATTTCATATTTACCTATAAAAATATATCTAATACCTACTCGTCCTATAAAATCCTACAGTCATTGAAATGCATAGTTACATTGTTGTATGCACATTAATTCACTTTAGAACACGTTTTCTTCATTTAAAAATGACAATCTAACAGTCACAACATTTCATAATATTGTTTATGCATCGGATGTGGGATTTGAATATATTACTAGACAAAATGAACATAAAACGACGGAAGTGATGGCTCTACAAGTCAATAAAAATGCATAAAAATAATAAACATAAGTTATGAATAATATTAAACCTACTTTAACTTAATAGTAAAGTTAAAAAAAAAACTGGCAAGTCTCTGTATTCGTAATAAAATGATTCTATTTTCAAATACCTAAATAAAAAAGATAGTTCTCACCTGACCGACGACCGCAAAGTTTTCAAGTTACATTTTTACGCGACCCGACTTTATCATTTTATTTATTAGACACTAAACTTAAAAAAAAAAAATTAAAAAACAAAACCCGCGTCACTTAGTTTTGAAACACCATAAAATGGAAAATAAAATCGAATGACAAATTCAAATTTGGAATGCGGAGACGACGCGTCCCGAAGGAAATTCGAGAAAATCGTCGTCTCCATGCGGCGTTCGGTGAGCGAATGTCCCGCTCAAACTACGCTACAATTTCCTCCGCGAAAACCGAATCGACTGCGCTGTGTAAGTATAGGGAAGGGTGGTTTTTCCTTCGAATTTCATAAGTATCTACCTTTCTTTATATCTAAGCGCAAGAACTACGCTCACCCCTTGAGAATACCTCGTGAGACTCGATCGCGCGTCGCCCACACGACACAACCAACTGACGACTGACGTGCATTCCAATTTAAAATCTACTCTAACAAGAATAGGGAACTTTTCCAATTGTACATGCAGTAATGATGTGCCCTTATTGACAAATCAATATTTCTAGTAAGGCAACGGTAACATAGATAAAATGTATTGGGTGGTGAATAGAAATATATTTATGTATGTAGATTCGTGTGTTCGAGAGTAAGATATGGTGTGGGCTTCGTTTCACGTATGATTGTGAAACGCTACGTAGACAGAAAGCCGTATAGGGTACATAGTTAAAATTGTGAATTCCGATATATGGATATGTCTCGCAATTTGTCTTATTGTGATGTATCGTATTGAATAAGCAATATCGTTTGTATGATTTCCTTTTGTATCCTTTGTCTTCTACGTAGGTATAAAGGAAAATAATTTTAACGACACTCTTATACGTTATCGTGGAAAGGTTCAATAGAGGTAATAGGTGGAAAATTATTAACCATCGGACGTGTTAATTTTTACGCCCCAAGCGTAACCGTTCTTGTGTAAAATTATACGCTAAAATAAGTTTTACGGTTAAACGATAATAGGGGTAGGGAAATTCGGTTCAAAGTGACACCTTAGGAAATTTATCAAATCGAGTAGCGATCGATTTCAGGGTCCGACGCGTCTTGGTAAATACTCGCCGAGTGCAATGACACACATTTGAACGTCTTAAAATAAATGCGAAATGATTGCGCGAGCAACAAGTTCCATTCATTCACGGGCAAGGGAGAGGGCAATCCAATTAGAAAGGGAAAGAGAGGAATTTAAAAAGTGAACGCCCGGAAAGTTAGGCGGGAAAGCTCCGTGCTAATAACCTGTTGCTTCCGCGGGCTAAATTAAATATGAGAGCGAACCGCGCCGGGGCCAACTATCGACATCGATAATTAGCATTCAAAGTTTTTATGACATTTATTCTACTTTAATAGAAACACCCTTTCCAGTCTACCGATTTTCCAAATCATATTCATACATAGAAGAGTCTATTCCCCAAATTGCATACATTTATCATTCCACTAGTTCTAAGCCACCCGTCTCCCACCCTAGCCGCGTCTCGGTATTATCTTGAAATATCGATAAAGCAAAATTTTGATACGACATACACCCCTACGCTCACTCCTTGATATGTTGCAAGAAAGAAACAGTATTATACTAATGATAGAGACAGAAAGAGACAGCAAAAGAGACCGCGACGAGATAAGTGTTCTAATTTATACTCAAATTGCGAACGTCGTCACGAGAACCACGTGCTAAATAACTTATCTATATTTATAACGTCACATATCCATGATTTATAACATTCAATTTTGATCTCTAATTCGAGGAGTTAAAATTTAAATTGCTTTCGAGTTCGGAGATAGCTGATATTTAACAATTTTTCATTTTTGAAAAACGTAGCGTCGCGTTTTCTCTTGCCGCTGAATGAGTTTAGTTCTTATTGTAACTGTTTGGGGTTTATTTTGGTTTGGGGGTTGTTTTTGCAAATTAATACATCAGATTTTAAAAGAAAGCTTGTGCATACTAACTAGGGCTATGTCAAGGTTAATACTGCGTAGGTATTTTATGGGTGGTTAGTAGGTTAACCATTATTGGGGTTGGAAGTTCGTTATGCAATCTGTTATCTTGAATAATGTGCGTAATTGGAGCGGGGTTTGATTAATTTAGTCGCTTTTTGATGGGAATATTAATTTGTATACCGTGTAATGGAATGTTTGACATTTGAGGGTTAGTTTGTGGTTATTTTGGTAGGATCTTATCCTATATTGGTTTAATAAGACATTTATGTAGAGTGCTTAGGTAAAATTGGCTTCTTTGATATTGATTTTTTTGCTTTACTTTGTGTAAACCGATATTAAAAATCATGTAGGTAGGTAGGTAAATAGAAGAACGGATGTAAATGAAACTAGATTTCTAATTGCGATTTTTTGGTGTTAAACTTATTTTGGAATTTTTTTTCGAGCGGATTTTGAAGTTTTTTTTCTCAAAATCCCTTTATAGAATAATACAAGTACGTGCCCGCGACTCGGCTTGCTCACAACATTTCTGACACTTGTCATGTCACTGGCATCACAATGAGGGTGGGGTGTCAGGAACCCCATGCACCTCGTCGCTACTTGTTTGGGGAGGCTATCATATTTGATGTAAAAAAAAATGCAATTTTTGGCTAAAATTATTACTTATAATCTTTAGTAAATTGATTGGAGATTGACTGTTGGAATATGTTTATTTGAACACATTCAAACTAATATTAAAATATTAGGAATAAATATGATATATGTAGTAATGTAGTTATGTGTCGATCAAAATTTATATCTGAATATGGTATAAAATATTAAACTATGTTTTCTAGTTTTCGAGATTAGTCCCATAGTTAGACATACAAACATCAAAGGCACCTAATTGCAAACCAATACGACGTTACTTACGTTTCACGGATTCCCTGAGAGATGGATCGCTTCAGAGCAAACCCGTGTATGTAATAATTCAGCATCCGGAACGATCGGTGGCTGCATATTGTCGTCTAACAAGCAACCCTTGAGATGGCGATGAGGGGCGCACTACGGTGTTTGTACACGTGTAGGAAGACGTACGTGAAAACTACATGTAGAAAAATCTTTATTCTACCCACTTTGTGTTATAAATGCGAAAAAAAAGAGAGCTCAGGAAATTACATAGGCCGCTCATCCCGTGAATGTTCTTCCGGGAACACGGGATGCAAAAGTTAGCACTGAATAATGTCCAATTATTGTAAAAAAGTAGGTATCTTATCTTTAAAAAGGGTTGGTTGGCTTGTTGTTCCTTGGTCAAATTTAGTTTGGGAAAACCTCCTTAATATTCTCATTTTACCTATGTATTTTGATATTAAAATCGACCCGTTAAATAATGTATATCCAACAATTTGAATTTCGAATTTTAGAAAATATATTTCCTTTAAAAAATAACAATTACATTTTCACTTACATCCACATACAATGAAACCCAACAGCCTGTCAAAACGAATGGGAAATATGCGAGAAAGAGTGACTGGATAACAAGCACGCACACAACTACACAACACATGGGGTCTACCGGCGGCAGCGGCCATCTTGAAAACCATTCACTATCGGAAAATTTAGTTTAGCTCCATTCGAATCGAAATACTCGTCAATAAAAAAGTTGAGCAAAGGTTTTACTGTATAATGCCATGCGGTTGAAAAAAAGTTTATGAAAAAAATATAATTCGATTTTTCAAATCCTAAAAATAGTTTCTAATAGGCACTTAACCTCGCGTAGGATGCTGGCCGCTAGGGACAATAATCGACTACCTTTATTGACATTTTGTAAGTAGTTTTTTAAATATGGCTACCCTAGATGATTTGGGTAAATCAAAGAGGATTAATTGAAGATTCAGAAATAGAACGCTTACGGCCGATAAAGTTTCAAACGAAGTCTACTAGGGGAAAGTAATTTGTTCGTCGATTTAGCACAATGCTTATTTTCGGGTATCCCGCCAGAAAGAGTGAAATCGAGTCGCGACTGAAACAAATGTGTTGTATCCGTACTTGTCATAGTGTTGTGCCGTTATCGATAATTTTAAAACCGGTTTTTTTTCTATCTACAATCATGATACAGTTACGGTACTAATGCGTAACCGACACACGCTTTTTATCGTGATTATACAGAGCAAAAATAGCTTATATTCATTGATAATGATATATTTGATATGCATGCCTTATATAGACAGTTATGCGTTGGAAAAAGCATTTGAAGAAGCATCGCATTATGTAATGGCCAAGCCGCTTATTTATGCAAACATTTTATCTATCCCTCAATGAATATGAATAATTTTGTAGCTTCTGTATATTGCAAACTAGTTTGAGGTCCGCAGTTATTCCTGCGTAGGTATTTTTGTCATTTATGTCCTGATAATTATCTAAATATAAAGCCGTCGTTTCGGGAAACGAAATAGTAACAAAACATCTTGGCTTACTTGGGAAGATAAGTTAAATTCTAGTAGGCAGCAGTAGGTACCTACCTATATACAAATCTACAAATATGATTCTTATTTACAAAAGTCTAAATAAAAGCATAGTTGCTAGGTCTTCGATTTTATTTCCTTCTTCACATGAACTTGAGTAGATATCTAATATCGTCGACTGCCACTAGCCTATTAATGTATACCTAGGTGTAAACATACATCCGCAACGGATCGTGTAAAAAAGGAAACAAAGGGAAATAGCTAATAAATTTCTTGATTTGTATCTAGAAACTTTTCCATGAATAATCCATTTGAATACTATTATTTGCATGTGCGAACATATATATTATGTAACGTTATACCGGCCTTTAAGATCTCATAAAATACCTTTATTAATAATAGTAAAAACCTTATTTGTTCTACGTGAATGCTTACAAAAAAGTATGTGAGAAAAATACTCACAATTTTCCATATTTAAACTATAAAATACTAGTGGCTCCCCGCGGTTTCACCGCATTCTCGCGTATCTACAATTTTCCCAGGATAAAAAGTATCCTATGTCCGTCTCCTGGTTCAAATCTCCCCACTAATTTTCAGCCAAGTCAGTTCAGCAGTTCTTGAGTTATAAATAGTGTAACTAACACGACTTTCTTTTTTTAAATATAGATGAGTAAATACCTGGTTAATAAAAAAAAAACTTGAACGCCCTAATTAGGCACCGGCATTTTGAATATCGATATTAATACCGGTTGGTCCCTTCACTAATCCCATACGGAAGCGGTTCGCGTTGAAGCGGAGAATTTCAGGGCCACTATAAATGTGTACAGTTTTGTTTCTGACGTTCCACCATCAATTACGTTTTCGTAAAGCAACACTCGGGAATGGAACACGCCATTTGTTTTTATTTATGGCGCCCACTTACTAAAGATAGGGGCTTTACTTACTATTCGAGAGTGCTTTTTTTTTACTCTGCCAACATTACTTATTACACTTGTATAGTTCATTTGTAATGTTTACGATAATATTTTAGATTTAGTATTCATGGCCCTTTTATTTAATAAATCTTTATTATGTTTTACCAATAGCTTAGTACCTAATAGCCAATTATAACTAAAATAGTAGATTAAATTGTTTCATTCAATGGATACAAATTATTTTTTTAAATAGAATGACACCCACATAGTCCTAGGTAAATTTAAACCCCATTGATAAATATGTATTTGATCTCCTTTGACGCTCATTAACAATAATGTTTCTACTTGACATTTCTACCCACATCGGCAGACTAAAATATCTAGAAATTTCTAAAGAAAAGTATTCCTAATGATTTCAGTATTTATATCTGTCGAATACAATACGTTTGAAGACTTTGAAGCCGTTTCTCAGTATGTACGAAGATTGGATATTTATATACAATATAATATTGGCTCATTCTGGAAATTCAGATAATACCGTAGACCGGTGACATGGAAAAATGAATATTATTAAAACACGTCGGAGCACGCACGCACACATACACACACACGCTCATTCCTTCGGATGTCACATTCGTAGGTAAAAATTCAACATCGCGATGTGACATTACCCTTTCTTTATCAAAAACCAACACACATGCAATTGTAACAAGGTTTTCCATCGTAAGTATAGGGAGACACGCACACATTGACGCGTTCACTGCCAAAAAAGCAAAAAACAACCTTAACCGCCACGGTTTAGAATCACATTTCAAAAAGGATAAAAAGTTTTTTTGGTAATTTGTCAAGCAATTTTCAATCTACACACATAAAGAAAAAGTTAATTTTTGCTTGCACGCCCTATAAGTTAAATGACCTTTCGTAACTGTTATGCGAAAAAATACGAGAATCACTGTTCGATGTAAAACCGACCTTAACTTGTTAATGTAAAGGTTCAAATTTAAATAATCACGATTCGAATTTGGAATATCGCGTGGGTGACTTCACGAGGCAACAATAGTGTCCGAATGGGGTAGTTAGTTTTCGGCCGACTGCGCATCAGTTTTGCGCATTTTCAAGATGGCGTCGCGATAGACGCTTCAATCGCGCCATTTTGCTTCCATTTTTCATTTTAACCACAAAACAATAAATGGTTACGTTCACGCGTTCGATAGTGAAGAATTATTGTGATATTTCTTTAAAATCGTGTTGGAACTTTGTAATGCCGGTATTCTGTAGTCTTCAGGAATACTAATAGATACTTATTTTAGACTAAGTGTTGTGATCACCAAATAATTTCGTTTAAGTCCAAATCAGAACAAAAGTTGAACCAGTATTACCAAGTTTATTATAATGAAAAACAAAAACGATATGATTCTAACAACCCTAATGTTTACCTATATGACATAGTTAATTTACAATTGAAAGACAATTATACTATTTTATTAAAGCTTTATATTTTATTAAGTCTCGTTTGTTTGTTACAGGAACTCTCCATGGTCTGTAATGAAAAATAATAGTTTCTATATATACACAGAAAATGAAAATGTGATTTTCTATTTGCCACTTTTGTGTTATAAAAAGAAAGTATTAGGTATTTATTTCTGCATCGGACTAAAAAGTGTTAGCCTCAGATGGCTTTTACACCGATACGCGGGATGTTTCGGTGAGCGCAGAGGACTCTCAACCTATATATAGGTACCTATCATTTCATTGGACTATTGGCATAGTAGTTTGTGTCCCTGACTTTTAAGCCAACGGTTGTCAGTTCGATTCTTACATAGGACAAACATTTGTGTGTATGAGCATATATGTTTTATGTCTGTATGTAGCTATCTACTTATATAAGTAGGTATGTATTGTAATTTTATATGTATTAAGTAGTATTTCAGCTATTACATAGAACAGGCTCTGCTAAGTTTAGAATCATATTGGTCGTGAGTAAAAATGTCATAGGAAATTTATTTAAGTTTATGATTATAACTCACTAGTGGCTCCAGCGGTTTCACCCGAGTTCCCGGGGAATCTTCAATTTTCCCAAGACAAAAAGTAGCCTATGTTATTCCAGAATATATTCGACGTGTAAGATTAACGAACATACATTCTCACATTCGCATTTATAATATTATTAAGATACTGCAAGTTAAAAAAAATATTATATTTCTCATCTCAAATAACCACATGCAAACTACACTACAACAATAGCCCCTAAGAAATGGTTACCTTATGAAATTATTGAATTACAAATATTCATTGTTAGTTAAATTTGAATAAATTATCGTTACAATGGATTATTCAAATTTGTTCCCAAGGTCGGTACAATGTGCCGATTTGAGAAGCGTTTAAGGGTTAACTTTGGCAGGTGGTAAGGTCTGATTAATAATATTGTTTTTTAATACATTGAAAAGTATTTTTTAAAAACATATAGGTACTTATAGATTTATTATTAAGATCATATGGTTACGTCTTATCAGAGAAGTTAAGACAATGTACCTATGTTACAAAAAAATTGTCAATAAGTGAATTATTTTAATAATAAATTTATTTATATGTATTACCTTTAGTGTTTTTGGAATATTGACGCGTGGACTGTTATCAAATTAAATATATATAGAATTTTAAATAAATCTGCTATTTTTATGGATTTAATAAATCTTTTACATTTATTTTTTGTTTTTATTTCTCCCATTTACCTTCCTCATATAAATTATTATCTCATACAGACCGTATCACTATTCTTTACCACTTCCGCATTAAAAAACTGAAACCCTTTTATTAGAATTACAAAAAAACAATAAAAAAAGGTTATAACATTTATCTGTCTCTTTTTCTATAAAGTTTTAATAGCTGGCAACCCCACTTTCGATCTTTAGCTAGTTTTTTCCCACTTCCTGATACTCACACATCTGTGGGACAAAAAATGACATACACCGGCACAAAGCCCGTATTATTCTAATTATGCATACCGACAACGGACTTTGACGTGAAAAATAGAAAAGCTTGAGATGTTATAACGCTTGTTGGGTTCCGTATAGAATATATTAATAAATAATAATATGGAATGTAATAGATGGATCTATTCATGTAGTCTTGTTTAAGTATGTTGTTTTATTTTGATGTTAGAGAATATAATTAAAATTAATGAGAGAATGTTTTCATTGAAATAGGCCTCCACAAGCACTGTCAGACTCTAACGCTCGGTTCGGAAAGTTAGCCTTCCTCATCATCATCATCATCAACAGCTCATATACGTCTCCACCGAGGAACTCGAGCCTCCCCTAACAACGAGGGGATTTTAGCCTTGCTTCGGAAGAATAGCCGGCGAGAAACTCAGTAGGTATAATTAATAAAAAATGGATGAAAATAATTTTATTAAAAAATCTTTCTTGTATGTCTACATATCAATAACGAAAAAACGTTCTACAAAGAGTCCTTTTTCTATTTCCCTACGGATCCCCAAAAATTATAAAAAAAGCTCTATAAAGGGTTAGCTTTTTGCTCTACGATTGAAAGCGAGTACATTTATATTATGCAAATGATGTTGACATTTGCATTTCATAGAAAAAAATCACGCGCATCTGTCCTTACTTCCGTTTCCTAGTTTTTTTCTAGTTGTATTAGTTTTGTATAGAGAATTATTGTTTAATAATAATATGGCTTAACGACAAAGCTTTTAGTGAAACAAGGCTTTGAATAAAATCTTTGATGAAGCTGTTTTTACGGGCTTATTAGAGCGGTTGAATAAGTAACTTGAAATCTTCGAAAAAGGTTATTGATTCGATTCCCGTACATGACAATCGTCTATTAATTTTTCTATGTTATGTCTATTAAATATTTATGATATAAGTATTTTATATAATAATCATTGTATTTATGTTTTAGTATCGATGAGTGATACGATCGATTTAGTGATGATACCCATATAATGATATAGGTTGGTAGTAAACTAAGATCCTAAGCTATATTCAAACTAAGATATTTTCAATCTCAAAGTCTGATATTCGTCATTATATCACGTAGGTATACATTACTCATTCGAGGTTCGATATAAGATTCGAACCCAAGAAATTATTAAATATCCATAATAAAATTACGGATCAAAAGGATAGCTTTTTATTAAACGTTTAATTTAAACTAAACAAAAAACTTATTTCATATAGGGATCCAACAGCGATTAAAAATTCAACAAACAAAGCTATACGCAGTACCTAAACCAAATAAACATATACATTTATACGTAAAATTAAACGTTTTTTCCAAATAAATTGCGTGTCACTCTGACACTTAGTTTCCATAACATTATGTTAATAATTTAAACAATGGTTTAAAAAATGTATCGGCCTCAACAGCACGTAATTAGGGGTCCGCAGTAAATGTTAGATTCGTATCTACCGACGGAACCACGAAGACAGACCGATGGACAGATAACAAAATATATATATATCATTATGGACAATTATTGAGTCAGTCACTGAATTACCCTTTCAAGATGGATGCCACATCGTACGCGATAGACTTTCTATCATTCCAATTCCAACCTTATTTATCAGTGCTAAGGTTAAAATTCAATTAATTAGAATAACTTTTTTTTCTAAGACCGCAGGCTATCTAACCCTTTTAATGCTATCGCCTGGTTTTTGAGTTCCCGCTCACTGTTTTATAGCGAGCGCTTATTAAAGAGGGACACACGACGGAAATAGGCCGGAGGGTCTTAACGACCGATCACTTGGTAGATCGCATTTGAAGTGTTAAACGGTTTTGAGGTGTTCTTGTTTTTTTTTATTTTTCTTTTTTTTTGTTTAAGGTTCAATATAGGTAAATATTAATTGTATAGGTGAAATACATTTTTTTAAATTTATGGTATTGTTTAAAGTTTTGCTTGTATAGAAAATGATATAGATAATTATATTTTTTCCAATGTTATTTGTGATATTCTAAAAGCGTTGATGAACTAAATAGGTGGACTTAGCTACCCTGACTAATAGGCCGACTTGGTTTGACTCCCGAAAAGGACTTTCAGGACAAACATCTGTTTTTGTGTACATTAGAAGCTTACTGTCTATTTATCTAATTATTATAGTACCTACTTCATTTGTTTATAGACATATAATTATTAACTAAGCTTACTCCTATTAATTAAAAGTTTTTAATTGATTTAAAATTCTGTTTTATTTTTCATTCCTATAAGGCACAAGCCTTAACACATATAAAGTATTATAGTAAAAATTACTATAGAAAATGTATGGTAAAATGTAGATTTTTCAATGATAGTATAAGAAATAATCGTTATATCGCTACTTAATAAGAATCTTTAGACAGCTAACAACCGATCGCACGGTAATTGCACAGTTGTTGCTGTCAGATTGATAGTTGCTACATAAATGGTAGTAATTTTCTAATACGGTATTTTATTTGCAAGTAAAATGCTAAATTCTAATAAGATTTTGCTTGTTACTTATGTGTAGCTTAATAAAGATTTACCTAATAAGAAATTGGGAGATAAATTATTTACAATAAAAAAATGTACTATGTTTTTATACATTTCCAAATTGTTTTAATCCTTTCCTTTTTCCCCTCCTATTTTGCTGCGTATTCATTCGTCTGCTTATAAAAAAATATCAGTTACACGAACGAAACCACAGGGCGAAGCTTGTATATCTGTTTGTTGAATCTCATAGCTATTATTAAGCAATTGATAGACTGTGAACGATGCATTATGAAGTTATATTGTCAACTCACCGCGCAACCCTAGCTTTGGTACAAGTGTGGAGAAAAGCGTTATTTCTTTACTTAGGTATATACTAGCTTAGGCCCGTGACTTTGACTGTAAAGTATAAAAAATATGAGTAACGTATGAATTTGGCTACTTAATAATCTTTATGATACTAGTAGATATTATAAAGAGGAACGACCTTTATTTTGTTTCACATTTACCCTTTTATGTAACCAAATAAATTAAAAAGCTGCATAATTATTTATATAATGGAAAGTGGTACTTAAATAGTAAATACGTAAGTATGGATATAAGTCACGCCATAGCGGTTTAAAGATTGATTTTAGGCATCTTTTATTTAGGTCTAAATACACGAATTTTCATGGAGACGAGAAAAAGAAGGGAGAAAGCTGATGCTGTCGTTGCGTTGAATTAGTATGGCAGTAAGTATAGGACAGTAATGGAACTAAGTATATTAAATACAATAAACAAAGTGTAGAATGTTAATATTACATATTCATATTCTTTATTTGCATTCCACATATACTTATATTCTTTTTACTTACTAAAATTATGAAGGTAGATTAACATATAAAAGTACTTAATAGAAGAGATATTAAACAAAATTGTCTTAAACTGTCATAGTGAAAATACTATACTGTGCATTAGATACAGTATTTTCTCATAAGAATTGAATTCACTTATAACAAGTGTTTCTAACAAGACATTCTATACATACAATTATTTCTGAACGCTTCCATTAACGTTTTCATAATTAAAAACAAAAAAGCATAGATACACCAAGTTTTTTTTGCGATTTTCAAATTCAATTTTCATATTTGAAACACCGTTGCAACGGGCAGTACTATCGATATTATGCAAATGCTCGGCGGAAGAATACATGCACTGTGTGATTGAACATGCATGACGGCAAACTAGTTTCTTATAAGGAAAATCAATGAGTCACTTACTGAGCGGACTTCTTGTTGGCTGGCTACTATACTACCTACTACTACTATACTACCAGCTACCTACTTCTATCTTTACTAATATTATAAGTGCATGAATGTAAGTTTGTTATGATTTCACGTCTAAATTAGAGTACCGACAAAAAAAAAGATCTTGGAAAGCTACATTATCCTATATCTAACTACATTATTCGAAACTTTCGATGATTAGATGTTTGTTCGTCAAACTCTACAACGACTGAAGAAATCTAGATAAAATTGGGCACAGAGTAAAAAAAAAATATATATAAATGTAGGATTATAGAAGATGCACATTTTTCGAAAACGTATCTTAATTTAAAATGGCCAGATTTGTATCATTTGCATACAATAAATATATTAATTAAAGCTCGCCCCACCTACAGAGGTGTTGTCCAATTACAGATAAAAGACAAAAAGCCATTATATAAGACAAAGGCCTTTGTTAAACAATTAGATTTGGTAATTTAACAGCTTTTTTACTACTTTATGACTGGTTGCTTATTGTACACGAAATGTAATCTTAAATTCGTGAAGTAAATACCTTCTTATTTAAAGTTTGTCCAGAAATTTCTTATTATTTATTACTGAAACAATACCATGATGTGTAAGGCAACCAACATTTCCTTAAGTAGGTATCGATAGGTAACAAAGTCTGATTTGCCGCTCCGCGAGGTCGTTGATTCTAATTCTATATTAAAAAATTCTGAGCTTATTTAAGGTTGGGCCTGAAGAGTAAAAATTAAGGTAAATAAAAGTTAATTAGTTTAGAAGTTAGGCTAATGAGAAGAATTGACTCTAAAAGCGTCGTGATAGGAAATATTTTTTTTTATTAATGAATATCAACCTTTTATTGTCTGCTATGGTATTTCGGGGATGCCTATAGATACCATAGAGATTTCAAATCCCATGATCTCTTCGAGACTGACTTAGTTCTGTCGATGTGGTTGTAGATATCTATGTAGTAGCTAAGCTCTGACTAACACGCTACGCGTTCAAGTTCAAAAAGTGTAAAAAAAGTGAGTATCTTTTTGGGAAAATTTCCCATTTATAATATTTTGTTATAAAATAGAATACGTCTCATATCGTAACTACATGTAATTTATAAATTACAGAAAAGATAATAATACATGCAGGTTCCACTTACTTAATCATCATCATTACATGTATCTATCTAATCATTAGATATTTTATAAAAAAATAATAAATGTGTAGTAGTTTTAAATTGGAATGAATATTTTTACCATTCACAAGCATCTTGTTGGATTATAAATAACAAGTAGCGACATCTATCGTGTCAAATATATTTCATTATTTTCTTCATCCCTCTGAGTACAACTAGTGACATCTGTGAAAGGGTAAAGAAGTTACATTATTTTTATTTTCTTATTAGATTTTTTTTTCTCCATTTTAATGGAACATATTGTTTACTTATTAAAGTAAAAATAATAGTTAATAGAAATACTTAATAATATTTTAGTTCAACGAAATTTTGAGTTACAATAAACTTCTGGGCCAGTCAATTTTATGATACAGGTAGCGCCATCTAGTGTCGGGTAGAAGAACTAAGAAAAGCTACGTCGGTAAAGCAGCAAGGGAGCGCTTCGGGACGCCTCGCGCGCCAATTAATTTATTTGATAGAAGTACACAAAAAGTTGTTGACTCCGACTAGGACAAAAGTTTTGTAACAAATTTAGTTATAGTCGTTTTAACTTGAACCGTGGAGTTTCATGAATTTAAAAATTACGTGAGGCACTCGGGGACTGCCGCGGTAAAGCTATTGCATTGCATAGCATTTTGTATCAATTTATGCAATTATAATTTTATTTATTTATTTTAATAATAAATGCACTTTGTTCATTCATATTCAAAACACTTCATACACAAATTTTACAAGTACAGCTATTCACTGTTGTACATAAATACATATACACCTATATACTTTCTCATAAACAGCTGCTTATGTATTCGTCCGATTTCGGAGCAGCTCGTCTCGATTCGTGCGAGTTTCGTAGAGTCGTACAATACGTCTAATCGCACACAACGCCGTGTCGAAGACTGCCGAACTGAAACGACGTTAGACGATGCACGGCCTTCAAGCCACACCTCCTTGCCCGTCGGAGTGGGGGGTGTTAGGTTTTTTTCGTTACGGAATTTCTTGATTCAGTCGCCGCGCTCAGAGCCCGCGATAAAAGCTATGCAATAACTTAAAAATATATAAGTACTAGCTCATATAAATCTTAGAGAAAAGGTCTAATTTCATTGCCATGTTGGCCCAACGTACAAACATTTGTACCAATACGCCAACATCGCGTGCTTAGAAATGCAAAGGGCCGCTACATGTACTAAATAAATGATACATTTGGATTTAAACAAAGGTTAGGTTAGAAAGGACGCCTTGTACATTGTAAAAATACTTGAGCATATATTTTGACGTGACAACGTCTTATAAATTGGTTTGCCGGGTGACACTTCAAGAAACTGCGTTACGCTCCGCTCACGTCACGTTAGGTTTTAAATTGTTACTATTATTTCATCCTTCTTCCTACTATACGAATGAATATTCACATTAAAATTATTTTACCACTCAAAGTCGTTGTCACGTAAAACTTTTTTTTAATAATATGCATTCTGATGTGCATACGTATTTGAATACTTAGGCTTTATGACGTGGTACCCTTGCCACGAAATAGAAACAAAATAATTACGCGCGAATACGGAAATTGAGTTTTGTTTTTTATAAATGTCAAACGCCATTTTTTCAAAACGTCAAAGAGTTAAGAAGATAGCAAACAAACACCGTGCCGAAGTCTGCCGAACTTAAACGACGTTAGACGATGTGTTAGGTTTTTTTCGTTACGGAATTTCTTGATTCGGTCGCCGCGCTCAGAGCCCGCGATAAAAGCTATGCAATAGCTTAATATGCAATAGCTTAATAACTAGTTATTGAAGTTAGCTTGTGTCATTTTAAAATGGGTATTTAGAGAAATAACTGTTTCGTTATTATCAGACAGCGTTTTATTCTCGGAAAGCGGTTTGAAATACTGACTTTCTTTTCATTAGCCAATCATACTGTCATTGTATCAGGATAGCTGACATACCCACTACTTAAATGCTTTTATTGTTTTTTTTATATAGACATTTACTAAATAAAAATTATTAACTAGTTAGGTGTTTAGCTATCATTAGTTAGGTATCCATTTTATATTACTCAACTTGCTCCTACTTATTTCATAGATCTGCAATAGGTATTTTTGAAGGAACATTAAAAAAGTTCTGTGCATTTTGGTAATTAGGTATAATTAATTTAATACCTAGAGGTCGGTAGGTTCTTACTTTACAACTAACCGCAGTATACAATAGGTAATTTATTATACTGGCTATTCTTTAGCCATTTTATGACCAAGATATACAGCACGGAACTTTTTTTTTAAGTTCCTTCAAAAATAAAACAACAAAAAAAAAACGGTTGGCGTGTGATCTATTAATAAAGTAATAGGTAGGTAGGTACCTAAATAATGTAGTGCATCAGCAATCTGGTTACCCATACTTTGTTTTGAATCAGATTGACAGTTTGTGTAAATGTCGCAAGATACTTATTTCTTATATTTTCTTAAAGTCAGACAAAAATATTGTTGATAATAAAATTGCCCTGTTATTATAGTAAATTAAAGGGCTCCTCAAATTATAGATCCTATGACAGTTGACCTAAATTAAGGGTTAGTTTTGACATTTCTATTTTAATAACTCGTCGTAACTTTTTTAAAGTTTGCTCTTTGAGTTTTTTTTTCGACAGTCTTCACGTTTTAATTCGAAACTTTTATTTTGTACTTACTTTTGTTGTTTTGGTCTTCGTTTATTTGTAGTCGTCATTTATTTAATATCTCCAATTCTCCATGTTTAAATAGCTACTTAATCCAATGCAATTTTTGAAACTATACGTCAAATGTCTTTTTTTAAATATAAATAAGAAACATTTATTAAAGAGCACAAAAATCTTAAAATTAAACATAACCCACGATGAATCATTATGTTCATAAGGTATGATTTTTTCTGTGGTAAAAACTTGTTTTGCAACTAAGTTAAGTAAGGAACCTATGTTAGTATAGATTCAAAGTTTAATTTAATAATTTACTGCAAGCCACTAGATATAAGTAGGTACATAATTTTAACAAGGGTAAATGAACGTCACCAAAGCTGTTCTTCAAAGGGGCTCTAATGAAGGAAACAACTACTAATTTATTTACGTAGACTATAAATATTCACTAGAAAAACTATTCAGTAGGTACCCCATATGAAAACCATTTTCATTTCACTAACGAATAAACCACCAAGTTACAGAGGCCCTAATTACCCCAGCATACAGTTAGTACATAATATCAATCAATGTTCAACATAATTTGGTAGGTTTAATTAGCTAACATCAAGGGTAGCAATCCGTTGGTTCTCAATTGATTGATGTAACCATCAAGGGAAGGTAGGCTTTATGGTGTAGGAATAACTATGATAAATAAAGGTTAAATTTCTATATATTTTTTGAGCCCCAATTGCATTTTTTCGTGTTCAATCATCCATGCATGATCGCACTTGAGAAGTTTTAGGGGTTCTTTGATGTAAGTTTTTCTTCTATATAATGTGATAAGTAGGTAGAATTATGGGTATTTTTTTTTCCTAATAGGAACCTATATTTCATCGTAATAATTGCATATGCTTTTCAGTCTTCTATCGTAGATGAAAATAGTCGCATAATGCAGGTAAAATATTTGTGCCTTTGCAGATTTCAGCACTGTTATAGGTACCTACTATGACTAAACTTTATTTTTATACTATTCTATGGTATACTTACTAGTTAGCAGGTAGGCCGGTAGATACATACCTACATTTTATACACTAATATCAGACATATCAACTAGGTATCTCATTATGATATAAAGGAACTCTTTCATTATTTTTAATCATATTTTTTTTAATCATTTAACTTTTGCGTCAAAAACATAATCAAGATTTATAACAAAAATAATGTTAAATCCTTTTTGATTGTTAATTAAATGTCCGAAACCCACTTCTAAAAGGTCAATATTGATAAGTGATTCTGACGAAACGCACCAATAAATAAGCATTACCTTTCAAACTACAATCTGTTCTATTTCTGTTATTATCAGCGTGTTTCATTTCATTACATACCGACTAATTATAACAGTTATCTGATTGAACTGTGACCTGAAAGATCGCGGGAGGCGGCCACAAGGCGGCATAGAAACACCAAGGGAATTTAAACTCTAAATCCAAACAGATTAAGTCAATAATTCATTGTACAATTTTAGGTTAAGTTTATACGCAAAACATGATTGTTATCTCCGCCATATTTTATTTATTTTAGTAGGACATTCAGGTTGTAAATTATCTGAATTTATTACTACAATAATTAATGTTAAACAACGATTTTAATGTGCAATGTGGGCTGGACCGATATAAGTGGGTGTTTAGAAGTAAATACTATTGTCAATGGATAAGCTCCAGTGTTGTCAGATTAGATAAAATAAGGCTGTATTTTAGTTCCGTATTTTCGTAAAGATTGCTATTATGTAAAAAAATTAATAAACGGGCTTTTGGTAGGTGTTAGCGTACCTAACTAGCGTAGATTTTACTCTAACAACCAAAAAGAATAAATTAATTCGAAGTCTTGATTCTTTGCTTAAACTTATAAGTTAACTCATATTCTTTATCAAAAGGCATACTCTTATATATTTTATAAATAATACCTACTTATAAAATAATGACAAATAAATTACTATATTACTTTATTATGAATTAATGACTATGAGTTATTTTTTAATCACTACAAAGCAAAATAATATTTAATTTCCTCCGGATACAAACACCCAGTTCTCAAACATTTTTAAAAACTTTACTGCTGAAATAAAAGTAGCATCATGTAAATATTTTCGTTGCATATATGCGTTTTCGATAAATACTTAAAAATATCCTAAATCTTAATCTACATACTCTTTTAGTGTTCCAATTTCCCTGCTGTCAAGTTGAAAGTCCGTCTTTACATTTTTTTTAATAATAGGTACTAAAATTAGTAGAATCGTAGGTTAGTAGTAATCTACCCACCACACCTTATGACCATAGATTTATTCGCGTGCCATCGCGTGCATAGACGTCATCGATTATATAAAAAAAAATATGGCGGTTTGTCATGATGAAAATTAAAAAAAAACTTCCCTACCCCAGAGCGGGGTGTGTTCCACCCCACGGCCGCTATATTAAATTGTATGAGGGTTCCGTTGTCATGGTTAAATCGAAGACTGCTCAGGAATTCCTTACGGCATATTGTTTTTATGTATTTGATAAGCTTATATGTAGCTACCTACTTCAAAGAAAAAAAACTTTTACTGTAACAAAATTTTTTGTTAGGAATCGAATTACTACCAGTCAGTACCAGAAGTTACTACCACGCCAAACTAGACTCTCATCATCATCATCATCATATCAGCCATAGGGCATCCACTGCTGATTATAGGCCTACCCCATCGATTTTCATGCAGACTGGTTGAAGGATGCCTGCATCCAGTGGACTCTCCTTACCTTTAACTATATCTACCTATTTGGTAGGTACATGACAAAAATTGCTGCGTTTCTAACAGTTAGTAGAACTTTGACCATCACTAGCACTTATCATAAACGGGTATTAATTATTTAAATAGGTACCTACTAAACAAACCCGGCATATAAATAAACCAATCACCGAAAAATTCCCTGAAAAAAAAATCGACATTTGCAAATCAACCAATCAGAAATCATCGCCAACAAATTCCCGGGATAAAATACCTTTAAAATCCCGAGTCCTGAGTCCCGGGGGTAGGTGGGTAATTTCTGGCGCTTCGCTCCCGATCCGGGGTACACTAATGCTTGGTAATTATCAATTAGCTCCGATGCTTTTGTCTCGCCGTTGGAATGCTTAAAGCTGTTGATACCACTGGGAAATCTTCATCTATTAGTATACTAATACTAGCTGCCGCCCCGCGGTTTCACCCGCGTAGTTACCTTTCCCGTGATGACTTAGGAGTATGAAAAATAGATAGGTATTTTTATTCAAATAGGCCTCAATAAAGCACTTATGAATAGTCACTATTAATGCTCGGTTCTGAAAGTTGTTTTTTACTGACAAGAGCCGGCAATAAACTCAGCAATTTTCATAGACGTATTGTGAAGGTACAGTCAAAACATTAATATTTTTGAATTTATCTCGTAGAGAGTCCCTAGTCCCTCATATTGTATATATAGCACGAACAGCCCTCTTCTGCAGATCAAAAATAGTGTTAATGTCGGCACCACTGCCCCAAAGGAGAATGCCATAAGACATTAGACTATGAAAATAACTAAAATAAACTAATCTCGCGGTATCTACGTCAGTAAGAGCACGTATTTTCTTTACTGCATATGATGCAGAAGTAAGTCTGTTCGCCAACCGAGAAATATGAGGGCCCCACTGAAGCTTTACATCTCAATAATAGTTATAAAGTAAGTAACAACATGTTGTAAACTTTTTTGATGTAACAGTAATAAACCTCTGCACTCCTTAATTAACAATAAAATAGTTATTTTTATTTTTATTTCATCTCTGTATAGATATTATTCTTGGCAGAGATTGGTTTGATTAATGCTAATCATTTGCGGGAACCGTGATTGAGATGTTTTAAGGGAAATTTGATTAAACGATTTGTAATACTATTTTTCTGAAATATTTCAATTGTACGTCGTTTTGTTTTTTTGTACTTTCAAGTTGAAATTATTTTCAAATGTCTAATATTTTTTTATATTATTTTCCCCGTTACTGCAACATATTTCATTGATGCTCCGCTCTCATTAGTCTTAGCGTGATGTTATACCTATATCCTTCCTCGATAAATGGGCTATGTAACACTAAAAATATATTAAATTCCAACCAGTAAATCCCGAAGTATTCTCCTTTAATATTAGTATAGATAATATGCTTTCTGCGCTCACCGGAACAGTCCACCGTCGGGTATAAAAGCTATCGAGGCCTTCTTTTCTGACCTTTTAGTCCATTAAAAAAAATCACAAACAACAGTAGCCTAAGCGCTAAGCGGCCTAACCGCAGACAGCCAATGAAAAATTAATGAAAAACGCATCACATCCCAACTTATGCTAAATACTCGATAAATCTTGCCCCCCTTTGGCCCTGAGGCGGTTTCTTCGCAATTTATTCTTTCTGCCGGCCCCTAAGCCTATTATTAATGGTATTTTGCCTCCCCAACAGAATGTATGCCGTTTTGTGCATTGTCTAATAACGGAATTGAGATAAGACGCTTTTATATTTTGCGTATCGAAAATCAGGCTTAGCGGTTAATGACGGATGCGGCTTTTGAGTGAGCGGCATCTCAGTTATATATAATACTAGTGGCTCCCCGCGGTTTCACCCGCGTTCCCGGGATAAAAAGTAGCCTATGTGTTATTCCAGAACATATTCTAGCTCTGTGCCAAATTTCAAGCAGATCCCTTCAGCCGTTGGAGCGTGAAAGAGTAACAAACATCCATACATACATCCATACTTACAAACTTTCGCCTTTATAAAAGTAGTAGGATTATGTTCTGATATTTGAGTGTTCTAGTATCAAACATATGTATAAATGGTTGTAAGGATTCAGGCGAAGTTCTAAATAAATAAGTAAGAAGTTTTAAAATGTATTTTTATAAGTAGGTAATATACATAAATAAAAAGTATAACAATTACACACTGATCCTATAATTCGGATTTCTTGAGCATACCTTTTCCTAATTACAGTAATTACCTAAGACAATTAATAAATAAGGATTTTTAATCTGGCAGGGTATACAAGTCAGAATTTAAGTTCAGTCGATGCAGGCATTTTTGCACTGAATACTCTCACATTATCCGATAAACGATTATTTTCTTTCTCCACACTGAAACAAAGGAAAATATATTTAAATTACTCACAGTTTAAGTTCAAAATTATTTGGTTCGCATCTGTTAAATATGACTACAAAAGATATAGCAAATACCTCGAAAATAAGATACAATAATTTAATATAAAAAATAAAACAAATCGAAAATACCTGTCCACCTTCAAAAGAAAATTAAAAAATATAAGTACGTACCCTCAAAATTATAGGGAGAATGGGGATGTAACGTCTCATATAAAATTTATTTCGTATAACAACCAATTTCGTTTCAGCTCACCCCGCCATGTTATTAGGAAAATATTTAATACAATTCTTTTACAAATACTTGTCAAGCAGAAATAAGCTTTATATGTTTGTTGAAAAGGTCTTTTAGACAGGCAAGGAAGTCGGCAGACAACAAATTTCCAACTGACTACTCATCAACATTGCGTTTTATTGAAATGAAATAAAAGAAAGAGAAAAAGGGAAATTCCAAAATTTGTTGTAAAGGTGATGTAGTACAGTGCTGGACAAAATAATTGATCATTTATTGCTTTCACTATATACCTAGTTGAAGTCTAAAATTATGACAGTTTTACTATCAGTACTACTACACTAGTTGTCCTAGATATTGTAAGCCTTGAGCCATTTAAAGTTTACACACATAATCTACCTGAGTCGGTGATTGAGTCTTTGATTTATTTATTTAAAAACAATACCTAGTGTTTATTTACCACCCAAATTATAAACTTCCTACCCAATAGAACAAATCTTTCTAAAAGCTATATGCTGATAAAATTACATTTAAATATACATTAAAAATAAATAAATAAATCCCGACTATAATATAAATCATAAATATGTACGTAACGCTTACAACTACGCTTTCACGCCTAAACCATTGAATGAAATTTGGTACAGAGATAGACATGTTGGATGAGAGGACCTTTTATCCCGAGAAAGTTAAAAGTCACCCGGGATCGCGAGAGAAACCGCGGGGCGGAAGTATGTATATTATAAACCGAATTAGTCAAGTCTCCATACTCCTCACAATACTGGTCGCAACTGTACAAAACTGAAGAAAGCAAGCCCTTGGGCTGTATTTTAATAAGATGTCATAGCCATAACAAGGGCTGGAGGGAGGCGAAATTTTATTACAACAAAAAAAACTTTATCATTATACAATAACACGCGAAATTACATACCTTTAATTGGGTCTAATCGACCAGGGGAATTTCCTAATAAGTTGAGGCGAAACCTCCGGGCCGCAGGGTATTTTTAATTTGACAGCTCGGGGTCTTAATGAGTGTATTAATTTCAATAGCCCTGTGATTATGAGACGTTCTAGGGTTATTTAGGAAGGCCCGTTTTTTTTGTCTTTAATTGTAACGTTAATTATGGTTTAATTGAACATCTGTTTGTTTGAAACGAGAAAAATGTTGGGAATGTAAAGATGTATTATGTGAGTTCGATTCTATGTGAGTTTAAAGTGAAACTATTGCATTAATGTTAAGGAAACATAAGCTATGTTTAATAACGTGTTTCTTTGTCAAAATCTTTGAAACACACTACATTGCATTTTCATGTAGGTACTAAGTCTATGTGTGTGTGTGTATGAAAGAAAACCTTAGAAAATTACGTATTCACGTTGGATATCGATCACACGTAGAGTAGGCAGGGGAAATAGCTAACAAGTGACGCGGTAAGGAGAGTAAAAATAATTTCTATTCGCACTGCCCGCCCCCCGCGTCCCGTGTTGGCAGTTAGCACGCATCCAATACTTAGCGGGACTTCAATCTTGTAGTATACGCAAAATTGGGAGTTTACGATAATTTTTTAAATACTTGAAGATCATTTTTTATTAGAAGAACACACTACACTACACACATCTTTTGAAATACAGCATGAATGCCTGAAATATCTTTC
Organism: Thyatira batis; assembly: GCA_905147785.2. Classification (NCBI taxonomy): domain Eukaryota; kingdom Metazoa; phylum Arthropoda; class Insecta; order Lepidoptera; family Drepanidae; genus Thyatira; species Thyatira batis. Next base: position 2,676,684 of record LR990497.1, on the reverse strand, counting down.
TGTGTAGGTACATATAATATTAATTTCACGTTGAATTTATGCATCTTTAAGTAGTTTCATGATAATATCCGTAATTTTTTTTTAATACGGTTTGACTATTTCACTAGACTAAATATCTATTACAGTATAAACAAATAATCTAGTAATTATGACAAGGTTTCTTTCAAAAGGATGTAGGCTGGGCTCTCAAATTCAGAAGACGGACAAACTGTCATATTGTCAGTCAGGTTCAAAGATTTGGAAAGGTTATAATTATAGATTTATAAAAAGGTGCACTGACTAGCGACACCAACTCACTGAGTTGATATTAAAATGACAAATCGGTTTCAAAACAATGCAAAATCGCAGTATTGTCAATATAGAAAACTTATTTTATTCTCTTTATAATTTTTAATCAAAATCATATAATTCCTTGTAAAATTTCCGCATATCCTACACACAGCTAACGCGACTTTACCACCAAGCGGGGTGGGGGAGGACAAAATGGATTCTCGCGACATTCGGCAGCCATTACTCCGACCCTCTGTGCCACTCGCGCCCTCTCTCCCTTCACGAGGCGTGTTTACTAAAAATGCGTTCAATTTTATATGCGGGCGTTATATACGTAGCACAGTGTGTAAACAGCTTTAGACAGGCTTCCTTACTCAAACAGAATAACAAGCCTGTCTTTATTTGAGTGTTGAATAAAAAAGCAAACGTACCATAGAGTGTTTACTGGATTAGCATTCACTTCAAAGTAAACCTTTTTAAGCGAGTTTTTTCGGTTTTCGAACTCGTTTGGCGCAACACTATTTTTGTTCCCGGTCAGTTTGTTGCACGAATTTTGAATTTGAAACACATAAACACGTCTTCCACAAATCACAAGCAGTCACTTAATGCGTCCGCGAGTTAACCCTTCGTCGGGAAACTATTTTGTTGTTTTTTTTTCTCCCGTCGTAATGAATTCTTGTTTTTGTGCGTATTACCTTATCCCGGGACAAATTGCGGACGGGCGGCGTTCTCCTTATAAATATTCCGGCGGTTAAATAAAGGGTTAAGTCAGTGGCTCTTAAACTTTTATTATGTTGAAAGTTGTTTTTGAAACGACATTTTTTGTTACAATGAGCATATTTTAGGTCAGAATATACTTCATACTATCAGATTTACCCAATAAATTAAGGTTAAGAATCATATGTATGTATGTAGCAGTGATTTAGAAAAAATAAATACCTAATAAAAACACATTATGCCCTATATGAACTTATCCAGTACCTAAATTACCTTTATACCTAAACATAAAGATATGAAAGCATGTCTTACACATCAGAAAAATAAATAAGAATCTTATTATTAATAAAAAATACTTATTTAAGAACCACTGAGTCGTGTATTCATTCAAGTCAAAGAACTCGGGATATGAATGAGATACGCGACGCGACAATGGGAACCTGTTCTCAAAATGTCCTGTTTTGATTTTATTCCCAAGTATTTTAAACGACCGTGAATTCTTTAAATTAATTTCTTTTTACGTACCACGTTCAAAATTTTAAGCATTAAATCTTTAACAGAACTCCTTTTTTAATATCAAATTATATCCTTTCTAGTCCACTAATTCTACTAATATTATAAAATCCGAAAGTAACTGTGTTTGTTACGCTTTCTCACCCAAAGCACTGAACCAATTTTGACGAACCTCCGTCCATAGACCAGAGCTTGGGAAAGGACATAGATTATCTTTTCCCCGAAAGTGAACTGTCCCTCGGGCTTATTTTCTTATATTTTAATGCTAAAAATCCTACAGATACCCAAGTTTTAAGGTCTCAACTCATACTTGAAATTCTTCATAATTTCTACAGTCAATCTGATTTTACCTTTATTGATCAATGTAAAATAACGAACTACTAGTACCAAAACATCTGTGGCATATGGCAACATTACTTTAACGTATAAATTTGAATAAGTCCAAAAGAGAATGCAACAAACAAAAAACCCATTAACATTTGAACGAGTTAACAGTTATAATTCCACATTGTATAATATATAAAATAATCACGGGCGGTTTCAGACAATGCGAAGAAAAAAAATTGTTAAGAAAAAAATATGCAAATGGCGCCGAGTCGCGACGGAAGGGTTGTAGAGTAACCATAAATAATCGTGTTGCTATTAAACAATTACTTTTAAATTCTTAACTGTTTAAATTGGAACTATCTTGAAGTTGCTTTGGGTAAGAATTTTTTGGGTTACCTATCTGAAAAGTAGTAATAAATATCCTGGGACATTTTTCACACACGGCCAATCTGATTTCAAAGTAAGCTTCAAAGTGAGCTTGTGTTATGGTAACCAGATAGCTGAAATACTTTATTTTAGATACATACTAATATAGATGTTTACATCACACAGACACAGAACAAACAGACAGTATTTCTACTAATATTATAAATACGAAAGTTTGTAAGAATTTATGGATGTATTAATTACTCTTTCAAGGCCGAACAGCTGAAAGGATCGAGATGAAATTTGGCACAGAGTTAGAATATATTCTGGAATAACACGTTCAACTTCTTTTTATTCGGGGAAAATTGAAGATCCCCCGGGAACGCGGGTGTAACCGCGGGGAGCCACAAGTTAACTACAACCAAGCCTTTTACTGTCTGTCCGTTTGTCAGCGGACTGTATCTCATAAACCTTTATAGCGTGAAATTGGTAATAGGAATTTTATAAATTAACTACAAGTTACCTGAAAAAATATACAGTGGAACATAGAACCTCTTTTAAAGGTTGTTAATATTTTATTTTTGTAAATTTTGTGAGGTGAAGTTATGATGACTACGAATATATAGAAATTTTCACATTATTTTTAAAAGGTACTTATATGTATTAGCGAATTGTGAAACACTATCCTATACACAAAGTAACCCATTAAGATATTTAACATAAATTAACATTTGAAGACACGATATCATCTCAAAAGGGTTGCCATCTTTTATTTTACGAGCTAAAATAATATATTTCCCTATTTTAGTTGTGATTCAAATGAACCACCCGGTAACTGATATCCCTGAGAGCGACATTCCAAATTTGGAAAAAAAACAGGCATTCATAGACAACTTAATGTTTTTTTTTGTCTCAACTTCATTCAGGAACTGGGACATGCATATCATTATTGTCCTTTTTATATTTTTTTTTTCACCATAAAACCGGTAACGCCATGAATAACACTAAATTATTGGCCTTATTTTTTAAATTGGAACGCAGCTGGTGGTTTTTTTTTTGCGATATTGTTTTTTATCAGCTTTTCGAGCATTCAAAACTGTTTGGTTTTACGATTTGAATATTTATTATATTTCATTTTGACTATGGAGTCAAAATTGTTTTTTTTGTGCGTACTCAACAATACTGCCAACACACTGACAGAATATGTTATTGTACCTACAGACAGACGAACGTAAAAATAATCAAAATCAAAATCAAATCTTTTTTATTCAAATAGGCCTCAATAAAGCACTTATGAATAGTCACTATTATATATATCTATATGAAACAAAAAACTACTTCCTAATTGTATCTATTAAAATGCAAAGTTGAGTTTAATTAGGAAATTCATCTTTAGGATATCTTAGTCTTACTCTAGAATGTATAGCATATACAGATTATTATATAAATACGATTATCTGTAAAATTAAAGAAGATAGACATTAAAGTTTACTACAATTATTACCGCAACAAAGTGTTTTAATTTGTCGTATCATTTGTGTAAATTAAATAAATTAGTTTTTTTTATTCAAAATCATGAATTTTAATACCACTCCACAAGCACCTTTAATGCCTATAAATGGTCGACCATACTAATTAATTACTTAAATAATGTATAAAATTAACATTGAAAATAATATCAATATAGGGCCGTTTATCTAAAACGCGACATAAAAATTAGCTTTAAACTGATGAAATTACCGCCGGAACCAACCCTAATTTCCCACACTAGTTCCATAGACTAAATTACCAAACAGACATCTGCCCGCTAATTGTCTAACTAGGGACGCGCATAAATTGCACCAAATTATTATGCCGCGAAAATACGTCACACGGCGACAAGTCTTTTATTTTTTTTTTAAAGCAATCGTCTTTAAAAACCTGTCGCAGCCCCCGGCTCAAGGTGTGAAATTTACAATTAAAAAAAAAGAACGCTATAAAGTTTAAAAATAAAACTATCGATTTACAACTCACTTGCTTTGGAAATAGGGTTAGTATTCGTTTGGAAGGCTCCCTCATTTACATCCTTTCTCACTCGTAGGGTTAATATTCAAAATAGTTAACCCATTTCTTGAGTCGCCCTATAATTACGGAGTTTTGCATATAATTTAACGAATAAATATTTATAAGGAAGTGAAATTTAAGAACTTTTTTCTTTTACAAACTAGTCCCTTAATAAAGCGTGTTCGTTACTTTATAATGTGTCCTTTTTTGCATATTTTATATTACAAATGTAGTTGCAGTTTGATGCAAATATGTTTTTTACATTTTTGCTTATTAATTTCGTACGAAGATACATCTGGTTGGTTCTTCCCACGTTATTCGATCTGGTTAATTAAAATGGGGGACATATTGCTAATTCAATGCTTTACTCGGAAATCAAGATGTTACTTGTTAGTTTTATATTAATTCTGTTACGTTGCTTTGCTTCTGATATGAGATTTTGTATCTTGTTTTAATTTCATCTTTATGTTTTATTTTAAATATCGTTTTGCCTTATCTTAGTAAATAAATCGACTAAAAATTATTAATAAAAACTCTTTGTCAATTTACTAAAAAAAGTTGTGTTTACATTCTAAAAAAAAACCGTGAAGAAAAAAAAACACAAACTCCAAAAACACAACAAAAATTATCGTTCCAAATTAAAAAAATCATCGACCCCAACTCATATCGACAAAGGATCGATCCGCTAATAGTGAAAGAATGAATCAATGGCACTTGACTCGTGTCTCGAATCGATTCAATTGTACGCCCCTATTCGATTTCAATTGTATTGAATCGATTTATCGAGGGCCCACAATTGTAAATGGTTCCATTCAATAAGTACTTACTAACGTTTAATTATGTCATATTATGACATTCACTTGTCATATTTTCTTTTATTTTGTGGTTATATATAGTATTATTTATTACCATTAATATATTTTTATAAAGCATCCGCCCCGCGGTTTCACCCGCATAGTTCCCGTAAGAATACGAGGTTTAAATGCCTATGTCACAGCTTGATAATGTAAAAAAATTGTGTTAAATGTGTTATAATTTCTTTTACCATTGATTGGTGAAAGAAATTTTGTTATAGGTTCAGTGGTTTAGGCGTGAAAGCGTAACAAATAAACTCACATTTGCTTTCATATTATTTTTAACATTGACGAGAAGCTAGGCATGTTATTTTAGGCCTAACATACTTGTCGTATAATGTATTTGTTAAGAATAATGAGGGTGTGCACATATTTTATAATAAAGTCAGTTAGCAACCGACCGCTGCCTTTTATTGACGTACGTTACACTGTCGACGAGTTCGGGATCATTTATTTGCAATTTTTTTTTCTGAGTGCAATTGTGACACGTTACGATGCCGTTAGGTAAAATCGAAAGTTTTGATTTGCATTCAAAACTATGGAACGCATATGTGAGACGAGTGAAACAGTTTATTCTGTTAAATGATATAAAAAAAGAACTCCACGTTGCTACTCTTATAACCGTGGTTGGTGAACCGACTTATAATTTGATGTGTGACTTGTGTGCGTCGGATAATCCTGAGGATAAATCCTTTGATAATCTGATTAAAATTGTGGCGGATCATCTAGAACCACAACGTTCAGTAATTGCGGAAAGACACGTTTTTCGATTGAGAAGACAAAAATTGAGTGAGTCTTTGACGGAATACCTACAGAACCTCAAACACTTAGCCGCCACCTGTGAATTTGGTACTAGTCTAGAAGAAAATCTACGCGATCAATTCGTTTCCGGGTTGGCTAGCGACGATATGAGGTCACGTCTGTTTGCCGAGAAAGACATTCAATACAAGAAGGCGGTGGAGCTAGCTCTGGCTTTAGAAGCGGCAGAAAAGCATGCGGAGGCGAGCGCTATGAGCGGCGAGTCCAGCGGGCGCGGGGCCCCGGCCGGCGGCGGCGGCGGTGGCGGCGGCGGCGGCGGCGGGACCGGCAGCGCGAGCGCAGGCGAGGGTGGCGGGGCGGGCGAGGGCCTGCATGCCGTGCGGAGCGCGCGTGCCGGCGCAGCCGCAGCGGCGCGCCCCTCGCAGTGTTGGAGGTGCGGCAAGCCGCACCGACCAGATAAGTGTCGTTTTAAACAATACAACTGCGATAATTGCCAGCGTAAGGGTCATTTAAAAATTATGTGTAAAGTGTCGGAAAATAAATTTGCTAGTAAAAGGCATAATTTTATAGATGACGAGGACGACTACGATATGTACAATATTCGGGTAACTTCAAGTGGGGATAAACCTTATTTTGTTCATGTAATAATTGACGGTAAATTGTTAAAATGTGAAGTCGATACGGGCAGTAAAATTTCGGCAATAAACGAACAGGATTATTCGCGGTTATTTTCTAATTATCCCTTATTTTTTGATAATATTAAATTATGTTCCTATTCGGGTTCTGTGATTGAACCTTTGGGTTATATTAAGGTAACTGCACGAATCGACCACATTAAACAACATGATTTAAAATTGTACATTATAAAAAATGGTAACAGACCCTTACTCGGTAGAAGTTGGATGCGTTTGTTTAACATTAATCAATTATGTTTTAATAATATAATTAGTCCAGAAACCTGTATTGATGATATTATACAAGAATTGAAAAGGGATTTTCCTAGTGTTTTTACAGAGGAGTTAGGAAAATGTAAAAAAGAAATTCGTTTACAGCTCACAGATAAAGAACCGATATTCGTTAGGGCGCGGGCCGTGCCACTTGCTTTAAAAGAGGGGGTCGAGCGCGAATTATATCGTTTACAAAAAGAGGGTTCTATATATCCTATCGAACATTCGGATTATGGTACCCCTATCGTTCCTGTTATTAAATCATCCGGGGAAATACGTATTTGCGGGGACTATAAAATAACTATAAATCCAAAATTAAAAAGAGATCATTACCCACTTCCACGCATAGATGAACTGTTTGCAGCGTTGAGTGGAGGTCAAGAGTTTTCTAAAATAGATCTCACTACTGCGTACATGCAAGTTCCCCTCAGTGAGGAGTCGCAGGCCGTAACGGCGATATCCACCCACTTGGGGACATTTGCTTTTCGGCGTACACCTTACGGCTTAAGTTGTGTGCCGGAAAAATTTCAAAAGATAATGGAGGAAACCTTACGAGGTTTACCAAATACAGTGACATTTTTAGACGACATTTGCGTGACGGGGTCAAATCGGATTCAACATATACAAAACCTGCGAGCTGTAATCGAAAGATTAGCCGAAATGGGTCTAACGGTTAAAATAAATAAATGTAAATTTTTGCAGAAAAGTGTTTCATACCTAGGATTTATAATAGATAAAGACGGGCTACATCCTGACAACACAAAGGTGGAGGCCATATTAAAAGCTCCACGACCATGTAATGTTACTCAATTGAAGGCATTTTTAGGGTTGGTAAACTATTATGGCAAATTTATACCCAATTTATGTGTTTTACTCCATCCATTATACTTATTACTAAAAAAAGAGACACCGTGGTCATGGGACCAGAAGTGTGAAAATTCTTTTACCGAAACAAAGAAATGTTTATCCAGTGATAAAGTTTTGATTCACTACGATCGCTCGACTCAGTTAGTTTTATCGGTGGATAGTAGTGCATATGGAGTGGGGGCTGTATTGGCACATAAATTAACAGACGGATCAGAGCGACCAATCAGTTGTGCTTCGCGAACATTGACGGAAGCGGAAAAAAACTACAGTCAATTAGATAAAGAGGCTTTGGCAATCATTTACGGGGTACAAAAACACCATCAATATCTTTTCGGCAGGTCATTTTTACTTAAAACAGACCATAAACCGCTGACCTATATTTTTGGCCCAAAGGGTGGTATTCCACAAACGGCTGCGTGTAGGTTACAACGCTGGGCAGTCAAACTAGCTGCTTATGATTTTACAATCGAATACGTCAAGTCTAAGAATAATGGCAACGCCGATGCGCTCTCGCGTTTACCGTTAGATAGGGATAAGCAGGTAGTCAATGAGTCACGCGACAATAACCATTATTTGTTTTTAATGAATGATACTTTACCGGTTACGTACAAACATATATCTATTGAAACAAAAAATGATCGAGTGCTTAGTAAAGTGTTAGGCTATATTATGTTTGGTTGGCCGGCAACATGTGATTGTGACGAAATGAAGGCCTTTTTTGTTAGAAAGCCTGAATTATATACGGAACATGGTTGCATATTATATAAGTATAAAGTAGTTATACCGTCAAAGTTACAAAAGAGAATTTTAGGAGATATACACACTGGACATTTAGGTATTGTTAAAATGAAGTCGATCGCTAGAAACTATGTATTTTGGCCTACTATTGATAAAGATATTGAAGGGTTGTGTACGGACTGTGAGGCTTGTAGAAATGTTAGGGATGCGCCTCCTCGCTCTTCTATTCACCCTTGGGAATTTCCAGCAAGTCCCTGGCTACGCTTGCATGCAGATTTTGCACAGTTAAATGGCAAATATTATATTATAGTGATAGACGCGCACTCGAAATGGCTAGAAGCGGAAGAAATACGTAATATTTCGGCAGGGGAAACAATTAAATTCTTTAGGAATTTATTTTCCAAGTTTGGTCTGCCTGTACAGTTAGTTACTGATAATGGACCACCATTTCAAAGTTTTGAATTTAAAGAATTTTGTGCAAGAAATACGATTAGACATTCTTTAATATCACCATATAGGCCCCAAGGAAATGGTGCAGCAGAAAATTCTGTAAAAATTGTCAAGAAAACTTTAAAAAAAGCTATTCATGAAGGGCAGGACCTAACAATAGCTTTACATAGATTTTTATTTCAATACCGTAATTGTGAACATGCGACCACTGGGGTTGCACCAGCAGTTGCATTATTAGGACGGCGATTACGTAGTAGACTGGATATAATACGGCCTAATACGGCAGATATTGTCAAAGAAGCACAAAGAAAACAAATGTCGGACGCGGGTGGTGTAGATAGGAACTTTGAAATTGGTGATGCGGTCTTAACGCGAAATTATTCTAAACTTGGTTCGGACAAATGGATTAAGGGAAATATAGTACAAAAAACGGGTCCAGTTTCTTACAAAATTAATCTAGACACGGGTAGTGATTGCCGGAGACACAGCGACCAAATCTTACCGTTGAAGCGAAGTAGGTTTTCTTTATCATCAAGTAGGTTGAACGATTCGGAGGATATACTTGCGTCGAGGGCCGAGGACAATAAAAAAGTACCAGATAGTGACTTATGTACGTCACCATTAGTTAGTGAAACAGATCCAGAGCCACCTTTGCCCTCGCTACCGGCGTCCCCGGTTAATGGCAGCGAACGGGCTAAGAGGGCCCACAATAGGCAAATAAAAAAATTTAACGAAGGGATGGAGTAAAAATATAAAAAAATAAAAAATAAAAAGAAAAGTTTCGCTATTCTATTTTTTTTTTCTTTTACCTGTATTCAACGGAGTAACATATTCTAAAGTAAATCAGTTATAAGTAAATAATTATATACCTATAACGTATTGTGTCTAGATATTAAGCATTTAATTATATAAGTATGAACTTTTTTTTTCGGTGGAGGATAATATAGGCTATTATATTTCATATATTTTTTGTTAGTTCATATGTTAGGTATAATTAGTATACGGGCTTGATTCTTAGGGGTGAGAAGTGTCGTATAATGTATTTGTTAAGAATAATGAGGGTGTGCACATATTTTATAATAAAGTCAGTTAGCAACCGACCGCTGCCTTTTATTGACGTACGTTACAATACTGTTTATTAACATACAAAGAAATACGAATAGCATAAATATATTTTTTTTTTACACTTTGAATATTCGCATTCAGTTTAAACCTCTTTGTCACCGAGCCTATTAAAGTATTTTTTAAGTTATCGAGCATATGAAATATTTTAATATTAAATCGGAGCATTACAAACAAGAACATGTATGTATAATCAAAATTACTAAGAAACATAATCATCATTCCAATATATAAATATTTGATATATTCTTACAAAAGTAAACTCTTACAAAATCCACTTAACTTCGTAAACACCTATTCACCTACTTAAAAAACACGAAAGAAATAGGGTACAATTATATAATAAGGTCTAATATTTTTATTTTTATTAGTAACTAACCTATATTCTTAAATTACTAGCAAAGGAACCATGGCCTTTTCAGCTGTCGTTTTACAAAAAAAACTATATCAATATTTAGTATCACAAACTGTTTATGCAATTACTTAGATAACTACCTACCTAACTAAGCACTTAAGAAACAATTACAAACTATTTAAAAACACAATTATTTTGAATAGCTACTTAATGTACTTAAAATAATATTTATTTTAAACCACTATACTTATAAGGCGTACAAATTCATTCAGCTACTAATAACAATAAAAGGCATTATCGATACTGACGGTGACATGCACTGGCAACACCTGCGGAACAAAGATGCGTAAGTGAAGCGACTTTCTTTTAAAAATGGTAAAATAATAGCTATAAAAAAAAGGTAATTTTACTTTTAATTTCATTACCTGCGCAGTGACCGGTGGTTGTCGAAATGAGTATTTAATGACCCTGTATCTAATAGGTGCTTAAAGTGAGGTGCACCTTCAATACTTAAATAGTTATTGTGACAGATATAAAACAAACACTACGTATTAGGCTGTACGTTGAATGTCCTGTGCCTATTGTGGAAATTGTTGGAAGAAAAAAATGCGCTCACAGTTTTTTCAGTATTCGAATCGTCAAACCAATTTGAAATACAATTTGTAAGATTTAAATACCAAAAATTGACTGAAATAAATGAAATATATAGGTACAGTATCACATAATATAATATGTTATTTTCTGATAATGGAGCTTTCCTGTGATGAAATAATTTTTAAAATCGGTCGAGTGGTTTAGGCGTGAAAGCGTAACAAACAACTCACATTCGCATTTCTAATATGTATTACTTAGTATAGATACAAATTTTACATAATACCGAGTTACTTTAAATGGTTTCCTCATGATATTAGTTTGTTATCAGCTATATTTCACTTCCGACGACAACTGAAAACTGCTTGAACTGCTTGACTATCATTTGTTACCTGGTCTGGTCATTTTAAAATGTTTAAAAAAATACTTGCCCTTGAAGAATCCCCACCTCAACTCGTGTTATGTGGTTTATTGTTTTGGTGAGATAACATGAAGAAATGGCAATGAAAATACTAAAAACTACGATTTTTTTTTCCAATACATGTTCGTTCCCGTCACACAGGATGAGTTCTGAAACTTTACAGCCAAAACTTATGTGTGAAGAAAAATTCTCAAATCAATACTTAATTAATTATTAATCCTTTATTACTTTTTTATATATTTGACTCTATATTCAAGCTCTATAGATATATATGAACGTTTATCGTTAATTTATCAAGGTTTTATTTTATTTCCATATCTTTATAATTATAGTGAAAAAATTAATTTCTGAACGCATTTTACATAACTATTTGACAATAAACAAATATGTCATTACAAACTGATGACTAGGCAGTATGGTTTCTGACCATAGCCTGTTCCGCAAGGAACGAATAAAAAACAAATATGTCATACCTTTCCTGTCATTAAATAAAATAATATTAAAAAACAGTTTATTTGATAGTTTGGTTGAACGCGCTAATTTCAGGAACTATTGATTCGATTTTGAAAAATATTTTAGTTTTAGATAAGCCATTTATCCAGGGCTTAGCAAAAAACATCACGCTACAACCAATAGTAGTGGAGCATCAATGTTGCAAAAACGGGGAAGATGTGATACAGACAAAGTTGCGCGGGTCAGGTAATTTATTATATTTTTCTTCTATCTTATATTCCAAAAGGTTTCGCGTATTTATTAAGTATTTTTGTCCATACAATATTCTTTCATATATACCCCGCGGTTTCACCCTCGTGATAAAAGAAGTATGTGTTAATCAGTGTTGTAAACCATCTGTGTTAAAAATTTCATCCAAATCCGTTCAGTATCTGGTACACGATGGTCTAAAGTCATCAGACTTTTATTATATTATCAGTGACCCTTCGTGACCCTGACTTTCAAGTCGCTGGTCGTAGGCTCGATACCCAAACAGGACATTCGTATGTTATGTATGTATAAACATGTCTGTTTGTTCTTTGTCTGGATGTAAATATCTATATAGTTGTAAATGTCAGCTATCTGGATAGGATCAGACCATGTGTGAAAGATGTCCCGGAATTAAAAAAATATATTTTAGAAAATTCTAAATTACCCTTACATAAAATGTCATACCTACATTAAATTTATGCCCGTCATTTGAATATAAGTTCGGTTGTTATGTGTTCCATTCTACCAGAATTCGAATCAAACATCGGAATGTCAAATTGCTCTCCATCAAAAGTCCCTCTGAAATAAGAGGGCTTTCATATTTTATAATGATAATTCCGCCTTTACGGAGCCAGCGGAGCATGTGGGCATCTCAGAAAGAATTATTAGTCCGGTCAAAGATACAGGCCTATTCACCTTTGAATATATATTTTTTATATATAAATATGATGAGAAAACACAAACGAATTAGACCCGCAGCCCGCACAATTATTTCGAACGAGACGCACAAAAGAAAAAGGCGGACAGGCACAAAAAGAAAATATAAGCTTTGTTATCGAAATTGGAAACGAAACGAATATATCCGTAGGTACCTAAAAGAAGTTCGGCTTCTGTTGGGGAGCATTTTTTTTTTCAATCCAAACGCGTATACAAAAAACACCCCTCCGCGTATGAAACATTACCCCACAATACGTCCAATAGAGCCGTGCCCCGAACACATCTACGCTCGCATTTTTATAAAGAGATTTTTTTCTTTGCGCTAGAGCGGGACGGGTGACGTCGCACTGGTAATACCATTGGAATTAGAACGAGATAGACGTAAAGAAAAAGTTCGGTCGGCGGATAAAGAAAGCTCAGGTATGGATAAGGGTGTGGAGACAAGAAAAAAGGGATACGTGGGGTGGTTGCCACCCCGAGCGAGGTGGGGTTGATTCGACGAGCTTCGCACCGCCGCCGCTAGATGGGGGTGGTAAATAAAGTTTTTTTTTTATTGAATTTCGCGAAGAGGAGTTTTGGCATAATGATGATGGATTGAACCGTGGCTTTCCGCTGATAAGTTTTTGGGGAAATTCCCCGTCGCATGTAATGTGTTTTGCGTATATTTTAAATTAGGTAGGTTGATGCCATTTTTGTATGGCTTTAGGGGAAAATAATATTCAATCTCGTAGTTGGTTCTGCGGTGATAAATCACGTCATTTTTGAAATAAGTCACTTTACTGGAAATACTTGTTTTGCGGTACATTTTCGTGTGAAAAAATAATTCATACTACAATAATTGTTGTATGATGCCGGAAATAAGTATGTGAGGTCCAATTATAATTTAGTCTAACTAGAATATTTTACTGTAGTTTTTCTCAAATTAGTAGGTAGCGCTAAGTAAATATTTAAGTTAGGAACTTCGTCTGGTACCCTCATTAACCGAAGTTATAAGCATGCATTACTTCCAAAAATCAAGTCTACCGAACAACCCTTCTCACTTCTTAAAGCTCTGGATTTTTAACCCTGTCAAAGTGTCAACACTGAACGTAGGGTAACCATTACAGTAACTGGCCTTAATAAATAAAACCTATTTATTTTTTATTTCATATCAATTATTATGTAACTGTAAAATGTTAGGCATATACAAATGTAGGAAAATTACTGTGATAAGATTACATATTATTGATTTTCCATGAGTTAGGCAAACATGTTTTCTGTTTTGTCATCTTTACTCTTGGGATAGGTAACGAATTTAATATATTTATTTTGAGAAGCTAATTGTCTTTACAAGTCAACTAACTGTCCACTTTCTTTCAAACATATAAACATTACAGTCTTCTCGTTATCACGTATTAATGCAACTTAGTCAATATAATTTATATTTTATAATCGTCCCGTTATATAAATCAATAAAAATTTAATTCAAACGCCATCTTTTTTACAATAAAAAAACACAATTATAACAAAAACACACGGCTAGTTACCACAAACCTCACCCCAGTCTGCGAACGTACAAACTTACAACCGAAAATCTTTTAATTAGCGTTGCATCATACCTAGCACTCCGCCGCGGCGAGAATTTTTACCCCAACTCTTTCACTAGTTAATGAGACAAGCCCTTAAAAGTCTGTCGCTGGGTTTTATGCTAGCCTAGTACTCATTATTGTGTACACGGGTTTTTTAAGGCGAAAACCTTAATCAAAGTTTAAAAAGAAGTTTGTAGAAATATTTACTATACTAATACTATAAAGAGGAAAAATTTGTATTTTTATCTGTATGTTTGTAATAAATAAGCTCAAAAACTATTATGCCTATTATACATAGGCTATGTTTTATCACTGTATTCCAATGGGAACGGGAACTACGCGGGTGAAACTATGCGGAGGCAGCTAGTTAAGGATAAGTTCCAATAAGAGGTCTGATTATGGAGTTATTCTTAGCAGTGCTTGTGTGGTAACCAGATAGCTGATATAATACGTAATCTACTTTTAAATATAGCTATTTACATCAAGAACAAACATACAGACTAATAGTTATAGTGTTTTGAAAATGATTTTAAGGTAACCAACAGGAATTATTTGATACGGCAGCTCTAGCCTACCTATATAGCATAAGACATTTGCTCGGATTTCAGTAAAAATATAACATTAAGTGAGTTAGTTAAGATTTACCAAGCAATAGCAATAAAATAAGATCATAATTATATCGTACATCCGATCCTTATTTAGTCTCGTTCCATTTATAAAAAGGCAATGAAATAAAAAAGAAGAGCGACTAAAAAAAAAGTAAAAACCTAATATTTTCGCATTGGCAAACAACTCAACCTTTCACAAATATCCAATTCGGGCTTCGTATAAGCAATAAATAAGAGGAAAAGGCTTTCCAGACGGTGCCCGTGCCTGGGAGGAAAAAAAAGTTGAAAAAAAAAGGAAAAAAGGCAACGGATCGAAGTCTTTCGTCCGTCGGATCCAATAATCCGGCCGTCTGTCCGCCCGCCTAATGTGATCGTAGCCTAATGAAAAACGTTCGAGCGGCATACATAGTCCACATTCCATTTTCTCATAGAAATCTATACCTATATTTATAAGCGCGGTAGGTAATCTTAAAAACTACCAGTCCAATTTTTTAAAAGATAGCCCATTTATCGAGGATGGATTTAAGGTATATATCATCACGTTGCGACCAATAGAAGCGGAGCACCAATAGATAATGTTTCAAAATCGGAGGTTTTCCTTTTGAGAGCTTATGTGAACGAAGTCGAGGGCTAATGTTAGCGTTAGCTCAAAGAAACTATTGATAATATTAATACAAATTCAACTTCGCCTATGTAGGGTCAAAGTGTGATTATATTTTATTCTCATAATGATCTTGATAGCAATAGCTCTAGTTGGATTTTGTTTCCTATATGATTATAGCACTTAATCACAGGATAAAGAAATCAAATAATTGCGTTTATAATTGTTTTTAATTGTATCTGCTAAGTATGAAATTTGTTTAAAAAAAAAAATAGAGACAATCATATTCCATTTGATTACCAACATGTAGGGTAGGTGAGTTCTAAACCCGACTATGAATTCGGCACGGAGCTTCGTGAATGTTAAAAAAGAAATCGTGAAATGGGTTTACGTTGGTAACGAAATCAACATAAATTTAAAAGAAAATTAAAAAAATATATACTTTCAGAATCAGCGTGTAATTATCGATGTGGTTCAAATTATTGAACCTTTCCATTAATATTGTATCTTTTTTTAATGCCTTTTGTTACCAAATAATTTAATACCTAGTACATAGTCTTAGCAATGTTCTATCTTGTATTTTTGGAATATCTTTGAAATTTGAAAATATCATTCTGTTTACAGACTTCAAAATCGGTATTTGTTATATTTATCACAAGTAAGTACGTACGCTCGAGTAAAAAAATAAATATTTTAGCCTAATAAGGAAAGTCAACAAAGAAAGTAACTTGATTAATTGCATATTTTTTGATTATACTATTCTGGAGATTTTCTGTTCAATCAATCTCACATTAACTTCCTAGAAAAAGTGCTAAATTTAATGACTAGGTATTTAAGTCATTCTTACACAATGTACCTTTCTATAAGCATAGACACTGCCAAAAGACCAACCGAAAAGGATTTATTAAAGCAAGTTAAAAACATTTAAAAAATTAACTCTCAAGTGTCACCTTGAAACCCATAAAGTACTTACCGTCTGAACTTTCATTGGCACGCCCTCATTTCGTTTTCATTAGAACCTCGAGTAGAGAGATCTTAAGAGAATTCATTCAACTCTAGTTGATGCTCCATCCCCCTCTATTCCCACCTAAAAACGTCTTGGCACATCTTCCGTCTCGTTCCCGCGCCATGTTCAAGAAGTAGTGACGTCATAAGGCCTCTGCGGTTCATGAAAACTTGCGTTGAACTGGTGGGACCGTCTTGGAATTAAAATTTTTATTTTATAAGCAAGCAAGCTGAAAATATTTATTTTTTTTAGTTGTTTTATTCTAAGTCACGTTAAGACTGTTAAATACGTAATAGCTTACCATATTACCTAATACCATATTACCTAAACATAGTACTTAAAGTCATAAATTATAAGCATTTATTGTCCTTTGAGTGATTGCATGCAATTTAAATTCAATTTTCTCATACTACTTATACTCCTATTTCAACAATTTTAACTACATATAGCTTCTACAGATTTAGACCCCAATACAAAATATAAATACATAATATATTAAAGTACTACATGAGATTTTAAACCGTTGTGCCAATATTCGAAGACGCTCCTTCCACACGGACGTACACAAGTCTCGTTTTAATTCGAGCCCCGACTCCGCTGTTCTTCATTATCTTATTACTTAGCCAACTTTGTACGTCTCGATGGCTGCATCTTGATACTTGATATTTAAATATTTATATCACTTTTTTACTGTTTTGTGAATTCAAGTAGCTTTTACTACCAATATAATTGAAACTTATTCTATAACGTGGTTATTTGAAAATATTTTTGTTGTGCTTTTATCTTTAAATAGTTTAATTCTAGTTAGATTTCTTCGGAGAGATTCCATCTTTTGTAACTATCATTATCAACATCTATGTCATATTGTCAATACTAGTAGGTAGGTATTATATTTCTAACTTTCATCATTATTGAAGTCGAAAAACAATTCAAAATGATATATTTGGTTACCTTAACACAAGCTCTGTATAGTTTGGAATCAGATTAAATAAGTAAATAAATAAATAGATTGGCAGTGAGTGAAAAATGGCCCGAGATATTTATTTATAAAAAATATATAAATCAATTAAATGATATGATGTTTCATCTGCAAAACCAATTTTAACAGTTACTTTACCATTCTACGAGTAAAGAGTGTCAGCTTAAAAAACATCGAAAAATCCTCAAAAAAAACCAGCAAATAATTTATGAAAGTACCAAGCGCTCATAGCCAAGTAGGAAGTCTTAAGACGTTCAAGCGGAGTTGTTCTAAGTAGAGACGTTAATGGGCGCCGCCTTCACCTTGACCGCTGAACTTTAGCCCAGTTCTGATGACTTCGAACTGGGTCGACGATAGGGTTGAATGTGCTGTAAACTAAATGGGATTCGGTATATGATTTTTAATGGACATTTTTAGGGTTTTGTTAATTGATTTGGAGTCTTATTGGAGTAGTTTGGATGTTGAGTTTTACTGACCACCGCAGAACTTTAGCCCAGTTCTGATGGCCGACTCCGAACTGGGTCGATGATAGGGTTGAATGTGGTTTAAACTAAAAGGGATTCGGTATATCGTTTTTGATGGACATTTTAGGGGTTTGATTATCGATTTGGAATCTTATTGGAGTATTTTGGTTGTTGATTTTTACTGTCCTGTGAAAATTGAGTCGTTTAGTAAGATTTATTAAGTATGCTTACTTGGTAATATTAATCAAAGTGACAGACACTATTATGTGTTCATTTTTTCGGACTAATCTCAAAAACGACTGTAAGAATTTTTTTCTGTTTTTGATTTATATATTAGATTATAGGTTATTAGTAGTAGGTACCTAAACGGAATAAGACAACCAACAAAATAATTTATTTATTTTATTTTAACAATAAAATGAACACGTAAAATGCAACTTTTTCACATAATTGGGTCAGTAAAATGGCACGTAACCATTCAGGGGCTGGTGTGGTGACATCAAAGAGGAGCTTTGCCGACGGGCGGGCGGCGAGATCAAAGCGCCGCCGGCGGTGTATCTCTTTGAACTTCGCCGACGGTAATGTGTCGAGTTCGGAGGCTTTACGTAAAATAGTATTTTTTTAAACTATCAAGTATTTCGAATTAATTTGCAATGTTTTTTTTTTATGTGAACACCATATGTGCATTAAGAATATTTACGAGTGTTGAAATTATGTATAGTTTGTGCAAAGATACGACAAAAACAGTCTAATTGGAATAATTTCCTTGTTAAATTGTTAATTTATAAGCAGCTGCGTGGTTACAAAAAAATGCATGTTATTTAAGTAGTTAATTTCAAATTGTATCGTTACATAGACTTAAATACGAAATTACGGAATAAATTACGATTTCCATCATCGGTTTTTGGGTTTCACGTTTTTATGACATTAATTTGACTTTAAAAAAATAACACTCAATAACTTTTTTATTGAGGAAATTATAGGTGGCTTATTTATTTGTTTTTATTTTATAGGCTTCTAAATTAGTGGACTAGTCTTGATAAATATTTCGCCAATAGATAACATTATCAGGGAATAACATAGGCTATATTTTATCCGGGATAGGGAACCACGCGGGTTAACCGCTGGATGGAAACTACTTTATAATTTCTAAATGAACTATAATATATGTTAAGTTTGTGTCGTTAATTTTAGAATCATTATTACTTACTTCTGACCACAGCTTTTTACCACGTAGCAAACAGTACAGTTATCTTAAGAAATTATAACAAAGTTAACAAATTATTCAACTTAAATAAAGAAAACGTAACAAAATACAAACATCTCTATACTTCCGATGCGTTAAAGGAACATTAAAATATAGGGGGCAACATATTCTTGTTATAAGAAAAAGTTTGGTTAAGGTCAAGCTAGAATGTATAATTTATTTATTTTCAAAAAGGAATCTCACAAAATTCATAAAAATATTTAAAATCTAACGTCTTATTAATATACACCTACATTATAGGTAATCAGGGATAGTAGTAACTCGAATTATTTATTTATTTGAATGTCAAGATTGTTCTAATAAATTAAAATTAAAAAACAAAGTCATAATCTTAATGTTAACACAATTTAAAAACATTAGACATTTCAGATTCTAAGTTCACAGTTTCATTTCGTGTACCTAGAGTACCTACATATCAAACTAAAATCCTTTCTCATCCCATCTGAAACAAAACGAACAAACACATACTTTTTTATTTTTTTCCTCCAAACAAACACATAAAAGATCTTCCCCTTAACGTTGGCGCGTTATTCCTTTGCCAAAGAAAAATCCTGGCGGATTAAAAAGGGACCCATTCGTGTGTGAACACCACTGTATCTCCTGGCCTCTGGAACAAAGGATGGGGAAAAACATTTTCTTTTAAAGCCCCCTTTACAGTGCAAGATACGCTATATAGATGCTATTGAAATAATATAACATATCACACCAATTACCAAACCCAGCAAATCATAAATCTTTAGTGTAGCTCTGCTAGAATACAATGTAGTATATTTTGATGTTGAGAGTAGTTTCAATACATTATTGTGAGCAATAAACATCCTTACTGATCTTTTAAATGCGAAAGTAACTCTATCTGTCTCGCTGTCACGCTAAAACTACCGAAACGATTTAAACGAAGGCACATAGAACGAGGCACACAGATAGTCTAGAGCCTGAGAAAGGACACATAGGCTACTTTTTATCCCGGAAAAATGGATGATCCTTGGTACGCGGTGAAACCGCGGGGAGCCACTAGTTATAAATTAATTTACCTAGAGAATATATTTAGTTGAATATTGTGTGTAGGTACTCGAAAATTATCTATAAATAAATCATAGTTACTCATTTTCTCAACATCTGATGTTTTTATCTTTATTAAACCATTAATTTTATATTATCAGGTTTTAAAAACATAATCTTTAGCATAGCTTGCAGTGTGCGACAAACTTAATGTTTAACGGTCGTTTGTATACTTACACAGATATATATGTAAGTAATACCCTCTTTATATCTGCATTGAGACGTCTCCAGTTTAATTCGACTACAATGCTCGATGTATATCCTATTTCTGTGCCTTACGATAATATTTGATCGGAGTTTGTTTTGAAATTGGTTTTTTTAGAAGTTAGAGGTGTTTTTGTCTATGCTTAGTCACGGTTTATCATCATAATTAATGAATGCTAGATTAAAAAATAAAATTGCGTCTCTGCATTTTTATGTTTGATGTTTATGTTAGTGTTAAAACTTCTTATAAGCTACGTAAGCTACGTTATTGGGACCATAAATATAAGCTTATTAAGTTCATAATTAAAGTGTGTTAGAGACAAATAATATTAAACTCTATAATTTATCGACTATCATTATTTGAATATCAAAATCTTAGAAATAATTGCTCTATTTCGACATTACAACATATAAATGCCAATTTTCTATACCACAGTCAATTATTTATTCCATATTCTACTGTCTCTATACTCTATAGATCTGAGCCTTGTGTAATAAGATCTTATTATCTTTAAGTACCTGAAAACCTAGGGTCCACGTTATATCAAGAAAGTATTCATGTGACTTCATATTTTCAACGTACCTCCAAAACATTCTATCTATTCTTTATGCAATATACCTTGGTATATGTATTCAGACTTTTCTAGTATTTCAGATTAGTCATAAATAATATTTTGATATAAGTTCAAATCTATGCGCGAATAATGCCGATAAATATGCACGAACTATATTTAAAAAATGACATTTTTTGTTGATAATCGGGGTCTTGTATTCTTGTTTGTATCTTTACGAATTTACCAATGAAGATATTCATTAGCCTCCAAAACTAGGACCCAAGTTACATCAAAGACGCAGGTAACTAAAAAACTAGGACCCACGCAGAATTTCAAGAAAATATGTATGTGACTTCACATTTGAAAGACTCATCCGAACATATTTACCCCGGGGTGGGAAGACATTGAACTCAAGGGGTTCCCATCCCACCCCATCGTGACGGGGAAACCCATAAATTCAACAAATACGAATCATAAATTCCGCCACCCACTAATGTAGCGTAAACGTAATGTAAGATGAAAATATTTCCACCCAGTATTTTCTTGAATATCGTAAAAATATTTTATACGTTTCTAGTATTTTTTTTGTTTGTTTTGTCAAACTGAATATTGAGAATGGATTTTATTTATATAAGTAAGTTTGCTAACGTGTTTACACACTTTTTACAAAAAGTACCAGTGAAAGAATACTGATGTAAATATAGTCATAGCCCATAGGTTTAATTTATTGGTGAAATCGAGTTATAATTTGAGAGTTTTTACGTCTACATTACGAATATACTTAAGGTGAAATGAGCTCAGACCATTAAACTATTGTTTTATATATATGACGGGGGAAGGTCAGGTACAGCGTCAGGATGATCAGTACCGGTATACATAGCTGTGGGCGCTTGTGGTGCCGGTAGTTAGCCACGAGTACTCTAATAATCGTAAGGGCTGGTTGCACTGAACAATTAAAACACCGGCTCAAGTTAAGATGATAATTATAATCGTAATCAGCACAGACTATCAACACAGTTTAGCAAAATCACAATTAGCTAGGTATTATAGCCAGAGGCGAGGTCACGTGGTGTTCCCGAGGTGCGCGTGCGACTCGACCGCCTTGCTCGATAGCTCTCGCCCAACTATCCAGCGGACGCCATCTTGCACCGCACGCCGATTACACCCGAGCGCAGCTTCGCTCACGCTCGACGTTCTTCGTCTCCGACACGGCCATTCTGACCAGTCATTCGTCCTCGTATGACGTCTCTGTAACAAAACAGGCAACAGGAGTAGCTTATCCGCTCGGCCTTCCTGCCTTACACGCTAGGATCTCGAGAACTAAATAATTTGGGATTATATTACCAAAAATAACTTTAACTCTACTGTCTCTACCAATAGTAATAACGATCACATTTTCGTCGAAATAACTGAAAACCAAATCTTCCATTTGTATCTAAGTACGTCAATCATGTACATTGTTATTAACAGACTTCCCGTACATTAACAGACTCTACCATACCACACACTTCAAAATATTGCTTAACCAGTACTCTCTCACTACGCTTACCCAGCGATAGCAAATTATCTAGTGCTTAACCAGCACTCTGCCACTAACGCTTACCCAGCGATAGCAAATTATCTAGTGCTTAACCAGCACTCTGCCACTAACACTTACCCAGCGATAGCAAATTATCTAGCGCTTAACCAGCACTCTGCCACTAACGCTTACCCAGCGATAGCAAATTATCTAGCGCTTAACCAGCACTCTGCCACTAACGCTTACCCAGCGATAGCAAATTATCTAGCGCTTAACCAGCACTCTGCCACTAACGCTTACCCAGCGATAGCAAATTATCTAGTGCTTAACCAGCACTCTGCCACTATCGCTTACCCAGCGATAGCAATATAGTGTGGTAGAGTCAATCAACATCAAAACAATCAGTTATTCTTAATCAATCACTTTACATATCAACATCAAATGGAATCTGATCATCAGGCATTCGACTCAAACGGTCATGCGCGTACTGGTAAGTCCTATTCGTAAGAAACATTGTACTTCATTGTACTTGTCATCATCGAGAACTTCTACAATTTTAAAAGGACCCCTCTACTTCGTATCAAGCTATTTTAAATTGAGTTTATCATTTTTTTAAAAGCACAAAATCACCAACTAAGAATCTATCAAGCCTAGCTTATTGCAGTCAAACCTAGCTTTCTAAAGTTTCAGTTCTAGAGAGTCAACAATCATTCCCAACACTTTGGCCCTGATATATCTACAGACTCTACCGGTGACTCTATCCGTGACTCTTTCCGTGACTCTACCATTAACTCTACAATTGACATGACTCTAGTATTGACATGACTCTAGTATTGACATGACTCTAGTATTGACATGACTCTAGTATTGACATGACTCTAGTATTGACATGACTCTAGTATTGACATGACTCTAGCATTGACATGACTCTAGCATTGACATGACTCTAGCATTGACATGACTCTAGTATTGACATGACTCTAGTATTGACATGACTCTAACATTGACATGACTCTAACATTGACATGACTCTAACATTGACATGACTCTAGCATTGACATGACTCTAGTATTGACATGACTCTAGTATTGACATGACTCTAGTATTGACATGACTCTAGTATTGACATGACTCTAGCATTGACATGACTCTAGCATTGACATGACTCTAGCTTAGCTTTAATATGACTCCACCATCGAATCTACCATCGAATCTACCATCGACTCTACCTGACTACCATTGACTCTACTGACTCTACCATTGACTAAATTTCACAACCAACTTTATAACAACGAGCAATACACAAATCTTAATATCAAGAGTGTCATTTATCAGTACTGTGGCTAAAACTTGATGTTTACGATTAATGCTAGTTTGGCTAGTACCAGTCATTACCACAGTATAATGATAATGCTTTTCATTAAAATTACGGTAACATGGACATCTACATTCATTCATTTCATTCATTAACATTCAGCACCAAACTCAAAATAAAATGTAAAGAACTGACCAGAGTTTGTGAGAAGACCATAAGGCGCACCGACCGTGCACATATCCACCCGCTTCTCCACTCTTGTCCTTGAGCACCCGGCGCCAACTTCTGGTCTCGGCTTGTCAGATAGCAGTGGACGTCTCGATGCATAGTGTCCCACGTGGCCGCATTTGATGGACACAGGACTTGGATGCTGCGCTTGAAATCTTCAGTCTCTCGATCCTTGTTGACACGTTGAAATTACGTCATGAATTTTAATCTCTTCACATCTTCTGCATCACGCTCCTTCTACCCAGACTTCTTCTTCAAAAATGTCATAGCCTTAAGCTCCTTTTGAAGCTGGTTTATATTTTCTATATCCGTAGTGAATGCTGGTCGCTGCACGCGATTTTCATTTTTACCCACGTGTGCCATTACTGCAGATACGGCCATTTGCTCGGTAGTAATTTTTTTCATCGTGCCATTAGCGAGGTTATCAAACGTGCCTGCTGAGCTGTCCTGGATCCCACTTCTGATGACGGGGGAAGGTCAGGTACAGCGTCAGGATGATCAGTACCGGTATACATAGCTGTGGGCGCTTGTGGTGCCGGTAGTTAGCCACGAGTACTCTAATAATCGTAAGGGCTGGTTGCACTGAACAATTAAAACACCGGCTCAAGTTAAGATGATAATTATAATCGTAATCAGCACAGACTATCAACACAGTTTAGCAAAATCACAATTAGCTAGGTATTATAGCCAGAGGCGAGGTCACGTGGTGTTCCCGAGGTGCGCGTGCGACTCGACCGCCTTGCTCGATAGCTCTCGCCCAACTATCCAGCGGACGCCATCTTGCACCGCACGCCGATTACACCCGAGCGCAGCTCCGCTCACGCTCGACGTTCTTCGTCTCCGACATATAATTAATCATTTTACCATGACATACCTATATGATAATCCTGAAACATTCTTATACTGATGCAAAATCGAATTCCAAACAAGTAGGTACCTATTTTAAAATTTTCGCGAACTCCATTAATTCTAAAATAAGCAGACCTTAATATGGTAACTAACTAGGTACCCATATATTATACTTTCTAGGATACTTATTGTAATTACTAGTTATTAAATTTATTTACTTATTATACATAAACCTTTACACCAATAGAATATGTTCTTGATTAACATTCTAAGACAATATAACAAAGAATGCAGGTAAAACCCTATTTTTACGTTTTTAAATCTCATTCTACAATACACCCAACAGCATAATTCTATACTTATATATTTAAAAGTATATCATTTCCTTCAACCATTTGTTGTTTTCCGTAGGTACCAACAAAAAAATACTTCTTTTTCCGTTCAGAGGAAAACGCCGGAAACTGGGGACCGGATGTGGTGTGCGGCCATAACCGGAAGTACCCGCCCTGCGAACGGTAAGAACATGTCATATAAATCACTTTTATGATCTCGCCTGCCTAAAAGGGTACATATTATTTACCTGAAAACGTTATATACTGTGACAAGAAGCTTTATTCTGGCGTACTTTGGCATATTTTATATCGATTTTGATATAAAGGTATTTTTTTTTTTGGTGAGTTTTTCTTATCTACGAAAAGAAGAGAAAAGAAGGAACGTGACTTCAATTAGGTTAAAACTACTATTAGGCAAATTATTAAGTATATGTCTATAACCTTAGAATATTAAATTATCACCAAATCGATCTAGCTGCTATCGAGTCGCTTTACATTTAGCCATTTTTTCCATATATAGATATATTTTCTAACTAGAAATTCAATGACAGTATTCAGACTAACCAAAAGCCATACAGCCAAAGACAATTTTATAAAGAAAATGTAAAGAAAAACAAAATAACAAATTGTTCGAAATCACACCCGTCTGCGACAAACGAGGTACAATTCTCGCACCATTAGCGGTAATCGGGAACAGACTAATCACTAATTACGCGACAGAAAGAGAAACAAAATGCAATCTTTAAGCAAATTGAGACAAAAAAAGAACGCTTGGGGCGTTTTAAATGGATCACGGATGTTGACTATGCCCTTTTTTTGGAGAAGGCATATTAGCAACCTTATTTTTCATGCGTTAAGTTTCTATAGTCGACAATGTTTTCTTATTTAATTATCATTCTTATTAGATGCCTGATTTGCTGTATTTTATTGTCCAAAATAATAACACAGTTTGTAAATAGTAAAGCTTCTAAGCTTCTTTAGACGTTAATGTTCCCTTATTTTTTTATCATTCCTATCAAGTACCTACCTTAGCGGTAAATTGATTGTCCAAAATAATTACTTACCCAAAGATATAAACATGTAGCTTTTCAACTAAGGTTTTATAGCTCACATAAAAATCTTCCAAATGAAAGCTACTACCTAACATAATACCACATCCATTTTTCACCTACGCCCATGGCTAAAGGCGAAATCGTTAAAACTCTCCGGACACAAGTAGAAATGGAATTATTAAGGACCGCGTGGAAGTCGTAACAGAGTTATCTTAGCCACCTGTTGATGGAGTAATTAATTCAATTTTGTAACACCTCCTTTTATTTTTTTTCTCTTTGGGCAATTCTTTCGCTTTACACCGAATTGGATGAAGATTCGTAAGATGCTGTTTACCGTCTTTCTTACTTATCCTACTAATATTATACATATATGAATGTTTGTGAAAATATCTGAATGTATCAGATGTATGTTTGTTACTATTTCATGCCAAAACAGCTAATATATCGCGATGAAATTTGGCACTGAGTTAGAATACGTTCTGGCATAACACACAGGCTACTTGTTATACCGGGAAAAAATAAGTTCCCCGGGAACGCAGGTGAAACCGCGGGGAGCCACTAGTGCGCAATAAAGTACGTTTAATGACCTACCATCTGCTATGTCCCCAGCCCAGTTTAACAGGGTTTCTTGTTTGTATCAAGTAAATTACGATAATAAGCATACTAATACTTATACTATAATTTAGGTTATAAACTGTGTTCCAAATTCCACCCAAATCCGTTGAGTAGATTTTGTGACAAACATTCATGCATCTATACTCAAATTTTTTTCTTATTTATAATATTAAAAACGATCTTCATCAGCTATACCTACAGCTTTCAGCTATACGTACAGCTTTAAGGTTCCGTATAAAAATTTTACTTAAATGTAGACTTAATTTATTTATTTTATTTAACCCTTTATATATGAATACAACACGTACATTTCAGTACTTCATCAATGCAACGGCCCAATTTGGTACTACAACATTAATTTCTCAAATACTTGTCAGATGTAAAAAATAAACTAAATTAATGTAATTTATTTCTGAACTTACCCATTGACGTTTCATTAACTTATTACTAGCTAATGAGGTGCAAATAATGAACGTTTTGTATTAACAGTAATTTTCTTTACCTTACTTGTGTGGGTTTTAATTGACAACCTGCTGATTATAATGCAGTTTATGACTATAAACTTTAATCTAGATATCACAAAAGATAACATTTATAATATCTGTTATATTAAATACTGTATTTGACAATAAATAAATTATTGTTGAAACAAAGACCACAGAAAAAATTTAAATTCCATATTTGGATCAAAAATATTATCTAAACTTTTAATAAATAGGTAGCTGTTATATTTATGTATTTAGCTGTGTCCGGCAGGGTCCACAATGTCAAATTATTTACCTTAATTTTAATATTAATATTGTGGAATTCAAGTAAATAATATGATATGAATATTATGCAATTAAAACATTCAAATAATAGTATAAAGCCTGATTGTTTTATTTTCGACGTACACTTACCACCTTGTATTTTACCAAGTTTACCATGAACAAGTATAATTTCTCATTCGCAACGTTTTACTGATTTCTATCTAGCCTTTGTTCCGTTCGTTATAATTTCATGTCGTCTGCGCGGGCGCATGCGTACCTTTATAAGTGACATTTCATAACAATTATGCTGTCACATTAGGCCGTCAGTTGGGCCGTCATTAGCACAATGTTTTGGCGTTCACTTATCTCTGTACGTTCTAATTGCTTACTTCCATTACATTTTTTCAAATTGAAAAGGTTATAAATTGTGTCTCGAATGGACAAAGGAAACGTTTTGTGTAAAATGTGGGTATAAACATAAAAATATAGTAGCAGGTTACATTCGAGTTTTTGCCTCAATTTCCTTCGGTTCTTTTGTTTGAAATCCCTTTTCTATATTCTTAATTTTGTGAGTAACAAAGGTACGAACAAAAATCTTTCACACCGTCATCGAAGTTGCGCGGGTCAGCTAGTATCTTAATAAAATAATGTAATTATCCCATTTATTCATCAAAATACTCTCTTATCAGTATTTGAAGCGGAAACTGTAACTCTAATGCGGCAACATATAACAATTAATCTAAAGTAAGTAGTACTGTCGCCATTATCAGCTTAAACTCTCACTACACCATCGATGGAGAGTCGAGAATTAAAAATTCAACACATTTAAGTAATCTAAGTAAAGAATCATCGATTAAATGATAACAATCCAAGCAAGTTAACATTTTAACCAAAAACTACGCTGTTACACTTACACGTTAATTATATAAATTTGGGTGTATAAATATTTATAAGCGACATATATATTATGTTAATATATGCATATATATGCACAGTGAAAGCGTTAACTTGGCTTATTGCATCCTTAACTTATCAAGGTTTAGGGTTCCGCGTGTAATGTTAAAATGGTGTGTTTATTGACGTTATTTTTGGGATTCCGTTAACGAGCTGTGTTTCTTGTATCGAAATTTTAAATCTAAGAGAAGTGAATTTATATTTGGAGGTATTTTTTTTAATTTTGGATTGATTTATCTAGATGTATGGATTATAGTGTTTATTTATAAAAGCAAAGCAATTTTTAAAAATAGCTAGTCTACATGTACTGAATATACTCAGTAATAAAATTTACTTATCCTACTGAAATTTACTGACAATTATCTTGACTACTTATCTTGATTACTTATACCTACTGTACTTTATAGTTTCAGCTGATGATTAAACTATAAATTACTTAAATTAAAATGATAATTTATATTTTAACTTAGAGTCAGTACTTTTATTCATATTTTTTGTTGTACTTTATTCTAAAGTCTTACCTAGAGTTTTAGTTATTTATGTTAACAGTATTTTAGAGTACTAACCTATTTAAAAAGTATGTTCTTTCTGCCCTATTCTCACTTAAAGATACGCACCATTTAACAAATGTTCCAAACAAATTTCAACCCATATCATTATCAAAGTATAGTCAATTAATGCTAATTTGGGGTCAAATTTTTAACTGAAACATTAACAGTTAGTTAAGACCGAGTTCAAATGAGAGGGTGCAGTTAACAATTTAAGTTAATAGCTTAAGTTACCACCTGCTTGGGTAGGACCCATAGGACCCTTAACCTGACAGTATCATAATTATGTGCTTTATTTAAAAAAAGCCATAAAATATCTTACTTAGTTAATAACTGATCTAAGATTCGCTAGGTTATAAAGATTTTAAATGAAACATACATATTTTTTTGTATACCACGACAATGGCGAACAATCAGCCTACTTGATGGAAAGCGGTTACCGCAGCCTATGGATACCTGCAACACCAGAGGCATCACGGGTGCGTTGCCTACTTTTTTAATACCTACTAATATTATAAATGTGATAGTAGCTTTGTCTATCTGTTTGTAGCGTTTTTATGCCTGGTTTAGGCACTGGCCCGAAGAGAAAGACTAAATTACTTGAAATTGGAAAAGGATATAGGCCATCCTTTATCCTGGGAAAGTTTTACCCCGGGAACGCGGGTAAAACCGCGTGGAGCCACTAGTCATATCTAAATGTGAAAGTTTGTGTGGATGTTTGTTATTTAGGTATCTGGTTACTATAGTACAAGCTCTGCTTAGTTTGGAATCAAATTAGCCGTGTGTGAAATGTCTCAGAATATTTATTTTAGATATTTCCTACATTCATAGGCTGGTATATTTTTATTAATAAAATAAAATATTTATCTGATCTCGACATCAAATTAAATAATTACAAAAACCATATAAAATATTAACAATAAACGTCTTTATAAAGGGAAATAACATTAAAATACTTCCGTGTTATTGTTTATTAACCTATTTATTATTAAAATGGTTATTTTATAGCCTTATAGACCACACAATGATTACAATTTGGTTGCGTCACGATCGTTATCGAGATGCGCCTGAGTTTTTTGACCATTGAACATTTTAACGGATAATTATATCATCAATTATATATATTTTATTATGCAATGTGTGTCGTTTTTATTTCACCATTTACGTTTAATTGTCATGTTTCATTTCTTTTTATATTTCGAAATAGATATGGTCTTAATAATTTTTGAATCGACAATGCTAACTTATATATGACTAGCTGCCTCCGCGTGGTTTTACCCGCGTAGTTCCAGTTCCCGTTCCCATACCCGTGGGAATACAGGGATAAAATATAGCCTATGTTACTCGGGGATAATGTAGCTTTCCAAAGGTGAAAGAATTTTTGAAATCGGTCCAGTAATTTCGGAGCCTATTCATTACAAACAAACAAATCTTTCCTCTTTATAATATTAGTATAGTTAACTTTGTACTTATAAATATGATGTAGGTATATGTATGAAATATAATGATGATGTATTCTGTCGGCAAATATGGACCTTGTGGGTTTTGGATAAGACTCTTATTTAATTTCGAGTCTATAATTTCAATCGCAATATACCTACCTATGAGTTTGGTACAAATAGCTGTGGTGGGTCAGTGGTAAACGCACCCACTCATGATCATGATAGTGCAGGTTCAAATGGCATTTGGTTTTCTTTGAAAGGAAAACATCGTGAGGTAAGTTGCATGCCAAATTCAAAGGCATATGAAGTCCATCGTAGTAGGCCATTGTGGTGTCCTATAGCCTTAATCCCCCTCAATTTGAGGTGCCCCTGCAGTCACTTTAGGTATGAGCCAAAAAAATAAAAACAATAGATCAATTTCAATATTTATTTAATCAATTATATATTTTCTTTATTCCATTGCCTTGAAGATCTTCTCCAATATTGCCTGAAACAAAAAAAATACCATAAATAAACTAGCTCGGATACGTAACGCAACACTGAATATACATAAAATTAAAAATAACAATAAAATAACTAAAACATTATCTAAGTTCTCTTCACGGAGTGCGTTGGTAGGAATATAAATATTTTTTTAAAGGTCAATTTGCATTCGAGTTGGTTATCTTGAATCTGAATGGTTAATTGTGAGCTGATGTTTAGCCGTTGCCACTTATCTGATAGCTAACTGTTTTAACACGCAACTGGTTATGTTTGGTTCACACATGGCAACATTTTTGAATTTAAACTTGAACGACAGGGTTTATAAAATTTTTGAGACGTTGTCTTATTAACCGACTTCCTTTTTAATTATTGATGATATTAATTTAAGCATGTGAAAAATTATATGTAGACAGTAGGATAAACAAGTCTAAATTATTTTAGATAATCAAGAATTGTAATTACATAGAATACATATTATTAGGTATATAGTATATTTCATTTCTCTTTTCTTTACTTGAAAATTATATACAATAAAATTCATATATCCTACATATCCATATAGGTAAATATGAAAATACACTGAAGTGAATATACCCATATAGGTAGGTGTTCTATGTCATGTTTTTATCAATTCAGTTATTTTTGACTATCGTGTATACTACGAAGGTGAAGGCTAGTTAAGCCGTCTCTATAAAGTATCAATCATGAATGAAAACTAGAACTACAGACTAAAATCTTGTGTCTAAAAATCCAATAGGATTTTAATACGAAACTGAACGACTACATCATCAAAAGATGGCATAAGTCGGCCGACACTTCGTCGCCCAGTGTATCGAGGGCAC
The DNA here is from genome assembly GCA_905147785.2 of Thyatira batis. Taxonomy (NCBI): domain Eukaryota; kingdom Metazoa; phylum Arthropoda; class Insecta; order Lepidoptera; family Drepanidae; genus Thyatira; species Thyatira batis. Next base: position 2,644,687 of record LR990497.1, on the reverse strand, counting down.
AACGAAAATTATTCAGGTTTAGTTTTTCTAAACAGCAGTAATTTAGTTACTTCGATGTTGCGATAACGTTGAATCGATACTCGAGTACTGGTTTGTTAAATGCGATACTGTATTTTGATAAAATTATATTACTTAGCCTGCCGGTGTTTACTTTACTACTCGTGTACCGCCGCCATAACTGTGTATTTTGTTTTTTTAAATGGTGTTTATGGTGTGCCTTTGGCGCGGAGGTTAACGTCCGGACTTATTTTTCTGTCGTTTTTCGGTAGTTTTTTTGAGTTTTAGAGTTGAGTACGTGTCAAATAGTACACCTCTGCCTCAATATTAAAAATATTGTTGTGCATTGTGACTTATAGTACAGTAATTTGGTCGAGAAAATAGAGGTTACCTGGAAAGTTTTCCGGGAGTTTTGAAATTTGGCAATTTTATAGATTTTGGTATGCTCTTGCCAAATTTCAACTTTGCCACCTCGTATGGCTGCCGCTCGCGCCGCCATATTAAAAAAATGGCGCCCAAAAGCAGTTTTTTGATAATAACTCCTTTCTGGCGCATTTTACAGGAAAAACATATTTATTAAAAAAAAAAGTAGAAAAAATTTCCTACAATTTATGTCTAACATTTTCTTTCCCAAACTCAATAGTTTCGGCGTACGAGCACCGTAAACCATTAAACATCCACACCAACGTGTAATATTTACTTTAAACTCATAACGTGATTTGTAAATTATACGAAGGTTAAATATTGTTCCATAGAATGAAAACATAGCTAACTACTAGTCTACCATGTCTAGCTAGTCTGTTATATCTCCGCAGGTATAAAGGAATAGGACCACTTCTGTGGAACATCGGCTTCGACTGGCTGTTGCGCGGGACCCTCCTCCGTGACACGAGTGTCATCCGCGTAGCAGATGACACTCTTCTCACCGCTCGGGGGGGGGGATTTCAGGGAGGCGGCCAATTTGGCCTCGGCGGGCGGATCCCTGGTCGCAGGAAGGATCCGCCGCCTGGGATTGGGGGTTGCGCTGCACAAGACCGAGGCCGTGTTTTTCCACGGTCCTCGGCAGCGCATCCCACCCGAAGGCCACATCACCGTGGCGGGAGTCACGATAGGGGTCAAGACCCAGATGAAATATCTGGGTCTTGTCCTGGACAGCAAGTGGCGTTTCGGCCCGCACCTTAGCGGGCTATCGACGCGCCTGCTGAGGGCCGCGAACTCCCTGTCGTGGCTCCTCCCAAATCTGGGGGGGCCTGGAGCGCAATGCAGAATCCGCGTAGCAGATGACACTCGTGTCACGGAGGAGGGTCCCGCCCAACAGCCAGTCGAAGCCGATGTTCCACAGAAGTGGTCCTATTCCTTTACACCTGCGGAGACATAACAGACTAGCTAGACATGGTAGACTAGTAGTTAGCTATGTTTTCATTCTATGGAACAATATTTAACCTTCGTATAATTTACAAATCACGTTATGAGTTTAAAGTAAATATTACACGTTGGTGTGGATGTATAATGGTTTACGGTGCTCGTACGCCGAAACTATTGAGTTTGGGAAAGAAAATGTAAGACATAAATTGTAGGAAATTTTCTCTCCTTTTTTTTTGAATAAATATGTTTTTCCTGTAAAATGCGCCAGAAAGGAGTTATTATCAAAAAACTGCTTTTGGACGCCATTTTTTCAATATGGCGGCGCGAGCGGCAGCCATACGAGGTGGCAAAGTTGAAATTTGACAAGAGCATACCAAAATCTATAAAATTGCCAAATTTCAAAACTCCCGGAAAACTTTCCAGGTAAAAATACCAAATGATTGGATTATTATTACTAGTTCTTTTTAATATGTGAATGAAAAAAAAGTAAAATAAAAAAGTATTTAACCAAGTGGTATGTCAACTTAAAGAAAAAAAATAACAAATTCGAGGTTACCCAATGTAATTTAAACTATAATAATATATTTTATAAGGCTTGTAATTACTTACGATGATTATAATCAACGACCGTTGACAAATTCGGTGCCCCCACCTGCCCCCGATGCGATGGCGACTACCTTCGTGTGATTATTGTAATTTATATGTTATTTTAATTTACTGCCATAATAAAGCTGAGCGTGCGCCAGTGGGCTTCATTTACAACTGTCAACTGTCAAAGTGACATAATTGTAGGTACTACCAACATAATCGATGGGAAATGGTTACGAAAGTTTTTTTTTTAAATAGAAGTCGTCGCGTGGGTTCCTCGTTACTGATTTAATGGTTTTTTGGATTTTTTGTGCTGTTTGCGTGGAAAGTTTTGAAGTAACCTACACAACTTTTATTTTTTAAAGAAGTAGGATTTGGTCGAAAAGTTTTTAAGACAAATTAAGAAAATAAATGGAAACAAAAATACCTACCTATTTTTATCATTACGATAGTAGGTATTATACGAATCTTAGATTCTACGAATATTAGAAACGCGAAACTTTGTGAGTATGGATGTCTGTTACTCTTTCACCCAAAAACTACAGAACGGATTTGGATTAAATTTGGAACACATATTATATAGTTTTCAACCTGGCAAACACATAAGCTAATTTTTATTCCGGGAAAATCGCAGTTCACCGGGAACGCGGGTGAAACCGCGGGAGTCACTAGTGATAAAATACTTATGTCAAAGTATATACTAACTTGTAATTAGTCGTAGTTATTTTTTTATTTTAATACGATTTTAATTTGTGCTGTAACTAATTAAGATGACACCATATTTATGTCCATTCTCGTAAAACTTTAAAACTTTATGACATGCTATAAAAAAAAATTTATGAGAAAAAAAAACTATTATTTTTGTCGATGGTTTTAAACATGAAATACTTAGTTCCGTTCTGACTTTTATTGTTAACTAGCTGCCCCCGCGCGGTTTTACCCGCGTAGTTCCCGTTCCCGTGGGAATACAGGGATAAAATATAGCCTATGTTACTCGGGGATAATGTAGCTTTCCAAAGGTGAAAGAATTTTTGAAATCGGTCCAGTAGTTTCGGAGCCTATTCATTACAAACAAACAAATCTTTCCTCTATATAATATTAGTATAGATTATATCTTGTTAGAAATGATAACGCTACTATTAAAGTCATATTGATTTATGTATTTACAAATTAAGTACCTACAATATTATTGCAATTCACACCAATAAAAACACAATAATAATATTATTTTACTTATATTACAAATATAATAAACTAGCTTCATCTCCGCAGTTTCTGTTCCGGGAAAGCTTTTGTTACTCGCTGATAATGAGCTTTTCATTAATGAAAAAAAATCATCGGTTTAGTAGTTTGGCCATGAAAGCATGACAAACAAACTCACAATCATATTTATAATATAAGTAAATGATATAAAATTAATTGTAGTTTCAGTCTTATGTGATTGTAATTTATTAAATTCTAATAAGAATGTAGGTACCTACAGTTTTCCATCAAGTTCGAATTATTATAAACGATTTATATTACTTATATTTTAAAATTTGACAGTCAATGTCAAATTTAGACCAATTCAATTCTATTCTACTATTTATATTTAATCTTAGCTATTTAATAGTGATACTATAGTCCATTGAATACAAATTTATAGTAAAGTGAGTAAAAACTTTTGTTCTCACAAACACCATGAGCAAAACTTAAAAACATGCGTTAACCATCATAAACATGGCTTCCACACACTTCCGAAAAATCAATTTAACCCCCAAAAAAACGTATCATATTTTGCCACCCCACGCCGCGCGATAGAGCGAGCGAGACGGGAGATAATCAAACAATGTTGCCAGAAAGAGAGGTGAGACAAACAAAAAAATGTACAGGGAAAAACATGGTCGCGAAAAATTCGTAGGGGCTCTCAAGTACCATATTAGTGTGGGCACACTGAATTTGACTGGAGAAAAAAAATGAATAATAACCTCCCCCGCCTGTGGGGGGTTAGATTTTATTACTTCGAAGATATTACCAAGTAAATAATCAGTTTAAAACCTAGTAATATTTTTAGAGAAAGTTTGTGAGTATCGATGTTTGTTTGATACTCTTTCACGCAACGACAGTTGAAGCGATCTAGATGCTATTTGCCATATAGTAAGAATATGTTCTGTCTGGTATAGCACATAGGGTACTTTTTATTCCGGGAAAATTGAAGATCCCCAGTTAATGTGTGAAACCGTGAGGCGGAATCTAGTTCTACATAGTAAAACGTTACATGATGAAAATAATACACAAAATAAATTTCTCATATCGAACGTTTTTTTCACTTATTAGCGTACCTATTTAGAAAATAGTTACCTACCTTACCTATTTTCTACACTACAATTTAAGATTATTTTGGGTATTAGAATTAACAAAAACGTATAACCGTAAGATACTTACATAAGGAATGAAATAGGTAGGTATATTTATTTAAAATTGATCTTTATGGACACTTCTAAATCGACTCTCATATCGACTCTGTCGAATTTTCTGGGCACCATAGCACATACTACTTTTAGGATCCTTTGGCCTTATGTAAAAGCATCAAAGACAAGCACCATGCTATGTCAAATAACCTAGAAATGTGTATTATACCACGGTTTTTTTATGAGATTTCCTCCATTTACCCTTTGTTTTCCTAACTTACCTATCTAGGCTAAAAAGTCAAGTTAAGGGGCCAAGTTCAAGCCACGTATAAAATGGAGTATTTGACGCGGGGATGTCTTCCCCTTAATTTGTACAAGCTAATCAATACGCAAACAATGAGGACTGCCTCTTAAGTCAGCCGAATGATTTCATTCATATTTTCAAAGGATTTTAAGGGAAATGGTCTTAGATTTATAATGTTTTGTTTCTTGGTATAAAGTTCCAAGTTAATTTTGTACTTAATTTAAGATTAAGCTTGAAAGTAGAACTATGAACCTACGTAAGGTAGGTACTTTATTTAAAAAGTTATTTAAATATTATTAATCCTTTGGTATTTCAAATTCTCATGTTAGTTAGAAGTGTAGTAAAAAAATAGAATATTTCTTTTCATTTAACAAGCCAACTATTCCCCGTAGGTACCTAACAGTAATTACTATTAAAACCCAAAAAAACTAAATTATTCCAATTTCGAAATCATATTTCAAAAAACCTACAATAAGACAAGAACCGTCAGATAATAAATAAAAAATAAAAAAAAACACAAACTTATTGAAGCACGACAAAATACAAAATACAAATGGGATTCTTTAATAATTCATTGTTCGAGATACCTCTCAAACATCCCGGATTATCCCGTCTGGACGATGTTATGACGGCATTTAATGATGTCATTAAGTAAACAGCAACATCTTTTCTTGGTTACATTGTGTTTTAATTCTAAATAATTTAGCTAAACTGAATTAGACTCTATGCTTCCAAAGATAAAGCTTTAATCGCATTTTATTGTAATACATTTTTAAGACACCCTCAAAAATGAACAGATATTTGTCAAAACGGCTAATTGCCTGTTATATTGAGCTGATAGGGACTGCATTTACGTCTCATTAATGAAATGAATAATTTGGTTATGAAGCTTTCTTTTAATGACAATAACTCTAAATACCTAAATTTTTTTGGAAACCAGGTATACGGTCCCACCTGATGGGAAGCGGTTACCGTAGCCTATAGACGCTTGCAACACCAGAGGCGTCACTCACGCGTTGCCGACTCTGAGGAAATGCTATCGTTATTGCAAACCTATATTATACATAGTTATCAGTAAAAAGTTTTTATTTTTTAATCGGTTGAAATGACATATATTTATTAATTCAAATAGGCCTTCACAGGCACTTATGAAACGTCGATTCTAACGCTCGGTTCGGAAGATTGGTTTTTCTGAGAAGAGCCGGCAATAAACTCAGAAATTACTTTTTTTTAAAACAAACTTAGATTTATTTACATTTCAAGGAATTAGTCCCACTGACTATATTTGGGTGTTGAGGAATGACAAAAAATTTTTATGTTGCTATTTTAAATAGGTATGTGTATTTTCAAATTCTAAAATTAAATGCTACATTGTTGAACGCAAAGCCGCGTGCACAATGCAACATATTAAAGCTCGCGACACGGCTCGGGCTCCACGCTATCCACATAAGACTTTAAACTCGCATAAAATACATCCACAAAGAAGGAAAAAGTAATGCAAAGGAATCAGTACCGACTACTATCTCAAAATTGATCTGCGCCCGTACAATTTACAATCAAACTTATCGTCTTTAACTTAGAGTATAATATCGTTTGTAACATTCTACTGCAAATTGGTTTTCTATTCCAAACTGAAATGAACTTTATCTTTTAGTAACCAAAGATATAAGTCCCTTGGTGGAAATATCTCGTATACCCTCACATAAGTTAAGGCCCAAGTAATACGGATGACGTTGCGAAGTTAGTGGAAAGAAAGGGGAGACGAAAGTGGAATAACGAGGGGGGTGGGGGCGTTATAGGGGGACAACACACCCTGTTTCGGGTTTTCAATAGATGTTTGAGAGTTTCGCTTCTCGTACGATTTAAAAGGCAGACAGGTAATGTTGCTTGTTGATGTGTGTATGTATATCGTGCTTTAGAAAAGTAAAGTGAAATAAGTACCTACCAACGTACCGAAAAGTTTTTAAATCCCTTCGTACGATTTAAAAACGCCTACTTTAATATTTTTTATGTGAATTAATCTTTTGAATGCGTTAAATAAAACTGGCAGAAAAGGCTTGAATAAAAACATAAATACCTATTATAAATTATTTATTATTATTATTATTATAAATCCTAGTAAATGCTGACATACCTAACATAGAAATATCGATTCCATATTCATATCCCATATATTATTTTAAAGTTTGATTTTAATAATTTATATAACTACCCTGAAAATATTGTATGCAAAGACGCGGGTAGGAGGCTAGAATGAAAGCATTTTCTAGAGGATTTATTTAGTAACCAGATAGCTTAGGTACTAGCGAACCGCGTGGTTCCACAATCATTGATATTTCAACAAATTAACACAAAACAATATTAAATTATGCATAATAAACCTTCCTCTTGAATCACTCTATCTATTAAAAACCGCAAATCCGTTAGTATGCCCTAAGCGTACAGACGGCAAGAATCGGCTTTAGTATATTTTAAACTTAAAGAAAGAGTATTCTAACTAATTATAAAATAATGCGAATGTAACTCTGTATCCCTTGCACGCTAAAACTGGGTACACAGATAGTCTAGAGCCTGAGGAAGGGTCGAAGGGTTTGCGAGTGAAACCGCGGGTGTAGCTAGTAGGTAAACAGTAGGTATATCTGAAGTTATAGAACTCATCGTGTTGCAGCTCCACGGAGCATTTTTCAAGACACAATCCACCCTCGCTGTTCTGAACGTATCCTTGTATGGTAGATAGGAGAAGCTGAAGCGGTTTGAGAAACACTATAGGATCTTATATATATTCAAATCCTACTAATATGATAAATGCGAAAGTATCTCTGTCTGTCTACTATGCTTAAACTACTGAACACACGCTGACTGACATACGCTAGCTTTATTTGGGAGAGTTGGGAACGGAGGTTCCGCAGGGCGGAAGTTAGTATTTAAATACTTGAAAAATTACAATTTCGGTTCGCTTCGAATTACTATTTCATGATAACTTCTTGTTTACTATGTGAAATTACATGGTATTTTAAGCCAAAACAATTTCTCTAAGTCTATGGTTATTTCATTCAATCAAACTCTTTTCTCTGACGAACCACATGACCTAAAGGTAACACTACTAAACACTATCTATCTATTAAAAACACACATTAAACTATCAAATATTTTCTCTAAATGCTATGCTATTATGCTTATTATAAATAGCAGGTTATATTCTCTTTTTAATATTAACACGCTTTTCTTATATCTTGCACGTGGTCGGTAGTAGGTAGGTTCTCCCCGCTACTTGGCAGTTTTGATGCATCGCAATATTTTTGTGTCAGCCGCATGCGCCGCGCCCGCGCCCGTCACGTTGCGTGATATATTAGCGACTGGCGTTCACCGCTCTTATTTTACATTATATAAATAATTATTCTTTTTGTTAATATGTTATATAGCGTCACTGCGCCAGTTTTAAGTGTAACACCCAACTAACATTTTGGTTATAAGAATAAGGGCTACATGAGCTGCTTAAGAGGATTTTTGTAACCCAAGGTTCTGTAAAGGCACTAACAACTAGGTGATAAAGCGTTCTGTAACTCTCTTATAACCCTGATTTGGGCCTGTTCGTACGAGAGCTTGAGGCTATTTAATGGTTATAGAGAGTGATAAATAAGTGTTTATTAAGAGTTAGAACAGTGCTACAGTAGCAGTGACTACCACTTCAAGTGTTTTATAAGCTATATACACAGGGTATAACTGCAAGCTAAAGTAGTAAACAAGTTATGGAAACCACTTAAATGACTTTTTTGGTTACACATAGTTACTTCTTGTAACCAATATATTACTTAAGAATATACCGGACTTTTTTGGTAGCAATAAATTTCACCGAAAGCGCTAAATATTTAAACTGTTTCGCACAGTTTTATGTTCTTGTTAGAGTCAATAGTGATAATATTTTATAGCACGCATTCATGTCATGGCGTTTTAATAAAATAATTAAGGTAAGTACCTAAAGTGTTTAAGATTACTGGGTGCTATAGGGATTTAATCACATGCGGCGGTAAGTTTACGGTAACAATATATACTAGTTTTCATCTCATTTTTGAAGCGCCCTAAAAATAAACTACTTTTGATGATTAAATGATGTAAGAAAATACTGCCAGAATTTTTTTTTTCTTTATTTATCTTTTTATCAATTCCTGGAACCTCCTTAAGACATTTTAATTGAAAATTATGAACAATGTAAGTAAATAATTGGACTAGGAACATTGCAATAAGGTTTTTCTTTCACAATTTTATAGTAGGTATATCTTTATTAAATGGCGTCTTAGTTCTAATTACTTAAGCATCCTGATATCTCTGTTATTCCTCCCGTAGTGATTAAATACTGATACTAAGGTGGATTCTAACTCTTGCAGAATCTAGCTCTATAGGACTTATAATAAACACTTCTTAGATCCTTATAGCTTTCTTAGTAACTCTTAAGGCTCGACAAAACTTGTTAGGTGATATAAAGTATTCGTCTAACTCTTTTTAAGAATACCAGTTGATAGTAAGTGTTAGTACACACCTGAGTATCACTCACAGCGTTTAATACTTCTTGAAGCTATTAGAGTAAGACTTCAGGTGTTACAAGACCTTTCACTACCCCAGTAGTCGAATATCACCCGTTAGTAAGTGTTAGTAAACACCTTACAATTGCTTTTATAGGTTTGTGCAACTTAAAGCTATAAGAATAAGTTATACAATGGTTACGATAAACTCCATACTACCGTCTTGATTTATATTTTTTTTATTTATTACTGTTATTCCTCTGGAAGGTTTAATTATTCATAACTAACCCTACTGTAGAGTCGAAGGTTGCTATCGGAGTTCTTATATACCTTAAATAACAGTAAGAGCTCTAAAAAAGGCTGCCGCTAGCACTAAAAAGTTTGTTGGGAGGCCACACAGTAAACTAGTACAGTAAACAGTACTTAAAACCTAGATTAAAGACTTATGAACCATGATCACTATATTCATCATCAATTTTAGCGAAAATAAATAATGATTAAGATATAATTAGTAATGGCCTTAAAAATTATCATGATTTGGAAATTGTCATACTCTAGGTTTAGATTGCTTTTGCTGAGAAAAGCTTTCAATATATCTCAACCAGTAGCATCCTTTCTGTCGCAATAAATACAGTAGATAGATACCTTTCTATTGATAGAAATATCTGTTATATGAAGACTTTATACCATAGAAAGACAAAATTATTGTAAAGAAATACTATATAGGTACCAACCAACCTACTTAACTAAATCAGTAATTTCTAAACATCTCATTTCAAGTCTGCTATTTAAAAATTGTAAGTATTATAGTAACAAAGGCGAGGCTTGTATAAGCAACTACAAAGGAAGGGGGGGGGGGGGGGGGTAGAGTGTCGGTACCTTTCGACCAGCGTCTTCATCTAAGAGATGTCTATCTCATATGTATGGAAATGGGGGCCTAAGCTTGGTTGGGGTTGAGACGCGGTCACAGTGTGAAATATTCTAAAGACAAAATTCAAAAGATTTTAGTTAGTTACCAATGTATCTTCATGAACTTCCTACTACTACCTTCCTACCTACTACCTAACTACGAACTACCTTCATTCGTTACTAATGATGGTCTTATTGTGAGTAAGGTCGGACTTACGGAAATTTATTTGAATACTTATTCCGTTGGTAATATTGACTGGCAGGCTTTCTAGAAGGTTCCAATCAAATAAGACAAATATTTTTCTCAAAGAACTAGTATGTTTTTCTGTGTCTCAATGTAAATAATCTATTTATGAATGTATTTAAGCATGTAGGTAGTATAATCATAGTACCAGCTTTACTTAACGAAACATTGGGTAAAGCATATTGAAAGGAGAATGGATCAAATTTTTGATCAAGCATTATGAACACATCCCTAGAAGAAGCTATAGGTATTTAAGTAGGTATGTAGTTGTCAGGTGCGTGAAAACGAAACTCGGCTCACGAATATATTTTTCCCCAAGACTGCGATATACATAGCTGCTATATTTTTTAAGCATATAGCATGTTAACTGTAAGTCAGAGTTAGGTAAAGTTTTGATGTAAAATATTGCACAAGTTTGGAAGTTGAGCCGCTAAAGGTGATGAAATTATTTGTTTAGTTTTATATTTATGGTGAGAAAAAGGTTATAATATAAGAAAACTAGCTACCACCCCGTGGTTTCACCCGTTTCCCGGTTCCCGTGATCACAGGGGTATCAAAAATAGGTAGTAGCCGATTCTCAGACCTACTGAAAATGCGTATAAAATTTCATAATAATCAGTCAAGCCGTTTCGGAGGAATATGGTCACTAACATCGTGACACGATAATTTTATATCTAAGTATAGATAAATAGGTTTTGATTTAATATTAACAATGTAAATGTTTTTTTTAACAGTAAAATTACTAGATAATTTGATTTGCTTCGAACTTCGATCTTGCAACATTAAGAACAAAAGTAAATTCTTGTTCCAAATTAAAAATAATGCTCGCTACAGATCGATCTCCAACCAATTCGGAAACCGATACCAACATTCAGAAAACTTCGCGAAATTCGATTTTTTTCCTCGCCATTCGTTCGTTCGTTCATTCTATTATTTTTTTTAATTTATTGTCTGTACCTCGCGGATGCTTGGCTAGGTGAAGAGCCGTCACGTAATACATCAACCGGTAATCTTCTTACATCGTCTCAATTTCGGCCTAGACCCCCCCCCCCCTACCTCACCCCTCCCATGGGATTACACTCCCACATTTCCCCCACAATTTTATAACCACAGTAGGTAGTGTTATGTTGAATAATTATTTTTTCTTTTTGTGATTTTTTTTTACTTTTTTCTTGTAGTTGTGGTTTGATATTTTCTAATGTTATTTATATATACTTTTTTTTAACGCGATGATTTATAGAACATGTTATTCACGTATCAATAATGAAGGGATTTCAAAGCACCGGTACATAGAAAGAATTTTGTCTTTCAGACAAATATTCCGGAAAATTTGTTTTTTTTTAGTAGGGTTCTTATTTTAATTAGGGTAGGCGTCTAGGTTGGTAAATCCGTAGAACTAGCTTATTATATTTAGTTCTACGTATTTTGGGACATTTTAAAGATCCCTAGATTATTTACGATTTCCTTTCAAAATCTAATAATACAAGATATATTCTGAACCTACAATTAAACTATCCGATGGAAGGATTTCGTCGAAGGTTTAAGAGTTATGGTAAAACAGCTTAACGAACATGATAACCGTATCGAAATCCATTAGATTCTTCAGATTAGGCTGCACGGAGTACCTTTGCCTATCTGCTATAATCTATGCTGTAAATATTAAGATTCAACGATATATGTTTTAGTGATGTTCATTGCAAACTTTAACAGTATCGATATTTCATCATAATTCTAATTTTAAATTACGAATGTTTCTCATTTGTTTTGAACATTCTTAAAATAGACAATAATTTTTCCATATGGACGTTGCGCGTGCAAAAGTAGCTATGTGTTTATAGTTGTTTTTGAGTTTGTATTCAGTTTTAATCGGTATTTCAATACAACACATGTTGTTTAAAACACTTAGAAATAAATCCTACTAATAAATGCGTACAACTGTAAGAAGGTATGGATGGATTACTCTTTGAAGCCAAAACAGCTAAAAGAATCTGCTTGAAATTTGGCATGGAGTTAGAATATGTTCTGGAATAACACATTTTTATCCCGAGAAAATTAAAGGTCCGCCGGTAACGCGGGTGAAACCGCGGGGAGCTATTAGTGTTATATATAAAGAGTAACGTATTGTGACGTTCATACATGAATACTCTTTTTCGAGAAATTATTTTTCCATTTTCTGTAAAGTGACGACAGCATATAGATATATAAAAAGGTCCTATGTCACAACAAAGACTTCTTACCGCCCAAATAGACACAATCCACCCTACACACGTAAAAAACGTAATTTACTTACATCCATCCATCCAAGACATTACCGTGCCTCTAACAAGACACAATGGCTTCGCAAAATAACGTCCCTCCCTAGCGAGAACCCCACCAATTTAAGAAGACCTCCTCAAATCCTTCAGTGATATAAATAAGACGACTATATCTAATATATAAACTTTGTCACAGTGTTTAATAGAACTCCTACGAAACGGCTTGAGCGATTTTTATGCATATTCAGTAGGTCTGAGAATCGGCTACTATCTGTTTTTTATACCCCTGTGATCACGGGAACTACGCGGGTGAAACCGCGGGGCGGCATCTAGTCTAATATATAAATATCTAGTGTCACAGTGCTTCTAACAGATCTCTTACAAAAGGGATTGACCGATTCATATTATTTTTTGATTTGTGAATATTCGGTAGTTAATAGATCGTACCGCAGGTATTTTTAATTCTAAAATTTGAAATGGAATTCTAAAATTTGAAATGGAAATTTTTGTATAAACAATGTCTAAAGATTTGAGCCTTCGTTCATTTACGTGAAGGAATTTATATGAAGTGACGCGTCACTTTGACATTTCATTCTTTTGGCAGAACAAATGCGGATCAGCTATTCTTAAATTAAAAAAAATAAGAACGTTTGAAAAATTGCATTACCCTACAATTAAATGTACATTGGAAAACGTGATCAATTACATAGTGTTTAAGACGTAAATTATCGTGCGGCAACTTTTTTATTTTACAGCAACAGAATAACTGACATCACAATGGTTTCCCACAATGTGGGAAAACTGGTAGAAACCTAGTCATGTTCTATAATCTATCCATTGTACATAGCGTAACTAATGGCATTGATGAAAGAAAAAAAAAAGAAGAAAAAAAAAATCTCGTTGTAAAGTCACAGTTCAACTTACGTCGGGCAGTGTTGCCACCCACACCGCGTCACTCGTTTCTAGTGATTGATGACGTAGGCGGGGCAAATCCAATCATTATCCGTGATGCATGGCCGTTGGTACATCACTACTCTTGATTTTGGAACGCTGCGGATTCGAATTTTGAAAATTAGTTTTGCGCAAAATTGATGTGCGGAAAATGGAATTATTGCAGCGTGATGGCGGGTTAGGCGGATTGGCTGCTGTTTAATTATGAACATTGTGTTATGAAATAGTAGGTTAAAGTCAATTTTTCACATATGCCTAGTACTTAAATACTCATAAGCGACCTATATAATAAGTATATAACAGGCAAACTATACTAGGAATATTTCCATGATATTTATTAATAACGGCAAAATATCAATGATTACTGATGGCAACACTATCTCTTATTAAAAAAAAAACCTTACCTTCATATCTGCCACGACAACATATTTATAAACTCCTAATGACGTAATTTACTTAAACTTATCTTTATTCACATTTTAGATTAATATTTTTAACACAACACTTATTAGCACAACCATGTTCTCACTCCACGAATCTCAATGATGGACTGAATCTTTGTGTAATAAAAAAAAAATAACAACCCAACGAATCTGCATTTTAAAAACCGAATACATTATAACCCTTGAATAATTAAAAATATGCGTGAGCTCAAATAATCGCGAAGAATTAACCCTTTGCATGCAAATTAGGTGCCGATGTGTGGCGTTGGAATCACGACCGGTCCTTACGACCCAGGTGGGTTATTATTTAAAAAAAAAACAATTCCACTAATAATAATATATGTAAAGTCACGGCACAAAATATTCTTAATAGAAAATATTTAGACTATTGTCTATATACCTAAGTATCTATGAATTAAAAAAGTATCACAAGCTCTGTTTAGTTTGGAATCAGATTGGCCGCGTGTGAAAACTATCCCGGGATGTTTATTTATATCTATCTCAAAAATTTGCTACCTTAATTACGTATCATAAATTAATCTTCAATCTTAAGGTCATACCTTACAAAATCTCATCAAAGAAATTAGTTTTTTACGTCCACTATAAAAGGGTAGTCTTAGACAAAATAAAACGTTGACACAAGCGGAAATTCTTTCAAAAGACTAGTACACCTGCTAAACTGCACTGAGGGGGGACAAAATTTGAATTTGAATGCACAAGACGCGGAAGGGTTGAAGACATTTGATTCTTGCCATGAACTTACTTTTTTAATCATAGATTATCAAGTAATTCTTTGTAAAGTTTGAAAGGAGAACGCATATCTTTCTAAAGTTTAAAAAAACTGGAATTTAAACAAAAACGACCAGTATTTAAAAAAAATACTGAAGCCTCAAATCTAGGTAGGTACTCAATTGATTTACTGTTTTTTTAGTTAAAAATTTTTTCCAGTATTCATTCCTTATAGACATATTATACCATTAACTAACCCACCGTTAAAATCTAATAATTTTGAAGTGCCTTAAAGCCTATTTAAATAAATAAATATCCTGGGACATTTTGCATACATAGCCAATCTGGCTCCAAACTAAACAGAGCATGGTATGGTGTGATATGGTAACTAGATAGCTGAGATACTGCTTAAACTACAGTTTAAATAGAACTAACAGACATATTCATGTATACAAATGTTTGTCCTGGGTGGGATTCGACCCACGACCGACAGCTTGAAATTTAGGTTCACTAACCACAAAACCAATTAGCTGTCAAATGAAGAAAATATCATATCAAACCAACATTTTTTAATTCTATCAAAAAAAGTACTTAGGCCGATATCGAGACAACCCGCTCTTCATTAATTCATATTTCACACCGCGCATAAAAGGCATCGAGCATATTGATTCTGGACATATTTATTGAAAGCCAATAATTAGCATATTACCGCCAATGTTGACACAGCTTTCCATAACATCCAACCCCAGCGATTACACGACAAAGATAAAAATTTCTCACGACATACCTACTCCATTCTCACGGCCAGATCTATGAATTCATTAGACGACCTTATTATCTAAAAACTTTTTTATTCCACAGACAACACTGGCCGTAAAGACGTTCTTAATTTAAATAAAAGGTGAAAGGGTTAACCATTCTTTTTAGTGTCAGAAATGCATTGCCGCATCCGTGTTAAAGAAAACGCCGGCTCATTTGAATATCGAACGTTGAATGATGAGATGCATGGGATCTATTTTGCATGTCTATGTCATCTTTATGTTTTTTTTTGTGTGTTGCCAGTGAAGGGTATCGCGAAGTAACTTTTCGCACAGTGGGACAAAGGCGGGTATTATTGATTTTCTATTTCGATGCGTAGTGGTACTGTTTGTATGCGTAATGAGATCAAATATTTTCGTTTCGTGTGTCATATTTGAAGTTTTATGGTCGTGTAATATATTCTCTGCTATTATTTATAGGTGATCGAGTTTATATATGATTTTATTCTCACGTATACGAAGTCTTAGTTACTTAGTTAAATCTAGCTATTTACTTAAATAAATCCTTACAACATTTTTATTATAAAAATTGCTACTGTTCATTAAATTGCAAAATGACACTTGAAAATGAAATCAATGCCCTTTTAAAATTATTTTAATTTAAGCGATAATAGTATGTAACAAAAACACAAGATTAATTGTTTATTATAATAACAATGTAGTTTGAATCGTTTATTGATCGTCACTCATTTTATTATTGACTAAAAGGTGAATTGAAAATAAACAATTGTCATACAGTTTGCAGATAATAAAATAGAGGCTATGAATAAATTAATATATCTTTTATTCCCATTGTCTGTTTGTATTTTTATATATTGTTTTGTTAAAGCTTAACTTTAGTCACTAGTTAAAAATTATGAACGAGGTAAAAATGTATTCAACCTTTTTTGTCATTACCTTGCAACATTTTTAGCGTAAACTTTTTTTTAATGCACTTTTTACTTGTTTTCCGTACTTCAGACAGTCTTTGTGCGTAATAAAAGAAAAGATGAAAGAAAATAATGGTATAATTTACTCGGAGGTTGGTATTATACAGGTTAATCGTTTGTAAGTAAGTGCTGAAATATTGTCTGAAACAATGTCTTGAGTCAGACATTCATTTGTACTTGGCACTTTGAAGTTTTTATAACCTTTTTGTAAGATTTTTACTATCTTCATACATTTTTGAATGATCATAAAGATTTTTTCTTACTTATTTTACCGTATAAATATCAAAATAATATATCGTAAATATCGTTCCAAACTAAGGAAGAGTTGGTGATATGGTAACCAGATAGCTGATCTACACGTAGTCTTTTTCACTTTTTTTAGGTACCTAAGTACCTACTACTTTAAATTATCATATAGATAATTACATCCAGTAACAGAACAAACAGATATATTCATGCATACAAATGTTTATCCTGGGTGGTCAAACTCACGAATGAAATAAAACAATATATTTTTACAGTTAAAAACACACGTCAAAAATATGACACAATCAGATTGTAAAATCAAAATGGCGTCCAATGAAATTGTGTAAAACAATATATGTATGGTATTATAACAAACAAAAATAATAAAACAAAATCAAGGCCCGACACATCCGCACGTCGCATCCGCACTACGTTTGCATACATTAAAAGACAAAAGGTCTACCCGTCATAATTTTTATATTTTAATTTTTTACAGTTACAAGTACCGGTTTTTTGTCTATTGTCACACACGTATAAAATATTTAAATTGAGAACAAAATCGTTGGGTCGAAACAAAAAGCGCACCTTTTTGTCCCGAGTCGCATTCATTTCCGAGCACTGTGCGTTTGATGACATCGAAAATAAAACCTTATTGTATGCTGATAAGGTGCAATACACCTTGTTAGGTGTTTGTGTAAAATTAGTAATAACAGCATGAAAATTGCATTAAGAGTGGACTATTATAGTTGTCACATACCTACGCGTTAGTTCATATGAATTATAGTCAAGAATTAATTTTCTATTAACATATTAGAAAGGGCTACTATATTGACTTAAAAGGAAGGTAAAACCATATTTTTGTAGGTACATTACTTATTTGAGGTCATCAAAATATTGACTCTAAGATTCTAAGTTTTCGAAGATGACTTATAAAACTAATTAGTGAACTCAGTTTAGTTCAACACTTAAATACAAAAAAATAATTTTGATAAAGATTATTTTAAAACTTGCCTAAATAAACAATACGAAATGACAAATTCAGTACAGTAAAAAAATCTTCAAAATTCGGTTAAAAATAAAGCCAACGACACACCGGGCCGCGTCGAATCGCAAACAAACATAAAGTGTTCGGAACTAATCGACGAATCATAATAAGATGCTAATCTTTCACACCTTTATCATATTTGCATAATATTTGCCATTTCAGACGGCTGTGAGTTGTTGAAACCACCTTTCGCACGGTTATAGCAACATTAATAGGAATTATTTTTAAATAATAGAATTAAGTAATAAATAATAATAAATAAATATCCTGGGACATTTTTCACACACGGCCAATCTGATTCCAAAGTAAGCTTCAAAGTGAGCTTGTGTTATGGTAACCAGATAGCTGATATACTACATATAACACTTTTAAATACATACAAATTATAGATATTTACATCCACACACAGGACAAACAAACATTTTCATGCATACAACTGTTTGTCTTGGGTGGGATTCGAACCCGCGGCTTGAAAGTCAGGGTCACTAACCACAAAGCCAACCGGGCTGTCAGATTTAAAATTAATCCGCAGCGAGACGCTGCATTTTTGACGTAAAAAACTATTTAACCAAAATTCAAATTTGACCATGGCAACTAACAAGAACGGCGTTACCAAAAAAAAACACAAACAGCAACGTCGGTACCTACTTCATGTAGAAAAAAAGTAACACAGCAAATGCCGCATAATGTAACTCCAGACCAAAATCACCTTTAAATATGCGAGGACACCCACCTGCGAGCATGTGCTGGAAAATCAATACCCAGCGTGTCGCGAACGCGTGATTCCAACGAAAAACTACTAGAGGGGGGTTTTACCCACCCCATGAGCTCACGCGGATTTTTCTTCACCCCACACACCCCGGCTTAGGGGAGCGAGGGGATAACGCAAAAAGATGCCCGATTTTTTCTCATTCGCGTGTTTTTGTTGACTAAACCCCCTTCAATCTAACACCAACTTTCCCTTCAACAATTTTAAGTCGATTTTCAAACGACACGCTTGTGTAAATGTGAACGATTGTCACAGAAATGTCGCATTAGAATGTCAACTGTAATGATTAGGGTATAGAGTTAGATGTTCAATGGGAGGGAGGGAAATCAAAAATGCCTCAGCAAACGTGGTATATGGGAGTTTTCGGTCTTCGCAACGAAATTAGGGTCCGCAAGTACGCTCGACTGCCTAATGACTTCTTATGATTTTCTATGTCATGTTGCGTGTAAGTTGCATAGGAATATTTGACTTGGCATTGGAGGGTAGAGAATATTTTGTATTCGTTTCGCGGAATAAGGGAAAACGAATTCGTAATTTGAATTTTTACGTCACAGCATTTTTTTTTTAATAGTGGAATAAATTTTTTTTATAACATGAAGATTTGTTTAAGCCGCCAAAAAGTTCGTAGGTATATATTAAGTACCTAGTTTATTGAGGTTGATTTTTTTTTCTTTTATCAGTATTATTATTAGCTGCCTAGTGCCTACTCCTTAATAAAGAATCCCTAACGATGTCATAGTAGGTACCATATGTAGGTACTTTGGAGAAATGTAGGTAGGTATTCTATTCTTAAACTTATTTTTTTAAACGCTTTAGTGACAAAGTTTTTCATTCAAATGAATAACCTTCTTGGCTTTTCATCCCGCTTAAAAATCAAATTGTAAATTTAATAAATAAAAGTATTATTTTCTTTGAATCGAAGGCTGTTCTGACCATATTTATAAAATCACAATTACACTTAAAAGCTTCCTTATATTTGCACTGTGCAGTTTCGTTACAACTCAACGCTATATTGTGGTCATCAATTAACTCATTAAAATTAAATGACACTTGAATACAATTTAATAATCATTAATATTATCAAAAATAATCTAAATACCGCATAAATCCATTGTCCAATTACAAACCGGTCACAGAGTAATAAAACGTGCAGAGACTTTATCGTGTTTATAAATCTACATTTATCTGAGCATCGGCGCTCGTTAGGCGCAGAGCACCTACGGATATACTTGATGACACCACGTATAATAACAACATTTAGATAAACTATATATGGTAATGACAAACAGTTTGTTTCGTAGATGAAGGAATTTGACGTAAAATACTTGCAACTAATTAACCATAAAAAATTTAGGTACTTGTTTCGACTTTTTGTAGTAGATTGAGTGCATTTTCCAATGATTTTTTGTCAATTTATGTGCGGTTCAGTAACTTAGAAGCATTTGCAAAGATAAATATCACAATTATTTTCATTAAATACACATTAAATTCATTTAATTATGTGTTTAAATGTGCTAATATGTGCTATTAAATGCTTATATGTAATGTGGTAAAGCCCTTATCAATGCAAGATCAAATCATTAGGATTCCTAAAGGCATCAATAAAACTCATTCCTGCATGAAAACATTTATTTAAAAATAAATATGTTAATGACAATTAATTCACGGTAATTATTCTGTGAAACTGCATTCTCTGTCATTGACACTACTCTATGTGATGGCGATTTTTAGCTATTTTCTTATCGCTCGATCGCTTTGCGTGTAACAGAGGTCTTAAATACAGACTTTATGACCTAGGTCTTTTTATAAGACCTATGGACCTTTGAGGTTAAAGCTCAAGTAATAACGACCAATCTTTTACAATTTAATATAAGAAATTCCTTAACTGAAATGTTAGGAGGATTTTTTTTTTCACCAATTTGCTTTAGCTAGAAACCTGTATAAGGTATTCTCGCGATGTTTTCCGTCACCGGTAAATAAATAACTAGTGAATTGAAATTGTAGAACTCTGTGACAACTTTTGGAATTACTAAGTACCTACCTATCTATTAGCTTTACTACTAGTAACTACTACAAGCTTCCGCCTCGTGGTTTCACCCGCATAGTTCCCGTTGGAATATGGGGATTTGACACAAATAACGTAGCTTTCTATTGGTGAAAGAATTATTCAGATTGGTCCAATTATTTAAACTTTAGTCGCTACATACAAAAATACAAATCTTTCTTTCTAATATAAGTATAATTATTATTATGTAATAATGTGCCTGTGTATTGTAATTAATAATTCTTATTATAATATTTTGGACATAATTATATGCTTTCAACATCTAAAAAAGATATAAATAACAGTCATAAGTCATATACTTGTCATGTTTTTTACGGTACAGTGAAAAAGTATAATATATTATATTATACATAGTAAATAGATACCTACATTAATATAATAAAGTGGTTATGTCTGTATGTTTGTATATCAAAATAACTCAGTTTTTTTCCATCAAGAAAGTATGTAAGTAGCTTTTTACTTCTTAAGTATCAAGACTATGTTTCTTTCCAGACACGCAGGTGAAACCGCCGTACATTACTTAGTATGTAGTAGATATCGATACTAATATTATAAATTTGAAAGTAACTTCTGTCTGTCTGTTACGCTTTCACGCCTTAACAACTGCAACGATTTTTACGAAAATTGGTGCAAATATAGACTAGACCTTTCATCCCAGGATAGTTAAAGGCCTCGGGAACGCGGGTGAAACCGCGGTACAGTACCTAGTATATAATTTAATTGTACATTAACACATCAGCGATGTAAAGCTCAATGATTAGCCATTCAATTAAGCCATTGTTCGGAAACAAAACACCTTTGCAAGTTTTATTTCGTACAGTCGTAAAAAAAAGGTTATAATTAGGTAAATCTACACTAATATTATAAAGAGAAAAGATTTGTATTTTTGTATGTAACGAATAAACTCCAAAATTGCTGGATCGATTTTAATAATTCTTTTTTCATTAGAAAGCTACATTATCACTGAGTAACATAGGCTATATTTTATCCCTGTATTCCCACGGAAACGGGAACTACGCGGGTATAACCGCGCGGAGGCAGCTAGTTCTTAATTCGGAAAAACTAGAATATTTATACAGGAATTATCTGATTTCAAACTATGCAGAGCTTGTGCTATAGTAACCAACTGAAATACTACATACTTATATAGATATTCACATCAATACACACAAACAGACAGATTACTGGCACATAATTAAAGTACCTACCTAATCAGAATGTCTTTGTGATATTTATATTAGATAATTCTATATCTAGGTAGGTATAAATGTACCGTACAATCATTTAAATCTTATTCTTCAAAGATAACCACAGAATCGCTTTGCGCAAAAAATATAGATAGGTATATGTAACTGATATAACTAAATATGTACCTACTCCCTTTTTCATCTTTAGTATCAGAATTAAAGTTTAATAGTCTAGTTTTTTCAAACACTTATTCTTTAGATAACAATCAAAGATAAGTACAATTTATAAAAAAAAACTATTACATTTTCTAGCTAACTAACTACTACTATAATTTCTATAAAAGTGTAGCATGTCAATGGAATGCAATTAAAAATTACCATTTATTTTTTAATTACATACTACATATTTGATATCGCTCCAAAGTGCGCAGTGTCAGATATAGATCTCTTCACGGTAGCGAGTATGGACAAAGGAGTGTTCTGCTGACGCTACTCAAATGCGGTCAGGCTTTATATAGCCTGTTGGAATTGTACGTGTGTTCATGCCTTAGAGTAAACCTACTAAATAAATACCACCTTATTTCATGACTATTACCTATACTTTAATTATCTATTATACATAAAAAAGTCGTGTTAGATACACAATTTATCACTCATGAAGGGCTCAACCAATTTGGCTGAAAATTGGTGGAAAGGTAGCTTAGAATCAGGAGACGGACATATGATACTTTTTATCCCAAGAAAATTGAAGGTCCCAGAGAACACGAGTGAAACCGCTGAGAGCCACTAGTCTTAATATATATAAATCTCGTGTCACAATGTTTGTCCTCAATGGACTCATAAACCACTTAACCGATTATAATAAAATTCGCACACCATGTGCAGTTCGATCCAACTTGAGAGATAGGATAGCTTACATATACTTGGACCCGGTAGGTGGCGCTGGTGGGCAGAACGAAGTCTGCCTGGTCCACTAGTAATATCATAAAGAGGAAAGATTTGTTTGTTTGTAACGAATAGGCTCCGAAACTGCCGAACCGATCTGCACAATTATTTCACTAATAGAAAGCTACGTTATTCATAAATAACATAAGCTATATTTCATCACTGTATTCCCACGGGAACGGGAACTACGCGGGTAAAACTGCGCAAAGGCGGCTAGTATTTTATAACTAGGTGACCCGCGCAACTTCGTTAGCGTCACTTTCCCGTTTTTGCAACAGTTTTGATTGATGCTCCGCTCCTATTCGTCATAGCGTAATGATTTATTATATAAAAACCTTTCTCTTGAATCACTCTATCTATTAAAAAAAACCGCATCAAAATCCGTTGCGCAATTTTAAAGATCTAAGCATACCTACATAGGGACAGACAGACGGCGGATAGCGACTTTGTTCTACTATGTATGTAGTGACTAATATTATAGACACAAGTATGAGAATGGATGTATGAATCTATTTATGCTTGTTACTCTTAAACGTGACGTGTTATAAGGATATAAATAAAAGGATTTTAAAGAAATTTGACGCATCGAGAGCATATATTTTCCCGGAATAGCTTGGAATTTAGTTTGAATTAAAATTGAATATGTATCGGGGTTGCCAATAGAACAGCAGGTAAAACAACACTTTTTTGACACTTTCTTTTGGTTTAAACATTGAATATAATAAGAATTACTACTTAACACATAAGATATTACTTGAAAACTTGTCACCAATGATTCTGGTATCGGCACTTAAGAGTTTCTATAACCATAAATGATTACTTACCATGGAGATGAAGAATATGAAATAAAACATATCTCTATCATAAATATCAGAAACTAGAAATAATTTTGTATTAACTGCCAACATTATGAAGCTGTTATATTTTACTAAATCCTAGTAAATCTTTAGGTATATCTTCTTCATCCTTCTAATTCGCTCTACGAAGTACCTACTTGAACTAAATTAACAAATAAGGTAACTTATATCAAAAATCGCTGAGGATCCACTCCTGCGCAGCGTTTTAACTAAAATAATCTTCACCCTTCGACCAAACACTCCCTACCCATATTTTTTTCTAAAGAAAAAAAAAACTTCGTTAAAAAGGGGTGGGTCTGTACTTATTAGAAAGAGCCCGCGAATATGTTTATGTGCGTATGAAAGGGACGGATATAGGTTTTAATAAGTTTATTGAATAAATTATTTTTAAAGGTTCGTGTCGACCACAGCGAACTTTAAAGCTTCGTTGTAAAATTTTTCAATATAAATTATTGTCTAAAAAAATTCAATAAATGTGTTTTATAAAAATCATGGGTTTTATTTCATTACCTTTGTTTATAACATCAACATTTCTTAAATATCTAATTTATTATACATAAATTTTATTAGAGTTGGTAACAGCTATTTTCAAAGTATGTAACATATGTCCTCAATAATAGAAATTGATATCTACATAAAATGAATTTTATTTATTTCATTGATGTAAACAATTATATCTTATAACAATCAAAATATTCATTTCTAACTTAGGAGAGCATTTAACCTGCCTGTCATAATTGCTAAGTATCTACGTATCTACAATATAGATTTTTTTAAATACACACTTGTATAGATTTCTATATATTCCAAGACACAACAAACGGACACGTTCTTCTTCAATATCAGTATCTACCATATCCTACTACATATCTAGATGACTATAAAAGAAACAATAAAAAGCATACTAACTTCTAATTTAAATCTAATTGGTACCCATTCCAATAGGAAACATTAAATTCTAATAACCGTTAAACGCTAATTTTCTCATTTGGGTTTAACCAAAACACATACATCTTCATAAACGCCTAAAGAAATGAATATAAATGCCCAAAATTGACCGAGTAAGATGTAATGTGGAAAGATTGGAAAATGAGACAGTTTGAAGTAAAAGTCACGTAGTAGGTATAGTACTGAATATGTACGTCGAATGAACATTTTGTAACTACTAGCGCCATCTAGTTTAAAATACTGAACTTATTTCACAAATTTAATATTGCAATAAAATAGTGAAAATAAATTATGTTTAATGTTAAAAAGTATATTAAAAATATAATTTAACCAAAATATACTTTATTTACAATTTTCCAATAAGAAAATACTTTTTCAATTAAAGCGCCATCTGTTGTCGAGTAGCACTGCAGTGCACTTAGTTTGACAGTTTACCCACCCCTCTGTTAACACACACAAAAGTATTTGTATGTGTGCGTGTAAAAAAAGCGCTCCAAATTCAAATTTTGTTGCGTTAACATTTGCCACTACTTTTAAATTTTTTGAAACAGATTGAGGCTAGAAATATTGAAGTTTTTTTTTCTACGATGTTGAGATTAAAGTATTATTATGATAGCTGTGTTGAACGTTGCAAAAATATATCCTAGTAAGAATATATGAAAAATGTTTTATTTTTAGGGTTCCTTACTAAAATTAAACAAAAACATGAGCACGATTATGAGCTATCTATTTGAAATATATTTGTACTTATTTAAATTGATATTGATATATCAGATAATTTAACGAGATTTCATTTAATAGTACCAAATTTGTGTGTGTGTGTGTGGTAGGTAGGCTAAATGTGCATGTAACATTAAATCAATTTCTATTATTTTTAAACTTATCTAACTTTATAAAATTCTCGTGTCACAATGTTAACCATACTCCTCCGAAACGGCTTGACAAATTTTTATGAAATTTTTTAAGCATGTTCAGTAGGTCTGAGAATCGGCTACTATCTATTTTTAAACGACTTCATTGATACCCAATGACGTGACCACAGTCACGGGAACCACACGGGATGAAACTGCGGGGCGGCAGATAGTATTTTTATGCAATTCTCAAAGCCTACCTTTTAACCGATATCCCAAAGAAGAGAAGGTTCTATGAGACTATATCTTTCGTTTTTATCTGCTTTAAACTAGCAATTGGAAACCTTCATAATATCTTCTCGTGATCACGATCAATGCTACTTGATCGGAACCTCAAGGATAGTCAAAATAATCATATTTTGATAGATAGGTAATAGTCCACGCGCGAATTGTAATCACTACATATCATAAAACAAAGTCGCTTTTCGCTGTCTGTCCCTATGTCTTCTTAAATTTATAAAGATCGGTTATCTTAAATCATTTTTAATTTTAATAGATAGAGTGATTCAAGAAGGTTTTTTATATACAATACATGTTAGAGAAACACTCACAACTTTGGAGGTTTCTAATGTGATGTATGATTGCACCCGTGCAAAGCTGGGGCGGGTAGCTAATAAGTTTATAACAATTCATAAATTTATTTCGCGAGAGTTTAAAAAACACTGTAAGTTTATCAATTTAAGCTTAAACATACTACAACCGTTTTTATATCAGAAACAGGCTCTTAAGAGGCAGTCTTAGTCTTTGTAAGTGCACAAAGGGTATTTTAGTTTTAGTATGTAATTGAATACTGGATTGAATAGGCCTCTTTCAACCTACATAATAGCCACTTAGGCTTCATTCTTGTGTATGGAATTTACTTTATGAATGGTTCATAAAAACACAAACTGTAAAATAAATATTTTCACATTTACGCCCATAGTTTTTGGAGATGTAAGATCTATAGGTAGAAGGCACATAATATTATTATATAAAGATATTTAGTAAAAACAGTCATACATACCTATAAATTATATTTCGCTTACTTAATACCTATCACGCTTTACTAAACCTATTTTAAACTATAGATACTATTTTTGACAGGAAATTTACATATACATACATAGATACATCTAATCTAAATTCCAAAATCTCATAGCTTAGGTAGGTACCTATATAAAAATGTCATCTCACAGTGTTTCGTCATCAAACTCCTCCGAATAAGTTACGCTACGTTAAACATTCCCTAAAATTAATTTTTAGGGATCTATAAATTTAAAAGGAAATAAATAAGTTTAAAGTATATATAGGTAGATATATAACTCAAAAGATTCATTTTCTTTACGCCGATATGAGTTTACAAGCATTATTAAAAAAAATACTATCAATTTTATTACATTAACGAATAAAAATTAATATTGCAAAAACATTGAAGGTGGTAAATTAATTTCTTTCTCAATACACCAACAGCTGATAAACAGGTAGTGAGGTATGGCAGTATAGTTGACAAATTAAAACACAATTAGCGCTATCGAGAATAATATATTAAAAAAAAAGGTGTCAGTCTTGCCACCTATCACGTAAAACCGATAAACTACCAAATTAGTAAATTACAAATATCAACTGACATTTCGAATGTGCAAAATACACAATTCTACTTTTTCCACGGCAACCAGATGACGTGAACTTTCTTTTTCTTTTTATAATTGTTGCTGCTCTTAAAAATTAAGGTAGACATAAAATGTTAGCGAATACCTTTTTTTTTCATTTTTTTATTTATTTATAATGAATATAAAAATACTTTAAATACTCGCCAAACTGTGAAGTACCTGTAGATTAAATACGTTGATCAAATTACATGTTCATGAACATTTTGTCGACTACATTAATAATTTCATACCGTTATGTATATCCTACTAACTGGAATTACTTATAGGGTACCTACTTTTTATCCCGGATCAGTAAAGTTACAGGAATGCGGGAGAAATAGGGGCCACTAGTTTAAGTATATATTTATTTTATTTTAATCAGTATACGCCTGGTACCTACATAAGTGGTAACCGATATGCAAAATGTAAGCAAAAAAATACCATACAAAGATTGCAGCATGCAAAAAAGTCCGATAGGAACAGAATTAAAAATCAAAAACTGCGTTCGTAAATTAAAAGCAAAAAAAAGTCTCTTTGTCTCGTCAACGTCGCGTTCGTTTCACTGCACTCGTACTCATTGAAATTGTCGGCTTTAAATCAAAATGTATCAAAAGACGTGTTCGTATTACGTCCTTTGTTTCATGCCAGTGACACAAAATAAGGGGGTCATAATTTTTTTTTTGCAACACTATTGTCACTGTACGTTTTTTTTTAATTACATTCTGGCGCGGAGTCATTTTTCATGCATCGCTTGCAATCTGATTTACCTGCCAGTAGCTGCTTTGTTTTTTTTTCTGCGTTATTTTTTTAATTATGTGATGTGCGCTGTGCTTGGGGGGTAATAAAGCGTTGTCGCGTACGGGTGCATATCGATTAGAGGTTAACGTAATTTAGTCGAGTAGGTACTAATTGCAATCAATTATTGTTAGTGGGTACCAAAATTTTTTTGAATTAAAATTACCACATTTGAATACATATCCAGACTAAAAAAAAATGGAAAATAAGGCGAATAGAAGTTAATTTTTTTTGTGAAACCGTTTTACAACTAATCAACCAAAATAATGACGCGTAAAAACATGAAAACTAAATATATTTTTTGCACACGCTTAAACATGCTGTTTAATGTGTTTTTAACAATGTGCATAGTAAAAATTTATTATCCGTATCGAGTTAGAATCCGCTATAAGAAACATCTAACGCATAAAAACTAGGCTTAGTTTCTAACGGCTGTGTTTAAACTTAGAACTGTGACGGACATAGACTATGTATTTAACAGATGTGGCGTTTTTATAACAAGACAACATTTTTGTAATGTCTTTTATACGTAGTTCACGAAAATCTAAATCGACTAACAAGTCGATGACCTAACAAGAAAAACCTACTAAAGTTTTTGAATGTCTTAAAATTTACTGTCATCTTTTTCCGTCAAATCGAAACCGATTAATTGTAATTTTGTTTTTCATATTTTTGGCAATGCAGGTATTTTTTTATAATAGTAAGTAGTACATTAGTAGGGCATTGACAAAGAATATCTTTCTTCTTAATATTTAAAACCAAACCTACTAAGGTTTTGTAATATATTTGTGACTACAGTTCCCATAATATTTACACTTCCATTTAAAGTTCAATTAAATTTAATCAATTCAATTTTTTATTGGTTTAGTATGTCTATTCAAATAATCTATGGTCTAACGTAATGATAGGGATCTATATGTGGTAATACTTATATATAAATGAATATATGTAGAGTCATGTGTAAACTGCAGTCAAGTCATGTTGTAGTCAATGTTTGAAAATGCCTTTTTGTGTAACGTACATGATTTATTTTGATTTTTCAAGAGGAGTCGAATGGTAATCTTTTATTACAACTTTCATTGGATTTGTAGAAAATATATTTATTTATTGTGATTGAACATTAATATATGTCTAATGATAACATAGTTTTTAATTTTCACTTTCCAATTTTAAAACGGAGTAACTGGATCGGGAAATATCGGGATCACAAAGCTAAAACTAAGTTTTATATATAAAGATGGACACATAAATAGTTTTAATTTATATTTATCATATTAAGTAGCAACACAAAACTTTATTCATCATTCAATTGCGTAATTTAACCGATTACTCCTACGATTATTACTTAACTAGTGGCTCCCCGCGGTTTCACCCGCGTTCCCGGGATAAAAAGTAGCCTATGTGTTATTCCAGAACATATTCTAGCTCTGTGCCAAATTTCAAGCTGATCCCTTCAGCCGTTGGAGCGTGAAAGAGTAACAAACATCCATACATACAAACTTTCGCATTTATAATATTAGTAGGATTCATTTTCATAATTGATTTTAAAATGAACACCATAAAATTTTCAACCACGAAAATTATCTCTAACTCCCTAAACAAAAATCTATTAACAGACATTCTAAAATAATTCAATTTCTCTAACATCCAACGACATGCAAAATAAAGGCTAGTTCTAAATAATTGTCTCGGATATGTCCCAACTCGGAAGCCTTTATCTTATCTATCAATTTACCGCCTTATTTAAACAGGATACGCTTTTTATGTTAGTGTATACATAGCTTAGCCTCAGGAGATACTTGAAGGATTTGTTGCTTTTTTAACCGTCTACAAAAAAGTAGGTTCTAAGTTAAAGTAACTCTGTTACACGTGAAAACGTCTAAACAACTGAAAAAATCTTTATGAAATTTGGTACAGAGATAGACTAGAGCTTCTAGAGCTTGGGAAAGGATATAGGTTACTTTATATGCCGGGAAAGTTGAAGGTCTACTGGGAATGTGGAGAAGATAGTCTAGACTATAATAATAATATTATAAAGAGGAAAGATTTGTATTTTTGTACAAAACGAATAAACTCAAAAAGTACTGGACCGATTTTAAAAATTATTTCACCATTCGTAAGCTACATTATCCACGATTAACATACACTATATTTTATCCCTGAATTCCCACGGGAACGGGAACTACGCGGGTAAAACCGCGCGGAGGCAGCTAGTAATAAATACAATTTTCATCCTATTTATTCAATTTAGTCCCTAGAAAGACTTATGAAGGTTATAGTTTCTTATATTCCAATAGGTTTGAAAATCTTTAAATGAGATGAACCGGAAAGAAATTCGCATATCTTTTTTTGGAATAACTATTTTATCGATTATCTCCATTTGTATTTAGTTTGGATATACTTAGACAACTTTCCTATTAAACAATAAATAAATATCCTGGGACATATTTCACACGGCTAAGCTTCAAATGCTTGTGTTATGGTAACCAGATAGCTGATATACTTACATATAATACTTCAACAAATAATCTAACGGACAAATCGTTTACTATTCTATATACATAGCTAAGCAAATTCAAGGCAGGTGTTAGGAACGACGTTTAAGTACTAGATTCTAATTCAGTGTCAGGCAATTGATATCGCATGATAATGTCGTCCAGTTTGCATAGTTAAGTACGTAGGTAACTTGCAGATCTATTTCAATGTACATAGACAAGTCTTTTTTCTACAGGCTTGTGCTTGGTCATAATTGTGTAGTGTCTTGCTAACTGCCTCTCAAGTGCAGCTGTCGGAGAGCTTAGTGATAGATACAATGTATATGTTATGATTTAGCTATGAGCATTTTGTATCAAAAGCTCACTTTTATAAAAGGTGAGGAAGTTCTCAAAAGCTTATATTTTTATGCCTAGGTTATGAAATAGATTCGATTGATTCATAAATCACATATATATATATATATATATATATATATACATATTAGATTTATTGATGACTAGCCCTACGCCCTGTGGTTTCACCCGCGTAGTTCCCGTTCCCGTAGGAATACATGGCTGAAATATAGCCTATGTTACACCATCATTGAGGATCTAGTAGTTTCGTAGCCTATTCAATACAAACAAACAAACAGATCTTACCTCTTTATAATTAGTGTAGTAATTACATATATTAATATATTTAATAGTATTGGTGAAAAAAAAATTATTTCAGAAAATGCCCGGACTAACTTAATAGTGGATTTAAAATTGCGGATTTAAACCTAGATTTAAAGATTCGAAGCATTTTTTACATCAGAGATACGCATAATCGTAAAGCTATTTATTACTGTCATTATTTAGTATCGTTTATATACATACTACTAATATTAATGCGAAAGTTTGTGAGTATGGATGTTTTCATGTTTGTTACTATTTCCGCCAAAACGGCAAAAGGAATCTGCTTGAAATTTGGCACAGAGTTACAATATGTTCTGGAATAACACATAGGTTTCTTATCCCGGAAAAATTTAAGGTACCCCGGGAACGCGGGTAAAACCGCGAGTAGCCACAATAATAAATTCGATCAGCAAAACTACCTCATAAATGGAACTACATAACTCAAGTTTCACCAAAAACGGGGACAAACACTTTGTCATCCGCATGACGTGATCTTATTTACAATTTACATTATACTATTCACCATAAACCTTCCAATGATGTAAAATAACAGCCATTACAACCGCATTCTAATTATAATAATGCCTTGTTAACTTCATACTTGAAGACTAGGCAAGCGACACTAACAAATATATACAACACTTTATAATGCGATTTGAAAGTTACTATAATTCATTTAAAATAAAACCCACATACCTTAACCTGTAGGATTAAAGTTCAAAATCAAATACCAGTTGATTCCTAATAGAAAACATTAGTTGGCAGTGATGGAAAGTATTTGAGACGCGTATAGATTGTCCCATTGCAATTACAAGGCGAAATTGCAAATTCGTTGTCATAAATCGTATTAAATTGACGTTATGATCGCTCGCTGCCACCGCTGCTTTGGTTCCATTCTATAAGGCAAACACACTACTATATCAACGCTCTATATATCTTCTATCCCTCTCATTTATTTTGAAAACACGTGAGAGGACAGACTAAGAATTATGTTTGTGAATACACGAAGGCAGTATGCAACACGTTATGTTAATATCTACCACAGTTGCAAAGTGATATAACTCATATAAATAAAGTACTGGTCATCAAGGAATTATGGTTTTGATTTGAATTTATTTTATGCTAAGCTTTATTGAATTTCCACTTTGTTTATTATCTATTTTATTAGGAAATATGACAACTTTACACTGATTATTTACTTGTTGTTATGTAATATTTAGAAATGGTAAGTATTACATTGGAATTTATGTTTTGACATTTACAATAAAATAATAATGGATTTAATGATGTGTTTACAAATTTCTTGTTTTAATTTTTTGGATAATGCAGTCTAGAGAAATATAAATATTTTAGCGAAAGCTTATGTAGACATTCGACCAATATATTACCTTTACTTATTTACTCGTCTATTGCCGCTTTTTCTATCATACTAATATTATAGAGAGGAAAGATTTGAATTTTTGTATGTAGCGAGTAAACTATATGACCGATCTGGATAATTCTTTCACCATTAGAAAGCCACATTATCAGGGAGTAACATAGGCTATTATATTTTACCCTCATACTCCTTCGGCAATGGGACCCTCGCGGGTGAGGCAAGCAAGTCATAATAAATCTTATGTGTATCTGATTAATGCAATAAGATATATAATTAATTTAACAAATTTAACAGTAAATGTATGTATTCCATAAAAAGTTATAGTTACTTATGAGCAATAAACATTATCGCTTCCGGTAATAACAATCCATTTAAAAAACCGTTTTTATATACGTAAAATAATTAATATATAATATATGCAAATAGAAAATAGAACAAACGTTATATTTTATACTGGTTAATAAAAAACTAAATAATAGTTGTGAATAGATTATTTTATATTATAATAACTATTGAAATAACATTTTTATTAGTTATAAAAAAATATGAATGACACGGCTTATCTCAAATCATAAAATTCCCGTTTGGTGGGAACGGTTTGGTGACAAACTATTATGAAATAAAAAAAACATACTTTGTTTAAGATTTTAATTTTGCGCCATTTGCATACGGCGCCAGTTTGAGAATAATTTCTTATGAAACGCATGAATAAATTATAAATAGGGACAATGTCTTCGAGGTACTTGGGGAAGAGGAAGCCATAATTAAAATACGTGTGTTAGGGTTGTCATAGGATTTTACATGTATACTTTATTTTAACAAAACATATTCGTTATATTAATTATTGTGGCTCAGAAAATACATAAAAAATAATAGTTTAAGTTATTGTTTAGTGATATGTTTATAAATAACTATTGTCTTACCTGCGTTCCCAAGGATCATCAATTTTCCCGGGTTAAAAAGAAGCCATTTTTTCCAAATATGTTCGGTAGTTTTTGCGTGAAAGAGTAACAATCACACATTTTCGCATTTATAATATAAATAGAATATTGACTGCCTTTTAGATAGCCATTTATGTTTAATTATTATATCATGGAACTTTATAAGTATTATTCGTCACAAGATTTACTATTTAAGTTGTAACAGTAAATTCATAGAAAAGCACAACCCTACAATCATAATTGAAACACTTCACCAGTTCACATCTCACTTCGCCCCTTTCAAATGATAAATCCAAACCTGTTCCTTGCTTTAACAATCTTTTTTTTTTGTTTTAACATTATTTTCGGGGTTCCAAAAGTATAATTGTGTCAACGCACATTGTGTTTATAAACAATATAAAATTAGAAAAGGGGTGAACAGATGCCTGTACCGTTCGGCTACACATTGTCTTAACGCGGAAAGGTGCAATATTCAAATGAGTTTGTATTAAAATTAGTTTTTTTTCCGAGTTAGATCGTTTTGCATGTGGGAATCGCTGACCCCTTTTGCCATTCGGACGTTAGAAATTCATTGTTCAGTTTCCGTAGTGTGTTTTTTTTGCCAACAGTCGGCAGTTATTTTTGTTTTATTAGTCGATTTGGTTACGGTGTTGTTTAGCGGCAGATGGCCGGTTTATCTATTCTATGAACGATTCTAACATTCTAACTCGATGTTGCGTCTATTCTGTAGTCTATTGTTTATGGTCACAAAAAAAATTATCTGTGGTAATTTGCGTAATGATAACTGTGCTTTAAAGTGATGATTGCTAAGTGGTATAGAGGCGGTTGGATTGGAAAGGATGAAATGTGGAAGTTCGAAAATTTGAATAAGATTGAGCTTAAAAGCTGCACAGTTTCCCTCTAGGTTTTATATGCTTTCCTCAACGGTTTATATATAGTATATTAATTAACTATAGTACCTTATTAACCATAGTATGACATCCAGTCACAACCAAATCACTACAAATACCATAAATGCAAAAGTAGCTCTAGGTATATGTTGCGTTTTCACGCCTAAACCACTGACCAATTCTAATGATATTTGGTACAGATATAGACTATAGTTGGTTACCTTTTATCCCGGGAAAGATGAAGATCCCACAGGAAACCATGAAATCGCGGATCGGAATCTACTTCGAAATAAAATAAAAACTACTTTTTTCCAGTAGATACTTATTTCCATGATTAAAAATAACATAACAATAAGAAGGTAACCAGATATTTTCACCAATAAGAGATGTAAAGCACACCGTTTGCAATTAAGCAGCGAAATCAAGCGATAAATTACATGCGTACCCCATAATTGAGTGCAATAAGGTTGGAATTCATTTGTACATTAATACATAGGTGTATATAGGGTGATGTTATGTACGCTAAATCTAATAATACGTAATAACAAGCCGTGGGGGAGTACCAGTGATTTGAAAAAAGTTCTCGTCGCGAAGGGTGTTACGTTTGGTACGATCGTGGAAAAAAAATACAATATACGGGCTGTTATTTTTTAGCTCATACGTAATTTTTTTGACTGAAAAATTTTTCATTTAGATATTTGATTTTTATTTTATTCAGATAGATATGAGGTTGAATTAGTTTAAGTAAGTTTAGCTTTAGTTTGTCTAGTACTTGTGGGATCGAATATTGATTCTAAGGTATTTGAATAAGAGCCAAATTCAATAAAATATATTTCAAATTTCTATGCAAATATGTCACTACTAGACTATAGGTACTAATAACCAAGTTAAGATTAAATATTTTTAAATACTTAATTTACTTACGTATTATTCCTCAACTGTACCTAATAATGTTTCTGACATCTTCCTAATCAAATGAGATACAATTTCTTCAGAACCTTCAAATGGAAATATGCATTTATGCAGTTTTATATATAAAATTTTAACCTATATAGGTACCTAAAATAAATGAATTTTGTTTTATGATCGTGAACCTCTCTATACCTAAGCTATGTTTTGATGTAATCTGAAAATTATGAAAGTATGTTTGTTACCTAGATATTATTTTTCGTCTGTTTTGTTATGAATAATATAATTTGAAAAACCGTTCAGCTTCAACCAAGAAGTTTTACTACCTAAAATTAATAATTCATTTGATTAGATACTTTTATATATGCACTTATGTAAATCTTAGTAATGTACAGATTCGAAAAAAACAATCACCAATATTGTAAACGAACCTGCAAGCTGTATAAGTCCATTTATAACGCGAACGAAGCCGCGGGCGCAGCTAGTATCTA
Source organism: Thyatira batis (assembly GCA_905147785.2). NCBI lineage: Eukaryota > Metazoa > Arthropoda > Insecta > Lepidoptera > Drepanidae > Thyatira > Thyatira batis. Next base: position 2,609,088 of record LR990497.1, on the reverse strand, counting down.
CTATATTGAAGGAAGGGGAATATAATTTTCCCATCATCCTTCATTACCAGACCCGAATATCGAATTTGAATATAAAATTTCTATTTATAAGAATAGGTTTTTTAGGGTAGGTACTTTCTAGTAAGGAGGTACCTCGTTAAGGCTTCGGGAAAATTGTCCCCTTTCCATTCCTTATTTATTCTTTTTATCTACCACCCCTGTTGCTTTAGGTGGGAATATGTGAGGGGTTTAAGGGCATTGACTTTATTAATATAGGTATTTCGTAAATACAGGAGACTATCGTCAAATAGTGGACTATGGAAAAATATACTACGTATCATAGATTTCACATAATTTTTTTTTGACAGTTAAAGTTTCAAGTTTTAGCTGAAAAATAGGTATTCATAATTTTATGTCTATAGATTAACGAAGGCGAATTAATAGTGTTTCTAAAATTTTTCTCATTTAAATGTTTTCAATGAATAGCCCTATTTCATTATTCTTATTTCATCCAGAGTAATTTGTGTGTAAAACTTAAGATAGGTAGGTTCATCAAAATTTCGAGCTTCAAAGTAAAGTTTTGGGAAAATTAAATATTCACTGAGAATCCAATTAAAACCATAAGTAGAAAACTAGTCTATCATATTTTGAATACGTCCAGTGTATTTATTTGTACTTAACGACTTAGGTATTTTTCTTTTCGCTTTGTTAGCATACGTATAATACAATAAATATAAGTTAATTTTCATTATTTAATTATGTAAATGGTTGTAAACTATATGTGATAGACTTGTCATAAAAGAAAATTTACAGGAGAACACAGAACCTCTTTTGAAGTCGGTTAATTTGAGACTTAAATACCAAGTTAGTGTTGGTAACTAACAAGCCAACGATAAAGGAACATAAATTATCGATTTTTAACACAATCCGCCATCATGTTTAATGAACGTCACCAAAAAAAAATGGCGGGGGTTCGTTAAAAATAGGGTGATACACCCTCTACCTAGTTTATGTAGAATTTATGGGCGTTTAAAATTCGATAGTTTAATATCGATTTTCATACCGAGTTTAAATGGAACTTCAAAATTCGGTGCGTGTTTTCTAATGATCGAAACTATAAATGCGATTTTGCAGTCAAAATATTGGTTTGAAATGTCATTATAGAAAAGGTATTTTCAATATTTCTTACATATGAAGCAAAGATTACTTATATGAGTAATATCTTTCACCCCGGTTTTTCTTATTTTGTCTTCAAGCTTTTTTGTATTTTATACGGAGCTTTTTTTCTATAATCCGTACCAATATTACAAATGCGAAAGTATCTGCCTGTCGCTTACGCTTTTACGTCACAACCACTAAACTGTATTTTTTTTAATTTGTTACAGATATAGACTAAAACTTAGGAAAGGACATACCTTACCTTTTATCCCGGTAAAGTTTAACTCCCTGGGAATCTATGTGAAACCACGGGGCGAATGTTAGTATTGTACACATTTAGAACTGATTGCTTACTGTCTGTTAGTCTGTAGAAATATATACCTATACCTAAGCTACCTCCTCATAGAGACTGTTTTAAGCTTCAGCTTTATGTATGTACCTACTATGTTTTTTTTTTAATTTAAACTTCTCAAAGACAGCGAAGGAAATTATGCTAAACCTCAAACGTCTAAAAAGGAGCAAAGAAATTAAGACAGACCGTTTAACGTATCGCTATGTAAAACTCAATGAGGCGAATTCCGAATATCCCGGGAAAAAATATTAGGGGAAATAATATATTATTTAGTACCCAGTTGGGGTCATAACGGCAAATTTAGTCCCCCAAACGTTATATTTATCAAGTGTCTGGAAAAGACAGAAGATTTCCAACCGAAACTTCGCCGAGAATTATTGTTTGAGATTGTTTTTAATAGCTTTTCTTTCTTTGCGAGAATTCTTTTTATGTCTTGACTTGTAATCTTTGGTTATATAGCAGATCAGAGATAATGTTCCTTTGAATTTCTTTAGATATTTCATTCTTTACCTAATATTTTATCTATAGATACCTATTTCAAAAACTCTTTATAAATGGGTATGTTTGTTTTTGTAGAGGTTAGTGTAAATTTATCACAAGTCTTATTCAACTGATAGAGTCTAAATGAAATATAAATTTCCAAATATTTCAGACTCAAATCGAATCGTCATATCCTTTAGACTAATATATTATATTTATTATTTAAATCCTATAATATTCAAAATGTAATTCTTTAAAACTGTTACTTAAAATTAATATTTGTCTATTTATGCGTTCTATAGGAGGACATATAAATATTCTCGGTACACGAATAAAACCACGAAACACTACCTAGTATCTTATATAAGTATAACAATTATAAAAAATTTGGTTGACGTAAAACCCCTGGTATTTTTAGAAAGAAAAAAATGCTGATTAAATATTAGCAAAGCCGACATCGTTAGGTATTATTTGCATTTATTATTGAACGCCTCAAGTGAAAAGAAATAATTAAAAGAATAGAGAGGTCACGTGCCTCTGTCTCCCTGATTTGCTTTCATATAAAAATGTTGCGACAGCAAAAAAATATATTGAAAAACCTCCTGTCATAAAATAAGAAAACTAAATTGAGTATTCTATTTTTAATTCAGCCCTTAGATCGTATGCTCCAAATATTAAGGGTATGAAAATATCAGCATTTTTCGCATCTTTTTATGCGCAATATTTTCAAAAATAACAATAAGTACTCATATGGATTTAATAATCATTTTCGACTTTAAGAAGGGATAAAATAACAAACACTTTTACACATTTATAATAGGTACCTATAAGTAATGATGATCAAATTAAATTTAAGACGTATAATGCATGTAATGTGCAAGATATTACGTTTCTAAAACTCAACTCCAGAAAAACCTCCTTAAAAATGAAATAGGTAGGTATACTTACAAATAGTTGCCTTCAAATGGCCACCTAAAGGTTCATTTGAAGTTATCATCGACCTTAAATTTTAAATATTAAACGTGATTATAATAAATAAATAAATATCCTGGTACACTTTTCACACACGGCCAATCTGATTCCAAATTAAGCATCAAAGTGAGCTTGTGTTATGGTAACCAGATAGCTGATATACTACATATACTACTTTTAAATACATACTTATATAGATATCTACATCCAGACACAGGACAAACAGACATATTCATGCATACAAATGTTTGTCCTGGGTGGGATTCGAACCCACGACCCGCGGCTTGAAAGTCAGGGTCACTAACCACAAAGCCAACCGGACTGTGATTATCCTTCTAATATTACAAAATCTGAAACTTTCTGAGTATGTCTGTATGGCTCGATATTTGTTACCCTTTCACGCAAAAACTACTGAACGGATTTTGATCACAAATAGGCTACTCCTTATCCCGGAAAAATTGAAGATTCACTGGGAGTGCGGGTGAAACCGAGGCGTGGCGATAGTTCTATATTTGCTTAAACTTTACGGTGATAACTATAAAAAATAGCAGTAAAAATATTACAGTTTTTATACTGACCGTACTATGGAAGTTATTTTAAGTAAACACCCGCCCCGGGGCCCCAAAAAATGAGCATTTTCTTTTAGCAATTTGCTATTGCAATTATGGAAATCATAGAGGGGTACTCCTTAGTGTTTGTATTTTAAATATACATATTTATTATGTAAAAATATTTTAAGAAACCCTTGTTTCATATAGTTAAATTGTATATAGAATGGCATTCATAATTTACATAGAACGATAGTTTTTATTATCTAAAGATAACTAAAATTTATTTTGACTTGTTCATATAATTTACTACGATAATTAGAGACAAGAATTACTTATGGTATGTAAATAAACGTTTTGTTCTTGCGTTTTAATATATTGCAACATTTAGGTGGGTAAGTAAATGACGTATTTATTTTTATTATTTTTTACTTATATTTATACTTAAAGCATAGAGTGAATATTGGTTCCGTAGGTATATAGAGTAGCTATATTAAATACAACTTACACGCGAATAACAAAAGTAACGTCAGATCAGAGCTTATAACTAACGTAATAAATTAAAGCGTAAATATTCATTATAAACATTATATCGAAGCTTTAGTGAATTTGTAGTAGGTACTTTACATGACTACCAAAAAGGTATACGTCGTACGGCTTTTAAAAAGCATTTGGAGTTGCTAAGTTGAACTTATCAACTATAAATTATAGACTTTATACTAAAAAATCAGTTTCATAGTTCTAAAACCTATTTTACAACCACTTGCTATCTTCAATGATCTCACTAGCAAAACACCATCATCTCAAACATTCATCATAATTCGGATTACACTTGATAGACAGCCGAGCTCAATGAAGTGCGGCCAAAATTTCGTACCTACCTACAACGTACAAACTAACCGAACCAAAAAATTTTCGCCTCAACAATTTCAATTTCGCAGATATCTTATTTAAGGGGGAGAGACTTATTTTCTACCCCTAAGTAGGTACGAGCGCCCCATGCTCGAGATGCGAACTTCAAAAGAGGAGGTACCCCCCCAACAACCCTTGTTAACAAACTTCCACCTATCTGCATTTTTATTTAAGTTTCGTCAAAAAAATTTCCACCCCCTTAATTCAATTTTTTATCCGTAGAAAATTAATTAGAGAACACGTTCGGTGGATGATGCCTCGCTTCGTTAATATTGGAGGGTAGAATTATTCTATTCGGGGAATGTTTGTCAATTCACATTTTTATGGAAGTTTTTGGTAATCCCGATGAAGTTTTGTATGTGGCACATATACATCAGATACTTAAGAATTATTTCTTGATAAATTCTTTCTAAATTTATAAATGACACGATGTGGTAATTTTTTTGAATATGTTAAAATATTTGTTGTTATGTGAAGAAGTAATTTCGGAGCTTACTGTCGGCTCATTTCAGCAATTCGAAACTGAGTATTTAGACTGTGACTATTCATAAGTGCCTAAAGGCCTATTCGAATAAAAATATCGCTTACAACTGTAGGTAATTTTTATATTATTTTCGTTTAAGAAAAATAATGCAAATAATAAAGTCGGTTGATTCTCATTTGTAAATCAAAAAAACAGCCACAACTTTTTCACGTCACACGTTTTTCTTTTTAAACTGAAAAAAAATTAAGCTCCAAAAAAAGATCGTGAGTATCACAAACATTAATTCGAAATACATCTACCGTGAGCGAGTTAAGTGGCAACACAGAAAAAGTAGCCCTTTAAAAATAAAAAAATATTATGTTCCTAATTTGAATTCAGTTCACACGCGGGATCAATTTTGTGTCAACAAAAAGTAGCTTAAAAAGTTTCGTGTCGAAAAAAGTTAAGTTTATTTTTTCTTTTGTGAATTAAAATGACTACTAGATGACTCAATTGAATATATAATTATTATGTACCCTAATGTGTTGGTGGAAGGTTTGAAATCGAATGCGGGGTTTTTTTTACCTGTTTTTTTGGGCATCAATCACGTCAATAGGAAGGTGTCGAATTGTTCAATATAGACATGTATGAGGCACGAGCCATACTTAGCGATCGGTTGTTTTTTAAGTAGCTCATTGTTGTATTATATTGATTTATTTAGCTTTTGTCTATGTGAAATTATAAGGAACCGCAAATTGTGCTGAAGTGTTGCATTTTCTTTAATCACTTAAATTAGGTATTAGTTAAATTTACAATATTTCGTGGACAAAGATCAATTGTTTTATAGCATAGCAATCCTTGTTCTGCAATATAAGAAATACTAAAATCTCAATAAAAAATGGAGAAAAAAATTCAACCTATTCTTAAACCTACCAAATGGACTAAGAGCCCGTGGACGCCAGACCTTCGTTATTTTATAAAAGCTGAAAGTTCGTCTGCGCATGCTCCCAACAGAGGTAAGAACGATGGCCTATTATGAAGTTTGGGTCATCGTGGCTTTGGCAGCTATACGGTACTAAAGGTGTGTATAATACCGATCTAGTTTCGTCAAATTATAAAGTGTGATTTTTTGGTATTATCTTCAGAATATTATTAAAAATCACGTTATTGATTGCCAGACACTTCACATCGTGGCAACCCCTTGCCAGACACCCCTAATGTTCATGAAAATATAATTCTACTTACGTCATAGTATAAAAGCTGATTTTTATATATAATACTTAGGTAGTAATAAGATGATGTTTCCTCATCAGCCAGACATTTTTGATAGTTCCAACCCCTTGCCAGACAATGATGTAGGGTCGCTGAAGGAGCAAGCGCGAGACAGTATATGTATGATAGATGGCGAGAAAGGTCTATCGCGATCCCTCAATAACAGATTATAAAAAAAAAACAAATAAATAATACTCAAAAATTTAATTAACCTGGAGGCGCGCCTATTTTTATAACATGGAAAGGCGCGCGGGAGCAAATTGCTCACACCACTTTAAACGCTCATATATCTACCGTGGTATTACTAATTGGCTTATAATGGATATATATCAATAAAACAAGGTTTAATAAATAAGAAAATAAGTATTTTAATCAAAACAATGAAACATAAATTCAACTTCTAGACCAAATAACAAAACAACTTAATTATATTCTAAATTTTTTGGCAGTTTTCATAAAAATCCCATTAAAAATTATATATAACAAAAAATAAAAAAAAAATCTATTCTATAAGATCTTGAGAAATTTGCCTTTCGAAACATACTAAACACATATATGTGGTATGTTCGGTGCAGAGTAATTACTTGCATAAAGTGCACGCTTTTTTTGAGCTTTTATTCTTACGTCTTGGACGTATAGCACAGAAGGGAGTGAAGAGATTTTTACAGGGTTGGCAACGCGTGAGTGACGCCCTTGGTGTTGCAGCGTCCATAGACTACGGTAACTGCTTCCCATCAGGGCCGTATGCCTGTTTGCCACCGTAGTGGTATATAAAATAGAAAACACGCACATATTTGAGCTTGCTGTCGATCGTCTATTTTTGATGTTTAATACGGCTAAAACATAAAATATATATTGTCTCACGAAGACATAATGGAGCTTTAATAAAACTATAAATAGTTGGTTTAAACTATATTTAACAAAAAGTTATAGTACAAAACAAAGTGTACGTTAGGTTAGCTGAAGACAAAGTGAGTAAAAAAAAAGTTTTAATGTTCGTAACATCTGTTAAACGCCTACAGTAGGATAGAAGCAACGAAATGCAGATATGCGTATACATATATTATTAAAATAATTATTCAATTAATAATACTTGAAGAAAGCATATAAGATTATTTTAGCTGATGTAAACATGTACTAATACATGCGCAGTAGAAATAACAACTGTGCAGTGAGAGATCGCGATAGACCTTTCTCGCCATCTATCATACATATACTGTCTCGCGCTCGCTCCTACAGCGACCCTACATCATTGTCTGGCAAGGGGTTGGAACTATCAAAAATGTCTGGCTGATGAGGAAACATCATCTTATTACTACCTAAGTATTATATATAAAAATCAGCTTTTATACTATGACGTAAGTAGAATTATAATTTCATGAACATTAGGGGTGTCTGGCAAGGGGTTGCCACGATGTGAAGTGTCTGGCAATCAATAACGTGATTTTTAATAATATTCTGAAGATAATACCAAAAAATCACACTTTATAATTTGACGAAACTAGATCGGTATTATACACACCTTTAGTACCGTATAGCTGCCAAAGCCACGATGACCCAAACTTCATAATAGGCCATCGTTCTTACCTCTGTTGGGAGCATGCGCAGACGAACTTTCAGCTTTTATAAAATAACGAAGGTCTGGCGTTCACCGGCTCTTGCTCCAAAAGAAACACTGTGACAAGGGATTGTTAGGTATATTACCTATTTCTTGTATTATATATTTTTTTAAATCCAAATTTTTACTTTCCACTGATTATACATTAAAGGTCTTATTTACTTTTTAAGTATTACTTATTTCTTTAAGGGACTACCTATATTTTGACCACCTTTTGATATGACTATCTCAAATCCACCAGTATTCACTGTAAACTGAACCCATAATACACGTTTCCAAGTGAGCGTTTATTTTATAACATCAAGTTAACTATATCCCGTGGCTTACCCCGGACCGCTATGGGCCTATAACCTCACAGGTCTACGAACCTAGCGGCCCGACCGGTTGTGTGAACTTGAACTTATGCGCACTACACTTTATACTTGGTAGGGATCAGTTAAAAAAAAAACAAATTAAAAAAAAATTATGTCTGTGGTAAATTTCATCTTTGGTTTTTTTTATTTTTGTACAAAAATAATTAAATTGTTTAGGTAAATAAGAGTCAACGATGTAAGTGACTAGGATATTTGTAACAACTTAATAGATTTGACTGAATTTCCGTATTTGCGCTTATTGAAACAGTCTATAAAAGCTATTTCAAGCTAATACCGTTTAGTCCTTTTAAAAAACATGATTCGTAGAATAAAAACATAGCAAATGATCCAAAAAGTATACATTGTATTGGGATAAGCCTGTAAAAATAGATTTAAGCTGGTAAATAAATAAATAAATAAATAAAAAATAAATAAAAAATAAATAAAAAACATTTTTGATACGGCATTAGAATATAGCCATGAAATAATAGTTACTTACTTGATCGCGATACAATTTTAAAATTGCATTAATTTATTTAATAAAATAAATTGACAAACACTTTTAACAATATAAGGAAAGTAATGTACACACATTTAAATAAAGCCAGAAACTTGATACCATTTTTTAGTATAACAATATATTTTAACAAAAATACTCAACAACAAAAAGCAAATAAACATTTATACGTTAAAAAATTAATTTAAAGCACCATTATTTTATAAAACAACTAAATCTCTAAAAACAAAAATGAACTTGTTCAAACTTTTTTTCCTACAAATAAAAACTTCAACCTCAGCCCCAAACAAACTATAGAAATAAACTTTGATATTCCTACGGAATCCTTCGCGAAAGTTTATTTTTTTTCACTCACTGTACAGCATGCTTGTTTTGTACCAACTTTACCGGTACTAAAGGGAGTTTTTTTCTTAGATGAATGAAACTGGTTTCCACTGAGCTTTACAAACATAAAGTGAACCCGTTTTGCGTTTACTTATAAATATTGAGGGTATATTTAATGTTAGTACTTTATATGTAGGTAGTTGGTGACTCATTACAGAGATCTTAGCATCACAAATATTTATGTATACCTACTAATATATAAACCTGAAGAGTTTGTTTGCTTGAACGCGCGAAAAAATATTTCAGTATTATATAGCTCATTTATCGAGGAAGGCTATAGGCTACATATCATCACGGTACGACGAGCAGTGCTGCTGCGAGCATCAATCAAAAATGTTTTAAAAACTGGCAAGTGATGCTAACGAAGTTGCGCGGGTCAACTAGTATGTCATATGTTTTTGCTATTAAAATAAGTCATTAAGTCAATTTTGTGAGCCTTTTTATGTGTTGTTATAAGTGAAATAAATCAGAAGGTAAAAACATAAATCGCTCTTGTCATAGATCTTTAAAAGCTCCTTTTAAACTACGATACTATAATTACGATCACTAGATAACGACGATACCTATTTTCACAGTTAAGAAAAAGCATTTAAAACTGTTTTTCAGGCAAGACACGATATGTACCTACTGGTACATGAGACTTAAAAACATCATCTCAAGGTTGATAACATTGACTCCAACTATTATCCAAAAATGCATAATATGTTATCTAGGCATACTTAGTTTATACGATTCTCCAAACGGACTTGTCTGAAACCACCTAATAACGGTAAAAACCTGAAGTTTTTCAAACATATCCGTTCTATAAAGTATGCAAACAAAATATGATATTTCTAAAGTATGTACCTACAAATAAAGACTAAGAAACAATCTACCAAAATATTATTACCACACATTCGTACATAGACCACACAAAAGTAAATACACCAATACCCATAGGCACATTGATATATATAAATCTACATGAACATTCACAATGACGCATTAAAAGCAATAAGCAGCCCCCAAAATCAATACCTATTATGTACCAATAGTACAAACGAGAAATCAAAACGTTTGGGGTGACGGATAGGATGAAAAAAAATGTGAGGGTGGGACCCTACCCTGGGGGTTTCATTCATCACTTTTTTGCCTCAAGGGGACGAGTGATTACAATAGCTTAATAATACATCTCTATGTGTTTGTGGAGTAAGAGGCCTGGCACTCTTCTATGTACTCGGTCAGTGTTTTGATTGAGCGATGTTTGGTTCAACTTTTTGTTCGCTTATGAGTCATCTATCTTAATGTGACATCTATGTACTTTGAAGAGAGTCGCTACATAGTGTTGTGTAAAGCATTATATGGGTTGGTGAAGACATTAAATTACTTATTAAATTAATTTAAAATATACAAGCGTAACGTTTATAATATAACTGCTACTATAACTGCCATTTAAGTTGGAATTTGAACAAGTTCAAATAAAAAAAAACTATAGTGAAATACCTATATAAATTTCAGGTTATTGCAAAATTTGTGTAACTTATGTTTTAAAGAATATGTTTTTGTTATTTTAAATGTAAAAATTGAATTTTTTTTTTGTTTCAATTTGCATTAAGTTGATTTCACTAAGTTGTCTATTGTAAAAAAGCTTCCTCATACTTTGTGATGAGCTAGTAGACAAGTTTTAAATTATTAGTTATTACGTAAACTAATTACTAAACTATCTTCACACACATTATACCCAACGAGGTATTATTTCATTTCGAATGACATGTGTACAAAGCACTTAAACAAAATATGTCTCATTAACATATTCCCAAGAATACTTAGAGGTAATGTTAATTATTCTGTGATAGTATAAAAAAAGCTACGCCCACGCACACGGGGCAGCCAATAGGACAATATTATACTAATTATAGTTTTATACCACGCCTGTTAGTCGTGTGTGAGGTAGCGTGTTTTGTTTATTGCCAGTGGTAGAAATGGTAATTGTATGCCATAATGTGCTGCGGTAATTTACTGGCACTAGCTTCCACCTCGCGGTTCCATTCGCATACCCGGGTAGTCCTATCTGTATTTGTGATAAAATATTTCTAAGTAGGTACTGTTCAGGCAGCAGCAATAAATAGGATATTGAGTTTCTATAAAAAATGTGCCTCCATTTAATTCTAAGTACCTATACCGATAAAAAGTAAGAAGACAAAGTAGTTATTTGATCTTGGAAATAGGAGTCAAATGGGAATAATAGCAAAAAATGGGAAGAGTTAAGGGCTTTGGTCCCCTAAAAGTAATAAGTCAACATTTTATTTAATGTAAATTTTGAAGTGTGAGAATACAAAAATGTGTTGAAAATCTAGGGAAGTTAATATGTAACGTATATGTATATAAATACACGTAACTATACAAAGTAGTTAAGTGCTAGGTATTAAGTTAAATATAACTTACTCAATTTAATAATCCAGTACAAATATCGATTATAATAATAATATAACTCATTAGAAATACATAGGTACCTATCCATCTACATTTACCAACACATGTCCAATAGCAATAAGGGCGAGAATAAATTTATTACCATAATTTTCCATCAGAAAAATCGACAAGCCGCGGGGGTGAATTCACGAAGATGGCGCACGGCGGCCCGGGCTCTTGGCACCCTATTTTTGTATTCTACCCACCCCCGCAACACCCTATTTATGCAATACGCTTCCATCTAACCCCCATTTTATAGTAAAAGTGCAACGAGCTCCGGTTTTAGTTTGGCTTGTAATTTTTAAACCATTGAATATGTATCGTAATTGGATGTCTTTGTCTTACCATGTAAATTAAGGATTTTTATGTAGTTTTTGTTTTGTTGGGTTATAAAATGTGTAGTCGTTTTTTCAATAGATATCTTCTTATTATGGTTATAGTTTGATTTGTGTATAACAAGCATTTTTAGTTACTTTGCCACAAGCATGATGATTTTCTATATTTATATTGATGATTTGATATATTCAAAATACTATCACCAAAATTCATTTTTAACCGACTTCCCAAAAAGAAGGAGGAGGTTCTCAATTCGGCCGGTATTTTTTTTTTCGATTTAAAAATTAATTAAAAAAAGAAACATAACTTCCTATATAATATTATTTTGACACTAGGTCATTATCTAGTCTATGGTCACTTCTAGTTCAAATATTTAAAACTCTCACTAAAATTTACATTCGATTTCAAAATTTATTTTAAAAAGAAACTCCCTACATTCCAATTATTTTTTTCGAAATTAAGGCTGTACCTACCTACATATTGATAGCGTTGCAGGCGAGTTGAGTAGATTGTCAATCAAGTTGACCTGTCGGGCAAACTGATTGAATTGTTTCAACCGAGCACGCACCTCCGGGCCATTCCGTACTAAATACATTAGTTCCCTACTAAATTAATACTAGAACCTGCAAATTATATACAAGCATTGAACTTGTATATAGGCATTAGTTTGAAAAGTAATTTTGATATAGAAATTGTATAAATAAGTTCCAAATCCATTTTGACATTATCATGATGAGAGAAAGATCGATGTGACTCCGCTTTCTTTTCTGCCTATTTTTGTATGTTCACTGTTAGGATAGTACTTGATCAAGTAACTACTCTCTAATATTATAACATACCTAAACATCTATTACTTATCTCAGTCTTATACTAGAGAGAGAGATCTCACTTGAATTATGTGAAGAAATAGTTAAATGCATTACAAAAGGCATCATTTTAAAACGATCAAATTTATTAGTACCTATCATAAGTAGAATACACGAACTATATGGCTTCCCTCTGATAGACACACTAAAAAATATGTCGATACACAGACTATTCAAAATAGTGTCTTAATAGTTTCTAATTTAAATTGATTACAGCAAGGTTTGATTTAAAAAATAGTACCTAGGGATCATTTCACGCAGCCGTGGGATAAAGACAAAAAAGTTTGATGCTATATCCCATTGCCCTCAATTTCGACTCGAAAAATCATAATAAAGTCGTAGAACCAAACGTTAAAAACGTTCCAGTCAACTTGCCAACACACAAGCGAGCCAGCTCTCCCAGTGTGAACGCGGCACAAGTCCTCGGCAAGGCGCGTAGGGGCTCGTTCACCCTCGGGGGGCGGCGACAGTAGGGGAAGACACACCCCTACGGCTCGCGGTAACGTACAGCAGCAACTGACTAACGGATATAGCTTTTATTTTTATTAGTTAGTTTGTTTGATAAAGTGTTAAGAACTAGGCCCAATATTAGTAGGTATAGTGTGCAAAATGTGACTGTGCTTCTTTCAAGATGTAGGAGAGATAAAGTAAAAATATTTTAATTGTCTGTATTTTATTTTGTTACAAAAATATGTAGGTATAAAACTTAATACAAATTTACTGAAAATAAAATAAATACATTTTTGTAATAATTTTTTCAGATAATAATGTTGTTTTTGAGTGGCAAGTATGGGACCATCAGTGCGCGAGTCAGCAACGGTACCTACTAGATACTAACCTACCGTGGTAGATATTAATATTAAAAAGTAGAACCATATCTTATAACCTTTTGGACTTGTATTACCACGGAATACCCAATTACATCTACGTTTATTGATTACCAAGACATATTAAAACTCGTTTTAGATAGATATCTATTCTCATATACCTATGCTCATTCACACAGCTGACAATTTCAAACTAAAACCTGCAGAAAATATTCTACAAAACCCATACGATATTTTATCCATTCCCAAAAATATAACACAGACATGAAAATGCAAGTAAAACCGCAACACAGACTACGTATTCTATCCCACTCGCAGACAACACGGCGAGCATTCCTTGCTAGGGGCGCGGGGGCGACCCTACGCCATTTCTTTCTCTTATTTCCCAGCTTTTTTCGGCCGGCCATTTTTCTCACGCATGCGCATTATACAACTACCCCCTTAAACATCGACATCCATCGATTTATCAGATACGTAAAGAGTAAATAAACCGTAGTACCCGTGTGGTTGATTGTGGTAGGTTATTTTATATGTAAGGGAAAAGAAAATAAAAAGTTGTTTTTTAGACAAAGGATATGAGTGTAAGGTTTTGTTGGGTCTTGGGTGTATAAAAGCTGTTTTGACTCAAATATACCTACCAACCAACATCCTAATTTAATATTATAAATGCAAAAGTAACTCTATCTGTCTGTCTAGGTATACTTTCACGCTAAAACTATTAAACTGATTTAAATTAAATTTGGTACTCGGTAGTCTAAAGCCTGAGAAAGGATATAGACTAGGTACTTTTTATCTCGGGAAAATTGAAGATCCCCGGGAACGCGATGAGCCACTAGTATAGGTATAATAAATAAATAAAATATCCTTGGACATTTCTCACACACGGCCAATCTGATTCCAAACTACGCAGAGCTTGTGATATGGTAACTAGATACCTGATATACTTACTACATATACCTACTACATTGAAATACATATCTACTTATATAGATTACATCCACACACAGAACAAAGAGACATATTCATGCATACAAATGTTTGTCCTAGGTTATATTCGAACCCACGACCGGCGGGTTGAAATTCAGGGTCACTAACCACAAAGCCAAGAGAGCCACTAGTTGTAGTACATATATATTATATTATATCAGCTCTACTTAAAATGGAAACTCTCAGAAAATAAGTTCCTACATTATTTATTTTTTATATACTTTTGCTCTAATACATTTTTGAACCATGGTAAAGTAAGGTCATCCTAACAGCCTATCAACACAGAATAGTCGTAATGCCATCACGCGACAGGGGTGCCAACATCGCCAACTTGCAATATCCGGTTCCCTCCGGTAGATTGGCAGCGCCGAACCGGCAGTGGCGCAGACACACGCTTCCGCCGTTAATTGTGCCAGATTCGATAGCATTTGACAGCTTGATTGCTTGATATTGAATAGCTTTGATGTTGCCAGTTGACTTTGTAGTCTGTGGTTAAATTTAAGAGGTTCTTGAAATGATTTTCTATATAAAGATACAATTTTACTTACACTTTTCTTATTTTAAGTTATAGTCTTATAAAATAAGTAAGAAATTGCACATAAGCACCAAAAGACTAACTTTAACTCTATCACTGTTATTAATAAACGTAGACTAAAGCAGGAGCATCTTTATTCCAAGTATTAAGACTAAAGTAACTAATTTCATTATTAATAAACAAAGAGTAAGGAATGAGTACGCTATTTCCACTCTACTCTATGCGTAACATTTAAACTAGGGGGCACCCTAGTATAACCAAAGAGTAAAGTGTCGTAATGGCGGAACTTGTCAGATCACTAGTCACTGTGGCGAATATTTTTCATTATTTCTTGATTTCTCGTGTTGTTTACGTACAAGTACCTACTTACTAACGAAGTTATTTCTAAAATTATGTAAAATGGAAAGAAGAAAGATTTGGACGACATGATGTTGATAGATAAATAAATAAATAATAAATAAATATCCTGGGACATTTTTCATACACGGCCAATCTGATTCCAAACTAAGCAGAGCTTGTGATATGGTAATCAGATAGTTGATATACTACATACTAGACTACTAGATGAAATTGAACACAACTCTCTAACAACAAGAAGTAGAAATTTTATAAAATACAATCCACTGGGTGAACTTGAAGAAGAGGAATTTAAAAATAAGTAAAGATTTATTTGATAAGTATAAAATAAATGTATAATTTACCATTTCTTTTACATCCCAATTGGTCAAACGAGCACGTTCCGACATTTTAATAATAAAAAACAACAACTCAAATCGTCATATAAGCATGATATCAGTCCATAATTAAAATGAAAACTGTCAAATTACGTTCGGTTCATTCAAAATCATTCAATAAACCATTATTTTTATTTTTTTTGCTGCTGGGGTTGCCATAGCACTAGCACTACTCGGCGTTTAGGAATGCTTAGTAATTCGGAACTTACGCGGTGTTTATTAATAACGTAATAAATCTGAAGCTAGTCGTGATCGAATCGACGATTAACTACTCGGAATGTGAGTGTGGATGAAACCAAGATTAGGCCATTTTTATTAATAACACTGTATATGACAAGCATATGATTAACTTGTTTGCTTTATTATTATTAGACAGCCCGGTTGGCTTTTTGGTTAGTGACCCTGACTCTCAAGCCGCAGGTCGTGTGTTCGAATCCCACCCAGGACAAACATTTGTATGCACGAATGAATATGTCTGTTTGTCCTGTGTCTGGATGTAAATATCTATATAAGTATGTATTTAAGGTAGTATTTGTAGTATATCAGCTATCTGGTTACCATATTACAAGCTCTGCTTAGTTTGGAATCAGAATGGCCGTGTGTGAAAAATGTCCCAGGATATATAAAATTATAAAAAGAGCGTACCTAATAGAACGAATCAAATATACCTAAATAATTCCTTTCCCACAACTAGATACCTACTAGGATACCTAGCTAGTACTTCTGTCATCTTTTCGTACACACAATATAAAACTATATCTATATATTTACACCTATATCTCTACCGACGTCTATGAAGGACCAATTTTCTCCGTGCACATTCTTAAATTGATTTTAAACAACCCGTTAGACTGGCAACCCTTAAATTGTCTACGTTTTAACATGGTTGGCGAGTTCAAAAGACTTGTCCGGCCAGTATAAACAAGTTAGGCCGTGGACATGATACAAATTAATTGAATAACTTAACCGTACATCGTTCTTATAACGTTTTAAGTGATATTTCCGCACTACGCAACTGAATTCTTTGAAGAAAACCTAACTTTATTTTACGGTACATTTAGGAACTGTGTTGTCATAGCTGCAGACTGTTTTTTTTATGTTGGCAATAATATACTTAGGAGTAACGATAATATGATTGATACCCTACCTTACATGTATTTTAAGGATTTTAACGAGAAATTATTTTTAGACAGCCCGGCTTTGTGGTTAGTGACCCTGACTTTCAAGCCGCGGGTCATGGGTTCGAATCCCACCCAGGACAAACATTTGTATGCATCAATATGTCTGTTTGTCCTGTGTCTGGATGTAAATATCTATAATATGTATGTATTTAAAAGTATTATATACAGTATATCAGCTATCTGGTTACCATAACACAAGCTTCATTTGAAGCTTACTTTGGAATCAGATTGGCCGTGGGTGAAAAAATGTCCCAGGATATAACAATGTCAAAAACAAACAATGATTTATGTAATGTTTTAAACACCATGAAAGTTTGATGCACAGTAATTCATGTTGTTGTTATTATAAATTATTTCAATTCATGTAAGTTTTTAAACGCACTACAAATAAATAAAACTTGGGATATGCTTAATTGTACATCAGGGTAACATAAGTTATATTTTCAAAAATCTAGCATATATTTAAAATGTTATGTAAAGTAAAATATCACGTGAAAAATAAGTTGAAAAATACAATATGATTAATAAATAAATACAGTTTTAAGTCATATTACATTGTATTCGTAACTCCAATTTTGCAGTTTAAGATCAAAACTAAGACAACTGATGTTTTTTTTAAATATCTAATATTTTATAGGTACCTATATTTTATTGGTTTTTGTTACTTTGGGAAAGAGTAAAAAACATCTACACAAACATTCACATTTATAATACCTATAAGAAGGATTTCTAACCACAACTATACGTTCAGACTAAACTACAGAAGAACATGATTATTTTGCCTAAACTTATACTACCAAAACCTAAACCACCTTTAAATTATATTCTCATAGAAGTTTCCGAAAACCAACCCCTATTATTAACACTGTGGTAAACAACAAAAGACACGAAAATCATAATTTTCGTTAATAATAAGCGTTCATAAGCTCCTGTGTTTAGAAATCTTAGGGATTACCAAAAAGTTTTTGGAGCTTTTATAGTAGGTACGTAAAATACAAAGAAGTAAAAATTAATGCAAATCGAATAAAAATGGGAAAACGCTCGCATCCCGGAATAAAAAGTAGGTATTATGTGTTAAATCAAATAAATAAACTATCTGTATGCAAACTTTCATCCAAATCCGTTGAGCTAGTTTAGCGTGAACGAGTAAACAGGAGAACACATGCACACTATCGCATCAATAATTTATTTATCATTTTATTTATTTATTTGTAGGATAAATACCAAAACTATCAATATGTTTAATAATTATAACCAATTACTTTAGCTAAATAGTTATGAATGAGTCCTAACGAAATCTTTCGATATGTAATAACAAAATCTTAATACATAATGTATGTAGGTAGGTATATAAAAATAAAGCTATGTCTACACAGTAAGGAAAGCTCACCGAAAAAGAAAATTTGAGTGTACCGGCACATTCCCCTGCCCCGGTACTCGCAAGATCCCTTGTGTACCCCACTCTTTTCCTTATTAACGAGATGGTATACTACGGTCGGATAGTTTTGATATTTTTGAACATTTTGCATCAAAACTACAATCTAAACGTTTTATTAATGCTGCAATTATTGAGGCAAAAACTGTTCAACATACACAAAATCTAGTCATATAGGTTTTACAAGTGCCTATACTATTATAGTACCTACTATATTTAATTATATAGGCACTTTATACCTATTTATTTGATAAAATCAATACTGATCGCAGAACTTAAAATTAAAATAGCTACACCGACCAACATAACGTTTAAAATACAATAGCAAAACAAGTTTGACAGTGTCAAATAAATATAAGACGAATCGAATTATTAAACTTGAAAGAGTTGCACATAGACTAAATTCTTTTGTATAGGTATCTATACTAATCTATACTAATATTATAAAGAGGAAAGATTTGTTTGTTTGTTTGTTTGTAATGAATAGGCTCCGAAACTACTGGACCGATTTCAAAAATTCTTTCACCTTTGGAAAGCTACATTATCCCCGAGTAACATAGGCTATATTTTATCCCTGTATTCCCACGGGAACGGGAACTACGCGGGTAAAACCGCGGGGAGGCAGCTAGTATACTATAGAAATAAAAAATGCGACGCTCAAACTACTTTTTCATTTGATAAGGTGTTAGTTGAAGCTGGTTTTCACGGGTGAACGTCCAACTGCTGTCAGCCATATTTATTTTATATACTGCCAAGTATTAAGACGTTTCAATCTGTGTATACAGACACCCTGTACCCTATGGCTCGTTTCTTTTTGGCAGCAAACCCACCACCCGTGTGTAATGGAGCTAAGTGTGCAGAACGAATATCTGCCGTGAGCCATCCTCTCCCATCCCTTACCTAACGCTGCCCTGTACTTAACATGTAGGTAAACACGATTTTGTTTTGTACCATAAATAGCTTCGAAATGTAATTTTTTCGTATCTTACTAACCTTTGGAAATATCTTAATAATATTAGGTTATGTACATACATGCATACTTGTGTGTGCAAGTTTGTGATGATGAATGTATGTATAGGTATTTCACGAAAAAGAAAGAAAAGTTAGATATCAAAACGTACGTTCTCCGGAAAATTGCAGATCTCCAGATATAAATATAGTTTAATATTGTATTTTTTTTATTTATTGGCTTACCAACTATATACATACACACATAATATTTTCTTATAAAACTATTAAAGTTTCATTTTCGCATGCATCTAAATTAGTAATAATAATAAATGCCGCTGAAGGGTCATTTGCTTTAAGAATGTTTAACTTTAACATAAACATAATATATATTTCCTTTAACATGAAACTTTTATTCTTATTGCTCTTCTTAGGTTCACAACCCTTCTCTAAAACTTTAAAATAAAACACTTCACTGCAAATTAAAACAGTCTCAAGCTTTAAATAAAACAGCAAAAAACTCAAGCGTCTTTGCTTACCTTGGCTATGCAACAAAGATCTTAGGCGCTTTAAGGCCTTAGGTAGCTAATAAACTGGAGGCCAAAGGGCCCTCAAAGGCCTCAAATATGCGTGGCCCATTCGAGTCACTTTGTTTCAAGTGGACAGCAAATTTATCTGGCACTTGATCACGTCTAGTGCATTGAATAAAGCTAGACGGGCTTTGAAGATGATCCTAGCTCTATGTTTAAAGATTAAACTCAAGGATCAAGATGGCTTTGTTCAGTAGATTTTATTAAATGTCTTAAAATACATAAGATAGTTTTTTTTAATACTTTATAAATTGTAAGCCGCAGCACTATTATTAAAACATCGATCATACATACAACGGACTATAAAAACTTTTATATTCTGTTACATGCTGGTACGGAACCCTCCATGAGCGAGTCCGACTCGCACTTGGCTGCTTTTTTGGTTTATTGTCTATTTTATAGTCTACTAGCTGTACCCTGCTACGCTTCGGTGTGATTGATGAAAAAGTAGATAAAAACAATCTTAAATACATGATGCGGATTATATATCATTCTAAAATTTCAGCTCGATCGGTGCAAAACTTTTTGAGTTTTTGAAGCGTACACAAACCAACATAACATTTTTATATATATAGATTTGCTATTCCAGAACATGAGAAGATCACAATAGAATTAGAATGATTGCAGTAATACAAGTTCCCAAGACCCTTAGACTAAAATAATAATATTCCAGAACTAACTGTGTGGCTGACTGCTTTTCTTCTGGATCCCTTAACCGTTCTAGCGTGACAAAGATCCATACAAACGTTTTCTTTCGTAGGTAATGAGTTTAAAAATCGACTAAGTACCTAGATAGTTCCGTTATTTTTGGTTAGTTTATATCATTATTCGATACTTTTCAGCTTTCCCATAAAAATACAAAAGCAGGTGACAAACTGCACGTTTATTTTAAAAAGTTTACCAATTATGTAATTTAAGAGAAGCTTTTATAAAAAAAAATATGCCTTACCCCAAAATAATAAGAATTTAATAACTTTATTTTTAACTATGCAGCAGCTGTTGAAGAGAAAGTAATTTTTCAATGTATCGGTCGGAATGCCTAGGGTTTTGGCACGACATACTTGCATGTGTAGTGGCCCTAATTAACTTTGACCGTCACATACTTTTTTTTTTGCATTCGATTTTCGAAACACAATTTTGAAGTACCTAAGTATATAAATCAAATAGTTTTTAATTTTGCCTAAAGTCAAGTTTCAAGTTATTAGAATTAAAAAAAAATTAACTCTATAATACTCATGATACTCAATGATACCAAGTATTAAGTAGGTAATAATGATATCAATTATGAAGCTAAGTGAACCTGTATCACAAGTAACTTTAAATAATAATTTAAGAACGATTTTTATCTCCTGTTTTTTTAAATAAATTGTTAATAATAAAAGGTTGAGTATCGCATCTAACATCTAACAAACATTGTTGTCTCCCATTCAATCCTTTGCAAATTAAAAAGGGATAACATATAAGGTCAGCAAATTACATAAAAATAAGTACCAGGTGTCCGTTAGAATCGTACACAAAAAACTTACAATAGTCCTTTGTTTCTTTGCTGACCCTACGAACTCGATCTTAAACATAGTTAGAAACTATTTCATTGTATTGTTAACCTTTGTTTTATGAAAATAGAGTTTATATTCGAATGAAACAAATGCTTTGGGCTCCGTTAGGCTACTGGCGGACAATATGACCCTTTAATTCATAATCCGCGTATTGTCAAAATTATAATGAAGGTAAAAACTGTAAGCTGTTTGTTCTCGAACAAAAGGCGGTCAGGTAAACAGCTGGCTGGTGATTTGAATGCATTCTCAATTTGGTCGGTTAGTTTTGACCTTTGTGGTGGATATTTATTTATTTATTTTTATTTATTTATTTATTTATTTATTTGGGAAAAAGGGAAAAAGAGCAAAGTTGTTTTTATTTGAGGTAACTTTAAATAATGAAAGGTAATCTATCTAAACTCAGTCATAATATTTAATGCACAAAGTTATAAATGAAAGGCAATATTATAGTGATATTGTATTTTGATTTAATATTATTTCTTATATTAGTATCAAAAGACTATTAAATAATGTACATTAAACAAATTGCAAATACATTTTAGTACAAATTTGTATCAAATAAAACTTAACATAATGACAACAAGTGCTGCCATCTATGAAACACTTCGTAAGTTAATCTATTTGTTTGTCAGTAAAGTATCTTAGCATGCCAGCTTAGTATTCGTAATAGAAAACAGATGGCGCTGCAATGAATTAGGATTGATTTATTTTTTTAACATATTTTTTTGGCATATATTGAATAAAAATGCGCCTATATTTATAAGGTAGTTCAATATAATCACATCACAGCCACATCTAAGTCCATCCCTTTGAATAGCACCTCATAATAATCGTTTTCTTTCAGCAACCCTCTTTCCGCCATGTAATAGGGGTAAAAGTTACCTGTAGCCAAATAAAATATACCCGTCCTATTCCTATCGACTGTCGGTCCTAGTACGTTGGTGATCATCGGCGATTTATCGTAGCACATCTTCTTTCTCGCTTCTTCCACCGTATCACATCTCATGGCTATAAAGAAGCCAGGTTCCAACAGTGCTGCCAGCCATATAGAATATGATCTGATGTGACTGCAGAAGAGACCGCAGGGGATAAAGGATATCTCCCCTGGCTGGAACTCACCACCGTTGACGTAGAAATCAACGTGTCCTAATGGAGTAGGCATTCCATAGCCGTCTATGTTAGTATGAATGACGTCCACGAATTCTGCATCAGACTTATCCAATCTATCTTCCGGACCTAGATTCCTATAGCATGGGCCGGCTGGATCAAGGCCTGTTATTCGACCGATTTTAACCCCAGATTGTTTCTTAAAGCTTTTTCCAATAAAACTGACGGTTTGGCCTCCCAGACTGAGGCCGATGAGTTCAAGCTTCTTCGGGTTGAGGCCTCGTTTTGTTAGATTGACTAGCATTTCTGCAACGTGTTTGCCTACAGGTCGCATGAAACGAGCTGACCTGAAATTAATGTTTTTTTATTGGATCACTAATATTAGAGACATATTAAAAACTTAGGTAATATATTTGTATTTATAGGTGGATATATGCAGCTAAAAATGATAGTAAATATAATATTCATGCCATAAAAGAAAATAACACACACAGGTGGGAAATCGGACCCACGACCGATTGATTGGCTTTAAAGTCAGAATCGTTTAAAACAAAGACATAATTTGATTAGTCGGAAGACTACTTTTTTTATACGTACATAGCATACGGAATAGTTGTGAATCTGCTCATCTCTAGAAGCAATACATTGTATCCTAAGCTCTTATAAACAGTTCCCATCAGCCTAGCTCCAAAAAAATGGCCGCTATCCAAATATCCATTCACAAACAGTATAGTTTTCTTCTTAAAGTTAATTACTGGGTTCAATGGTAGCTGTTTCATTTGGAAGTAATTGTATGGTGTTTTTTCCGCTGTAAATACGCTTCCGTTACCCAGAACTAAGAATGATAGGTATTTTAGACTGGCTCGTGTTATTCTTGCTTCTTTTGTTGAGGGAGGGCCTGAAACATTTGACTTTATTACATGAATCGTAATATTACTAATGCTTGTATGTTTGTTACTCTTTAACACATAGGGTGTTTTTTATGTCGTCGGAAATAATATAGATCTCTGGCAAACCACGGGGAGCTACAAATTCTATTTTGATTTCATTAACCAATTCTTCTTAGAGTCGAGTAGTGTTTAAAAGAAATAATATTTCTTATGTATTATCTACTTACAGTCAGGAATTAAGCCTTCAGCATAGCCTTCTGTAGCTTTCGAACTGTGCACATTTAATTTGTTCTGAATTATAAGAAGGAAATATAGAGTATTTATAATATTTGCCATCTTTATTATATCTGTAAGACTCCTATTAAAAATAAGGATTTCAAATGTGTCAGTTTTAATTATGTAATACTTAAATAAGATTAATTTTGAGTGTTTACATTCAAACAAAATTGCGACATTAAAATTATTATTAAATAAAAGCATAGCACAGATTTGAGTCCGAATACGTACGTAACTTAAACAATATACATGAAATAAATAAGAAAACTTGTCAATCATAATTCACACTTCAATCATATCTTGCTTATTAAAATAACCCGTCAACCTTGCATCTATATCATTCTCTTTTCTCAATCCTTCTCCACCCAGGTAATATGGGAACGTATTATTTGTAGCTAAATAAAAAATGCCCGTTTTCCGCTTATTCGTTTTTAGTCCTACGATATTTGTGACCAAGGGGACACGATCGTAGCAATTCTTCTCTCTTGCATCTTTGACGGAGTCACATTTCATAGCTATAAACGAGGTTGGATTCTGCATCGCTGCCAACCATAGCGTAAACGCCCTCAAATGGCTGCAAAGTAACGTGCATGGGATTGTAGCGAAGTCCCCTTGCTGGTATTCCCCACCGTTAACGTAGAAATCAACGTGCCCTAATGAGTAGGCATTCCATAACCGTCGATATTCGTGTGAATGACATCTACGAAATCTGCGTCGGACTTATCCAATCTATTCTCTGGTCCAAGGTTCCTGAAACAAGGTCCAGCGGGATCCAGACCAGTCACTCGAGCAACTTTCACCCCTGTCAATTGTTTATAGCTTTTTGCTATGAAACCGACAGACTGCCCACCGAGACTGTCGCCTATAAGTTCCAGTCTTTTCGGATTCAGGCCCAGTTTTGTCATTTCTACTAGCATTTCAGCTACGTGCTTGCAAGCGTGGGGCAATAGACGTGCGGTCCTGAAAATTATGAGGCATTTAAGTGAATAATATTATGAAGGGGAAAGATTTAATTATTTCTTTGTAAAGAACATGCTCCAAAGTACTGGTTCGATCAATACACTTTTAGCGTTAAATAGCCCATTTATGGAAGTAAGGCTATATAACTGTACACCACTAATAGGATTTGAGCATCATGGTTAAATATTCTAATATGAAGACTAGTTATTAAAAATATGCATTTAATTAAACCACTTACAATGGATAAACGTACGTGACAAATCTGGTGATATCTACTGACCAGACATTATAACCCAGCCTTTTGTAAAGAGATCCCAGTGATGAAGTCGTAAAAAACTTTGGGCTGTCTAAATAGCCGCCGGCAAATAGTAAAGTTTTCTTTTTAAAATCTGTGTTAGGGTCTTTAGCTAATAGCTTGGTTTGGAAGTAGCTGTATCGAGTCAATGAAGCTGTGATGGGATTCCCATCGCCCAGTACACTGATGCCTATGTACTTCAAGCTATCCCTGGAGATTTTGGCCGGTTTTGTTGAGCCTGGACCTGGAGTATTAAAAATAAAAATAAAACTATACGGCAAATATTCAACTGTCCTAAAAATTGGTTTAATGGCTGAGATAACACAAAGATATGGAAAAATAAAATATTCTGTAGCATCGATTAGGTAGTGATTTATATGGTGGTTAGTGAAGAACTTTTTCAAATATGAAAAAAAAATGTACTAGTGAAATAAGTTCCTAACTCATTCCGGGTTGAAAGTGAAAACTTCTTGGTGTAACTCATGATATAGATCAAAATTTTTATTGAAATAAAAATTAAATAAGTAGTAAAAATACTTACAATATGGTACAAATCCTTGTGCATATCCTTCTGAAACTTTTGAACTAAGTACTATTACAACACCCACATATAAACTTAATAATATGACGATTGGAAAATAAACCATTTTTTTAAATATCACTTAAGCGCTTTCAATAGAAAAAAATTACTCAGTAATTGTAGATTATGAAAAAAACACGAAACTCATTTAAACAATACGTAAACGTTAAAAAATGACATGTTTTCGTATATTTTTCATAATCTTACTGAATTTAAAATAAGTAGGTAATATTAACGTCTGAATATATCTAAAACTATCATTTAAATAAATTTGAGGTAACAATTACTCGTATATTATTTATAGTTTGATTTTGGAGGGCACAGAATGACAATATATCGTATTTTTTCATGAACGTACAAAATATGTCAATCAATCACCTTTCGATTTTTTGATGCTTAGTTGAACTGTGGGTTAACATAATGACGAGTTTAAATGAATTTAGAAGGACGCCCATTGGCGTAGCTGTTAAAATCTAATAGAATAATTAGTATTCCATACAATAGGGGAATTAAAAAAGTTCTCTTCACTAAACTTTCTTTCTTTTACTTTTATTTGAGAGCGATTCTAAACGACTTAAATTTATGAAATAGTTTATTGAGTAATTTCAACAACGCCATCTAGCGGAGGTATTGAAAACTTAAAAGCTAAAGTGGCCCGCTTAGTATGCGTTCTGCCAATACTTCACTGCGGTGATATAATAAACGTATAGATGGCAGCACTTAACACTTTTGTGCATTTAAGTTCATCTATGGTAAATTTTATTTAATACATTTAAAATAGTACAGATATCGGCAGGTCTTAAATATAAATTAAACTAAATAACAAATACGTTTACTGAGTCACACCTTGTATTATTCGATTAATCACAAACAACTTTACATATACAGAATATTCATTAAAAATGTGTAAATCAGTTACGTTGCCTTGATAAATTTATATAACACAGACTGAACAAAGTTGACGCAAGTCATATCTTTTGCCTCACATTGTATCACCGTAGTCTTCAACCCACCACCCTAACTGCGATTTGTAGGGTTCATTCTTTCTCTCCAAACCTTTTTGTCCCATCCCATATGGAAACCCATTACTGGTAGCCAAATAAAAAATACCAGTTTTATTCTTGTCAGTATTTAACCCCATGATATTCGTCACACGAGGTTGTCTATCAAAACAGTCTCTGTTCCTCGCCTGCTGTATAGAATCACATTGCATTCCGATGAATATATCAGGGTGAAATAGAGCAGCTATCCATAGAGTATACGCTCTTGCATGACTGCAAAATGTAGCGCAAGGCATCGTGGGAAAGTCACCTGGTTGGAACTCACCACCGTTGACGTAGAAATTGACATGTCCTATAGGTGCTGCCATACCATACCCATCGATGTTAGTGTGGATAACATCAACAAAATCGGCGTCAGATTGGTCTAATCTCTGATCGGGTCCTAGGTGCCTGAAACACGGTCCAGATGGATCCAGTCCAGTTACTCTGGCAAATTTAACACCCGTCAGGTTGTAAAAACTCTTAGCTACGAAGCTGATGGTCTGACCCCCATGACTGAGGCCTGCTAGCTGAGTTTTCTTCGGATCTAAGCCAAATTTTGTGAGGGCGACTATCATTTCAGCGACGTGTTTGCTGGCTGGTCTTTGGAAGCGTGCAGCTCTGAAATGGGAAAAAGAACAATGTAGAAAGTACTTAACTTTAATTGCAATTTTTTAGAAAGTTACTGAGAAATAGTGAAAGTGATTGTCAAAGAGAAGTTTGGATACCTATAGCAAATGCTCATGGGATCAATCTAGCTGTTCCTGAAAAACTTGAAGTACTTACACAGGATAAACGACTGTTGCAAACCTATTCATCTCCAATAATAGCACATTGTACCCAAGCCTCTTATAAACAGTCCCAATTGTAGTGGCCACAGCTACAGGCAATAAATTTGGACTATCTAAATAGCCAGTGCAATAAATGAGGGTTTTTTTTCTCTTGAAATCCAACTCTGGGTTTCTGGCCAGTTCCGCCATCTGATGGTAATTGTATATAGACATTTTTGCTGTTAATGGATTGCCGTCGTGTAGAACATTGAATTGTAGATATTTGAGATGTTTTTTTAATATCCTCGCTTCTTTCGTTGAGCCGGGACCTGAAACATAGGACGCGAGATTATTTTATGTCAAAAAACGTTATGAAATTAGAAGAGTGAGGGTTAATGCTTCAAATAACATAAGAAGGCCTTGCGAAATTTATAGATTTATAGTGGCTCCCCGCGGTTTCACCCGCGTTCCCGGGATAAAAAGTAGCCTATGTGTTATTCCAGAACATATTCTAGCTCTGTGCCAAATTTCAAGCAGATCCCTTCAGCCGTTGGAGCGTGAAAGAGTAACAAACATCCATACTTACAAACTTTCGCCTTTATAATAGTAAATATTAGGATTAAGAAGTGTTGTGAGGTGTTAAAAGGTTTGGCTTATGTTATAATATTTCGTCTATCACAGTTAAAGTATGTAATTATATGGTTAGAAAATTGAGAGTTAATAAAGAAAAACGGCTGAAGGGATCGCGATGAAATTTGGCGCAGAGTTAGAATATGTTCTGGAATAACACATAGTCTACTTTTTGTCCCGGGAATATTGAAGATCCCTTGGAAACGCGGGTAAACCGCGGGGTGCTACTATTATAAAATAAATATACTGAACAACATTTTTATATAAATCTAAATTGATACTTATGAAACAGACATACATTTTATATGAGAAACTCAATCAACAGGTAACTATGACATTACGAATACAAAATTACAAACAAAACAAAAAATAATAAACATCTTATCATCGTGACGCGATTATAAATCCTTGAGATTTTTTCATTAATACTGAAACAATGATGAATAAGTTCATGAACAAATTTTGTACCTAACGCTTCCTTCTTCATAAATCATTACTTATTTTCTAATAGATTCGGCTATGTAAAGCCTTTTTACATCCGCCGTAAATTTCTATTTAAATAAATAGGTTAGTGTCAGTGAAACACTAATTTATAGTGCGGTTGTTAGTATCAAACTTTTATATCCATTTCCTATTCAATCATCATTCTCAGTAATTATTCATTTAATAAGAAAAGTATCGTTCGTTCGAGAATCTCTGAAATCCAATGTAATATTATAAATGCGAAAGTAACTCTGTCTGCCTCGCTTTCATGCTAAAATTACTGAGCCAACTTAATTGAAATTTGGTACACAGATAGTCCAGAGCCTGAGTAAGGCCATAGGCTACTTTTATCCCGGGAAACCTCCCGGGGTACGCGGGTGAGACCGCTGGGAGCCACTAGTAAGTGATAATGGTCTGGAAAACCCTCTAAAACTGAACTTAGTCAAGTTGATGGATAGATTGTGACTCAATCACGCCAGAACGGCTGAAGGTATCTGAATGAAATTTGAAAAGGAATTTGCTATTGGAAACCCTCAGGAAACAGAAGAAGCTTAAAGTGAAATAATTCATTACTTACAATCAGATAAAAGTCCTACAGGGTAACCTTCTTCTTCCGGTGTGCTGTTTACTGCTAAAACATCACTGACCAGTAACAAAACTCCCAAAACTTTCATCACAGTCATAATGTCTTTCTTCATTTTTAAATTTATCCTTTATTCCAAATTATCAAGTTCTTTTTCAAGTTTGAACCTTCTTTTTATTTCTTTTGTCGACAGCGTCTGTTTCTTTTCAACAACAGATATCTTATGATGTATCTAAAGGTGCTACTAAATTATTTAAACATTCATATTCAAGGGTCAAATGTCGAATTATTCCATAATTTATCAATTTTTTCATTGTGTCATTAACATTGTTATATGATGGTTTTAACATTATAAAATCTGAGGGTGACTTTACAGATGTGTCAATGTGTCTTTCTCTTTCGATATTCGCCAAAATTGCAACAATAGTTGCGTATGAATAACCTTAGTCGCATGATCTAATAAACTCTATAGGTCAAGTATTTAATGTTATTTCAACATAATATTCATCATCCAAATTAGCTTAAGTATTGTATCTGTTCGATGGTAACTTGAGCTTTCAAAATCACAATTAAACAACTCAGCTTAAAGTTCTATCTTTCATCTTTTCAAAATTTCTCTGGAATGAATTACTATCGCTCGTCTTTTAAATGTGATTATTGTCCCTTCATAGGCCTCCTTTTATTACAAAGAATAGGCATTGACGTCAATATTAGAAAATATACTGAGGAATTAATAACGTCGGCGAGTAAGTACCTAAGTATTATGTATGTATGAATCTACTAGAAATACATGTTCTTCTAAAAAAATATAAATCTCACTTGCTATTATGTATTTAAGGAAAAACTAATAGTAGTAATGTAATAGAAAAATGAGCTTTACGACAATGGACAAAATAATAGACGTTTTATTTATGTAGTCATTTAACATTAAATTATATAAAAAAATATAACTCTTTTACGTTTAATACGTATTTTTTATGACTATTTTTATTACCATAATTTAACAAAAGACATTTCGCTAATATAAAAATAAAATAACTACAGCAAAATCACATTTTAATAACACTATCTTTATTTAAATTCACTAGAACAGCCTGAATGTAATCACTTTCTTTCGACAATCCCTTTTCACCCAAATAATATGGATAAGTATTCTGCGTCGCTAAAAAGAAGATGCCCTGCTTACTTCTATCTACATCTAAGCCTAGAACATTAGTGTGTATAGGTTGTCTAAAGCAATCCTTATCCCTGGCTTCTTGCACCGAGTTGCATTGAACAGCTAAGAAGGACCCTGGGTACTGTAATGCAGCTAACCATAACGTATAAGATCTTATATGACTGCATATAACAGTACAGGGTATCCACATTATGTCTCCAGGTTGGAACTCCCCTCCGTTGACATAAAAATTAACATGTCCTACTGGTGCAGCCATACCGTAACCATCTATATTCGTATCTATTACTTCGACAAAATCTGCATCGGAATGGTCCAGGCGATCTTTTGGGCCTAAGTTCCTAAAGCACGGTCCGGATGGATCTAAAGCTGTCAGTCTGGATATGTTGCGGCCAGTTTGGGCTTGGAAGTTCTTGGCTATGAAGCTTATGGTTTGGCCTCCAAGACTGAGGCCTACGATTTCGAGCTTTTTAGGATTGAGGCCCTCTTTTGTTAGGTTGGTCAGCATTTCGGCGACATGTTGGCCACATGTTGGCCAACAGCTCTGGTGTAGCGTGCTGCACTGAAAAAGTGAGGAAATGCCAGTTTATAAGTATTTTTGGTTTAGATTCATCAAAGGTTTTAAATTGATTTATAGATCTGCAACCATATCTATCTATCATAATGTTTACGATAACCGCAGGTCTACTCCACCTTTAGTTTATAGACCTTTGTTTGGCAAAAGCTCCATAAAATATTAGTGACTAACCAAATTCCCCCAATTTGACAAAATCTTAAATTTTTAATACATGTTTATACATAAATTATAATACTCATTGATAGATATATAGATAGATAACACTTTATTGTATTTCAAATGACAAAATAACAGTAACAACTTAGCTAAATGCACAAGTGGCGGTCTTATGGCAAAAAGAGATTTCTTCCAGACAACAATTGGATGGAAAGGATTTTGGGTCACTATAAAAGACGGTACTCATATACTTACAGTGGATATTCCATGAGTGTGAACTTATTCGTGTCCAGAAGTAAGATATTGTACCCTAAGCTCTTGTACTGTGCTGCAAGTAGCAATGCAAAAGGTAGTTTAGGACTATCAAGGTAACCTCCAACGTACATCATGGTTCTTTTCTTAAAATCAATTGCTGGATCTCTGGCCAGCTCTTTCATTTGGTAGTAGTTGTATTTTGTTCTTCTAGCTGTGAAGACGTCACCAGTATCTTGAACCGTAATCGACAAGTGTCTTAGAGTTTTCTTTGTGATGATCGCTGGTTTTTCTGAGCCTGGACCTGTAATGGAAGTGAAATATTCTCATTTTCAATGGATAAGTTAGTCAATGAAATTGAAGATTTTCATTTATACTCATTGTAAATAATAGTAAATCATGATTTACTAGATTCAATGCTGTGCAATAGCGGAATTTATAAGTTCCTAATAAATTTTGCGCATTAGATCCCAAAGAGTGGTCAATTATAGTATTTTTAAGAGAGCTATGGAAGATGTTATCTTTTATGTACATACGTACGTAATATGTACATTGTACCTAATACTAAAACGAATGGTCAGAAAGGGTACATAATGCTTTTACAGGATCAGAAGTTTTATACTACTAATAGGGATCTTTATATTGAAGATAATAAAGCAATTTTTTTTAAAATCCTTTTAAATTACATATTTTGGAACATCTATGATCAAGAGAGTAATTACTTTCGTCATTTGACACAAATGTTTAGTTTAGAACTCCTTAAGTTTTTCCTGGGCATATATGTATATTACATTTTAACGAAAAGTCAATATGGAAACCAAATATATACTTAAATTACCATTAGTCACACATACCTCCTGAAAAGTTGACTCAAAGTTAAGACAAAGGAAGTGGTATTTAGGTATTAATGATAATTTTGTTCGTGCTTACAAGTAGCTATGATACTAATATGGAATACTAAAAAGGTTATGGTAATTACAAACCTACCTATCTACATCACGAGTCACACAATTCGTGAGAAAAACGATGTTTTCTAAGTTAAAAAACTAGGCACCTCATTATACCTACATAAACCTATGCGTCAGCGTCCAATCATTCTATTGTTTAGGAAATTCATTTTTTTTGTATTTCATTTTATAAACATTAAATTTTTTTGTAAGGAGTAGAAACGGCCCTTTTTAACCGACTTCAAAATGAGGTAGTTCTATGTTCCATGGCATCTTAATGTATATATTTGTTGTGTACGTGTGTATGTCATTGAACTCCCCCTAAATGGCTGGTCGGATCACAAACTTTTTGTGTGTATTCAAGGGGATTCGATAATGGTTTAGATTTACAATTGGACCCGGTAGGTGACGCTGGTGGGCAGAACGAAGTCTGCTTTTTCATACCATACGTTCCTTAATTGATGTTATAGCTTAGATAGCCCCGATAGGATTAGATTGAAACTGCCAACTAGAAAGTAACAGAGGAACGGACGGAACTAGAAAGGAACACAATTAGCATGGCTTTTAAGTTGACTCTCTACTACTTTTTTTGACGTTGACTACTCCATAGTTTTCTTTGTTATACGATGAGTCAATTGAATTTATGAGTGTCCAGTCCTTTCCTTTACCTGAACAAGGCAAGGTGTAGGCAAATATTTGCCAAACTACAAGGCCTAAAGGAAGCTGGTATCGATGACAAATATTGGCTTAGGCTGTTTGCTGATTGATAACTGATTTGTTACAAGGATAAACAATGACAATATATTTGTGAACTGGTATATGACTACTGCCTTAATTTATTCACGAGACTTGTAAAGGCCTAACCAAATAAAATTGAAATATAGGGATATATCTACTGTAACATTAAATAAAATTGCTTAAATCAGAAGACAAGTTGAACTGAAATTATTTTCCCTAAAATAGGGACAAGATAATAGGTCACTTTTGACAGATGTCAGTTTTATATTCATAGTGAGGTGACCTGCTTAAAAACATCGATTAAATGAATGAATCGAATGAATCGATACAGACTTGAAACATATGTGAATTTTCAAAATGATCATGCGAATCCCTGTCCCATTATTATTTTTTCTTTCATAAATTAAAGGAGCAAAATAAGACAAGTCAATGACCTTTCTATTTAGTTATTTTTTTGTATTTTTATAGTTAGTTAAAAGAATAATAAATATGTATAATTAGGTTTTATTATAATCACAACGTGGTTATAAATTTATGGTGATTTTTCTTCACAAGTAATCATTGCATTCGATTCAACTTACAATCCTATCAGCTTTCGATTTTTAGAGTAACATCCCTAGTGTTTAAAAAGAAAAAGGGTTGACCGACGCAACATTGTAACGACGTTCAGTTCTTTAGATCAGAAATTGTTTATTATGTTTAGAATGGTTTATTAGTGAAAGCAAATCGTAAAATTACTCGTATCGGTCATTATTACAATAAATATGTAAACGTAATTGAAAAAAGTTAAGCAATTGTGCAGTTCCTATTTTATGCCCGCCGTTACAAGGTTACGTTGTTGAATTTTGATGAAATGTCAAAAGTGACCTATTATCTTGTCCCTAGTTTAATTAACTACATTTATTCACCAACGAGCAACATGACAGACTTTTCTAGGGATCTTCTATTTTCCCCGGGTATAAACCAGCCTTTATGCTATTTTAATTCTGTACCAAAGTTCATCCAGATTACTTGAGTCGTTTTAGTGTAATTGTGGAACAAAAAACAAAATCCACAAAAATGAGTAGGTATCTAGATAAAATATTTAATTTAAAACAGGTTTAAAATGCTTTACCGCAAATGAGAGTCACTTTTTTAGACCAGTAGTATCGACAATAATAAAATTAATAATAATAGATACCTATGTCTTTTTTTGAGGTTCCATCCAATCCTACCATTTTATGCCTTTTTCTTACTATTTCCTTCACTAAAAGCTCAAGCTTAAATTTTTACTAATGCCAATATCGCCTTGAATTTAATTTGTAATTGTATTATTTATAAATACGGAAGAGGATTCAACTATATATCTATTTCCATAATCAAGAATCGATACTATTAATGTAACTCACTTATGTGAGTTTTTTGTTTACTGACAACATTTGCATACCTATCTTTTTCCACAATGACATAATGTAACTTTTAATATTTAATAATTAAATTAATGTAACTACATATTAAATAAAAAAATAAATATCCTGGGACATTTTTCACACACGGCCAATCTGATTCCAAACTAAGCAGAACTTCTGATATGGTAACCAGATAACTGATATACCGCATTATACTACTTTTAAATACATACATATATATATATTTACATCCAGACACAGAACAAATAGGCATATTCATGCATATAAATGTTTGTCCTGGGTGAGATTCGAACCCACGACCCGCGGCTTGAAAGACAGGGTCACTAACCACAAAGCCAACCGGGCTGTCAATTAATAACGATGATGAAAATGATGATGATGATGATGATAATAGTGAAGAGATAACATTTCAATATTTATCGATTTTATAGACAATAATATTATTTTTAATAGTTACGGAAGCATTTTATATTTTACTCAAGGTTATAAACGTGTTATTATTAGATACTTTGTACCCTGTTTAGGGTTCCGTATTCAAAGGGTAAAAACCATATTACTAAGACTCCAATGTCCGTCTATCTGTTACCAAGCATGATCTTCTGATGAACCGCGATAGGTAGATAGTTAAAATTATCACACATGATGCATTACTGTCGCCTTTATAACAACTAATACTAAAAACAGAATAATATAAATATCTGGCTTCAATACAACAACATGATTTTGCTCGATATTAAAAAAAGTTATAATATAGTATCTAATGTTGTATTAAGGTACGGGACCCTTCTTACGCGAGTCCGACTCGCACTTGGCTAGGTTTTTTGTTTATTTTACAGCAATTAAATTTTAAGTGGCTTTTGGGAGTAACTTTAAATTGACCTACAAACTGACTACCTTGGTCAAAAACCGGCAGTTATAAAAATAACACAAAGTACCTAGTTAAAGTTATCATTAAAGTTTTATTACACATTAGGAGGTGATGATACCTAGCTAAGTTAAATGCATTAAATAAATAATTATCCCGGGACATTTTTCACACACGGCCAATCTGATTCCTAACTAAGCGGAGCTTGTGATATGGTAACCAGATAGCTGAAACACTACATATACTACTTATAAATCCATACTTATATATATGATTACATCCAGATATAGAACAAACAGACATATACATGCATACAAATGTTTGTCTTGTGTGGGATTCAAATCCACTACCGGTGTCTTGAAAGTCAGCGTCACAAAGCCAACCGGCTTGTCGAACACACACACATTACTAAAAGCATGAGCTTTTAGCGAGCTTAGATCCAAAGCTCAGTCGAGTACTTTGTGGTATCCTATCTGGCCATTAAAAAGCTCTTAAGTAACTACAGCTGTTTCCTTATAAGCTAGATCTTAATATAAATTTTCGGCCAAATAATGACTTAATAATAAATAATTAGACTAATTACATAGGTATTAAGTTCAAAATTGGGAGAAATGAAGACAGTGCACAAAAAAATATAAAAGTTTGTCCTAGGTGGGAGTTGAAGTCACGAATAACTTGTAGGTTAGGGTCATCAATATTCCAGTCAATCCTATGTTGATTTTACTACATGAGATATTAAACAAAGAAGCCCTTTTCAAATATGGAAACCAAAATGCACCTAATCCTAATGATAATAATTGAAGCTAAAATCCTAGAACATGTCTAAATATCGGTCACAAAGTACTTACAGTCTCCCAAAAATCCTGATGGATATCCCTCCATATCCTTAGAACTGTACATTGTAGTCACAATATTGGCAAACATTAATAAATACATAATAAAATTTGCTAAAACCATTTTGAACTTTGTTTCGATTTAAATAGAGTTTAATATAGCTTGGCGGTCAACGCGCACGTGTTGACTGGGCCAATGTCAATGTTTTTATGCTATGCAATACGTGCTGCCAAAAATCGTCCTTAAAAATATAAGGATAAGGTCCACAGTGTAACGGAGGACAGTAGACGAACTCTGTATTGCCGTTGGATAATTTTTTATTTTAATGTTCCCAAAAGCTTGACCAAAATGTAAATAAATAAATTTCGACGTCGCTCATGTCAGAGTGTGTCAGAAGCCAAACATAAGCTCATTTCATTAAAAAAAAATATGTGATTAATAAAAAGTTAAAAAAAAAATAACATTATTCTAGCTCTTTTTTATTTTAATGGTTCGGTTAATTAGAAAAAATAATAGAATTTTGTTATTGGATTACTGATGTTTTTAATACAATGTAAGTTTACGTTTTATCGTGAGTTTATAAGAAACATAAAAAGTTAACAACAAACTAGTTAATTAAAACTTATATTTAAATTATTATAACTTATAGAAACGAATTATTTTCGGTGTTTTTGTTGAAATAAAAATAGTACAATTATATTTATGTACCAATTGATGCAAAATTTCCGTAGGATTAATACGAAAAAGGATTTTAAAAACAAAGTTTCACTTGGTACCATCGATTAAAATACTTGCAATAATATTTTCGCATATATTATAAGCTAAAATAATATTTTAAGTTTTTACTTACAGTCAGATATATTGTGATAGTTAAAAAGTTTATCCAGAACATTTAAAGTATTCGACGAACCAATCAAAACAGTGAAGAAAATTAACACAAATATTGCATATATTTCTTTGTGCAGCATTTTAAATTGTAGGAAAACCCTTTAAAACGTAAACGCTTTCAACAATGATGTGGTATTTAACTAGATACTATTGTAATTAGTAGATTTGTGACAATAAATATTTTTACTAGGGTTGTAATATATTTTCTGGATCATAATTGCTAGGTTTATTTATTTGGAACTAACATCATATAGCATAATCGTTAAAACTTTATAAATATATACCTATAGTAAAACTTAATAATAATTTAATTCAACTTGAAGTAAATAAAAGAACCATATTCCATAATTTTTTTTTCAATAAAAAGTAATTACTTATTTATGATAATCAAGTAGGTAAGACATAAACAACGTAAAATAAAAACATGGGCATATTTATCCTTTTGTTTGTAAAAACTGTTGGGTACATTAATTAGATTTTTTGAGTCAGAAACCCTCGCAGGTGACCTCAGTAGAACCCACAAAATTTTTCGTCATTATTTGATCAATGGCTTAGGAACGAATAGAGGACAAACATACAAACATATTTTCTTAACCCATAGGCTACCAGTATAAAATCAAAATCAAAAAATCTTTTTTATTCAAATAAGGTAAACGCAGCTATCAACGACCCATCGAAAATCTGCAGGTATTACCGACCTATAAAAGTAATTCGAAATTTTGACGTTTCCAGAACTATTCTAGCTAAAGGTAGGGTAGTAACACATGCGTTAATTCCTTGAGCATCATATACTTTTACGTAAGAGTGAGTAGCTATGCAAAAAAGAGATAAAATACGTCAGTTACTGCGGGGGAGCGTGGAAGCAGGACGTTTCATACTATTCCCTTGTTCCTTCAAGTAAGTACGTGACTTTTCTATTTAAGACATTTATACAAACAAATAAAGTCTATACTTTATCTTATATTACAAAATGTATTGATTTAGGTGTAAACTTTTGATTTCTTACGACATTTTATCAATAAAATGTAATTTGAAACAATAAAACTTTAAATTAAAATGGGATGGTGTTAGCTTCATCAGTTTTAGTCGTGGCAGCTATCAACGACTCGACGAGTCGGTAATGGCAGCAACGTAACATTTCGTCTAATTTTTCTTTTATGTTATTATATCACACTAACACAAGTATTTTAATGGGCCAGTTTAAATCTAAGTAAACAGTCTATATAAAAATCTATTAGCGACTTAACTTTTTTGACTAGTTTTTACCTTATAGCGTTGTCAATTTATCCAATTTTATGATATTTTCCGAGGATCGATATTGAATCGTTACAGTAATAAATCATTGTTATTGTGTTTCAAACGTGTGCATTTGGTTATATTTTTTGTAACATTAATTAATTATAATCTAGTTTATAGTCCAATTTTTTATGAGTCGGTAATACAATTTGTGTTTATACTTACATACTTTATTACCGACCCATGAGGGTCGGCAATAGCAACTACAAGAAGCTATAACCGATCGTTTTAGATTATTTAGTTTCTTACCTACTTTAAGGACATAATCGGTACCTATTAATAAATGCTACTTCTTGGCTAAAGCAACATAAAACATATAATTAAATTTTTTGCCAGAAGTATGGAGCCACAAAAGCGGCAAAAAGTATACACTAGCCGAAGCAATCAAAGCATATGTGTATTAATAGTATTCTGTTGATTAATTTTTAAGTTTATAATTATTTAGTTCATAGATATTACTACGAAGTACTAATTTGTTTTATTAAAAACTGGCTGCCGCCCCGCGGTTTCACCCGCGTAGTTCCCGTTCCCATAATCACAGGGGTATCAAAAATAGATACTTAGTAGCTGATTCTCAGACCTTCTGAATATGCGTATAAAATTTCATAATAATCGGTCAAGCCGTTTCAGAGGAGTATGGTAACTATCATTGTGACACGAAAATTTTATATATTAGATAACGGTAATAAAAAATGCGAATAAGCATTTGATTTTTATTTTGTTTTATTTTATTAAGATCGGTAATCATTATCATCACTAGCTTTCATACATTCCATTGCTGGATAAAAGGCGTCGTCTCATACAAGATCGGGAATAGCTGCATAAAAATCGTTAATAGCTTCACAGCCGTTTTTTATGGGTCGGTAATAGCAAAAATCGACTAAGTCACATTGTAAATTATTTTTTACAAGATAATCCTTCATTTAAATGTATTTGATTCAGTAAATACATTTTTTATACATAACACTAGCATATAAAAATAAATTATTAATGTTTCGAGGTACCAGTATACAAAAAAAATATGGTTGATTTTGAAATTGCCTTAAGGGGGTCGTTAATACCTACGTTTACCTAGGCCTCAATAAAGCACTTATGAATAGTCACTATTAATGCTCGGTTCTGATAGTAGTTTTTACTGAGAAGAGCCGGCAATAAACTCAGTAATTACTCTTTTCAAAAACCAACTTACATCTAATACAATAGTGATTTTTACAAAATGTGAAATAGCTTGTAGCGAGCATTTCACTGCCAAGGGTCTTTTTCTAACAAGTTATCTGATACACTATTAAAGCCCTTTTGATATAAAGTTTTCTTCACTACCTGCTTAAATTTATAGATTGGTAAATCCTGAATATCTTTAGGTAGTTTGTTGAAGAAGCGTATACATTGCCCCTTAAATGAATTTTTGACTTTAGTAAGTCTAGTTACAGGAATAGCAGTATATCGGATAGAACTTTACTCACCAAGTTAGTGACCAAGATAAATCCTGTTTCATCACAATATAATTATTATAAAACAAAGTCGCTTTCCGCTGTCTGTGTCTGACAATTTTGGAGGTTTCTAATGTGATGTATAAGCATTGCATCCGTGCGAAGCTGGGGCGGGTCGCTAGTTATATTATAAATGCAAAAGTTCGTGAGGATGTATAGATATAAGTTACTCTGTCACTCCACAACGGCTAAAGGAATCTGCATGATAATAAGCACAGAGTTTTAATATATATGTAATATGTAATAGCTTTAAAGCTTTTAACCTCGAGAAAATTGAGAGCTAATTCAGCATAAAATAAATTGACAAATGAATTCGGATAAGTTTGAAAAATGCTGAAATCAAAATAGAAAAACAAACTAAGAAACGATCTCGCCATACCTAACATTTATTTATAAAATTATTTTAAGGAAATTACTTAAATAACCATGCAACTACTTTCTACAGAATGATTTTATATCATGGAAAGTCATCAACAAGTGTTATGATGAAGTGAAGGTAATGAAAAAATATAACATACAAAAGCGAACAACCCTGTAAATTGACAACATCCATAGAAAAATGTCGCTATCCGACAAAGATGCAAATTACCCACATGTACCTATATTACAAATATCATTATTCAAATAATATTCCTATTTAACTGATTAATACTTTTAACAATACTCCTTAAATAATCAACAAATTAATGTAAATAGATCATTGTTTGTATGTTTGTAATGAAATCAATATTTCACTCTTTAAAATGGCGAACACTGACAGTAAAGCAAGAACGAAGAATAACAAAAGGATAACCTCTTTGCACGTATTGAACTTTATTAATACTGGTAACTGGCATTCAATAGTTGCACAATCTACATATAAATATAGCTTCTCTTAAAACTAACAGAGATTTAACTAGAAAGACTTCACATAACATCACCATAATCTTCAACAAATGATCTTAATATTTTCATGTGTGGTTCATTCTCCTTCTCCAATCCTTTAACACCCATTCCATAAGGAAAGCTAGATGTCGTCGCCAGATAAAATATACCAGTTTTATTTTTATCTGTGTTTAACCCCATCACATTCGTCACACGAGGCTGTCTATCAAAGCAGTCCCTATCCCTCGCCTGCTGTACAGAATCACATTGCAACCCTATGAATATATCAGGGTAAAGCAGAGCTCCTATCCATAGAGTATACGCTCTTGAATGACTGCAAAATGAATCGCAAGGCATAGTCACAAAATCACCAAGTTGGTATTCACCACCATTGACGTAGAAATTAACATGTCCTACTGGAGCTGCTATACCATACCCATCAATATTAGTGTGGATAACATCAACAAAATCTGCGTCAGATTGGTCCAACCTATCACTTGGTCCAAGGTGCCTGTAGCACGGTCCAGATGGGTCCAAGCCAGTAATTCTTCCAATTTCCACTCCGGTCTGGTTGTAGAAACTTTTGGCTATGAAGCTGATCATCTGGCCTCCATAACTGAGGCCGGCTATGTGAAGTTTTTTAGGATCCAACCCGTATTTAGTGAGGGCTACTAACATTTCAGCAACATGTTTTCCAACTGGCCTTTGGAATCGCGCAGCTCTGTAATAAAAAAGGGACATGATAAAAGATATGTACCTATCCAGAAGTGAATTAGCTATTAGTTTTTTAAATAGCCATCTCTACCAATATTTTAAATGCATGCTTAACTTACACTGGATAAACCACAGTTGCAAATCTATTAGTCTCCAATAACAGCACATTGTAGCCAAGCCTCTTGTAAGCTGATCCCATCATAGCAGGTATCGACAAAGGTCTAAAATTAGGGCTGTCTAAGTATCCTGAACAATAGATAAAAGTCTTCCTCTTCTTAAAGTCTATGCTTGGATTTCTGGCCAGCGCTGTCATCTGGTGATAGTTGTATTTTGACATCTTTGCTGTCAAAAAGTTTCCATCATGGAGAACATTGAATTGCAAGAATTTTAAATGCTTCTTTTGTATCTTTGCAGGTTTTGTTGAGCCTGGACCTAAAAGAATCAAAATATTTTTTTATACTCATTATTTGGTTATTAAGGTACTAAAACTTGTGTTTGAATAAAATTTAGTTTGTCAACTCACATTCAGATAGAAATCCAACTGGATAGCCTTCATCTTCTCTTGTGCTGTTTATTGATAGTCCATTCCCGACCAGTAACAAACAAACAATCAAAACTATCATAATAATCTCCATTAATTTAGGTTGCTACCACAAAGTTGCGACT
Organism: Thyatira batis; assembly: GCA_905147785.2. Taxonomy (NCBI): domain Eukaryota; kingdom Metazoa; phylum Arthropoda; class Insecta; order Lepidoptera; family Drepanidae; genus Thyatira; species Thyatira batis. The sequence continues at coordinate 2,567,150 of LR990497.1, read as the reverse complement.
GTCAAAATATTTTTTAACATTAATTTCACTATAACCAGCGACTGTTTTAAGCCAATGTAAACGAATAATGGACGTTTGAAAATTTATCTAATTGCTTTTTTTGTTTATTCTGGGGTCAAATAAATACTGAACCTAAATGCATTAGGATGGTTCTTAATAATGGGGTTTTTTAACTCCTTCTGTTTGAATACGGAAGATTTATTTATTTAAGCATTTGGCGGATTGCCATAATAATATAAAATACATAAGTAGATCTAAATCCTTCGTGGATTGATTGAGAATCATTGAAAAAGTCGATAGCTTGAATACATTAATAACTGATTAATTAATTTTTTTTTACGTTTTATTCAAATATTTCCACATTTCTACACAATTATGAGGCTTAAAACCATGAAATCCCTAGGTCTAGAATGCATTGTCGATTGATTGCATTTTCAATGATCATAGATCATTATGATATTAATAAGTTATAATATTCTGAAAATATCCTGCGGAATTCTACATTTCGTGGGCTGACATACTCTTGACTGGTTTTTAAGCCCTCGACCATGGAAGAAAAAAACTGTCATAGTTTTAAAAATGACTTTGGTTTTATTATTAACAGTGTCTCTGATCGGGACGTTTGTCAAATATGTTATTTGGTTATAACGAAACATCGAGCATGTAACCAATAGAGTAGCAATAGTGAGCCATTTGTTTAGCAACGCATCAATGATTTGTCACGTATAACTGGTATAACTAACAAACCACGCTCGAACTAAAACAGTACCCGACCAATAAGAGACCTGTGTGTACGACTTGACCTTGAGTCGGCCAATCAGAACACAGGGGCCGGCGCAGCGTTTTGGCGTATTTTGTTTTCTAACAAAACTGTTAACAGTTCCACTCTATTGGTTACATGCTCGATGTAACGAAACAATCTTACGATGTTTCACTTATTTATTTTTTAAAACAGACTTCTTACAATAAATAGGGCTTAAGCTAGTTACATTGCATCCCCATATTCATCGATGAAAGACTTCAATAGTTGGTTCATAGGTTCGTTCTCTTTCTTCAACCCTTTCTCACCCATACCATATGGAAACGAAGAGGTTGTAGGCAAATAAAATATACCAGTTTTATTTTTATCTGTGTTGAGCCCCATCACATTTGTCACACGAGGCTGTCTATCAAAGCAGTCTCTATCCCTCGCCTGCTGTACAGAATCACATTGCATCCCTATAAAAATATCAGGGTAAAACAGGGCAGCTATCCACAGAGTATACGCTCTTGCATGACTACAAAATGTACCGCAGGTCACCTTTGAAAAGTCTCCAGGTTGGAACTCACCACCGTTGACATAAAAGTTTACATGTCCCATGGGTGTTGCCATTCCATAACCATCAATATTTGTATGAATGACGTCCAGAAAATCGGCGTCAGATTGGTCCAACCTATCCCTTGGTCCGAGATGCCTGTAGCACGGTCCCGACGGATCCAAGCCAGTTATTCTACCGATCTTCACTCCGGTCTGGCTGTAGAAACTTTTGGCTATGAAGCTGATTGTCTGGCCTCCGTAACTGAGGCCGGCTAGGTGGACTTTTTTTGGGTCCAACCCGTATTTTGTGAGGGCGACTAACATTTCAGCAACGTGTTTGCCAGCTGGTCTTTGGAAGCGTGAGGCGCTGAAATATAAAGTAGGTACATTTTATTAATAAAAATATATAACTTATAATTTGGTTTTAAAGACAGTACACAAAGTATCACCTAATAAGTTTGTTGTTACTGGTGCTGATAAATATTTGTAATTAAAACTAGGGGCTCGTCTTTGGATCATTCAAGAGATTTAATATTGTCAAGTTTTATGAAATTGATGGGGGGCCTATGTTCAGAAGTCGACGTCTTATGGCTGATATGACGACGTTGATAAGGAAATCTCATTTCAATCCAAATCCCTAGATCTGACATCGGCGGAAATAGTAAATAAATAATATAAAATATACCTCATGTCAAATATCTTTTTTTAGAGGTACTTCAAAACAGTATTTTTATCAAGTAAATTAATATACTTTATTTCATTGTTACATCACACGCCTATCACCTTGGTCACACCAGCTATTTTAGAGTTGACCTTTGTTTACTCTGATCTATAAAGCTGTCTAGGCATTATTGTTATTTTGGCCATGTGTTAAGAATTTCCTAGGCTATTTCCTTAATATAATCCTTACCTGAGCATTTTTTCTAATTTTATAGATGCCAAAGTCTGGACAGATGGATGTATGTTTGTTACTCAATCACGCCGGAACGGCTGAAGGGATCAGGATGAAATTTGGTACAGACTTAGTATATACTAGTAGCTCCATGGGGTTTTACCCGCGTTCCCGAAGATTTTCAATTTTCCCGGGATAAAAAGTAGCGTTTGTTATACGTACATATTCTAACTCTGTGCCAATTTTCAAGCTGATCCCTTCAGCCGTTTTGGCGTAAAAGAGTAACAAACATCGATCTACTTACAAACTTTCGCATTTATAAAAATAGTAGGATTATCTATACTATAATAATAATAATAATAATAATAATATTATAAAGAGGAAAGATTTGTTTGTTTGTTTGTTTGTTTGTTTGTTTGTTTGTTTGTTTGTAATGAATAGGCTCCGAAACTACTGGACCGATTTCAAAAATTCTTTCACCTTTGGAAAGCTACATTATCCCCGAGTAACATAGGCTATATTTTATCCCTGTATTCCCACGGGAACGGGAACTACGCGGGTAAAACCGCGGGGAGGCAGCTAGTGAAATATTATAATAGATACTTTTCCCAGGAGAATTCATAATACCCGGTGAAACTGCGGGCGGAAGCTGTTAAGTCATTAAATCATAGCAAATTTACAGTGAAATACTTACACAGGGTACACCACAGTTGAAAATCTATGTATTTCCAATAATAGTACATTGTATCCTAGTCTCTTGTAGACCGACCCCATAATAATAGGTACCGACATTGGCCCATAATTTGGACTATCCAAATATCCCGTACAATAAACAAGGGTTTTCTTCCTAAAGTCCATTGCTGGGTTTTTAGCTAGTTCTGCCATCTGGTGGTAGTTGTACATTGTCATTTTCGACGTCAAAATGTTAGAATCATGTAGAACATTGAATTGGATAAATTTTAAAAGCTTTCTTTGTATCTTTGCTTCTTTCTCTGAGCCTGGGCCTGTAAGTGAATAAATTTTGTGGTCAATCTCATTCGAAGCTAGGAGAGCATGTATAATAGTAACTAGATAGCTGATATCCCAACTAATATTATAAATGTGTCTGTACTCGGGAGATCTTCCATTTTCCCGGGATATAAAGAAGCCTATGTCCTTTCTGAGACTGTAGAATATCTGTGTACCAAATTTCATTTAAATCGGCTCAGTAGTCGTGAAAGCTAGATAGACAGACACAATAATATTAGTTAGATATATTTACATCCAGACACAGAACAAACAGACATGTTTATGCATACATAAGTTTTACTTGGCTGGGCCAGCAAAAAATGTAGCCATGTCACTCCCTGATTATGCAGCTTTCCATTGATGATAACAATTTTCAGATCGGTGCAGTAGTTTTGGAAACAAGCAAAGAATATAATCTTTCCTCTTTATAATATTTGTGTGGATTTGTATTGTGTTTTAAATTAATTTTGGGTTTGTCAACTTACAGTCAGATAAAAGTCCTGCAGGATAGCCTTCTTCCTCCCTTGTACTATTCAATGTTGCCACATCATTCACTAGTAATAATAATCCTATTAACGTTATTATATTTTGCATTTTTATAAAACTTTTGTTTTGATTTTCCATAAATTTTAAATGTTCACCACACTTGTCTTTATATTATTTATTGTATTTATAACTATCGACTGTTTGTATTGAATATTAATAAATTAATGGAATGAATATACATAGCAAGGGTCAAATAAATTCTGACGTATGACTATTGTGAGACATTGTTTATATTTAGCTAAGATTTATATTTACACTAATATTATAAAGAGCAAAATTTTGTATTTTTACGTGTGTGTTTGTTATGAATAAATTCAAAAACTACTGTGACGATTTCATAAAATATTTTACCATTGGGAAGCTACATCATCAAGGAGTAATATAGGCCATATTTTATTAGGAACGAGAACTACGCGGGTGAAACCGCGGGACGGAAGCTAATTGTGAAAACGAGACTCATAAAAACACTATTTATAAATTATTTTTATTGTTAAACATTATTACACTGATAGTCATTATGTGCCATCATAGTGTGTGTGACTTACATGACCTTAACCGTTTTTTATAAACTCCAAGTATAGACTAGGTGATGCCCGCAGCATCGCCCGCGTGGATGTCAGTTATATCGACCAAAAGAAATCATGAAATATTTATCCCGTTCCACCAACCTATGGGAACTTATAAGCCAAATATAACATATTATTACTGAGAACTATCACACTAACTTTGCACCTCCATTTTACCCCCTTAGCGGGTGAATTTTGAAAAATCCTTTCTTAGTGCTCCCCTATTTAGAAAAGCTTCTCCTTTAATATAATAATATATAGTAAGACTAGTCTAGACAAATTTTTCAAATCGGATCAGTAGTTCCTGAGATAAGCACGTTCAAGCAAACAAACAAACTCTCAGAATTATATATTATCTAGTATACCTAAATGTTAATTGCAAATCTTGAACCTGGCATTGCTACGTCACATTCGACATTGACTGTTGGAGACATGTAAAAATAAGTGTTAGAAAAAAAACTCTGTAATATAAGCATAAATACTCAAAGCCATGTGAAACCTTCAATCGTAGACTATGATTTAACGTTCTTACTCATAAGTTAAGAGACTAGTCGTTCATGAGATAGCGCGTGCACCCAAAGAAACAAACAAACTCTTCAGCTTTATAAGATTAGTATAGATTGACGTTTTAATAGGCAAATATTTACTTTGAATTATATCAGTATTTTGTAAAGAATCAGTCAAACATCATCTGGAATAGTATTAGATTGATTTTATACAAAAAGGTTACCTATTTTCTTTAATTTATACCCTACTTAAATATTAATAGCAAAGCACAATACTGGTATTGTCTGCTAGAGCAATACGAAAGGCGTAATATTTAAAATTATACCACAATACATAGGTAACTTGTGAAAAAGTTGTTTAGACGTCATAGCTGTTATACTGCAGGTAGAGGGTTCAATTACTATCTATGATATGTATTAGTAGTGCGAATACGTAGTAAACGAATTACTTAAAGGCTAGGATGGCTGGATCCATTCATACTCGTAAATTAAATTATTGTCATGGTGATCGCTGTAAGGATTCGTTTCCTTTGAATAATGTCTATGGATCTTTGTTATGGCCTGGACTACGGTACTAGCATAGCAACGGAGTTCAATAAAATGAATGGACACGAAGCATCATTTCACCTATAAATTCTTATAGGAAAACTCAAATTATCTAATGAACTTTACAAACTTTCTATATGAAAAAAAAGTTTTTACTATTCTTAAAACTTATGTTAAAATAATATACCTACCTATATCATACTCATCTATGTGATAATAATCCATATCATTGATGCGAAATTGTACCTATGTGCCAAACGAACTTAAAGTATCAATGAACGCATGCGAATTATTTCGCGGCGTAATGACTGGGCGCATGGCGCATGGCGCACGCCAAGCGAGCAATACAGCCTTCTTTTTTCCATTTTATTTCCTATTTCGGTGCCTTCTCCCTCCATTTGCCGAGAAAATGGCCGGATCTCGAGTCAGTGTTGCGCGCGATACGCAACGCGTGCGCACGTCGCAGCGCGCTCCACGAATATAAACGAACAACGCCGAATGTGCACGAAACTAGTTCGTATTACGAAGTTTCAATTTGGAAATCGAAAAATTCTGTGCTACCAGTGATAGTGACGTTATGAATTTAATTGTTTCGCAATAAAACTACATAGAGCCAAGTGCATGCTATTGTATGCTTTGTTGACCAACAGCTGTCAAAATACGGATTATCAAGGTAAGTTGTACAAATTGATTAAATGTTGTAAGGTTGTTATTTCATTGTAACCAAAGTTGTCGCCAAATGTGTGTTAATTTTGGCCGGTAACGTAATATCAGTTTTGCAACTTGACTCAAAGCTGGTACAGGTTTAATTTCGTTTTCTCATACGCGTGTTTATTATATTGTAGTCTTGTTGGCTCTAGTAGGTACCTAATGTGTAACAAAACGGTCATTGAAAATTTTATGTGAAACAGTAAATTGTTTCAAAAGCTCACATGTTGGTAATATTTTAACGATTTTAAAACGTTAGCGTGAAACATTCGTAGATTGTTTGATGTTAATGCTGTATTAAAATTAATTTAGGTCATGGACCCTAAAATTAGGATTTATTTACGGAATGTTTGACGTCCCGTCAAATCGTAGTTTGACGAAGTTTCACACAAATTACATACCGAATTACACATTGGTTTGTATTTGATGTAAGATTTATTGTTTAGGTCAAATAATTCTCAAACCGTAATAGTTTCCAAAGGGACGCACAGTTTCTACTAGATGGTATCCAATTTGATTTTGAGTACATACTTAGATTCCGCCCCGCGGTTTCTCCCTTGTAGTTCGCGTTCCCGTAAGAATACAGGGTGAAAATATAGTCTATGACTCTAACAACCTTTAAATGGTATAAGAAAATATTCATATCGGTCTAGTAGTTTCGGACCCCATTCATAACAAACAAAAAATCTAATATTTCCTCTTTATAATATTTGTGTAGTTATCTAAAGAGTATAGCAAATAATTAGGAAACATCTTAACTAATATATAAATGCGATAGTAAAGTAAAGTCTGTCTCCCTTTCACGCTAATACTACAGAACCCATTTAAATGAAAATTGGTATAGGTACAGATAGTCTCTAGTCTAGAGCCTAGAAAAGGCCATAGACAACTTTTTATCCCGGGAAAATTTAGGAAAACTAGTCCTGGATTGATATATAGGCCATATAGGCCGCGGTCTAGGGGCTGCAGCGTCCTAGGGGCGGCAGATTTCAGAGGATATGTAACTACATGGGCGGCGGAAATAAAGTGGCCTACACTCATAAAAATATAAATGACAGTGCCGGGAACGCAGGTGAAACCGCAGGGAGTCACTATAGTTCATAACGCTTTACCAGGTGTAAAGTCATAGCCAGATGGTGACTGTTTCCGGACGTCCGACGACCCGGAACGGACGGACGGTGGTTACCGGACAACGGTAACTGTTGTGTGCGAGTTACCGGCATTTCTTTGTTTTTTATTTTATTTCCTTACTCATTGTCTTTTTCCGTTCGAGATTTTATACGATAAGCAGCTAGGTTTTAATTTTTTAATTTCATCATGATTTATGGGCTAATTGTACTGTAAAAAATTCTAGTCTAAAATTAACTTAAAAGTATTTTAAAAACGTACAATGGTAGCGAGTTATAAAATTTACCTTTATATTGTCCATATAGGTGGTAATATTTTACTAACATGTCCATTTAATATTAAAATTTGCTTTGCGAAACAGGTAAAAGGTATTTTGTGTATCGCCACAAACTTGTAAATCAACATTTAAATTCCGATATAAATTCTGAAAAGTTGATAAATACCTCCGAACAAGGGTAACTACATTAATGACAATTTATTTTACTTGTCTACCAATTTTGGTATATTTAAAATTAAATCTGTGTAAATAATACTCTGTTCTAAAGATTGCGATCGCAACCTTCGGATTCTTTGAATTAATTATCATCCAAATGTTTTGACCTACTGGCAAAGTTTCATAAACAATCATGTTATACTGCATTATGTTAATCTGTGGCATATTCACAGTTTAAATGCTAATCACACGAATAGTGACGAATAAATAAGGAGTGTCTTAAATGTATATCACTAATAGAAACATCATATATGGAGTAATCAGCCGATCAGTCCGGTCTTAAGCTGTGAAATTTATTGACGAAGTTTTATAAATTGATATATCTAAACTAAAATTAACACTTTTGTATATAAATTTATATCTTTTAATACTAATATGTAAGCATAATAAATGAGATATATTTTTGTTATGTCAATAAAATAGTGTTTTACTATATGTATGCGTGTGAAACTATATTATACACAAAACATTTTCCTCTGCCTATTTGTTGCTAATCTCGAAAACGGCTGAACTGATTTTGACGTGACTATATCTGTAAGATAGCAAATGTTATATATACTTATAAAATATATAATTCCACTCAGCCAAGCCCAGCTCTACAATAATATATTCGCCAATTCGATTAAGTAAATTTCGCTTAAAATCTGATACTGCCTCTAGATAGGCTTTCAAAAAGCCGTCCACCTTGAAAAAAGCCTACGGTCCCAAATGTAGTTAATACATAATTCATGCGAGTACTACTTATATGGTATAATCATCGGCTTTAAAAGCCATATGAGCTCATCATTACGTAATACTTTCGCTGTGTAACCAGTGAGATGATGTCAAACCAGTTTTGAACGTTGGTATACTTAAATATGCGAAATTGTCTTTAAGAAAAATATATTTTTGTAAATGGACCTTAAATTGTGGGGTGTGATATAAATTGCTTGTGTTGTGTATCTTTGATTTTTTTAGGTTTTGGGTGGTCTGTTGCTTTATATAGTCTTGATGATTTTATTTACAAAAAAATTGTTGCGTTTTAAATAACTATAAGTATTTATTATTAAGTGTATACACCTTATTCTTTTCATTAAAAAATATTAATCAGATACGCCAAAGTTACGTATTGTTTCCTTTTATAAGCAGGATCAACCCCTGTCTTTCCCATTGGTAACCCATATAGCTTTAATAAAACATTATATTTATTCTAAATCTTGCAGTTCTGATTTAAATCCAACCAAACACAAATCCAGCGCTAGAAATTAATATAAAAACCGGTTTTTATTCAAACGCAAAACTAATGCGAGCATCTGTTTTTAAATAATGCACCTAAAGCGATTGATCTTTAGACCGCCTCATTTTATTACCAGTTAAATATCGACACATGGCCTTCACATACATGAGCTTTGCAGACTATACAGTATAATGTATTGCAGACTAAAATAGGGACAAGATAATAGGTCACTTTTGACAGATGTCAGTTTTATATTCATAGTGAGGTGACCTGCTTAAAAACATCGATTAAATGAATGAATCGAATGAATCGATACAGACTTGAAACATATGTGAATTTTAAAAATGATCATGCGAATCCCTGTCCCATTATTATGTTTTCTTTCATAAATTAAAGGAGCAAAATAAGACAAGTACCTACGTAATTTAACAAAAAAATTGCTTTTATTCACTTGAATTATCGGAACTGCTATCTTCATCACTGCTGTCAGCACTCAGAGATATTATTAATTCATTTTCAATAATATTGTCTATTCTCACATCTCGTTTTTCTTCACAAGTAATCATTGCATTCGATTCAACTTACAATCCTATCAGCTTTCGATTTTTAGAGTAACATCCCTAGTGTTTAAAAAGAAAAAGGGTTGACTGACGCAACATTGTAACGACGTTCAGTTCTTTAGATCAGAAATTGTTTATTATGTTTAGAATGGTTTATTAGTGAAAGCAAATCGTAAAATTACTCGTATCGGTCATTATTACAATAAATATGTAAACGTAATTGAAAAAAGTTAAGCAATTGTGCAGTTCTTATTTTATGCCCGCCGTTACAAGGTTACGTTGTTGAATTTTGATGAAATGTCAAAAGTGACCTATTATCTTGTCCCTATATTAGACTATGATTAATATGTTCACTGTTCACTCAATATACGGTGCGCATTCATCTAAGCATTTTTGATTTGCGAAGAAGGCATCGTCTTCAAGGATGACTATGCGTTCGCAATTTTTGTTTAAACAAAATTCAATGGTACTTATAAAAGTGGAAGCTGCTGAAGTTGCCGGTGCAGAAGTCTGCCTTCAATTGAGAAGAACCGGCATGAAACTCGGCAAGGTTGTTATAAAAAAATATATATGACTGAAATTTATTTTGTCCAACTATTTCCAATTTGTTCAGACTTGAACCATATAAAATCCCTACTAATGTTTATAAATGCAAATGTATATCTGTTACGCTTTCACGCCTAAACCACAGTGCAAATTTTGATGGAATTAAACTCAGAGAGGGACTAGTACTGATACAAGAAAGATAAAGGGTATACTGTCTTGCTCCTCTTAAATGAAATGACATAATGCCTTTTTCAAAATCTTGAATAACAAGTAGATTATTCGGCTTCGCCCACGTTGCAAAATGTTGGGCGTTGACATTACAAGATTATGTTGGAGGTCGACAGCTGACTTTTCAGTCCTTCCTCGTCGCCTACACTATGTTTAAACAACATACTTATATGTCCAGTTTGCGACATAAGAATTGCATCAACATTTTTCACTTTTTAACCGACTTCATAAAACGAAACTTGTACTTTTCTTGTGAGAATGGTGTCTATAGAAATTTTGAACATTATTCTAAAATTTATTGATTTGTTTGGATACAGACCTCGCCCTGGTTATAACACAAAAAAAAGAAATTGCGAAATCGGTCCAGCCGTTCTGAAGTTATTCGCGTACCCACCTACAAACATTTCATGGATTAATTTATACATATATAGATAAGCTTGAGTACTCACCATAAAAACATAAAAAATATTCCAGGTGCCTTGTCATAAAACATTAAACAAAAATAAAAACAAAGCGACATACTTCATCTTCGTTTTTTAATTCTCTCAGTCGCCCAACACAACAGCCTTAATTACAATGAACAAATTAAAATCATGTTCAAAACATGTCTCGTGTCAAAAGTTATTAAGTTCTAAGTTTATTTGTCTAATGGATTATACACGCTAGTAATTAAACGAACAAAAAACATGGACTCGAAACGTGTACAAAAGAAACGACCATTAGAAATGATTTGTTTGTTGATTAAAATTCCATATTATGATAGTCGTAGTTTTCGGCGTGGGATATTGGTCTGTTGTGATCTATGTCGAGATGTTTTTGATAAACTAGGTTTAGATAGCTTTTACACCTTTAGGTGGACTGTTTCGGTGAGTACAGGGGCGCATATCCTAACTTATAATAAATTGATTACCTAATTTGCAAACCTAATAACTCCACTTAAAAAAATATAATTGATACCGGATGATTCTAGATCTCATCTAGATTCTGCCGGTATCAAAATGAAATTAAAAAAAAGTGCTAAAAAGTCTCGCTTTCACGCCAAAACTTCAGAACCGATATAAATGAAATTTGGTACACAGATAGTCAAGAGCCTGAGAAAGGACATAGGCTACTTTTTATCCCGGGAAAATGGAAGATTCCCAGGGTACGCGGGTGAAACTAGTTTACCAATAAAATATTTATAGGTCATGGTCTCGATTTAGTACGCTACATTACTCTTTATTGTATTGATTTAGCTGTTTTAACTTTATCATTCAATAATAATCTCAAGACTTTCAAACGACTGTCATATAAAATGCACTTAAAATTCCAAATATCTTTATACGTTCCTTAAAACATAACAATGAAAATTATATTCTATTGTGAAGCATTTTCACATAAGACATTCGTAAAATGTCGATCGTATCTCAACAATTTGCGGTTATTAATGTAAACTATGTGTTTCTATTCTGATATTATGGTATTTATTGCCTTTTTATTTGCCGTCTGTTTATTTTAAACGAGCTTCCGCCTCGCGGTTTTGCTCGCGTAGTTCTCGTTCCCGTTTGAAAGAGGAGATGAAATTTAGCGTTACTCTTTGATATGTAACTTTGCATTGGTTACAGAATATCGGTCCAATAGTTTTTTAAACAGAGTTTTAAAACTTACGTACGGATTTACCTATTGGTTTTCAGTGAAGGAAAACATCGTGAGGAAAGGATGATCGAGATGTCACTCTCAAAGGCATATAAATTGAATAAGAACATAAAATATACCTTAAGAAACCTATATTATAGGTAAATACTTCCTTATGAATAAATTTAATTACGATTACATTAAATAATGCTTTGATACTTATCATTAAAAATGATTTCGTTTAGATTTTAATCTTGTAACTTAAGCTTTAAGGCTCAAAATTGAATGTTAAGTTTGACTTTAATGCGGTTCCCTATAATGGTGTCGCTTATATAAATATCTACTTATGTATAAAATAAATATTAATGGATTAGTTAACTTATCCAACGGTTTCTAAGCAGTTATGTGGAAATCGACGAAGTTTGCTAAGTATCTTTTCTAAAACATTGGAGTCTCTAAACCTAAATGACCCATATGGTATGAAATGGAAATATAAATTTTACTTTGAATTTTTTTTTTCTTATTAAGTAATATCATAAATTCGAAATCAATTTTTTTTCATGTTTAGCCTATACATGCAACAAGTACAGCATTTGAAATCAAATTTACACTGTTCAAACATCAAAATCCCATAAATTCTCTTTCAATATCGTTAATTAATATAATATTAAAACAAAACTATTTATCATATCTCGTACTTTCGGCCCAGCTTTAAGCTTATTCGTTGTAATAAAATTTAACGGGCGCTTTAATTATTTAACAAACTCAGTTAAAGTACCTACGTACAGTCAATAAAACTAACAGAGTTTTAGCTGGTTCACAGTTATATTTACCGTAAACTATTTATTTACAATTGGTTTAAATCGATACCTACCTATGTTGGTAAAGTTACAGTTAAGTTTATTTTGATACTTGCTTCCGCCACGCGGTTACCTGTATTCCCGGGAAACTTTATATTTTCCAGGATATTTTTTTATAGGATATTTTTTTTATTATTTATTTTTAGGTGTGTATAATTAAATTTAATAATGATACTTATGTTGATAGTTGTATATTAATAAATAAATCAGCTATTTCAAAATGTATAGGTTGTATATCTATACTCTAGTCCCAAATTTTGTTTTGGCATTGTTTTAATATACATACACAAACTTTTGCGTTTATTTCCTTAACTAACTTCCGTTTAACGGTTTTATACGAAATCTATAAAGAATCTACATTATTATGTAGGTATTTATTAGGTATATCCGTTCTCAGCAGGTGATGATTCAAGTAAATAAACATACTACCTTAAAATAAAAAATTAAGAGCTTAAATTATATTTAAAAAGTAATACGTTGTATTATAACACAAAAAGAAGTATTATACCTAATTAAGCTTTTAAAAAACGCGTGACAAAGAGCATCTAGCTTTTTTTCCGTTAAATGCTTTTTTTACCATAAATATTTAGAGCAGCTTATGAAACAGTTCCCATAAAAGAAGGGGCTAAGGTTATGATGTCTATATCATGTAGGTCGTGTAATTAAACTGTAGGTTAATGACAACAAATTACAGAGGTCCTACTCTCAGATCACGTAGTATTACCGCAGGGTTTATTTCTCACGGTAGGATTATAGGCTAAGTTTATGTTCTTATTTTATACTAGTGTTTCTGCCTTCGTCCGGTTTTACCCGCGTAGTTCCCGTTCCCGGAGGAATACGGGGATCAAATATAGCTTATGTTACCCCCTGATAATGTAGCTTTGCATTGGTGATAGAATTATTTAAATCAGTCCAGTAGATATTAAGTTAATTTGTTACACAAAAAAATACTTACAAATCTCTCCTCTTTATAATATTTGTGTAGTCTTAGTAACTTTAAGCATATTTTTATGAGTATAGTCTTAGTCTCTGGTTTCTAGATCACAGTTATATTCAAACGCATGATATAACCTTACAAACATTTGGAATCTATAAAATCTATTTTTTAATTTTTCTGATCATAAAGACACTCGGTATTTTTTTTATCTTGTGTGCCTTAAATTATTTTTGATTACATTAATAAAATTCTAAAATATAAGAACTCTATATGAACAAGTAGTATATATTATGTAGTTCAATGAACCTACTAAACCGAAATTCAAAAATACTCTTTCCTTATTAGATAGTAGACCAAAAAGAAATCAATCCAAACCAGTTCAAACCAGCTCATCCCTCAACATTCATCAGAGTAAAATCACGGAATTCCACAGACCTTCGCGTGTACCATGGCGGTCCTTTAATCACCCATAAACGTTCAACAATGCATATTATCTGTGCTTTGACAACAAACCAATCCGGTAGCCTAATACGGCATAACCCTGCCATGTATGGAAGGCAGTGTAGCATGACATTATTGTGTGTAGATGAATGAGTCCGGCCTATTGTGTGGGGAGTTTTTATTTTGTCGTATTGGCTCTGTACCTTTGAGATGGCATCTTTGCTTAACGATGTATCTATATTTGGGATTTGGAATACGGTCAAGGGCGGGTTATGTAAAAGCTCTATTTATGTGTGAATCGTGTTTTTTTTTAATTAAATACCTGTGTTGCTAGAATGATTTTTTTAATTGAATGGTAATTTTGGTAACCTGTATTTTAACTTAAATAAGGTATGACATAGGAGATTATTACGCCCGCCTAATTTGATTCCAAACTAACTAAATACAATGTTAACAAGATAAAGACACTAATAAGGCACATTAATGTAAATAAATATTTGTACTAGTTGAGAATCTAACCCAACACCAGCGCTTTCAAAGTCAGGATCGCTAGTTTCACAGCCAAACGATCAGTTAAAGTTCATCATCATCATCTCAGCCATAGGACGTCCACTGCTGAACATAGGCCTCCCCCATCGACTTCCATGCAGACCGGTTGTAGGTTGCCTGCATCCAGCGGGTTCCAGCGACCCTTGTCAGGTCGTTAAAGTTAAATGGATCTATTTTTATATCTAAAGTATTTTTAACAGTATTTAAATACCTTCCTAATAGAAGTGAAGATATTTTACAGATTCTATGAGCTTTAAAGTCAATTTATAATGACTTCCTGTGTATCCGAAAGCTCAACTGCCAAAATTATTTACATATAAGTTGATACACTTGTTTTACGCCAAACATCGTTTCCGCTGCGAAATTGTATAATAATTTATTATTTCCTGTTAAATTCTACGAAATGGTATCTAGTAATGAATATTACTTGTCTAATATAAATACTTGTCGAATGATTTTTGTTCGTAATTTTATATGTATTATAGATTGTTGGTTTGTCATCCATCATCATCAACTCATATATGTGTAGGTACACGGAGGAGCTCGAGTCTCCCCTAACAAAGAGAGGTCTAGGCCATAATCCACCGTGTAGGCCTAGGAGCCTGGGGGGGGAGGGCTATCCTCTTCCTATATTGTATTTAATAAAAGTGTAAATAATGATTAAAAAGTAGTGATTAATTTCGTTATTTATAGATATTTTAATGAGAAAAGATTTTATTTTTTTTGTTATGAATAGGCTCCAAAACTAATGGAGCGATCTCAATAATTCTTTCACCAATAGAACGGTACGTTATTTGTGAGTAACATAGGCTATATTTTATCCCTGTATTCCTTCGGGAACGGGAACAGCGCGGCTGATACCGCATAGCGGAAGCTCGTTGGTAAATAAAAATGTTCTTATGCTTAGTATATTTTTGTAACGAATATAAATTTCAAGCTTTATAAGAACTGTTTATTAGGTATTATAAATAAACGAATTTATTATAGGTAGCTACGTTGAAACAAAACATATGGTAATTAAGTACTTAAAACATGAAAAATTTGGAAAAATATTTACAATATTATTTCAGATTCGTTGTATTTATGAACACACAGACTTTACAACACTGAAACTCATCTGAACACACATGCGTCATCAGAATTAATGTAAAGAAAATACATTTATGTAGGTTGGTTCTTGAACTTCAAACACCGCTTTGTTTTCACTGGACTTTATTAAAACATCATAAAATTTCAAAATAAAGTCTATACAAATATTGTACTACCCACGTTGCAATGTTAAAGTCATTCTAACAAACATGCGAGACGTCGATGCATGCGAGTGACTAATTTGTGTGGATCTTTATGGGCCTGCTGGGTGTCGAACCCACGATCCCGGACTTTATGCATGTCCTTTTTAGTATCGCACGTTTCCATTGATAGCCGTTAATATGCAATTGTTTTTAACTGTACAATAATCTCGATATATATAATTTTACTGTACGTGTGTTTGTCACCTAATTACTACTAAACAGTTCGACCGATAAGCATATAATTTTATAAACAGGACTAATTTCTGTTTATTTATAACTATTTCTTTGTCACTAGCAGATCCGTTAAACTTGGTCAGCTTTTTTTTCACCGTCACGCTCCGCAATCTAGTATTTTTTTTCATTGGTATAGCCTATAGCGATTCTCGATAAATGGGTTCCTCATCATCATCATCTTATCAGCCATAGGACATCCACTTATTTGTGCTTAAGCAAAAATGTGCCTCTTTCTTCTGTCATGACAACTGACAGGTTATGTCAAATTACCGAAACGACTTTTTATTTACTTATTAACTTTATCGTACGTCAAAAACGTATCGTAAATAACAATGGAGACTAACTGGAGACCAGCCAACTGCATTGTTTACATGTAATATACGTAAAGCATGCCATTGTACTGACAACGCCTCAGGAATCTATCTGCGCAAATTGTAAAGTTAACGATCTTATAGGATAACTAGCCCCGCGGTTTCACCCGGGATCTTAAATTTTACCGTGATGTAAAGTAGCCTATGTTAACACATATCCATGGTGTCAGCTGTCTTCATACCAAATTTTTAGACGTGAAAAAGTAACAAACTACACTCACATACCTACGCCTTTATAATATTAGTGTGGGTCTCACTCGCGTTCCCGGGAGACCTTAAATTTTCCCGGGATAAAAAGTAGCTTAAGTCTTACTCCAGAACATATTCTAACTCTGTGCCAAATTTCAAGCAGTTCCCTTCAGCCGTTAAGTCGTGAAGAAGTAACAAACAAACACACTCACAAACTTTCGCATTTATAGTTTTAGTAGGAGTATGTGATCATGCGCATGTTTGTGAGTAATCAATGAGTTTTTATGAGTCTTTTGCCAGAGTTTAAAGAATAATGGTTCAGTTTTTTTTATATTTAGAAAAAACAATTCTGAAATTTTACACATGGCCAATCTGGTTTTAAAGTAAGCAGAACATTGCTCTTTATCTAGTCAGCTGTCTTCATAAGTATGCTTCATACCTTACTCATATATTTTATGTAAAATTATGATGGAAATCTTATAGAAATAATTTAATTAATAATATTTACAAACGCCTAGAAAAATACACATTTACTTTCAAGTACACAAATATTTGTCCGGCGTGGGTATTGTACCCACAACCAAAAGCTGGAAAGTCAGGGTCGCTAGCTACTAAAGTAAATTTTCCAATAACCGATTGCGAAACATATTGGAAAATGAAATAGTTATTTACTTATCTAAATTTTCACCGTTTAAAAGTTTTATCTATCTACTTATATACTCGAGCAAAATTTCAGATTAAACATAATTTACTTCCAGTGCTTTGAATAAACTAATAACATAGCTTAATTCCATATTAGATTTGCCTCAAAATACCATTCATAATAATACGTTCAAATATTTTCGCCATTCAAAACATATACCATGAATAAAATCTATTGTAAATTTCTGAATAGAACTTCAATTGATAATACTCTTCCGCCACGCGTGTTGTTTGGACAACTAGTGTTGTGCTGTGACGATGACGATGTTTATCGATGAATAGTGCGGCAACTATGCCAAGGTCCCTCCCATTCATAACTTCCATACACCTACACCTTATTGAATATCGAATGATGAATAAAATCAATGTCTTTATATAGACCAACATACGTCGCGCGGTTTCAGCTGAGTAGGTCCCGTTCCAGTTGGAATAAGGGGGGTAAATTGGCTATGTTACTCCCTTATAATGAAGCTATATTTATTTATTTGGTTTGGATATTTAATAAAGACATTAAATTTACATTACATTTAAAAATAAGAATAACACTAGGGCTTCTTCAATTAGAAAACATCGCAGAAAAGCTTTATTCTTGAAAGATTTATTCAAATAGTGCAATAGTTTTGGAGCCTATTCAATATAAACGAACCAAAAATTTCTCCTCTTAATAATATTAGTATAGAATCTACACTGTAGATTATATTATGTAGAAGAGATAGATCGTTGTGAAGTAAGCTGGAGAAAAAGACTTGAAATCAGTTTGATACATACTTTTTTGTTGCAGATATTTCTTTGGATGCAGTGATAACTACATAACCAATTAAAAAGGTAACATCTCAATATTTTTTTTAATCGATTTTCAAACGATCTGTTTCAAGCGTTTATAGTCTACCAGCCAGTACTTTTCCACATTTACTAAATTAATGGGATAAATATAATTTACCATTGCTTTTAATTTGTTTTACGACTTATATATACGGCTATTTCCCACTGTTTTCCCAAAGAGCTAGCACTAGCCCGGTTTACTCTATCCATACGTGACAAGACAAGTTTTTCTGACTTTGCAATTCTTTAGTGTTAACGTGGGAAATGATAAAGGGAAAAAAGTGTCTGCCGACGCCGAATGAGATGCGTTAATAACTTTATTTATTGTCGAAGCTTCTGGTTTTTAAACGACTTCAAAAAGGAGGAGGTTCTCAATTCGACTGGTATGTTTTTTTTTTTTTTTTTATGTTTGTTACCTCAGAACTTTCGACTGGGCGAAGCGATTTGAATTATTATTTTTTTATTTGAAAGCTGGTGCTTCCCGATTGGTCCCATTTCATTATCATCACGCTACGTCCAATAGGAGCGGAGCACCAACGAATAATATTTCAAAATCGAGGGCTTTTTCATTCCTTTTGAGAGCTTCCGCTGCGTGCGCTGCGTAAACGGTTAAAGTTTCGGTAAAATAATGTATGACAGAATTGTTCTCCTTTAAAAGTTCTAAAAAAAAGTCCGCGACAGCATATGTCTATCTGTTAAGGTTGGCTCACTATAACCATTTTTATACTAACTCAATTTGTTCTAAAATAAAGCATTATTTGTGATGGTGTTTTTATAAAGATGATATTAATCCTTATCGAAATAAATACGTTATTCATCACAAGTATTTAATTTAAAACAAAATTGTCTTTTACATTATTCGATTTCAATGAATATCTTAGGAGATATCGCAAGTTTAAAATAACATTGCAGCAAAATAATGTTCAAGTACTGTACTGCGCGCGCCTTTATGTGCCGGGCCGGCGCGTGCAGTCATCAGTTAGCTCTGCGAGACCATCCTTCTACGTATACGAAGGGGGTTGAAAGTTAGCGTTAGCCCAAAGTAACTATACCACGCGGATGGAGTCGCGGGGAGAAGCTAGTATATTTATAATTTGATAAATTGATATACCTACACATTCTAATCAAATCTAAATAAAATAAGAAATAGACAGAATTATAAAGAAAATCAACATTAACGAATTCATTCATTCCATTTCTTCTTGCAAACTGTCTATTACAGCTTAGTTTTTTAAAATCAGTCATCTTTAGATCTGTCAAGGTTACCCCACTAACCTGTCATTATTATTCAACGCACAAGGCCACGCGTGGGCATACGTACGTATTATATGGATAACTTATATTGACACACGCATTACATCAATTGAAGGTCTCATCGCAAATAGAGAATCAATATTGACATTATTTTTTATGACATAATATTGTATATGAATGTATAAATAGGAATTAATAGATTGGCCGATCGAACTGCCCCCTTAAATTATTTTATTTTATATTTTTTTTCTTCATACTACTAAGGTGGCAAACAGGCATACGGCATTCAATTAAATGTTATTTATACTACGAACTACATATAAGTAGGTATATTCAGTAGTCTACACTAATATTATAAAGAGGAAAGATTTGTATTATTGTATGTAACGAATAATCTCAAAAAGTACTGGACCGATTTTAATAATTCTTTTTTCATTAGAAAGCTACATTATCACAGAGTAACATAGGCTATATTTTATCCCCGTATTCCCACGGAAACGGGAACTACGCGGGTAAAACCGCGCGGATGCAGCTAGTTTGTTATTAAAAAACAATATTCCCCATATATATTCAGTTCTTAAATTAAATTCAAATACCTTTTAGTATGGTCGCAACAATTCAAGCTCAAAGCTAATAAAGCTTTAAGCTCAGTTACAGTATTCCAATAAACAACAAAGTTAGACAAAGTCGAACAGTTAAGTGCAGTTTTAGGTTTAAAGGTCCATAAATACTTGTACAATGTAAATATACACTATTTATTTGTCAATCTGGGTCATTTTGCTCGTTTGGTTAGCGGTTGTCGTGGATTCGATTGTCACTTACACTTTTGGGAATCATGTATGTATTACTAACTACCGTCCCGCGGTTTCACCCGCGTAGTTCCCGTTTCCCGTTCCCGTGATCACATGGAAAAAAATAGATATGTGGTAGCTGATTCTCAGACCTACTGAAACCTACGTTTCGGAGGAGTACGGTAACTAACATTATGACACGAGAATTGAAGATAAGATGTATATAAAAATAGTTTAGTAATAGTTCTTAATATTTTATTTAAATATTCGCGAACTAAATTCATGATTGATTTAGTGGAATATTATCAATTATTGGTTCCGTTATTTTTATACTACAATAGCAAACAGGGATACGGTCCCACCTGATGGGAAACGGTTACCGTAGCATAATATATGGAAACTAGTTCTTAACAAAAGCAAAATTGTGATTCAATGTTAAAAGCTGACAATTCAAATGCATGTATATCTATTTGGATGAATTAATATAATATGTAATTTTAAATCATAAATCCATCACTGATACTCTTACGCCCGATGTTAATAATCTATCTCCAATCCGTAATTAAAACCAACGAGTTGTCAAAATGGACGGATAGCTTATTGGCAAGCAAAAACTATCATTTTCGAACAGATTCGATCGATCGTAGATCGAAGATAGATTGATTTTAAAGCTTCACCCAGAAAATGGATTGATATATCAATCTTAGATAGCAAAAAATGGATCAGGATTGATTATTGACATCGGGCGTTATTGCTTAGTTTAGGGGGATATTCGTCGTGTAATGAATACCCCAGGATATTTTTATCATCCATTTGCCACTTAGAAAATGGTTGTCTTTAGTCCGTGGCGGTCGTCTCGGGTTTTTTGACATTAGCTGCGCAGGAGTGACCTACAAGACCTGTTCTGAATGAAGACAACGGAATATATTATGTGAACTGGTTTGGTGGTGGAGTTTGTCTGTGGTGTAAGTTAATGGCGATATTCTTAGTTATTTGGGATTGAAAAGGTTTTAAGACTTATTGGTTTTAGGGCGGTTATTTGGTGTGCACTTAATAATAACATTTATATTGTAAGAATATCTTTAAGTACTATTTGTTTATTTATAATAAGTATGATTTAAAATAATTAGAAAATATGTACCAAATCGCTACCTTGCGGAAGCGTGCCAAGAATGCTACATTACCACGCTGTCTTTTAATTGATGCCTCAAACATTATGCCGACTGCTCGCCGTTTTAAATTTCCTAAATTACATAAGAAGGTTCATAAAAAACATATTTTGGTAAGTAAGCCACGAATAAATTCAATATCATATAATTTTATTCACAATCATACGAGAAATAAAAATCCAAAGTTGGACACTTATGTACCTACTACTAGCTTCTGTCCCGAAGTTTCACCCGCTTTCCCGGATGACCTTCTTTTCCTTTCCCTAGCTCTAGGCTATATATTTATAAAATTTTATCTTAATCGGTTTTGTCGTTTTGGCGGAAAAATTCCGCATTTAAAAGTATTGGTAGGGCTTAACCGCTTATAACTTAAACCGTTATAATAAAAGCAAATTATGTTATTTTAAGTGGCATCCCTTTTAGCGACGAATGAAAAATAGCTCATAAAGCTTTATAAAAAAAACAACCTTCAAAGTGGTTTGAATGTCACACAAGTATTTTGTTTATTTAATAACGGTCTCGGAGTGTCCACTTTTTGATTACATTATTTGATAATAGACACAATATTCTATCTTCACTAATATTATAAAAAGGAAATATTTGATTTTTTGTTTAAAAATAGGTTCCGAGACTACTAGACCGATCTGAATAATTCTTTCACCAATGGAAAGCTACATTATCAAGGAGTGACATAGATCTATATTTTATCCCCGTATTTCTACTGAAACGGGAACTACTCGGGGAAACCACAAGGCGGAAGCTCGTTTCGTTTAAATGATTTTGGCATTCAAATTAATTTTGATATTTTTTACCTGATAGTAAGTAGGTAGTCGAATGTGTCTTTCGGTTAAGGAAAACATCGTC
The DNA here is from genome assembly GCA_905147785.2 of Thyatira batis. Classification (NCBI taxonomy): domain Eukaryota; kingdom Metazoa; phylum Arthropoda; class Insecta; order Lepidoptera; family Drepanidae; genus Thyatira; species Thyatira batis. The sequence continues at coordinate 2,544,821 of LR990497.1, read as the reverse complement.
AGGAAACCTTTATGCCTGAGTTTTAAAGTTAAGGATGATACCCTCTCTAAAGTGACAAGAACAAGCAGGTACATTCTTGGTTAAAAAAAACGTTCCGTCGAAAATACTTTTTTTACCATCACAAATTCTAAAATTTGAACCCACGACCTTCCTCCATAATAAGCCGCCAAATTGCATTACCACTTTGTGGGTGACAATTACCGTAGCTGGTGGTTAACCAGCAGCTATCTGACGTCCTGACATCTGTCAGATAACTGTCATTATGTGGCCCACTTTGACAGTAGGAGTGAAACTAGGTTTAGGTACTAGGTTAGGTATTGTTATAGTCGTGGCAGTAAATTGGATTTACTGCCTGATATATTTAAGACCAAATTTAATGAATTACCTAAAATTTTTTATACATTGTGTTAAACATGATTTTTAAATTACGAATTTTAAAAAAGATATGAAAATAATTATGACATCACAACTTATTACTATAATTAATAGTGACGAGTTTCTATTGTTGATATGCTGGCTATGGTTATGTCATTTGACTTTATTATACTATACGAAGCTCCCTACGCGCGGTTTCACTCCTGTAGTTCCCGTTCCCAGAAATACAGCCTATGTTACTCCTTGATAATGTAGCTTTCCAATGGTGAAAGAATTTTTGAAATCGTCACAGTAGTTTTTGAGTTTATTCATTACAAACACATACACAAAAATACAAAATTTATCCTCTTTATAATATTAGTGTAGACTACGTGTAAGATGACTTTGAAAAGTGATGGTCTAATAAATTACAAACACAACATTGTGTTAAATAACGGAGTAGCGATACTGATCTCGTGTGATGTGTCAAAACGATTTATTTATACAACATGGCGCTTACCGTAAGACAACTGATCTTAACTAGATACGATGTGGTGTGGTCTTATGGGTAGATTTATAGCGTCGAAGAAAACATTTTTTTTTTCTATTTCATATTATCATCATGATGATGATGATTGGTCCGACCGATTTCGGCCATGGCGACCACTTTGACTCTTAGTCAGTCTGGCGCTGGTGCACCCGAAGATGGCTTATGTAGGTACCTAGCCTATTTTCGCGGCGAAGCTCCGTGCACACTGAGGGCACGTGAGTACGCCGTTCTCATAGTTATATACTATAGCAGCAGGAGGGCGAGCCTTTAACTGGTCGTCTTTGGTATCAAGGTCAGCATTACGCTGAACCTCGAACTCGCGTGCTTGGCTGTTCATCATAATCAGGTTATATACATCTCCACCGAGGAGCATGCGCCTTCTATAACGAGGGGTTCTCGGCCATAGTCGACGCGGGCCTAGTGCCCACATCTATTTCATGTATGATTAAGATGACTCTATTTTAGTAATGTTTAATTTGGTATTCTTCAAAATTGGGGCTAATGTTACTATGGGCATATTTGGAAAAACTTTATGAAGGTATTACAATTACTACCATTTATAACGATTGCTGCAATTTATCTCAAAATCTTTTGTAGTAAACGTAGCATAATTGCTACTAGTTAACTAGATGCATCGTATACACATATAGATAAATCTGAGTATTTCTCGATCTAAAACATATACACTATTTTATAATTGTTGTTAACCCCCGATGGAAAAACGACGGGGTGTTATAAGTTTGACGTGTTTTATTTTCAACATTGTTTTATCATCTATCTTTATCTATCAAGCTACGTCACGATAGTTCCCCAAATAACTTTAAAATCCATATCACAGTCTTATTTTATCTATAAATATTACCGCGGCGCTTCGAGATCCGTGTGCATTTTTTCTGATATCATTGTTTTGTCAACACAACCCGCCCCAAACCGTTCCCTTACACCTAAGCGTTACAAACTAACGGACAATCTCCAGTGCACACTCATTACACGCTACCACGTCTGCGGCACGATTGACGGCGTTATAGTGGTTATATTATGGTTATATATGGTTATATTATAGTTATATAGTGGTTATCTAGTGGTTATAACCATTACACTCAATTGATGTGCGGTTACATACATCTTCCAGTTGACGTTTCACTCGTGATCGAATCGATAAAATGGGCCCCGATGTCCCACTACGCGACACTGTAATGCTGGTGTCATAGACTTAACAACCAATAGACTCCTATTAGAAGCTGTTTAGGGCGACGTTGGCTACTATCTATTGATGTATTATGAGAAAAGTTTGCTACATTCGTGATGAATGTAGGATAAATTTTATCTTCGGATTCCTACCGGAACGGGTACTTATTTAAGTGATGACAGTAAACCAGCAGACGAAATGTGAGATGCCTACCTGTTGAAGACCTATAGAAAATAGTCGGGTTCTGAATGCTAATGTCACGTTTATTATAGCAGTAGACTTTAAAGAGCTGATGATAATATGAACATAGTAGGGCACTTACGGCAGTATCAGTAGCAGAACATGACCTGGCCAATGAGGTCGTTTCTCGAGTTCGTGCACTTTTGCACTGCAAATATCTAAGTATAAGGAGTCTAGAGGCTATTATGTCGATGGTTAGTATAATGTGGCGCACCACTATTTTATGTTCCGTCAGATTTATCGCATAAATCCCGTATATACGTATATGAGTCGTGTGACGCAGCAGTTTTGAGGTTACAAGGCTAAAGTCAGTAAATGGTACAAGTGTAGTAGGTAGGTACTCGTAGGTACCTTATATTACTAGATAACGTAAGTACTCTTGGTCGATAGCGGACTAAATGAATAAATAATTAAAAAAAAAAACTTTTGGAAATGCTTTGTCTTCAGCTTTTTATTTTCTTTGACACTTGAATTTATTATATTTATTTTTCTATAAGCTCTTTTTTATTTTGGATAGCCCATTTATCGAGGAAGGTTATGACGTTATGACGAATTGGAGGGAAGTATCAATCAAAAATGTTGCAAAAACGAGCAAGTGATGCTAACAAAGATACGTGGGGCAACTAGTTTTTTATGTTTTTTTGTGTGCTGATTTTCTTTGAAATAAATAGTGTTATTCAAATAGATAACAGCTTAAAACAGTTAACATGTCTATAACAGTACAGATCAGCTTGTAAAGCGATTAATTACAATACAAAATGTATGCGGGAACAAAACGCGATCTGGAATGTGTGAAATGTCCCGCGGCAAGTGAAGTAGGCTATCCACATGTATATACATAATGTAGACATACTTTGTATGTCTGTTGGTGGTCATTTCGACGAACAAACATGGGTGGAAATAAATAAATAAGCAATTTAATTCCAAAATAAGCAGAGCGTGTATAGTAGCCAGATAAAGCTGATAAATTACGCATGAAAATATAAATATTATAAACTTACTAGTGGTTCCCCGCGGTTTCACCCGCGTTCCCGGGATCTTCAACTTTCCCGGGATAAAAAGTACCCTATGTCCGTCTCCTGGCTCAAAGCTCCACGCCAATTTTCAGCCAAATCGGTTCTGCCGTCCTTGAGTTATAAATAGTGTAACTAACATGACTTTATTTTATATATGCAGCTATATAGATATAAACTTATATAGGACATAAAATATTTATTTAGATTACACTTCATACGAGGTAAAAAATGAAAGAAAAAGTAATTTGAGCATTTGGCTTTTAATTTTTTTTTATTATAGAAAGAAAAACCCACGACCTTTTCCAAAATACAAATCATGCGGTCACTGAATCACGGTAATAAGAATTCACACACAAAATATTTCCAAATTAAGCAGGATTTACTCGAAAATATACTCTTACCTTATCACGGCCTTTTAACTCTGGCCCGTGGTTCAAGTTTAACTATTTCGGTTATCCAAGATCTCTGGTTTAGTTACTTACTAGACTGTGTCGATCCGAATTACGTTCAAACCATAAACTATCTACTTCTCTATGGTTTATCTTACTTTAATATTTGTTTAACTAAACATGGTCTGTGAGTCTTGTTTATTTGGAGTAAGTGGGCTTGACCGCCATTTTGGAATGTGCTCTCTTTTCTGCCATTTTTTTTTGTCTATACATAAACTACATTACTTTTTATTTCATATAACTTAACTGACTTATAGGTATTATAAATGCGAATGTTAGTTTGTTTGTTACAATTTGACGGCTATAATACGAAGCCGATTTAATAAATTTTTTCATTGATGGAAAGCTGCTTTATCATAGGCTTTTATCCGGGAATGGGAACTATGCAGGTGAAACCGCGGGGCGAAAGCTGGTAATTAATATTTATTAAATTGTTTTAGATCTCAAATCTGGTTTATTATCTATGTTTATGTATATAGTCTTAAAGTATTTACATTTTAATACATAAGCTACCTACTATTGTATCCCTTTCTTCAGTAAGTATTAATATCGAAACGAGTTCGGAATATTTTAAATCTTGGTTCTTTTATTTTTACCTAACATGTTAATTATCTGTATAATTATAAAAAAAAAACAAGCTTAAAATACCACCCAAGTAGCACCGCAAGGTAACCGCCGTCCGTCATCTGTCAGTTTGACGTTTGTAGTCGCTTGAGTTATATGTCACATCTTACGTCACGTTACGTCACGAATTGTGACAGGTGACAGCCTAATAGCCGTAAGCTTTATGATTTCTTTCAATAACGTTTTCTTTAAACGTTTTTGACAAACATTGCTTTATTTTTATAAGTGGTATGAGTGTAGACTTCATGGTATGTAATTAGGTAATAATTAGGAACTCAGAAATTGTTTTATAAGATTTTTATTTTTCCCAAGCTACCGTCACCGTTACAATATTAAAAGAAATAAACAATAAAAACTACTCTAATGCAAAAACCCATATATCGAATACTGTTTAATTTAAGGATACATTTATAAATCGTTTAAACTTTAATATAAAGGTCTTATTTCTAGCCACTAGTAGAGGCAACGCATTCGTCAATGCAGCAACATTTTTCGCAGCGTTTAATCTTTCCTTCTTCCTCGCACACACAAATGCAAGATTCTCCTGCCGTAGAAATACGAACACAAGAACCTTTATCGCATTTACATTCCCCAAAACTCTCACAAGCGCAATCATTACAACGTATAACCTTGCCTTCTTCATTCTTGCACACACAGACGCAAGATTTTCCATCAGTAGGAAAACAGGTGCATTCTGCCTTGTCACATTTCTTACTGATCTTACCAGTATCTTCAACACAGGAGCATTGGTTGCAGAGCTTTATCTTTCCTTCTTTATCAATGCAGACACATATGCAAGAAGCACCTCCAGTAGCAATACAGACGCAGTTTGCTTTATCACATTTGCAATTGCAGCTGCTAGTGATGTTGCAAGCGCAGTCATCGCATCTCATCAGGTTCCCGTCTATATTCTTGCACACACAGACACAAGATTTGCCATCAGTTGGAATACAGATGCATTCTGCCTTGTCACATTTCCTCTTGATCTTACCATTGCCTTCAACACAGGAGCATTGAACGCAGCGGTTTATCTTCCCTTCTTCATCAATGCAGACACAAATGCAAGATGCACCTCCAGTAGCAATACAGACGCAGTTTGCTTTATCACATTTGCAATTGCAGCTGCTAATGATATTGCATGCGTAGTCATCGCATCTCATCAGGTTCCCGTCTTTATTATTGCAGACACAGATACAAGCTTTCCCGTCAGTTGGAATACAGATGCATTCTGCCTTGTCACATTTCTTCTTGGCCTTACCAGTGTCTTCAACACAGGAGCATTGGTTGCAGCGCTTTATCTTTCCTTCTTCATCAACGCAGACGCAGATGCAAGAAGCACCTCCAGTAGCAATACAGACGCAGTTTGCTTTATCACATTTGCAGTTACAAAAGTCAGTGCTATTGCAAGCACAGTCATCACATCTCGTCAGGTTCCCGTCTTTATTCTTGCACACACAGACACAAGATTTTCCATCAGTTGGAACACAGGTGCATTCCGGTTTATCACATTTCTTGCTGCAAGATTTGCCAGTTGTTTCAGTTGGGCAGCAACCTTGAGTGCAAACGCAGTTGGTATTATCACACTTGCAGTTGTTATCAGCAGTGTTATCACAAACACAGTCATCACATTTTGTTAGTTTTCCATCTTCGTTCTTGCAAACACAGATGCAAGATTTTCTATCAGTTGGAATGCACACGCAATTCTTATCCAAAGACTTTCCAGCGGTAATGTTTTCGTTGCAACAGCAAGTTTTGCAGGGTTTATCCTTCGTATCTTCATCACTGCACTTATTGCCTTGAATAGCTTCACCACATGGACAGCAGCAGGAACCTTTAGGGTTGTCACAAGCGCAAACATCACAACGGACGTCCTTCCCATCTTCATTCTTGGTCACGCAGACGCAAGAATCCTTCTCAGTAAGACTTTTGCTTTTTTGCTGATCATTCTTGCGGGCTAAGTCGCTCTTCATGGTTTTGCACGAGCAATAGCTGCAAGATTTGAAACCTTTCGGCTCCTTGCGGATACAAACGCGTTTCATGGTTATAGGAATGCATATACAAGTCGTCTTAACACATTGACACTCGCATTCCTTATTAATAGTACACTTGCAGTTGAGACAGCGGATAATGTCGCCTCTGTCGTTCGTACTGAAGCAAATGCAGGATTCCCCATCAGATGATATGATGATGCAGTTGTCATTACAATTGGGTTCACCAATGCGGTTGGGTTTCTTGCAGCACGGCATATTGTAGAAGCTGTAAATAATTAAATAGTTCTATTAGATCATGGGTTTTTATAGGAAAATTTATAGGTTTTTAAGAGGATAAACAAATACTGCTTTAAATATATATTAATGAAATTTGAAACCAACGGGAATGTTTATTTGTAATTGTAATCATTATTTCTAGCCTTAATATTTGTTTTTACATTTTAAGGTGAGTTATAAAATTACAATACGATACATAGTACTAATTATACAAATAAAATAACCCAGATCCTATAAATATGTCAGTAAATTTTCAGTTAAAATGCTACCATTACCTATGTCATGCACATAATATTTACATAGGATTAGCAAAACAATAACAATGCGTAAAATTGGCTTACCTAGTAATTCCTTATCGGTTCGAATATGCGTCACAATAACTTATCAAAGCGTTTCTCACAGCAGACTGTAGAATACTGAACGACTGATAACCGCAAACAGTTTTATACTCATCATCGAACGGGCCGTGCGCATAAATAATGCCTACAGTGCCGTGCGCATTGATAGTACAACACTTATACTTTGTTATAGGTTTCACACTTTATGTTTAAGGAAAACAAACCTTATTGCAGCTATAAGGTCTGGCTAGTTGACCCACCCAACTTTCTTAGCGTCAATTGCTCTTTTTTGCTTGATGCTTTGCTCCTATTTGTCGCAGCGTGAGCCTATAGCCTTCCTCGTAAATGTGATATCTTGTTCTTTAGATTAGTGCGTTCAAGCAAACAAACTCTTTAGCTTTATATATTAGTATAGATTTAATAAAGAATCCTTATTTTAAAGCAACAAGATTAATTTTCTTGAAAGTTCTCTAAAGTCTAGTATCGTGCGCAGTGATAAGTGTCCAGTGCCGAGTGCAACGCGGATCGAGCGCAAAATATGACTCATTGAGTAGTTTGTCCTGTGACTTACTTAAGCTTCTTAATAACTTTCTAGACTTTTCCTTAAACACATATAGAGTTAAACATCGACCTTTGAAAGTAGATAGCTGAAAATTTCATCCCTTTATATTTTACTAGCTGCCTCCCCGCGGTTTTACCCGCGTAGTTCCCGTTCCCGTGGGAATACAGGGATAAAATATAGCCTATGTTACTCGGGGATAATGTAGCTTTCCAAAGGTGAAAGAATTTTTGAAATCGGTCCAGTAGTTTCGGAGCCTATTCATTACAAACAAACAAACAAATCTTTCCTCTGTATAATATTAGTATAGACTAGTGGACCAGGCAGACTTCGTTCTGCCCACCAGCGCCACCTACCGGGTCCAAGTATATGTAAGCTATCCTATCTCTCAAGTTGGATCGAACTGCACATGGTGTGCGAATTTTATTATAATCGGTTAAGTGGTTTAGGAGTCCATTGAGGACAAACATTGTGACACGAGATTTATATATTAAGATTAGTATAGAAAACAGGTCGAAGAGGATTTTGCAGGCATGCTACTACTAAGATGAATAGAGGTGTCTTATTTCAGACTAGCTTCTGCCCCGCGGTTTCGCTCGCGTTCCCGGGGGATCTTCAATTTCCCCGGGATGTATATTAACTAAATATTATTAAAATCACTCCTGCCGTTTCGACGTGAAGAACAAACATTCACAAATTCACGAAATTTCGCATTTATAATATTAGTAGGATAAGTAGAATCATTTTATTTCCCTTTAGTTATATGATTGGCAAATTTATTCTAGAACTATTAAATGTTTTACAACTGATGTCATAGTTGAAATTATGACACGGTCTGTCATGATGACTTTATTAGGTAGATAGGTGTTAAATAGTAAAATTATCGTCCATGCGAAAAACAGAATGACTAGGTATTTAATTCATCTAGAATTTTCTGACTTTTACGCTTGCAATCTTTAATGTCACAAAATACTTAATACACGTCGAATTTTTAAATAACTATAGAGATAAAAATCAGTTTTCTAATAAATAACCAAACAAATTGTGATTTAAAATTTGTTTATTCTCGAGAATATACTGTAATAATGACTATTCAAAAGAGCTTGTAAAGGCCTATTTGAATAAAAACTATTTTGATTTGATTTGATTTACTACCTACGTATATTGCAAAAATGCCACACCCCGACTAAAACATAAGAATTAAGCTTAAGGAGACCCATGGTTCATTCAACATTAAGTTAGTAGGTATTTTACGTCACAGTCAAGTTGCTTCAGCCTATACGAGTGGGGGATGGGCCCACTTGCCTTGAGCTCACTGTGTCCGGTGAATATTAACTTGAGCCAGTACTTGAGTGGGCTACTTGCTTACAGTGAACGGACTTTATTTCTAGGGTCGGCGGACTAAAAGAATTAAGTCAAATTAAGTCCGTTTCAATATGACTAAACTTATTGGTTTTAAAGGAACTCCAATGGAAGGAATCCCAGGAATTCCCATTCACAATATCTCAGGAAATGCGTTCGCCTGACTTAAATGGTTTTGTTCAGTGACGAGTGAGAGCAAAATAAGGAGCTTGGCAAAATAAAAATTTGCTTTTTTTGACTTAAGTGTTTTAGTTCGCCAACCCTACATTTATCGTCAGGATATCAGTTGGACATTGTAAAGTAATCTCTAATACGTACTGTTACGGTTTAATTTAGGTCAATGCTTTTAGATATATACTAATGGTACTAGTAAAAGATTACGGGCCTTATTTCAATAAATTCTAATCTTACTTACTTTCATTTACTTATCGCTTATTATTGTAATTGCGATACAATCTTAGATAATGATGAATAACAAACTTCAGTGCTTGGTAACAAATGTAGAGCGTTTGTATAAATTCAATGTTAAAATAAATAAATAGAAAACTAAGATTTTATTGTACTTAAATCTTTTTTTATTATAAACTAGTGGCTCCCCGCGGTTTCACCCGCGTACCCGGGAGGTCTTCCATTTTCCCGGGATAAAAAGTAGCCTATATGTTAATCCAGGTTATAAGCTATCTTTATTCCAAATTTCATTCAAATCCATTCAGTAGTTTTTACGTGAAAGAGTAACAAACATCCATACATACATACAAACTTTCGCCTTTATAATATACTAGTGGCTCCCCGCGGTTTCACCCGCGTTCCCGGGATAAAAAGTAGCCTATGTGTTATTCCAGAACATATTCTAGCTCTGTGCCAAATTTCAAGCAGATCCCTTCAGCCGTTGGAGCGTGAAAGAGTAACAAACATCCATACATACATACATCCATACTTACAAACTTTCGCATTTATAATATTAGTAGGAAGTAGGACTAGATTCTGCCTCGCTGTTTCACCCCCGTTCCCAGAGGATCATACATACATTCTCCCAAACATTCGTATTTATAATACTAGTGGCTCCGGCGATTTTACCCGCATTCCCGGGAGATCTTCCATTTTCCCGGGATAAAAAGTAGCCTATGTGTTAGCCTCGGTTATAAACTATGCACCAAAATGTGCTAATCTACCGATTATGCACTATCTATGTAGGTACCAGATTTCATTCAAATCCGTTTTGCACTTTTTGCGTGAAAGTGCAACAAACATTCGCATTTATAATATTAGTAGGACAGTAGGATTTAACGCACAAACAACATTACAAAATTCTATACGCGTATTAAAATCGATTCACTAAGAAGAGTCATGCAAAGTGTTACAGTAAAAAGAGAAATTAGGCATTTTGGTGAAAGTACCGTGCGGTTGCAATTCTGCCGAGTGTATGTTATGCAACACGTATCCTTGTATGAACAATCAATTAAGTTTCGTAACACATTGCTCAATTTTGTACTGTTTATAATGACATTTAGGCGATTTATTTTAAAGACCGAGATGTTAATCCAGGTTATAAGCTATCTTTATTCCAAATTTCATTCAAATCCATTCAGTAGTTTTTACGTGAAAGAGTAACAAACATCCATACATACATACAAACTTTCGCCTTTATAATATACTAGTGGCTCCCCGCGGTTTCACCCGCGTTCCCGGGATAAAAAGTAGCCTATGTGTTATTCCAGAACATATTCTAGCTCTGTGCCAAATTTCAAGCAGATCCCTTCAGCCGTTGGAGCGTGAAAGAGTAACAAACATCCATACATACATACATCCATACTTACAAACTTTCGCATTTATAATATTAGTAGGAAGTAGGACTAGATTCTGCCTCGCTGTTTCACCCCCGTTCCCAGAGGATCATACATACATTCTCCCAAACATTCGTATTTATAATACTAGTGGCTCCGGCGATTTTACCCGCATTCCCGGGAGATCTTCCATTTTCCCGGGATAAAAAGTAGCCTATGTGTTAGCCTCGGTTATAAACTGTCTATGCACCAAAATGTGCTAATCTACCGATTATGCACTATCTATGTAGGTACCAGATTTCATTCAAATCCGTTTTGCACTTTTTGCGTGAAAGTGCAACAAACATTCGCATTTATAATATTAGTAGGACAGTAGGATTTAACGCACAAACAACATTACAAAATTCTATACGCGTATTAAAATCGATTCACTAAGAAGAGTCATGCAAAGTGTTACAGTAAAAAGAGAAATTAGGCATTTTGGTGAAAGTACCGTGCGGTTGCAATTCTGCCGAGTGTATGTTATGCAACACGTATCCTTGTATGAACAATCAATTAAGTTTCGTAACACATTGCTCAATTTTGTACTGTTTATAATGACATTTAGGCGATTTATTTTAAAGACCGCTTAATATATGCATCGTAAGTAGCCACTGTGCTGTAGGCTGGTTTATTTTACGATTTGTTTATACGCATACAAAATATCAAAAGACAGGTAAAAGCAATTACTCATCTATCCTAATTATATTGTAAAAATTACATCTTTCCAGGTTGGTATTCTTTCCAAAACTAATGGTAATAATCTAAATAATTACTTCACCAATAGTAAGCTACGTTATTTGGGAGTGTCCATAAGCTATATTCTATCCCTGTGTTCCTTCGGGAAAGGGTATTACGCCGGTGAAACCGGCGGACCCTAGTTTCTTATACTTATCATTAATCTCAGGACTTTAAGAATAAAAAGGTTTACCCGGATCAAAGGTTTATTCATCAAAAATAGGTATGAAAATGTTATATTATACATATAATATATATGATATGTACAATACATACCTAGCCTAAAGCATTCACTTACATATTTTATTATTTTTAACATTCCTTCACATATCGAAGTTTTTTAAAACCATTTGGCAATGCATCTGACCATCAAACCAATCAATCGAACAATCAGAAACCTGAATAGTAAAACTACAATTAGTCTGCATTGTAAGACCATTAACCATCAATGTATCCATAATGAGTTTAATGATATATACAACAACCTTGTAAACAAACAAACAAACTAACAGATCGTTAGCCTTACGTCTTACAACAATTGGCAATTAAACTGTACCTGCTATAAACTACACCTATTTTTGCGATATCTAGATTTAACTGTTATTACCACACAATAAGGTATATTATAACTCTGTGTATATTTAACCACCCCCCCTCGGTGGTATAGGGTTGAATATGAATGAACAAAGTGCATTTATTATTAAAATAAATAAATAAAATTATAATTGCATAAGTTGATACAAAATGCTATGCAATGCAATAGCTTTACCGCGGCAGTCCCCGAGTGCCGCTCACTCACGTAATTTTTTTGTACCAATAAATTATCTTAATTTTACTACTAGCCGCTTTCGATTTTTTACACATTTGACTGCACCCCCCCCCCCCCCCCCCCTTGTGCTTTTTATGGCCCCCTTTTCTAGGCTCACGTAATTAATAGATAGTCCCATATTAAAAAGGATAGGACAAATTAAAAAATACTTTGAACTGATAACGATCGGTCTTCAGCAGTTTTACTAGGAAATCATAATTCCATTATGTCCCGGGACGGTGGACGATCAATTAGTTTAGTCCTCAGTTGAAGCGAAATAAAAATGTTGTTGGTACAGATGAGATAAAAATCCTTACTCATATTATAAACTAGTTGACCCGCGTAATTGACATCGTTGGTGTCACTCGGCCGTTTTTGCAACATTATGATTGATGCTACCCTCCTATTCGTCGTAGCGTGATGATATATGTATAGCCTATAAGCTTCCTCGAAAAATGGGTTATCTAAATATGAAAAAAAATTTGAATTAGGACCAGTAGTTTCTGAGATTAGGGCGTTCAAGCAAACAAAATTATCAGCTTTATAATATTAGTATAGATATGATATACATATACCTAATATAGATGCGAAAGTAACTTTGTATGTATATTATGCTTTCACACCTGAACCGCTGATTTTTATGTTTTTTGGTACAGATACTAGAGCTTCCCCGAATAAATTGAAGATCCCCGAAAACCTGGGCAGAAGATAGTAGTATATCTATAATAATATATATACATACTTATTTTGTTTTTAGTTAAAGAATTGGACTTCATAACGGCTATTTTAGCCTAACAAATTATCTAATCCACAAGTAATAACTATTCGACAACATTTATTTTTAATGGCGGAATATTTTTATTCCACTTGCATTTTTATTTAAGTACCTTTAAAAAAGTATCTATCATCATAAAAACGCTTAGTTTAAGTATTGCATAATTTTCTATACGACTGTACACAAACAGGTTACCATAGACATTTCCTTGTTTGTCGGTTGATGTATGAAATGTCTGTAAAGTATTTTGTACCGCAACATTGTCGCTGTTTATTCAGGATAGGTATAATTACATGTATTTAAGTCGAAGGCGTCCTAACGGATATGGGCTTAGATTAGAACCTTAGCACTTATGGTGAATTGTAGTTGCTAACGAACCATCGCGATGTTATGAATGAGATATGTTGTGCTGTTGAATTGTTACATTTTCTGTGTTTGTTACCTACTTGGATTTTGTATGTTTAATAGCATTTGTAATTTTTTTTTGTATCAATGGTAAAATCGAATACGAGAGAGCTTACATTTGCTAATTTATTTTTAGGCATCTGCAGTGCAAAGGCCTCCCATTTAGGTCTTCCCGTCAGAATGAGGTTTTATTAAATAATTTAATTGATTATTTTATCGATTTCTAATAAAAAATGTCTTTAAAGTTATTGTAACGTTGGCAGCTTCGACAAAATTAAATAATTTAGTCAAAAACTCAACTCACATACCCATATAAATAACTTAATATAACTTTGAAAACCTCAAGATTTCCTATTGAACTAAGTCACAGTATATTCATATAATATAAAGTTCCAACATTAACATCAAACTAAATGATTTATGCAGAACCTCGGCACCTTTGCAGGACCTTCGGTCGCCATCTTTGGCAAAATGACGTTACCCATTCATAGCAAGAAACAAAGTTTAATTTACCACCCAATCGTTAACTATTGACACTTATCTCGTAGGCGTTAGAGATTAAATTTCAATGGCCATTTGATTTTGCAATGTAGTTTATATTTGGTAATTTGGTATGTAGGTAATTTATTTTTCATCCCACCATCTCGGAAAGAGTATTTTTAATCTTCAATATCTGAGTGGAAAAGCCGTTTTTATTCTCTAGAGGATAAAGTAAATTGAATTTGGAACATCGTGTGCACTAAGTTTGTGAATTAAAAAAAAACATTAAACCTATTTACTGCTACCTCTATGGTGCCGAATATATCATACAACTTTTTTTTTTTTTGCATTTAGTCATTTCCTCGCTGAGGTGGAATGAAAAGTTACGTGTTGCACTCGAGTGCAAAGATTTTTCACCTCGTGCTCTTTTGATTCCCTCGCTAACGCTCAGGATTCTAATTTTGAATCACTCGCTGCGCTCGTGATTCAATTTTAGAATCCTTCGCTTGCTCGGTCATCAAAATTGAACACGCGGTTAAAAAGCAACTTTGCACTCTTGTATAACAAATAACTATTATCTATGTATGTTTATTGTTGGTTTTCTCTTTTGCAGGTAAGAGTGCCCTCTATCATTATTCTCTGATTATGAGGATGTTGGTAAGTTAATTGAACTAATATAGGGACAAGATAAATTCAACAACGTAACAAGCCGTTACAACGGCGGGCATAAAATAAGAACTGCACAATTGCTTAACTTTTTTCAATTACGTTTACATATTTATTGTAATAATGACCGATACGAGTAATTTTACGATTTGCTTTCACTAATAAACCATTCTAAACATAATAAACAATTTCTGATCTAAAGAACTGAACGTCGTTACAATGTTGCGTCAGTCAACCCTTTTTCTTTTTAAACACTAGGGATGTTACTCTAAAAATCGAAAGCTGATAGGATTGTAAGTTGAATCGAATGCAATGATTACTTGTGAAGAAAAATCACCATAAATTTATAACCATATATTATTGAAAATGAATTAATAATATCTCTGAGTGCTGACAGCAGTGATGAAGATAGCAGTTCCGATAGTTCAAGTGAATAAAAGCAATTTTTTTGTTAAATTACGTAGGTACTTGTCTTATTTTGCTCCTTTAATTTATGAAAGAAAAAATAATAATGGGACAGGGATTCGCATGATCATTTTTAAAATTCACATATGTTTCAAGTCTGTATCGATTCATTCGATTCATTCATTTAATCGATGTTTTTAAGCAGGTCACCTCACTATGAATATAAAACTGACATCTGTCAAAAGTGACCTATTATCTTGTCCCTATTTTAATTCTTTATTTTTATTGATATGTTAGTTTTGTCATTTTACCTTCCAACTAAAGATTTCATTTTGAAGATATTGAGAGGAAAAACAACTTGAAAAACTAGGTATATTAATAGTTACATATAAATAAATAGGTATCTTATAGTTACGTAGTTTTAAGATTTTTTTATCACAATTTCTGATTAAAGTAGGTTTTGGTTAAAATAAATCAAAACAACACAACACATTATGAAAAATAAATATTTGTTTTTTTTTTATTTATTCATTTGCAACACTGAAATGCCTTTATTGGTAACTGCCCACCGTAACATTTTTTATTTATTTACCTATTTTGAATTTAGAAGAAAGTTCATTTAAAACAGTAACCCACTTATTCCGAAGTCCATGTCGTAATGAAGCCAGTAATACCCGTGGCCGGGTCAGGTCGTGAGGTCGTCAGATGAAAGTAAGATTGTACCCGGTAAGGTTCCCATCCTAGCCGAGAGCTGACGAGTACAGGCGAATGGTCCCGATTGCTTCCGAGGGCTGCCGAGAGGTCCCGAATGATTCCGAGCTAAGTGAGCGACGAAATGAAGCTATTGTTATTCGATTTATAATTCCTAAATACAATCTCGTATATTTATAAATTTCATATGAAATTAAGTACTGAAAAATTTGGTACTGAAATTTATTATCCGATAGAACAAACGCAATTAGGTTATTACTCATTTTATTCCTATTCCTTATCTTTATTGAATAGAAGAAAAGATATGTTCGAGACAACATTTTTTTTTATTTATTGCTTTAGAAAGACAAAGTTTTGACAAAATATGTTTTGACAAAATAATCCATTTGGAACTTCTAACAGGTTAAAAACGGGTAAGATTTAAAGAAAAAATCAACTTAAATTACACATCTATAGTAGTCGAGTAAATGAAGCGAAAAATACGGTCTTACCTCCGAATTTTTTTACTGTGAACCGATTTGCATGAAATTTTTGGAATTAGGCTCATCCTACCCTTAACTTTAAAAGTGAAAATGATCTGAACTCCGCCTATTATTTTTAAGGGGTGTAAACCACCCCTTAATGGAAAAAATTACATTGAGCCATTTTATGGCTAGAAAACATGTCTAATAGCAAATGGTGAAATTGTAAAGTATTTTCTTACATAATTACCTCATATTAAAATCATTTTCAACCCCTTGAAAATCTTACAACCCTTGCAAATGTGTCATAGTATGGTATAAATATATACCATATAAATATATTATGGCGATAATATTTGTGTATTATCGCCATAATATATTATTAATATAGGTTAGGGTGCGGCGGGGGTGGCCCTTGGGCCACCCTTAAGCCTCGAACGTCTAAATGTTCTGAAATGAACTCAAAAAAGGTGACACAGACTTAAGCATTGATTACTACGCCCAAATATAGTTATTTTACACATTGCCGGTGGACCAGCAGGTATTCCATATAAATCCGAGGAAATTTATACATTTCCTAGGATAATTATGCATTAAATAGTTTTTCAAACAATATTTTATACATTTCTTAAATAGTATCGGAACTGTACACATTTCCTAGGATTTGTATTCAATTCCTTGATTTCATACATTTCTGGTAGCATATATACACATTACAATAGTTGTGGGTCTCTATTATATTGCGTACTTTCACATGGCTCCAAATATTCGCACTCCGAAATTTTCAGTTACTAAGTAGATAAAAATATGTTAAGTTTTTGGACCATAACTCCTTCAATTTTCATGCTATCACAAGTTATAAAACACCACTGTAAAGGTAATTAAAAGAGCTACAACATCCTTTATTGCAATATATAGTAAAAAACCTTTTTCCGAAACGGTGAAGGGTTAAAGGGCTTAAGAGAGGCTGTGATTCCGCTGCCACGCGCTCTTTAAACAATCATATCTCCGTCAATTTTTGTTTGACAGAAAAAACAAAAGAACCAAATTGTTTGTTAAAAAATTATCATTTTTTTTACATATACACTTTTATACGTATCTGTCGTCCTTTTTGAGATATTATTAAAAAAAGGGTGGGTTTGTTAAATATTTGAAAGTTTGTTTTTTTTATAATCATGAATTTTTTGAAAAATATGTGTCCTGAAGCAGCCAAACTGATACTATCCATCAAACTCTTCATAATAAAGTTAATTCTAGGCGGAATACGATTAATTTTAATTTTGGTGGAAATGGCACTTATGAAACCCATTGATTTAAAAGAAAAAACCTTAGATGCTCCCCTTATTTGCAATACAGCTCACTTATTTTACATGCAAAAGACTTTGAATAGTGCTCATTTTAAAGCTTATTTTATGCGCTACAAAACCCTTTTTTTGTATTAGAATGCATAAAATGCATCTGCTCGCCACTAGATGGCATTGACCACATCGATTAAATTTCAGATAAAATAAAACACGGCTTTGATCTTTAATATCTAGCTTAATATTGCACGTACAATACTTTATAAAATACCAAATTGTTCATTGTTTTACCTGCTACAACTTTGTTCTTGATAAAATTTTCGATAAACGTATATTTTTGGAGATATTTGCAAAAAACCGATGAAAACCGTGAAAAAATTGCAAATTTTCAATAGCCAATAACTTGAAAAGTATTGGATTTTTTGAAAAGCTTTATATATTATTTTTGCTTAAAATTAGGCCTTCTATTGATATCCGAGGCAATTTTGAAAAAAAAGAAATTCACCCCCGAGAAGGGGTGGCAACCACACCCACGGTGGTTGCGGAGTTCAAATCATTTTCACTTTTGAAGTTAAGGGTAAGATGAACCTAATTCCAAAATTGTATGCAATTCGGTTCACAGTAAAAAAAAACGGACCCATAATGCTTCATTTTCTCCACTATAGATCCAATTTCCCAAGATCACTAATGTGCCACAACAAATCAGTCCTCAATACTATAATAATAATACTATCTACAAATTACTTTATTAAAGTATCAAATCATATACACCACAAATTGCGCAAGCGGCGTGTGGAAAACCGTCACATTTCCCTGGGAATGTCTGCGCAGGCGCATACGTACTCGACTCGTACGCAACGCAACATGACATAAACTATGCGTAATGTTGTGAAAGTACAAACAATTGTTGTGTCTGTTCACACTGTGAAAACCTATTTTCATGGTGTTATAGATGACAGAACAGAGTCTATGGTGGGGATCAAGTGTTATTCATTAGTAATAACTTAAAAATATATTTTCTGCCTAATATAGGTATAATCGGTAACATAAGAACTATTTAATGTAAAGCTGCTGAACCGTTTGCAGGGGGAAGGGATAGTATGTGTGTATGTAATTGTGATTGCTCATCCAAGGACACGCTTATAATATTTTAAATTAATTAGATATCTGTAATCGATAAGTTACCATACCGCACTAGGCCCGCTCGGTGGACTGCGGGCTCATACCCCTCGTTGTTAGGCTCGTGTTCCTCGGTGAAGACGTATGTGAGCTGATGATGATGATGAATTAGATATCCTGGGACATAAATTTATTAGTCAGTCAAGTGATACGAAACTAAGCAAGAGTGTTTCTTTGTTTACACAAATGTTTGTCCTGTATAAGAAGTGAAACCACGACTTGTGAGGTAGCAAGGTATCCTACAACTGGCGAATAGTTAAACAGTTTTTCGTCAATATAATACTTAGCTTCTCACATAGGTAACAGATAAATACAATTGTGTGAATAAACCTTTTTATGTATTGCTAACATCTGATATAGATCATTACTCAGTGAATCATTTTGATTCGCAAACGCGATATAGATTGTGTAAATTTTATTTATTAGAGCAAGCTATTTTAACTAGTTTTAAATTTGTTTTTTTTTATGTAGGTTTTTAAAAAAAATACGCCAAACTTTTAAAAGCGGATGGATTTCGAATAGTTTAGACTTAACAGTTGTTGTAGGTAGACTTCTGTGAAAATGACATCACTTACAAATTTCACTTTGTTGTACACCAGAAGAAGCACAAAAAAAATCTTAGGGCATCACTTCTCACTCTCACGTCACCAAAAACCGCACCAAAAATGGCTTAAAGACCGATTCTAGTCGACATAAGGATAGGGGGCCCATGGGCGTGGATTGCTTAGGGCATCATCATCATCATCATCAGCAGCTCATATACGTCTCCACCGAGAAGCTCGAGCCTCCCCTAACATCGAGGGGGTTTAGGCCATAGTCCACCACGCGGGCCTAGTGCGGATTGGCGGACTTCACATGCCTTTAATTGTGACATCTCGGGCATGCAGGTTTCCTCACGATGTTTTCCTTCACCGAAAACCAGTGGTGTGAATCCGTACGTAAGTTTTTATTAACTCAGAGGTACGGGCACCGGCACCCTCATGATCGTGAGTCGGTGCGTTCTCAACTGAGCCACCACGGCTTAGGGCATCAAGAAGTCTTAATCCGTCCACTGACCTCCCCCGCATATTTATAACCAAAACGTTACACTCACAGTATAGTTATGGTAATGCGATATAGTATCGCGAGGTTGTGTCTGTGTTGTTTGGAAATCGAAAGTAGACTATATGTTGCGAACTAGTATCAAGATTGGTTTGTACAGGTAGACTGAACAGTGTAATGGGATGCTATTTTATAGTTTTTAATCTTTAAACTTCTATCTATATTATTAATCTAATTATCCTCCAAATATAAATGCGAATTTCGGAGAAACAGCTGAAGGTATCTGGATAAATATATTTGGGAATAACACTTGCTATTTTTTATCTTAGGAAAATTGATAAACCCGGGGATCTAGGTGGGGTAGAAACTTTATTTCAAAAATTCTCCGTAATTACTTTCCATTTTTAGCAATATAAATCGGGATAACCTGCAAATACCTACATATATAAATCTAAGCTTAGGCACATAACGTGATCTATATTTTAACAGAAATAGCTGTCTAATATTTTTATTACACTAGATATATATCTATATATTCTTTATATTAATTTAATCTTCTACACTAGTCGCTTACAATTAATCAATAGGTATAACAACTTTACTACGTATTTTATAACCAAGAAAAAACCAAACAAATCCGTTTCCTCCCAACCATATATGTAAAAAACCCGTAATAGACAATTTCCTGTCCGTCTGTACCACCTTATAAGGTGTTCTATCATTCCGGTCGTTGGTTTTGCATAGCTAAGCCAAAACCATTGCAAATAATCACTTAAAGTGAGCGTATCAAGTGATTGCGTTGACGTAAGTGGCACTTAGAAATAAGTGGTCTTGATTTTGAGTAATGTACGTGGAATTTGAATAAATTGTTAACGAAAATGATATACGTTGGGCAATTGCCGTGGGTTATCTATACTAATATTATAAAGAGGAAAGATTTGTTTGTAACGAATAGGCTCCGAAACTACCAGACCGATCTGCACAATTCTTTCACTAATAGAAAGCTACGTTATTCGTAAATAGCATAGGCTATATTAGCTAGGCGCGACGGCAGCCTGTATAGATGAATGGATTATCGTTTCTTTATAGATGACTAGTGGCTAGTGGTTCCACCCGCGTACCCGGGAGATCTTCCATTTTCCTGGGATAAAAAGTAGCGTCCTTTCTCAGGATCTATAAAATCTGTGTACCAAATTTCATTTAAATCGGTTCTGTAGTTTTGCGTGCGAGACAGACAAAGATACTTACTTACGCATTTATAATATTAAGTTAGAATTACATATGGGCGTTTTTCACTCCTGAGCAATATTCTTAAACTGCGGTCAAGCCACGCTTATTACACTGTGAAATCATTTCCTACAACTGTATACCTACATAAAACAAATAACATGTCTGTCTGTGAGTGAAAGTGATCCCGATCATTGTCTGTGTGTACATCACTATGTAAATAAGCACGTTACCAACACTTGTGCTTTTGTTCTCTTTACTATTGTTGTACTGATTGCCGGTCGTTGGTTCAATTGGTTCCGTTTTGTATACCTAAGTACCTACTAGTTGACCCGCGCAACTTTCTTAGCGTCTCTTGCCCGTTTTTGCAACATTTTTCATTAATGCTCCGCTCCTTTTGGTCATATCGTGACGATATATAGCCTGTAGCTTTTCTCGATAAATGAGCTATCTAACACTGAAATCATTTTTCAAATCGGACCCGTAGTGCCTGAGATTAGCGCTTTCAAACAAACAAACTCTTAAGCTTTATAATATTTGCATAGATTTATTGTTTTACTACGGTTTAAGCAGTAGTCCTACTGCCAACGATGAGGAAGAAGTAAGTAAAAAGCAATCAGCGATCAACTAAATTTATCTCTTTTTAATAGCCTGAGAACTACTGAAACATCTGAGTAAACAGTCTCTTAGTCTAGATAATTTTTATATTTCTGATTTTATTTGAATACCTACAGTAAAGAAGTATCGTAAGTATCTATATTTAATTCTACAGCTAAACAAGTAGCTAACTACCATATTGCTAAATAAATGCGATAGTTTGCAAGAATGTATCGATGAATATTCGTTACTAGCTGCCCCCGCGCGGTTTTACCCGCGTAGTTACCGTTCCCGTGGGAATACAGGGCTAAAATATAGCCTATGTTACTCGGGGATAATGTAGCTTTCCAAAGGTGAAAGAATTTTTGAAATCGGTCCAGTAGTTTCGGAGCCTATTCGTTACAAACAAACAAACAACACGCCACAAGGGCTGAAGGGATCGTGTTGAAATTTGGCACAAAGTTGGAATATCTTCTGAAGTAACACATAGGCAGTAGCCTCTTTCAGCTCTCCAGTTTTATCCCAAATGGAAGAGCCTCAGGAACACGGGTCAAACCACGGGGAGCTACTTATCATAGATTTGTTTTAGGACATTAAGGATAAAAGGATGTGCAGTCACTGACCGATAATATTATGAGTACACACTCTTACAATTAGGCAACACTTCATTTAGAACGCGTAAAGGCATTGTCGGTTTCACATGTTAGACTAATAAAAGCTTTGGACTAGTAAAAGCGAACACTACCTACTTTAACAAACAAAGATATTTTTACAGTATATGTATATATATACCTTTTTGACGTGTATATTGTTAACGAAACAAAGTTCAAAAATATTTTAGTATTAATATAAATAAATAGACTAGCATCTGGTTTCACCCGCGTAGTTTCCATTCCCATAGGAACTAATGTAAGGACTATGTAACTCCCTGATAATGTAGTTTTTTATTGGTGAAAAAATCGAGATCGGTTCAGTAGTTTCGGCGCCTAATCAATACAAACAAACAAGCAAATATATCTATATATATTTGTGATTTTAGTTTTAGCGTTTACAATATTTTAAAGTGCTTTTATATTATTCTGATTCTCGTCCAAGCTTTTTAGTCCATATATCTATTAGTAGTTGCATCGCAGTCTGTGTGTCACACGTACCCCATTCACAGTATACATTGCGTGAGGTTGACTAATGTGTACAATTTGTCTGTCTGTTTGTCTGTTTGCTATTACGTCAGTACTTTGACTAATTAAGCAATTTAAATGGGATGTTATGCTATTTCAATTTGGCGCTGTCTTCTCTTGTTAGATGATTTCTGGCTTTTAGATAGTAAAAGTAGTTATTTCAATTAGTGAAAGTTTTGTAAAATAGGGAATTTTAGGTTACATTTACTGAACTGATTTGAACAAAAAAATTGGATATTTTCTTCTAGAAACACGGGAAAATATTAGATGTATAATACTAGCTTCCAACCCTTGGTTTCACCCGCATTTCCTAGAGAACCATTCATTTCCCCGGGATAAAAAGTAGCCTATGTGTTATTCCAGAACATATTCTAATTCTATGCCAAATTTTATCCGGATCCCATCAGCCGTTATTCCACGAAAGAGTACCAAACATACATACAAACTTTCCCATTTACAATATTAGTAGGGAAAACAAAGTATTACTTAACATAACGTCTTCACATGATAATTATTACGCACAAAATATTTGTACCTAACGTAAGAAATATATTTAACTAGCTGCCTCCCCGCGGTTTTACCCGCGTAGTTCCCGTTCCCGTGGGAATACAGGGATAAAATATAGCCTATGTTACTCGGGGATAATGTAGCTTTCCAAAGGTGAAAGAATTTTTGAAATCGGTCCAGTAGTTTCGGAGCCTATTCATTACAAACAAACAAACAAATCTTTCCTCTTTATAATATTAGGATAGACAATGAAATAAGTATGAGAGAAAGCTTAGAACAATACATACCTACACAATACGTACCTACACAATAATACATACATATAAAGGCTAGTTAATATTCATTCTATATACGCTACATTAAGCTGCGATATTTTTTTTATGTAGGTAGGTACTTTTTAAAAGTTTATGGTGCGTGCAAATTATATGTAGGAGCTATTTGCTTTTTGGAATTGCTAGGTTAGGATATAAAATTATTTAATATCGTTCATAATGTTATGTAAATAGAAACTTTAATGATTACAGATGTTATTAAGGCGGTGCCTATAATTTAAAAGTTGTAAGTTACTTTTATTTCGCATACAAAAAAAGAGAATTAGAAAATTTACATCCATACTAATAATATAGCAGAAAAGTTTGTTTGAACATGCAAATTACAAGAACTACACACTCGATATTAAAATATGTTTTAGTGTATGGTAGCCTATTTTTCGAGGAAGACTATAAGCTATCTCATCACACTATAACCAACAGGAGCATCAATGAAAAATTAAGAATGTTTCAAAAATGGGGAACTGACGCTAACGAAGTCTGTAACCATTAATACAATTCTTAACTCTCTTTTCAGCATTTTTCAACCATATATAATTCAAAATCGAATTCATTTTTAATCAAATAGGCCTTCACAAGCACTTATGAATAGTTACTATTAATGTTTTAAACGATCATTCCCCTTCAAATACGCACATAAATTCTTAATACGTATCATAAACGTGTGTAGTAGATACGCTTCCGACCGGCTTTTGTTTCGATTGCGTCACGTTTCCTACGGTTGACAGATACGCGTAACCCCAGTAAAAGTGATGAGTTATTGACAATAACGTAACAGAAGGGCTCACCTTCTCTTTTCAACTTTCCACGGTTATAATGAACTTTTTTTGCATTTCATAATGACTTTTATCGGTGTGGTATCTATCATCATCGGCTCATAGACGTCTCTACCGAGGAGCTCGAGCCTCCCCTACTCTAGGCCATAGTCCACCACGCGGACCTAGTGAGGATTGGCGGAATAAACATGCCTTTGATTGTGACATCTCGGGCATGCAGGTTTCCTCACGATATTTTCCTTCACCGAAAGCCATTGGTGTGAAGCCGTACATAAGTTTTTATAAAACTCAGAGGTACGGGCCGGGGTTTGAACCTGCACCCTCATGATCGTGAATCGGTGTGTTACCAACGGAATCACCACGGTACCTACTGATAGCAAAATGAGTAAAATTTGAAGAAATCCTACTATTAAAAATGCAAAAAGTTTGTGAGAATAGCTCCCCGCGGATTCACCCGCATTCCCAGGGATCTTCAATTTTCCCGGGATAAAAAGTAGCCTATGTGTTATTCCAACACATATCCTAACTCTGTGTCAAATTTCATCGCGATACCTTCAGCAGTACATTCTTGGATATTCGCATATATAATATTAGTAGGTTTAAAGAAATATAACATTAACCTCCGGCCATCATTATGAAGCGAAGTGTTATCATTCACGCATCTCGATTGCGCATACGCATGTGCAAAAAGAAAGCCATACTGACATGTCATGAATGGCCATTTTAAAACGTAAAAAAGTTTATTTGAACCGGTTGTGTGTTGAGTTTGTTTATGTCTCAGGGTTCCGTTTGAATAATTATTTTAATTGATAGTATAAGTTTAATAGGTACAGTAACTCACTTTTCTATGATAGATTGGTAAATCTAGGTAGGTTTAGATATTTCAATTGAGTGATTTTGTAAGTCATATACCTAAATGTTTTTAGTTCTAAGGAATAAAAATAGGGGTCAAAGATATTCCTTAGTTTAGCTTTACCTGTAGTAGTCATAGCTTTATTTGGAATTTAACCGGAAAACAGATTAGTAATAAAGCAATAAACTAACATAAAATAACATATCTATGTACTTCAAAAAAATGTAAAATGTATTTTGACATTAATTTGAAAATAAATACCAATTTTTTTTCCAACAACCAGCAGTTCATTTTATATACCTAATCAGAAACAGCCTGCTTTAAAGTATTTTTGTATACCATTAGTTTTTATTTCTCAAATATTTTTTATTTTATATTAGAAAACATTTTTGTTAAATATTAGGTACTTCCTTTTTAATTCCTTAAAAGGTTCGAGTTCCAACGGGCCCCTAAAACCCGCCAGCTGCCTCTGGGTGCGGCATCCTAATGAAGTAGGAAGTCACGTCACACGGAGCTTTTTCACGTTTTTATAGCGCCACTTATGTTTGTCAGAAACGTTTTAATGCGAGAAATATCTCTGAGTTCCACAGCTATAATACGCCAGTGTCATTTGCTCATCTTAATGTTGCATGCAGCATTTTAGGTACTTCAGCTTGTTGTATATTTAAAGGTATAAGTAGGTATCTTACTAAATACTATATGTATATGCGAAAGTCTGATCTCTCTCTGTCTGATTTTTATGAAATTTTGCTCAAATATAGATTAGATCTTGGGAAAGGTGAAACCGGGACGCATGCTAGTAGGTATTAGGTATATTTGCAGTAGCGGGATGGATATAAGTATGTTACTCTTTCTCGCCTTGAAGAGATATGGATGAAATTTAGAAAGGGAAAATAGAATTTGGGTTATGGTCGAGAATACACTGATCTAGTTTTTGTAGGTATTATATTTTTATGCGGCGGTGACCGCTTACCATCAGGTACTACCTACTTAAATACTATGTAAAAAGCTGTCTAGACTTTTATTAAGTAATAAATAACATTTTAGTTTTATTTAAAGTCATTACCGTGAAAGTTCTAATGTTGGCTGCAAAGTAATTTTGTGTCTTCATAAATTTATTATTGTAAAGTAGCGTCTAACCGCAACTTGTACCCCAATCATGTTATTAAGGTTATTTGTAAGAGAAAGTCTTATTTTATTATATTTACCTCTGAACTTTAATAAATGAGAAAAAAATATGAAAGCCCCTTTCAGTATGTAATATTTTATTTCAATAACTAGGGACCTCTAGAACACCCAAAAACAAAGTAAC
The DNA here is from genome assembly GCA_905147785.2 of Thyatira batis. Taxonomy (NCBI): domain Eukaryota; kingdom Metazoa; phylum Arthropoda; class Insecta; order Lepidoptera; family Drepanidae; genus Thyatira; species Thyatira batis. The sequence goes on along the minus strand of LR990497.1, from coordinate 2,518,301 downwards.
TCTAGATATTTTTACAGGTAAAAGCGTAGGTAGGCTGACGCAGGTAGAAGCTTTTTCATAATGATATTTTTTCCGATAATAACTTTGGAAAAGCGCCTATCAGCCCTTGAAGCCCTATTTGGTATGAAATATTTCAGTAAAACTAAAATTTTTCAACTCTCCCAGTCAAATTGCTTCAAAGAAAAATAGAAAATGGTTTCCTTATGAGACTGCCTAACGCCCGATGTCAATAATCAATCCTGATCCATTTTTTGCTATCTAAGATTGATATATCAATCCATTTTCTGGGTGAAGCTTTAAAATCAATCTATCTTCGATCTACGAACGATCGAATCTGTTCGAAAATGATAGTTTTTGCTTGCCAATAAGCTATCCGTCCATTTTGACAACTCGTTGGTTTTAATTACGGATTGGAGATAGATTATTAACATCGGGCGTAAGTTTATCAATTTACTAGTTGACTCCCGCAACTTCATTAGCGTCACTTGCTTTTGTAACATTCTTGATTGATGGTCCGCTCCTATTCTTTATAGCGTGATGATAATATAACGTATAGCCTTCCTCAATAAATAGGCTATCTAACACTGAAATATTTTACAAATCAGACTAATAGTTCCTGAGACCAACGCGTTCAACCCAAAAAACGAAATCTTCAGCTTTATATATTAGTACTAGCTTCTGCCCGCGACTTCGTACGCGTGAAATAGTTGCTTTGGCTAGTTTCTGAGATTAGCACGTTCAAATAAACAAACTCTTCAGCTTTATGTATTAGTATAGATACTCATCCCCTTTAACAGTTACACCAATTTTGTGTCTGTCAAACATTTCTCATATTCAATACAAAGTTAACACTTAGTTAACCCCATAGTTCAAAGTAAAAGTCTGTCAGTTAGGCCGTACATTGCAATTGCAGACGCTTAATAATTTCATCTAGATAACTGTTTTATATGTAAAACCTTGTACAGTTACATGAGAACGTTCTGTAAGGTTAATTTATATTTGTACTGCAAAAGGTAGTTCTAGTAAATTTATATAGATATTATAGATACTAAAACCGAATTTAATAATCCATACTAATCCTAAATTATTAATGTCTCTCTGTCTGTCTGTTACGCTTTCATGCTAAAACTACTGAACCAATTTAAATGAAATTTGGTACAAAAATAATCCAGTGTCTGAGGAAGGCTATAGGCATAGGCTACTTTTTATCCCGGGGTATAATTTCGTAAATTATCTTTGAAAATATGTCATATTATTAAGCTGTTTATTCGTCTTATACTTCTCTATTATTATAAAATGGTTGTTTAGTGTTAAATAAGAAACAACTGGTTCGAATAAAGAAATATAGCCCATTTACCAAGGAAAGGTATTTACTATATAACATCACGCTGCCACCAATAGGAACTGACCATTAGGAACTTGCGCGGATCAACTAGAACGATATAAAAAAGAATCTCTCTGCTAAAACAGAATTCGCTAAGGTCAAAAAGCAATATCCATGTAATAAAAGTCCATATAAACCCATCGAACTTTCGCTAAGAGATGAACACGTCCCGAGTCAAATCATTCGATTCATAAACGTCCGAACACGATCGATTGATAAAAACTAAATCGATTTCGAGACATGATCACGCCTGTCAACAGTCAAACAAGAAAGAAAGTGACATTTCAATGAAAATGAAAGTACATAATGCAACGTACGATACTTATTGCAGTAGCCGAGTGCGTTATTTGAATTTATAGTACTTTCTAACACCCTATTTGGTATGCTATTTTCAGCATGATTGGTTTCGTGTAGTTTTTTAGCGACGGCCATTTTTATAATTTCCGGATTGAATTTGCTTCTTAGAAGAATGTAATGGTACATCCTTATTTTTGTAAACAGCAACACTAACATTATAAACATAAAATAATCATTGTATCGATAGAAAATATTAATGTTGTATCATGAAAATAATCTAAAACAATGTAGGTATACTAGCCTACTTCATGTTTTTTTTTATTTTTAAACCACTATGTTTTTGAATTAAAGACACTTAAAGACTCGATTTTATGGCTAAGAAATAAATCATTAGAAATAAGACAACACTACAAAAATATTGATTACGATCCTCTTATATATTATCAATATAACTATCAAACTTTTCATAAGTTTGGCTAAAAATAAAACCAAAGCTACAATGCCTATAATCAATTCTCAGTAATGCACTTATAACATTAAAGCTCAAGTTAAACTTCGTATTTCTGTCACTTTTCGAAACGACTTCTGTCTTCCAAAACATACAATACAACTACCAAATCACGTGCCACCGCTATCACGTATCATGTCAATGCCACTTCCAAAACTAACCAAGATATCTTCACTACTGTTCAACTGCCTTATCATTAGATTATAGCTCTTATTGTCCATAAAATAAGGTTTCTGGTAAGCTATAAGAAGTTGCCAAACAGTAGAAAATGGTAGTAAATGGTAGCGAAATGCTGTCAGCAATTATTTCGAGCTCGATGACCCTATACCTGATGCTATTTGGTAATATAGTACTTGAAGTCATTTGGAAGCGATGAGGATCATAGGTTGATTTGTGGCTGCAATTATATTTAAGATTAGATGTGATGAAATAGATGATGATGATAAGGATAGCAATATTGCAATGAGATTGTTTCACCTTGAAGTTTTTGTGAGAGCACATAATGAATGTTGAAGAGATTAAGAGCTATGATGTTGATATCCTGAGACAATTTTGTACACATCTGATTTTAAACTAAGCAGAACTTGTGCTATGCAATATACCTTAATACTAATATATAGTATACTAATTAGCTTCTCGCGTTCTAGAGGGACAAAAAGAATCCGGCTTAAAAAGTAGCATAGTGTTATTCTAGAACATTTTCTAACTTTGTGCCAAGGAGTAACAAACATCCATACCCACAAACTTTAGCATTTGTAATATTAGTAGAATTTAGACACAGAACGAACAGAAATGTTCTGGAAAAATATTTGGATTCAAACTGTGTATCAGTGGCTTAAAAGTCAGAGTTTGAACAACTTAGCTTTTTGACTTATCTGATGATGAAACTCACCAGTAAAGTATACCGATAATAAGATGTTCCTCATTGTGATGAAAATTCAAGGCTATATAACTTGAAACCTTAACAACAAATTATTATACAGTTTCCTTCCTTGGAGCTAACAGAAATGACCTTTTATGGAGTGCTAAGTGATTTGTATCACTTTGCAATGGCATAATACTTAGTGCATCTTCCAATGTTGATACAAATGATGAGGTCATTTGTCGAAATATTATTATTATTCTGGTTTCATGGCTTAAAGTGATTTTTATTGAAAACAACAAGTACTTAATTGATTTATGTTTCGGTATTCTTCCTCAAGGTGAATTTTGATGAGCCACCAATAAAACTGGATAGACACCATGTTTGCTCGAATCGGAATCGAAAATATTCTTTAAAATAATATTTTATTTATTTATTGATATTATCTGTAGTTAGGTCTTGCTTGACTGAATAGCATCGTTTGTAAGTAGTAGTAGTTTGTATTTTAAACAGCTACTACAGAACAAAGGAGCAAAGGTAGAAAAGTGAAGGAAGAAGTTACAGTGAAATTTAAATTGCTTTTCAACTTAATATTAAGGCTACATTATAATTTCTAATAGGAGAGATATATGTCGTGTGCCTTCAGACGCAGAAAAAGACAACTTATCTAATAGAAACAACCTTAAACCACGTCCCAAAGCAAACAAACGAATAGACAAACAGTGTTATGTAAACATCAATGTCCGAGAAATACATTTCCGACAGCACTCGCTAATCGAATTACGGAAACCGGTATAGCAATACCGGTCTTCCTGTACGATGTGTACTTTCATATGTTTAGGGTTTTCACCACAGACCTATACGACTAGATAATTAGTACTCTGTAAGTTTCTAGTAGTCTAAGTAGTAAGTTTAAGTTTATCATTTACTAAATAATTCCTTTATTTATTAATGTTATTAGGTACTCTATTTGTATGAACGTTAGATACGTACGTTTTCAATTTTTTTTATCTCAGCCTTGTCCATATGGGTTAGTAATAAGATTTACAGACTATGTTAGTAACATTAACGTTATATATATACTAATTTGAAAACCTCTGTCCACCATCTTGTGCACCCGACCTGCAGCAATGCATACGAGTCCAGTGTCACAGAAAGGGACACCCGTCGAAAGCAGATTTTTTTTCTACTTTTTGACACGCGAAGTACATAAACTTGCGACGTCTAGGTAGATATAGATCTGTGGTTACCATAGTACAATCTCAGCTTATTTTGGCATCAATTTGGATTGGTAAGTTTGTAAAATTGTCCAAGGATATTTCGTCTGCCAATGTTTACCTTCTTTTACCGAAGATAAGGAGGGAGTATATAACGATAAATAGATTCCTAAGTAGGTATTCTAAAAATAACACTGACCTTATGAATAGAATAAATGAATGATAATGTATGTTTGTTTATGTATTTATTTACGGAAGCTAGGGAGATGCGGTCAGATGTAACTCTATAGGTACTCACTGAAGGAATATGATACGGACAGACAGCCATGGCGCTTGGTGTTTATTACTATAATACTCAGATAATCCTGGAAAAAATACTTAACATATAAAAAATACTAGGTACTTACTACAAGAATTGCTTTCCATTAGGAATCGGTAAGCCTTTAATATCAAGTACTGCGCGCGCCTTTATGTGCTGGGCTGGCGCAGCGTGCAGTCATCAGTTACTCTGCGAGACCATCCTTCTACGTAAACGAAGTCGCAGGTTGAAAGTTAGCGTTAGTCCAAAGTAACTATTCCACGCGGACGAAGTCGCAGGCAAAAGCTAGTTTTGATGTAAAAAAAGGTAATTTTAAACGGTTTTATTTATTAGCTTGACTTATTTGTTTCGTATACAAAACAGAATCTGTCAAGGTGAAAACATATTTATATTAACTCCCAAATAATCTCAGTTGAAAACCATAAATATTTACAGCTTATCAATCAGTAAGAATTAATGGCTTCGTCACAATAAATTATAAATGCCAAGTAAAGACAGTAAATAAAATGCCAATATTTCATCGTGTCAATATAAATATTTTGGAAAAGGATCGAGTGCCAAAATCAATTTGTTTGGGGACGCCCATTTTTGATCCTGGGCCAAAACCTACATCACGCGTCAAGTTCAAATTTTATTGTGAGAATGCAATAAATGTCCTGGGACATTGGATTATATACAACCAATCTGATTTCCAAATAAGAGAAGTTTCTACAGTCAATCATATTGGCCGTGTGTGAAAAATGTCCCAGGATATTATTTATTTATATTACCACTACAAAGTCATAAATGCCTGAATAATGAAGTACTTAGATATTTCATTCAAAAACAAAATCAAAATTTCTTATTCTCTCTTTTAAGAAGACGTGGTATCTAGTACTAAGTACAATTTAATACTAAGCTAGCTCAGTAAAATAAGTAATAATTAAATTGTAACCAAGACAGCTCAGAAGTAAACTCATCTTGTAAAACAACGGTTTTACCGCAAACGGATATGAGCGTCCGGTTATTTAACAGTAGGCTAATTATCTTGCTCAACAATTAATATTGTGGCTAACTCCACAATTGCTTAGTATTAAGAAATATAGATAGCTGTGGTAGCTCAGTGGTGAACGCATCAGCTCACGATTATGAGGATAAATGATCAAAAATGTGACCTCTTTAAAAAAAAACAAGCGTTTTTTTGACGTCAGTTAAAGATAACTGCTTTAAAATTCAAGACGTTACAAGATTTGACCCTAACACATATAAAACTTAGCAGGTTAAACAAAACTCTTAAAAAATCCTGAGCACAGATAAACTGCTTTCGGTTAAGGAAAACATCGTTAGAAAACCTGCATGAACCTAATGTCATAGTCAAAGGCAAGTGTAAAATCCGCCAATCCGCACTATACCCGCGTGATGGACTATTGCCTACACCCCCTCTTTGTTAGGGGAGGCTCGTACCCCTGCAATTGTGATATGATATATATCTTTAGAATGCAGAGAAATCTATTATAAAGCTGAAGAGTTTGTTTGATTGCTTGAACGCGCTTATCTTAGGAATTACTTAGATTTGAAAATAATCTTTCAGTGTTAGATTACCCATTTATCGAGGAAGGCTATCATCACGATACGGCGAATAGGAGCGGAGCATCAATCAAAAGTGACGCTAGCGAAGTTGCGCGGGTCAACTAGTAGGTATACCTAATTATATAAGTGGAAGAACAACTGCAGTGGTTCGAGTCTCGGTTGTGACAAAATAAGATGAATGTTCCTTTCTACAATTTATGAAATAACTTTGTCCCAGTAATAAATAACGAGTTTTATAAGCAATAGAGAATGTAACATAAAAACTGTGTTTATGACATAACGGCCATTAAAATCGTTAAAACGGTAGGTTATTGAATAAAATAGCTTTAATTGATCAAGTTCGTATGTAAGAAGGTATTAAATTATGTTATAAAAATATGAAATTTTATGGAACATGTTTTTAAATTGAGCATTAATAAAAAAGAAAGTTAATTAGTTAATTGTTATAAAAATAACTGTTTGAAATATCTTAGTGCAGAGTTTGTCCGGGGAAGTAGGTACCTATATGGGACTTAACAACATCGTTAGCGAACAGTAGTTATGTTCATTTGAGGTGACCACTTACCATCAGGTAGACTGCCTCCATCTAATTTGTTAGCATACAATACATAGTTAAGACTATAACTAATTCTATACATATATTATGAACCTAGTTTGTTTGAACGCGCTAATCTCAGGAACTACTTAGTTAATACTCTACTTAGATACTCTACTAACAGATAAAAAGTGGCGCGGGTCAGCTAGTAAAGCTATATTTAGCAAAATTAAAAAGCTTAAGATTAAGATACCATAAGCCCCCAAATGTAACGGTAAAATACTAATTAACCCGGACAAAGCCCGGGCAAAAACCTAGTGAATTCATAACCCTATAAAAAACATGTTCCCACGAAATTGTAACAGCGTGCAGAGTAAAAAAAATGTAAGTAAAAAGCCATTTACAATCCGATCAGAGTTATCATCACATCAATTCTTGTCTCGGTAGCTATGATGCTTGTCTTTTTTATTACCCACTAGTGGCTCCCCGCGGTTTTACCCGCGTTCCCGGGATCTTAAATTTTCCGGGATAAAGATAAAAGGCAGTGTCCTTTACCAAGCTCTTAATGAACCACTATATGTAAAAACGTCTTAGTGGCTTAATTGTGAAAGCACAACAGACAGATAGACAGAGTTACTTTCGTTTTAGTAGGGATATGTAAGGACTAGTTTCCGGCCGTGGTTTCACCAGCGTTGCCTCCATTCCTGTAAGAATATGAGGGTATAATATAGCCTGCGTTACTTGCTGATAATGTATCTTTTATTTATATATACATTTTCTATTTATACATTTTAAGTTGTACCTACCTTGACAGTAATGTATTTAATTACAATCTCATAACAAATCATTATGGGGCAAAAAAAACTGAGGACTGATTCATCTTGATAAGTGAAACAAAAACATCATTAAAGTATCAAGATGTTTTTTACATCTGATTATGACTTCATCTCGTAGATATCAATTCTGTCATCAGATATATGGTCTTGAACGATTTAATATGGAGTTGGTAATTTTTACCTTGGATTTTATATGAGTTTATTTATGGGAAGTCGTTCTTTTGTGACAAATATTTCATATAGTTATAGGTACTAGTATTGGATGTAATTACTTTAAAAAATTGGGTAGGTACCTATATTTAAAAAAAATTGTACCTTCTGTTATAGGTATGTCCTTGCTAGATATAAAAAAAAATGATTAATAATTTTAAATAGGTTATTGTGGTCAATGTATTTATTTGGTCACCATTTATAAAGTTGTCTGTTCGTCTGCATGTTTACCTTTTGAACTGAAAATAGAAATGATCAAAGGCTTTCTCAATCAATGCAATCATTATTTTCCATACTCTCCAAAATAATAAGGTATGGTATATGTACTATATATTGAACAATTTAAAAATATGTGTGATAAATCATCGCGTCTACCATTGGAATGCCGATAATACCCGATAACACCCGAAGCTACCCGAGGCTGGAATTTCATTCAAACTTCGAACCGTATCTGTCATCACTATATATCTTGACCATGGATCATGGATCATGGATCTAGCCCATTGATCAGTACGCGTCATGTCTAAATGACACTGCGATGGTGATCTCATTGCGTTTTTGCACGACTCACCTGCGCGCGCGCATGACGCACCACAACGACTTATACGGTTACCCGTGACATTTGAATTTGAACTTTATGTGTGTGTGATAAGTTTCAATTTGCATTGCAATGTTGGGTGGTAAAGAAAAATGTATAAAATAAATTTTATCTCCATGAGAATTTCACGATTATCAACGTTCGTGTTGTTTTTATTTAGTTTGTACGTTTGTTTTGTGACACATTCTTTTGCTTGGCCGTTAGTTTTGAAGTGCATCTGCCAATATAAATTAACCTTGTACCTTACGTAACCTAAGTAACAAATTTGAATGACAATGGTAAAATCGGACTGATCCCAATGAGTTGCTTTATAGGGTGCAGCACAGAATAATAACATTTAAGTGCAATCACAACCAAAAAGAAATCGCCTAGTAACTCTATCCATCGATTTTTTTATTAAAAAAAGTTTGGTTTAGTTTTAGCGTAAACTATGATAGTAATAATTTAACAGCTATTCTGTTACTATAAAATTGTTTACAAGCTGCCTCCGCGCGGTTCCATCCGCGTAGTTCCCGTTCCCGTGGGAATACGGGGATAATATATAACCTATGTCCACCGGAGATAGAGTAGCTTAACAAAAATTTAAGAATTTTTTAAATCGATCTAGGAATTACGGAGCTTATTCAATCCAATCAAACAAACAAAAAGATAATCAAATCTTTCCTCTTTATGTGTGCAGACAATCTTATATACATAATGTAAACATGAATAGATTTCCAATTACAACAATGCTAAAACTATTTAAAATTCCAATAACATAGCAATAAAACATAAATAATAATAGTGTCTATAATAAAGTATGCAATAATAGACGGAAAGATAATTTTAATAATACAATGTCGAAGCCAAGGTTTGCCTATTATAATCCGACTACAAACAGTGACATATCTTCACTGTCATCTGCGAAGTTAACCAGCGACAATACACATTGGTCGGGTTAACATTATTCTTTTATTACCTGTGGTAAGTCATAGGCGGATGCCTCCAAAGTATTTTCATGAAAAAGGTTAGTTAAGTGAAATATCGCAATAGAACCTCTATAATTAGTTTAATTGACGTTTCATGAATAACTTGCCGTCAAATTTTTGTAAGTGTTTTTGTCCCAGAATGTATATAAAAAAGTATATTAAAAATCATATTGAATTTTTTTACTATATGCAATACCTAATTATGAAAATACGTCAGAATATTTTACGAATAGACAAGATACTACCCACTTCCTATTCTTGCTTGCTTTCCAACAAAGCCCCATATTAAGTAATAGGTCATATTTTACCTAGTTATATGCAATATGTATACTACGATATTGACAAAAAAATATGTCCCTATTCTATACACTAAACAGAATTCGAGATACTTATTGAATAATAACTAGAATGCAAATAAATAATATGAATGTGCAATAGATTTAAAAGATCTAAAAAATGCAGTTCTTCAGGGAAGGTACTAGGTACCACATTGCCATACCTATTTCTTTGTAGATATTTTAATCTGTCCATCTATCTGTTAGTACATAATACCTATTATAGTATTTTACGACTAGAAGGCTTAATAACATTAATACTTCATAACTTCCCTTCCTAAGTTAATAATAATTTCTTTAGGTGCCAATAATCAGATTTTTGCCATCAGATGGACCTACAGCCTATTACAATCAATTATACCTTCAAAATAAAATCTAAAAGATTAAAATAAAGGCTCTTCACTTCAACCATACATTGTAAGACCAGTCCCTATTAAAATATTCTCAGTTTATATCGGATACTTAATCATCAATAGCGGTCGATTCGAATTCCTCAAGGCTTCCTTATAGCTGACAGACGAGACAGTACGACAGCCTTGAATGTCACTTTAATAGTTCTGTTGTGGAGGAATAGAAAAGATAAACTAGCCTTTTAGTTAACTAGACGGTAGGCCTTCCTGAAAACACTGTAAGCTAAAGATGTAATATTTAATACGAACTTCCGCCATGCGGTTTCTCCCGCGTAGTTCCCGTTCCCATAGGACTACAGGTATAAAATATAGCCTATGTTACTCTCTAATAATGTAGCTTGCCATTGGTGAAAGAATTATTCAGATCGGTCCTGTAGTTTTGGAGCCTATTCAATACACACAAAAATCTAAGCTTTCAAGATTAATTTGAGTGAAAGTAAGCTTATATTATATTTTACCTTTAAAACTATAGTTACCATAGATAATAATAATAAAGGCTATAAAATGGGACCTACCACGTTCTAACTCAGGGTCCGAACGTGTGGTTAGTCCAGTTTCCAGATATCTAGGTCTCAATGTTATCTAGAATCTTTAGCATCTAATCTAGCGTTAGGTTATATCTTCCGGCGATTGGAAATTGTTGGATACTTTGAACTTAACTAGCACAAGAATAGTTTCTATTGGTGGGTAGTTATATTTTAGTAGACCACTAGTAGTAAAGTAATTTTACTTATAAACTACAAAAGACGAAAACTTTACAAAAAATGCAAACATAACAAGTTAGATCCAGCCCACTGTTCCCGGGGATCTTTAATTTTCCCGGAATAAAAAATATCTCATCTGCTTTTCCAGGACATATTCTAACACCATGCTAAATTTCATCAAAATCCCTTCAGCCATTCTGTCGTGATTAGATATTTAACAATAAACATTCGTCCATCCTCTTAATCTTTCGAATTTATAATTTTACTAAGTAAAATAGACGATTCATAGTATATGATAATTTTCAATGAGAAAATAGTTCTAAAAGTACTTTCTCGTATGAACTCTGCACTAAAGCTGTACCATCAATACGTAAACATGTTTAAATTCATATAACAACTGGATGCTGATAAGCAATAATATGTCAACTTACAAAAAGTCGAAAACAAAAGTTTTGATATATTTTTATATGCACCCGTATTAAACATTCTACAAAAGTGTTTCAAGTCATCTAAAACATAAAAGTAGATAAACAATGGATTTATAGGTATCATACAACGTTGACAGCCCGGTTGGCTTTGTGGTTAGTGACCCTGACTTTCAAGCCGCTGGTCGTGGGTTCGAATCCCACCCAGGACAAACATTTGTATGCATGAATATGTCTGTTTGTTCTGTGTCTGGACGTAAATATCTATAATAAGAATGTATTTAAAAGTATTGTATGTAGTAGATATATCAGCTATCTGGTTACCATAACACAAGCTCACTTTGAAGCTTACTTTGGAATCAGATTGGCCGTGTGTGAAAAATGTCCCAGGATATTTATTTATTGTACAAAAAGTCATAAATCACATAGACATTATTATCACTAAACGGCATTTTCTCTAAACCAAGTTTATGAGGGTTAACACATTATTGCTTATCAGCATCCAACTATCCTATACGTTTGTATAATATTTAGTTGCGCATGCGCAGACGGCCAGGTGCGCCAAGCCGACAGATATCAAGGAAGCGACGCGCATCAACTTGACTCGAGAAACGGATGCCCGTCGGATACAGTTAAATGTATTGTAAATATTCACCAGTGATTTTAGTAGCGTGGTTGGCTCAGTTGGTTACGCACCTGCTTACAATTTTTCCGAGGTTTTGAACCCTCACCCTCGGGTTCAAAACCTTCGAAAATTTACTAGATTTACCTAATTTGGTAACCCTAATTTCAAAGTTGTTATACCTACTCATCTTGTAGACCTATGGCATGACCTTGTATGCCTATTCTAAATCTGTGCCTATTTCATTCAGACTCTTCAGCCGTTCTAGCGTGAAAGAGTAACTTACATACATACAAACTTTCGCATTTATTATACGTATTAGTTAATGAAAAGCTAGAAGTACTGCGATGAAATTTTATGTATATTTAAGAAAACTATAAACTAATAGTGACTTATTCTTTGTTGCAGATAATAATTGGTGAAAAACATCACTGTATACCTACGAGGTATGTTTTTTTTATGTCCATCATTAATTTTAAAAATGTTCCTATGCTATCTATGTACTCTTTAAATAAGCTTTTTCTATAGTAGATATCAGTTAATATTTGTTTTTGTACTTTAAACTCGATCATTAGCAAATTTTATTATTACCTACCTACTATTTATTGGTTTATTTCATCCAAATTAAACGTAGGTATTTACAAAATTTCTTTATAATCGGTTCAGATTAATTAGGCTTTCAAATTCAATCACAAAATGTAACCCGATCATACATAACATATTAATTAGGCTTTAAAATTCAATCACAATGTTTACCCCAATCATACATAACATTTAAAGTCAAATCTTAAATAAAAGCTTATAAAATGAACACTATTTTAAATACAAAATATTCTACAAGAAGCTTTAAAATACCGCAGACGCAAAAGCTGCCCATCTGCATATAGCTATGTAAAGAAAATAAAACGCATTGCGTCGATGAGATAGCAGGTTCGATACTGAGTGACGTTTCAATTAAAAATAATTTATTTGTAAAATCAGAACCACCCGTATCGATAGTCGATACAGATCTTTTGTCCGGCGGCGCATCACTAAAGCCGCTTTGTTCCTTTGTGAATAGCGTTCTAGTGATGTTACCGTGTCAGATATACTTACAGATCGACATTGTGTTTTGTTTATGTTAGTTTAGTTAATATAGAAATGTTTATGAAGTCTATGTCTGATAAGACAGATCAATTCAAGATTTATACCTAGTGAATTATTAACCTAACATAGTCAAACATTTTTCTATAATAAAGGTTATGAATAAAAATATAGTTTTTACATTTTTTATATGATCTCTATGGAGTATCTACTATTTATGTGGTAGAGTTTATTTTAATCTTTAAATAGATAAACATACATAGGTAGAAAATATTTTATTATCTTTGAAAAATATCCTGGGACAAAAAATACGAATATGCAAAAAATACGAATCAAAATGATCACACATTTAATTTAATTCACAACTCTACTCAGTTTCCCAACACTATCATACAAACATACACACATACAATATATATGTGTATTCTATAATCTAATACTCGTGGTTCTTTATCTTTTGTGTAAGGTAATTATCGATGAAAGCTCAGTACCCTTAGCTTTTTTATTTTGATATGAAGTCAATTAGTTTTAACGAAAGCTCTGTTAGTTAATTAAGTGAAAAAATACGATTATAATTGGTACAAAAGCGTTAACATATTTTTTAACTATTACATAAACTTATTATGCCTTCTACTTATATTATAAAAAGTTTGTGAGAATGTACGTATGGATGTTTGTTAATCTTTCACGCAATAACGGCAGTATGGATTTTGGTAGAACTTGACACAACGATAGTTAATGTTCTGGATTCACAGTGGTGTGAAGGAAAACACCGTGAAGAAACATGGTTCTTGCATTCAAAGGCATGTGAATTCCATCGAACCGCATTGTGCCGCGTCGTGAACTATAAAGGGGGCTTAAACCCCCTCGTTGTAAGGGGTGGCTAGTGGGGGAGGTAGTCGGTAGAGACGTATATGAGCTGACAATACTGATATATACAATTTACTCATCATCATTACACGACAACCTACAAAAATCAGTCAGTCATCAATCTATAAAACTCTTTGTCATTTGTCTCTACAAAGTACCTAGGCATTATACAATAGTATATTTATAGTAATCAACCACAAAGAAACAGAGCACAACCGTCTAAATCCGTATACATAAATTTATCTGAAGTAACAAAAAATACTTTAAAAACCACATTTTAAAACATTACAGACTATTAAGATAGGCAAAAAACGTCAAATTTACATTTATGTAGGTAATTTGTATGCGCCGCTACGTTGATTTCCTCTAAATGATTAAGTATATTTTTTATTCAACCGTAATATAGAAGTAGATCAAACGTTACAATATCCTTTATAATACCAACCACAACGCATAGTTAATCAGACTGTGGATTTGATTATAAATGCTTTAGTTTTGAACGTTCCCACGCGTACTGGCGGCCTTGCTGGGGACTTATGGCTAGGTTATAGGACCATAGAGTTAGCGGAAGCGATTTCTTAAGCTGACATAATTTAAAAATATTTGTAGTGTTTTATAAGCTGACACAACATAGAAAAAAAGTTTGCAGTGACGAAAGGTTTCTAGGTTTTATAGTGTGTTAATGTTCCATTTTGCTTGAGTTTCGTTGATAGGTGAGCTATATAATTTTGTGTTTTTACTTAACTTTTTTAAATTTTATAATTCTCATGATCTATGTTCATGTCAGGTTCAGACGCGTATTATCTGTATTTATCTTCAATTTATTGTTGCATGAATTAGCATCTTGAATACTTAGTAATTAAGGTAAAGTATTTCAATAAATATATCTTCATGAAATAAATAATTTTCCATTCAGATTCTCCGCTATATCTTACCACTTACACCACATTCCTTATCATAGAAATATAGCGTCCGGGTATTCAAGCCGTGTGTCCGATAGGTATATAAATTAATAAGGCATCGTGAAATAGCCAATATTTTTATGTCTCTTTTTATCTTGTGACATTCCATATATGTCAAAGCGAGAGGTAAGTGTCTGATGTTTTTATATTTAGCTATAAATGTACCAATTTTTAGCTAATAAAACAAAATCCCTACCTGCCGTCTGTACGCTTCGATCTTATAAGCTAGCTAATGGAATTAAATGCGGTCTTTACAACAGATATTCAAGAAAATTCAAGAAAAACATTTAATTTAAAACAATTTTGTGGTAATTTGTTGACACATAGCTGTTCAACATTTTTGAAAATCATTGCTCTGCCATCCGTACACATTTTCGCATAAGATACTAACTTCTGCCTTGCGGTTTCACCCTTTAACTTTAGGTAGCCTATGTCCTTTTCCAAGGTCTGGTTTATTAGTACCATTTCATTAAAATCAGTTTTTTGGTTTAGGCGTGAAAGTGCAACTAAGTAACTTTCGTATTTTTAATATTAGTAAAATTAAATATAATGTGTAATAAGCTTTATTAAATCTGCATCTACGAATACAAACGTAATGATTTCACTTAATTAGATAAACAAAGCTCGATATACAATGTAAATGGTTCAATAAATTTGATTAAGTTACCAATGTAGTGTATGCGATTAATACATTTGCGGTCTTAATTAACTTTAAGTTCTTAGTAATAATGATAAGTTTAATGATCTTTATCAAGGTTTAAGTATCTCCGTATATTTAGAAGCACCGGCAGCTTCCTTTGGAGTTAGAATAACTTAAATAGAAGTTCAAGTTATATGCATACGATGTGAAGTTTTTAACTTATCTTAAACTTATGATTTGGTCACTGCTTTAGGCAAGGCATTCCAATGGAATGTAATTCAAGAAAAAATTATGTTTATGATACTACTAACTATTTTGTGGTTTTATATGTTACTCGGGATTTTTAAGGCATTTTAATGTGAAAGAATTTTTGAATTGGACGAAAAGTTTCATAGGACTTATTTCTTCGAGGATATCAGCGTGAAGACAAAATTACCTTTTGTAGATACAACTCCAATATTGTCTATACTAATATTATAAAGAGGAAAGATTTGTTTGTTTGTTTGTTTGTTTGTTTGTAATGAATAGGCTCCGAAACTACTGGACCGATTTCAAAAATTCTTTCACCTTTGGAAAGCTACATTATCCCCGAGTAACATAGGCTATATTTTATCCCTGTATTCCCACGGGAACGGGAACTACGCGGGTAAAACCGCGGGGAGGCAGCTAGTATAGAATAAACGTATTGTGTGATTCTTTAGATATGTCTTTAATTTTATACCCTGTAATATTTTTTGCACATATCTAATCTGGCTCTAGACTTAGTGCAGCTTATAACCAAATACCTAACATAGTTTAAACCTTTCTTCTGTACATAATAGTTATTTGCACAGATAATATTATCTAGCATAGACGCAAATGCTGTCTGTGATGGTAAGCGGTCACCATAGTCCATCAGGACGTATGATGAAGCTAAAGTCTCACTTACAAGCGAATTTCTTGAGAGTAGGTACCTAGTCTCTAACCGTGTATCTTTACAGAAACTGCATAATTGTGCTTTTAAAAGCTCAACATTGTGACCCAAATCTGCCAATTATTGGATTGGCAAACTAAATTCGCAATTGTAAAGGTTAAATTGTGGCCTTATCTAAGTGACAAGTAACTGTACGAGGTAATAAATAACTCTAATTTTAGACTACGGTATTTATTTTGCACTTTATATAATTAGATACTAGAAGCTCGAATTTCTCAATTTATCAATCATTAAGTAAATAAAAAATCTAGTTTTATAATAGTATTTGAGATACTAATATATAAAGCTGAAGAGTTTGTTTGGTGCGATATAAAAAAATATGTGTTAGATAGGCTATATATCCTCACGCTACGACGATCAGGAGCGGAGTATCAATCAAAAATGTTGCAAAACCGTTTTGCGCTTAGTTGTGCGGGTCAGCTATGTTTTATAAAGTTGGGTATATAGCTGAGTAAAGGAAGACATAAAACAGGCAATATTCAAAAATTATTTCAGTGTTAGGTAGCCCATTTATCGAGGAAGGCTATGAGCTATGTGTCATCCCGCTACGACGAATAGGAGCAGAGCGTCAATTAAAAAATGTTGCAAAAACGGGCAAACGGTTTCATATAAATATAGCCGATATTGTTTAAACAATATTTTTTTTCCCCGCTCCAAAAGGTTTCTGATTTTTAATAATATAAAAAAACAAAGCTAACAAAAAAAATCTTCGAAATCGGAGCTGTTCTTGAGGACTTCCGGGTAAAATGCTTTATTTACTCCACTAATAATATATAGGTATATATGTAGTTATAAAACTTTAAAACCTACTGTATCTATTCTGAGAATTTATCAAAAATAGCGCAGTCCTCCAAAAAAATATCTTCCAAGAAGCCACTTAAGGAAACTGCCATAAGACTTGTAAGAAAAAGTCAAATAAATTTATTACAAATAGTTTTTTAAAGAAAATTCCTCGTAGTGACTTAATCAGAGGTCAAATGAGTCAAGTCATTATGAAGTTTTTTTTATTAAATCTGTATGACTGGGTATGACTCTTAAAAAAAACTTATTTCTATATCAATAGGTATCTGAAAAACCTTAAAGAAATAAATTAATATTGTGATTTAATTAGAAAGATTACCATTTCAAAAAATGCTCCTACTTTATTTAAAATTTGTTTTAATGGAGACCAAAAAAAACTGAAAACAAATAAAATATGTAGGTATAAAGAGAATCATCAAAGTTTTATCTATTCGATACTGCATAACATTCTTAAGAAACCCTACTTATATTATAAATGCGATGTAACTCTGTCTGTCATGCTTTCACTGAATCAATTTTGGATGAAATTGTTACAGAGATAGACTAGAACTAAGGAGAGGATATATGCTACTTTTTACCATGGAAAACGTAAAGGTCGCTCAGGAACGCGAGGAAACCATGGGGCATAGCTTGTATCAAATTATTAGAATTCTCATATTGTGACATTGACAAATAAACCGTTTAAAATTCCTAGTTAGTCGTTAATTTATATGGTAAGCTGTCGGTAGCACTATTAATAAATATTTGGCCTAAGTAATAAGATGTAGCGATTTATAAAACATTTAGATAATAGTTATATTCAGAATACAAGTTTATAGCCATTTTTTTAGGCCCTAATCTTACTTATCAAGTTAAAGCTGCTAATGATATCAACAAACATTTTACTGAAATAAGTTATAGGTAAAGACACTCTAGTTTAATTTAACTAACAACAGCTTTTTAACCGATTCAATAGAAGAGGAGGTTACGTATGAAAGTAAAAGCTACCGGTCATGCTTTATGCGATAACCTACGCAATGCTCTTTAGGTACTGAAACTCTAGGTAAAGTAGCAACACGTGAAGAAGTAACAAACATACATACATAAACTTTCACCTTTTTAATATAAGTGTGATAAATAAGTATATTTTTTCGGCTTACACTACAATAAAACCTTTATATACTATACCTTACTATACCTTATACATTATACCTTTGACTA
Source organism: Thyatira batis (assembly GCA_905147785.2). NCBI lineage: Eukaryota > Metazoa > Arthropoda > Insecta > Lepidoptera > Drepanidae > Thyatira > Thyatira batis. The sequence continues at coordinate 2,499,973 of LR990497.1, read as the reverse complement.
CTCTATTTTGTGCCAAAATGCAACTAACAGCTATAGGTTCCCGCTCCCGCTTCCTCTACTGCTACCGCTACCGCTGCCGCCTATAACAAAGGCCACAACACAAAAGAGTTCTCACGTAATGGAATGCAGGGGCGTTTTCACACTGCACGAATAATGTATGGTCTCTAATGAACTCGGGCCCGTGACTTTGTTCACTGGTTTTTTGCCGGATAACACTGTCGCATTCACTCGCCAATTAACGGTATGCTAATGGACAGTTACTTATAGTAAACCCTATTTTCTAGGGCAATAGGTTGACAAACGATTGCACGCAATATAAGAAAATGTTTAGTATTATTAGCACCTGCCGATCTTAAATTTTCCCCGAATAAAAAGTGCAACATGTCTATTCTATACTAATATGAAAGCTGAAGACTTTGTTGATTTATTTGAACGCGCTTATCTTAGGAACTACGTGTCCGATTTGTGCAATTAATTCAGTGTTATATAGCCTATTTATCGTGAAACATATTTCATTACGCTGCAGACAATAGGAGCGGAGGATCAATAAAAAATGTTGCATAAACGGGGAAGTGACGCTAAACAAGTTGCGCGGGTCATCTTGTCTAGAATATAATATTTCGGTGTGCTACATCTAAATCCCTTCATCCGTTGTTGCGTGAAACAAAAACTCCATACAAACTTTTGCATGTATAATTGATGAAATAATACGAGACTTTTGAGGATAAACGAAATATTATATTAAATAAACAACTACAAAATAACCACGTCACGGTGCTAGCACTTATACACGGACAAAAGCGATAGAATCAATATGAACAGATTATAAAATGTGCTATTACACATTTAGCAGGCGCTTGCGTTCTATATTTCAACACCCTCTTCTGAACGCAAACCCAATGCGATTGTAAAGGCTTGATGCTTCGGTCGCTGCAATCCCTTCGTGAGCACGTCAGCCAACATGTCTTGTGTGCTCTTGTAGCGTACGGAAATTTGATTTTTGGAAATACGCTCCCTCACAAAATGATAGCGTATATCAATGTGCTTGCTTCGAGCGTGGTATATGTCATCACCTGAAATGCTGATAGCACTTTGATTATCACAAAACATGACAATTGGTATACCTGACATGGAGGGCCAGAAATCTTCCTCCAATTGTTTAAGCCATATAGCTTCCTGTGTCGCCGTAGACAGTGACATGTATTCCGCTTCAGTGGTAGATAAGGCTATCGTAGGTTGCCTTTTAGAGCACCAGCTGATAGCGGCCCCCTGAAAAATAAATGTATAGCCAGAACATGATCTTCTGTCTTCAGTATCGGTTGCCCAATCTGCGTCACAGTATCCCTCAATATTTCTGTCATTTTTCTTGAAGGTAAGTTTCAAATTTTGTGATCCCTTGAGATACCTCAGTACTCTTTTTGCTGCTATCCAGTGTTGTGCTGTAGGTTTATTATTGAATCGGCTCAATTGATTTACTATAAAGGCTATATCGGGCCTGGTACCCTGTGACAGATATAAAAGACAGCCTATTAACTCCTGGTAAGGAATATTTTTCAAAATTTCGGTATCGTTTTCAGCTTTCTTTAGAATCAAATTAGCTTCACATGGTGTATGCACTGGTGTACTGTCATTCATATTAAATCGAGTAAGAATCTTTTCGATGTATAATTTTTGATCCAGATAAATTTCATTTCCAGTTCTGTTTGTTATAAATAATTCTAAATCCTATACAACATTTAGCTTCGCCCAAATCATTCATATGAAATTTCGTACTTAACTTGCTTTTTATCATCATGGCGGTATCTTCATTATTATAAAAACATAAAATGTCATCAACATATACTGTGAGTATCAGTATGTCATTATCATTGACAATGCGATGATATATGCATGGATCTACTTTAGAGCGTAGCATCCCAATTTCTAATAAAACTGCGTTCAGTTTCTTATTCCATTGTCTGCTCGCCTGTTTCAGACCATAAATAGATTTATTTAATTTACATACTTTGTTGTCTACTTCAAAATTTGGTGGTTGTTCCATATAAATGACTTCTTCAATATCACCTTGCAGGAACGCTGTCACTGCATCCATCTGGTGTATCTTTAAATTATATTTTACCGCCAGTCCCATTACATATCGTACGGATGTGTACCGTACTACTGGCGCATAAATTTCATGATAGTCTATACCTTTCTTTTGTTGATATCCTTTCACGACAAGTCGTGCCTTCAATTTTGATATGTTGCCCTTTTCATCTGTTTTTGTTTTGTAAACCCATTTGCATGGAATTACCTTTTTGTTCTTGTCGAAGTCGACCAATGTCCAAGTATTGTTACTTAGTAACGATTTATATTCTTCTTCCATTGCATTTATCCATTGATCTGCTTTACTACTTTCCAGTGCTTCGGAAAGAGTTTGTGGGTCCTTATTTAACATACTCATAGCAGATTCACCATTCATACACATTAAAGATGCATCCTGAAAAGTGTTGGCATCATAAATTTCATTTCGACGGCGTGAACGAAGAACTTTATTAAATTGCGGAACATCAACGCTTTTGTCAGGTATGTAAATACTATCTTCAACATCTGAGTAAACGGAAGGTGATGATGACGGTGAGTTCACATTTGAGGATATATTCATATTATTATCGGTTTCTACATCACTATGATCCTCTTCATCTTCCTTTTCTTTTTCTGATGGTAAGTTTACTGTTTTATTGTTATTTATTTTATTATTCTTGTTTTCATTTATATACTTTACACTTTCATTATTAATTACTTTTTCTTTTTCAGATACTTCATTAATAATATTTCTTTTCACAGTAGCTTCGAGAAATATGACATCTCTGCTTGTTACAGTTTGTTTATTTTTAGGATCTATAAAACGGTAGCCCTTAACGCAGTCACTGTAACCGACGAAAATCAATTCACGGGATTTAGGATCCAGCTTTCGGCGTCTCTCTTTAGGTATGTGTACCATTGCTTTGCACCCGAAAATCTTTAAGTGACTTACGTCCGGTCTCTTGCTAGTCCACACCTCCTCCGGAGTGACGTAGGAAAGAGCTCTCGTCGGTGAACGATTAATGATGTGTGCTGCCGTAACAACTGCTTCTCCCCAGTAGTTGTTCTGTAATTGAGCATTCAAAATCATGCATTTAGATCTTTCTATGAGAGTTCTATTCATACGTTCACTTACACCGTTTTGCTCTGGCGTATAAGGATTAGTGGTTTGGTGCAATATGCCAAATTTTTTAAGATAATCGTCAAAATTTTTATTTACATATTCTCTGCCATTATCGGTTCTTAATTTCTTGATCTTTTTATTTAGTTCATTTTCTACTCTATTTTTATATTCTAAAAATTTATCAAATACTTCTGCCTTACTTTTAATTGTGTATACAAATACTTTACGTGAGAAATCGTCAATAAATGAAACAAAGTATCGGGCACCTCCAAGTGACGCAGTCTGCATCGGTCCACATACGTCGGAGTGGATGACCTTTTTTTTTTTTTTTTTTTTTTGTTTTCGGGCCGCTGAGGGCACAGCGACGAGTTATGTCCGACTTGCACGGACTAAAACCTCCCCGTGTCCTTCTGGCCGTTGTGCCGGAGTTGCGGGTTCGCTTTCGCATTCTACACGCAACTCCGGCCGGCATCGGTCTTTACGACCCCTTCTTCGGGGGGCCTCTGCCCCCCTACCTCCGTCTGGACGGACGCGTCGGACAAGGCGCGTCCGTCTCCTTCTTGGGCCTGTGTCTGCGCGGGTGGTGGGTTGCCCTACCCATCACCCGCAGGCCACTCTAGGGCGGTCGCATATTGTCGCGCCGGCGACGGTGGCCGGCGCGCCTGCGACGGGATGCGAGCTGGCTTTCCGCCTCTCGCACCCTCTCCGCCTCCTCCTTTGCCGCCATCACCTCCTCACAGAAGGTGATGACGGCATCCCAGGCCGCTTCGTCGGTCGATACGCGAGCGACGATTGCCGGGAGCGAGATGTTGGTAGCTCCCAGCGCGGCCCTTAACGTCTGACGCGGTGCCGACCACGCCGGACACGACTGCAATGTGTGCGCAGCCGTGTCTGATGGATCCTGGCAGTGGTGGCACCGCTCGTCCTGCTCACGGCCGATCCGGCAAAGATATTTGCCGAAGCAGCCGTGGCCCGTCAGTATTTGGGTGAACCGGTACGTGAGGCTCCCGTGTCTCCTTTTCAGCCACGTGTCCATTGCGGGACGTATGGCCGCTATCGTGAGCCGTCCCGCGGTGGGGTGTGCGAGTAACTCGTCCCACTCCGCGAGGACGGCTGCACGAAGCTCTCGCCTCTTCCGCTGGACGGCGTCAATCTCGACTCGGCCCTGCTCCTGCTGCTCTTTGTACCAATGGTACATCCGAGCCAGGGCCTTCGCCTCCACCGTCCAGGGTGGCGTTCCCGCAATTAGACACGCAGCCTCCGACGAGATCGTGCGGTATCCTCTCGACGCCCTTATGGCCATCACACGCTGCGACCTTCGCAGGACCGCAGCGTTGACAGCCGACAGCCTTTCTGCCCAGATAGGGGCGCCGTAGAGGGCCATCGACCGCACGACCCCGTGGTACAGTCGCCTGCACGTCCGGTTCGGTCCATCTAAGTTCGGCAGCAGTCGGGACAGTGCAGCGGCCGCTCGCGTCAGTTTGGGCGCCAAGAGATGGAAGTGGCGCCCGAAGTCCCATCGGCCATCCAAGTGGAGGCCGAGGTACTTTAGCGATTGGCCGACTGCAATGCCGACGCCGCCGACGACGATCTGGGAGCCAGCCGGAGGCCTGTTCCGCGGTCCATGGAACCACAGAGCCTCCGACTTCTCCAGTGCCACCTTCAGGCCGAGCCTGCGGATCCGGCCGACAACCTGGGCGACTCCCGCCGTGGCGAGTATGGTCGCCCTTCGGTACGATTCGCCGCGTGCCGTTACGAGGGTGTCGTCCGCATAGCAGATCACTGACACGCCTCGCAACAGGGCACCGCGCAGGACCCAGTCGTACCCGATGTTCCACAGGAGCGGCCCAAGCACCGACCCCTGTGGAACACCGCACGTCACTGCCCTGCGCGTCCAGCCGTCCTGCGTGGGGTATTCCACGGCCCTCTCCCTCAGGTAGTCCTGTACGATATCGTACAGGTACCCTGGCACGCCGTGGAATTTGAGAGCCCCCAGTATGCAGCTCCAGGGCAGGGTGTTGAACGCGTTGGCAATGTCTAAAGACACTGCCAGCACCACCCCGCCCCGGGACACCTCGCTATCTGCAAGGGCCCTCACCCGCTGGACGGCATCCATTGTGGAGCGGCCTCGTCTGAACCCGAACTGGTTGTCGGCCAGATTTGGCCCCACCCGGTCCATATGCTCGACAAGGCGGTCTGCAATGATCTTCTCGAAGATTTTGCCCACCTCGTCGAGCAGCGCCAAAGGCCGATGGGCCGAGGGGGACTCCGCAGGTCGGCCCTCTTTCTTGAGGAGCACCAACTTGCCGGTCTTCCACGCCTTAGGGAAGACACCGCTCCCCAGACAGGCACACAGGAGCCTTCGAAATCGTGGCTCCAGTTCCTTCAGGGCCACGACTAGGGCCCTTCCCGGTATGCCGTCTGGTCCCGGAGCGGTGTTCTTCCCTTGAAGTCGACTGACCGCAGCCTGTAGCTCCTCCTCTGTCACGTCCGGTATATTCGTCCGGGCCACAGTGTCGTCGGGTCTCTGCAGTTGCTGCGCACCACCCATGTGGGGAGGACGGAAGTCGTCGTCCCCATTCGGGAACAGTGCGCAGACAATCTCCTCGACGAACTGTGGCCGGAGGTTCATCGTCAAAGGAGGGGACCACGCGCGGAGTTTGCCCCGTACCATGAGGTAGGGGCGTCCCCACGGGTCCCGCTCCAGCGTCTCAATTAGGGTCTGCCACGCCTGAAGTTTGGCGCTCTTGATCGCGTTCTGCAACGCCTTCTTAGCCTCTCTATAGGCCTCGTAAAGCGCTTGCTCTTCGGTCGTCGAGTAGTTGGGCACTCGACGCCTTCGGCGGTGTCTGGTGTACCGGCGTCGCCTTGTGATGCAGGAGCGTCGCAATTGTGCGATCTCCGGCGACCACCAGTACACCTGGCGCTTACGAGGCCTATGGCGTACCCTCGGCATAGAGGCGTCGCAGACGGCTGTAAGAGCGCCACGCAACCAGGCCACCTCTGCTTCGACGTCCCCGACCCGATCCGGAGCCGGTTGCCACGCCTGTACGATGGCGGCCTCTGTGGCCAGCTCCCGATCGAATCGGGAGAGCGCCCATCGTGGATATGGACCCTGGCCATCCCTCGACGGCGGCCGATCTGAGGTTTGGGCCGAGACGCTAAATCTGATGTATCTGTGATCAGAAAGCGTCTCGACCTCCTCGACGACCCGCCAGTTCGACACTCTGCTGGCCAGGGTCGGACTCGCTAGCGAGATATCCACGATGGACCCGCCGTTGTGCCGTATGCACGTCAGAGTTGAGCCTCTGTTGAGGATGGTCAGTCCTACCTCCACCGACCACTCCTCCAGCAACCGCCCTCTCGCGTCGGTGATCGGGGATCCCCAAGCGGAGGACTTCGCATTGAAGTCCCCGAGCAGGACGACCGGTAGGGACCCGGCACGGGACACGACCGACTCCAAGGACGCTAAGGAGTCCTCGAAGTCGGCCAGTGACATGTTTGGTGACATATATACGCCTATTAGCGACATGCGTCCGACTCGAGCCGCCACGCAACCATGACCGCGTGTCACGTTCTCTAGTGGCGGTGAGCCGGACGCTGGCGATGTCACTAGTGCCACCGTGCCGTCCAGGTCTCCTGCCCAGTCGTCTCTGGGGGGAACGAAGTAAGGTTCCCCGATCACCGCGAGGTTGATCGACCACTCTGTCAGGGTTTGATACAGGAGGTCCTGTGCCCTGGCAGAGTGGTTGATGTTCGCCTGTATGAAATGGAGGTCGTGCATTACAGACACTCCATTTCAAATGGCTCCTCCTGGGCGGCTGCCGAAGTCTGTGTTGGCTTCGGTGGCGCAGCCGTCTTGGCATGGGCTGATACCTTCCCTTTCTTGCCCTGCGGCTTGTTGGCCGCACAGTCTCTGCTACCAATCGGATGGTTCGGGTCCTTTCCTGATGCTACGCACGCAGGACAGTGTGGCGACGCAGTGCAGGTGCTCGCCTGGTGGCCCAGGTTTCCACACCGGAAGCACCTGCTGGAGCAATCCACCTCTGACGCGCAGCGTGCCCCGACATGACCGCTCATGAGGCAGCGGAAACACCGCAGCGGCCTGGGCTTCAACAGCCTTACCTGGGCCGAGACCCAGCCCACCAGTAGCCTGCCCTTTTCGGCTAACTTCTGGGCAGTCTCGACGGGGCAGCTGACTACTGCAGTGCCCAGGCTCGTTGGGCCCCTTCGGATAGCGCCCGCCTTAACATTGTCGGGGGAGCAGGCTCCCGCTCGTGCGACGGCAGCCCTCAGTTCCTCCACTGTGACGGCATCATCCAGGCCGATGATTCGTAGATCCAGCGTCATGCATGGCCTGGAGATCCGCACGTCGTCGGCCGGGAACATGGCCCTCAGCCTATCGGCCAGGGCGTCGGCCTTCGGGCCGCTCGTCTCGCCGTCCACCTCGAGGAGCCGCGCGCCTGTAGCCGTAATCCTACAGCGGACCTCGGGGATGTCCAATTCGGTCAGGTCGAAGGTTTTGGCCTTCTTCATGACCTCCTCATAGGACACCCCCCTCGCCTCGGCGCCGTTCTGCAGGGTAAGTACGACCGCAGTGGTGGTAGGCGGTCGCAGCCTTGCTGCCTCCTTCCGTTTTAGAGCTCTTCGCTTCTTCCGGAGCTTCTTACCCTTCTTGCCATTGCCGACCACCTGCCAATTGTTTTTGGCGGCCTGCGACTTCGGTGTCTGCCCATCGTTTTTCTTCTTCTTCGGCCTATTGGCCGTCGGCGGCGGTGGCGGTGCCGGGGCAGGAAGCTCCGGGAACTCGCCGTCTTTTAGGCGCGCCTCTCTCGCCGCCATGCTCATCTTGCCCTTACCCTTACCTTTCGAGGTAGAGGCTTCGGGGGGAGCTGGCGGGGCCGGAGGAGCCGCTGATGGACGCGGCCCCCATGCTTGCGGCGGCGGTGGTACCACGGCTGCAGCTTCGGCTTCTGCCCTTCGCCTATCGGCCGCTAAAGGCGGCCTCAATCGAGGTTCCGGCAGAAGCCGGTCCTGGATTCCCTCAAATCGGGCATTCAGCATCGCACTTAACTGTGCGATGCTCGCCCTGGTTGCCTCTTCCAGGAGTTCCTTTATGGAGCTCGTATCCAGTATTGTCGGCGCAACTGGAGCGGCAGGTACGGCTGGTTGGCGCCGCAGCTCTGCCACCTCTCTGCTGAGCTCTGCCAGCTTAGCTGTCAGCGTGCGATTTGCCTGCTCCAGCTTGGCGACCTCCTCATTAATTGTGCGGGCCCTCATGCCCGCAGCGGCCTCCTTAACCAGGCCCGCTGCGTCCTTGAGGGCCTTCACAGATGTCCCCTTCAGGTTTTTGGAGCGGACTGCCACCCCCTCTACCGTGGCAGCCGCGTCCACCATTAGCTGATACAGCGCAGCCAACGACTGCGCTGTATCCTCTCCGTCGGTCGGCGGGTTGAGCGCACTCCGGCATGAGTGCCTGCTGTCCCTGAGTGTCTTCGACATTTCGGCGACACTCGCCTCCGCTTCGAGGCGCAGCTCCTCCGCCTTAGCGGCATTTAGCTGCGCCTTCGCCTCTGCCAGACCGACGAACTCGCCCGTGGTGGGCGGTCGGCCTCGACCTCTCTTTGACTTGTGAGCCGCCCCTTTTGGCGGCTCTGACATCTCCGGGTCATCGTCTGAAAAACTCCTTTTCCTCCAGTGTCGGCTTCCTGCTGTGCCGATTGTTACGGAGCTACCCTCCGAGTCCGTGTCAGATAGCCGTGACACGGACACACGCAACTCCTTCATAAGAGGAGAAGACGCAATGTTGCGCCAGCTCCTCGTCTCTCTCCTGTCCTGTAAAGCTCCTGCCGTTTCTACGTCCGTTTCAATTTCCTCCATTTCTACTTCGTCTTCACTGCTCCTGTCCTCCTCAATTTGTTTTGTTTTTTGTTGTTCAGATTTTTTCATTATTAGTCCCACGAGTAACATAGGAAGTATGGTCCATCCGCCAGAGCCTTGTACACGGATAAGCCTAGAATAACCCGATGGGGGGTCGGCAAGTACCCCACCGGGGACACGCACTAGAGGCCGGAATTCCGTCCGACCATTCATCTCCTCGCGGTGCGGCGCCGCTTAAGATTCGGGTAATTTTTTATAGAGGTTTTCTTCCTCGCGACCCAGGCGGTGAAGCCCAGGCCCCCGGTCCACGTAGGGGGGGGGAGAAACCCCCCTCGTTGCGGCTTACGGGTTGACCGACGGTGGCCTTGAAAAAGGCCGTGTCCGGAGGCAGTGTAAGTGCACACCGGACCCGCCGCTCTCTCCACGGAAATAGGAAAGGGGAAGGGAAGGGAAATGGGAAGGATGCAGAACCGCGACTTCGCGGAGCTGCTTTGGGGATGGGGATAGGGGAAGGAGGGAAGGGGAAAAGAAGGGAGTGTCGTGCTTAGTAATGCCCCTCACCACGAGCCTGCCCGGTATGGTTGAACCTGTCCGGTATAGCCTCAGTGGATCATTGGGACACGCAAGCCCCCCCACCACGACAAGGTGACGACACGGGCCCTGAAAAGGGCCGGGGGGGGGAGTGGATGACCTCCAGCAACTCAGTTGCTCTGGATCCTTCACTTGAAAATGACTGTCGTGTCTGTTTTCCCTCAACACAACATATGCATATTATTTTTTCATTCATTGGAGACAATTTTACTCCGTTAATACTGTTAGGCATTCTGTATATATCATTAAAGTTTAAATGGCCCATTCTTTGGTGCCACAAGTATGAATCATTCTCAATAATAGCGGGCATAGCTTTAGTGGTTTCATGCATTATGTTTAGTTTATACATATCATTTATCAATTTGGCATCAGCTACTTTTTGACCAAGGCTATTGAATATCTTACAACCAGCATTATTAAATTTTATACTGCAGCCACTTTTTATCATCTTGCCAACAGAAATCAAGTTTGTTGACAGTTCAGGTACATAAATAACATTTCTTACCTGTATTTTACTCATATTGCCTTGTGCATCTGGTACATTAATTGTTACATTACCACAACACTCCACTTTGAGCATTTTATCATTTGCTATTTTGATGTTTGTTACAGGTGGTGTTGTTATGTCCTCGAGCCATTCTTTGCGCGAAGTCATATGCATCGATGCTCCGCTGTCCACGAACCAATTCATCGAGTCATTTGATTCGGTGGCTGAAAATGCTGCAATAAAGCCATTATTTTTATTATCAGTCTTATTATTTGATTTTTTATGCCAACAGTTTTTGCTAATGTGCCCATATTTATTGCAATGAAAACATCTCGGTCCCTTTGTTTTATTTTGCCCTTTATCAACATTTTTAAATTGTTGTTTTTTGGAGTTTGAGTAAAAAGCGGTTGTGTCCATTGTTTTTACTTCTTGTAATAACTTTGTTTTAATGGAATCGGCACAAATTTTTACTCCAGAACTCTCTATAGCCATAATCATGGGCTTGTACGTGTCTGGTAAGCCAGCTAGCATTAACGTCCCCAACCATTCATCATCCACTTTAAATCCTATATTTCTCAAACGATGTGCTGATGACATTATTTTGTTTACATAGTCCTCTATGCTTGAACTATTTTCCAATGAAGTGTTTATTAGATCTTTTAATAAACCGACTTTACGAGTTAAGCCAGAGTCCTCAAAAGCTCTCATTAAATTCTCCCACACTTCTTTGGCAGTAGTAGCTTCTCTTATGTGAACATATATTATTGAGTCAATAAGTAAAATAAGTTTCGACTTAGCTTTAACATCCTTTTTTGCATCGACGGCCTTGCCGGGTTCTGTTTCTATACATTCCCAAAGATCGTCCAATTGCAGGTAAGCTTTTACCGCAAAACTCCAAGTTGCATAATTCTCTCTTCCAGTTAATTTCTCTATACTCAATAGACTATTATTCGTAGTCATTTTAATGAATATTGCCTGAAATAAGATCCTATACTTGATGTCGCGATTCGCGAGTTAAAATTTAGAGGTTATAATTTTCTTTTACTTCAACTTTTACTTAAAAACACTTATATTTTTTAACTACTAATATACGTAGGTACGGGGCGGCCCATAACCTGATGAAATAATACGAGACTTTTGAGGATAAACGAAATATTATATTAAATAAACAACTACAAAATAACCACGTCACGGTGCTAGCACTTATACACGGACAAGAGCGATAGAATCAATATGAACAGATTATAAAATGTGCTATTACACATTTAGCAGGCGCTTGCGTTCTATATTTCAACAATAATATTAACTAATTTCGACCCGCATTTTCACCCGCGTTCCCTTCACCGAAATATCACGCTCATTTTAGGATTTGAACCCGTAACTTTTGTCACTACCAACTCCTTACTAACGCCTCAAAACTTACCTACCTAAAACAGACACGGAAATCATATAACTGATACAAAATTACAGTTTAAGTCTGACCTTTAAAAACAATTAAAACCAATATAACAGCTGCACAAATCGTACAATCTAAGCACATTCCTTCTACACCTATTTATGACGACCATTAATATCGGCGATGGTACATCCCACGATAATAGTAGCGGTTTCGGTTCCGACCTAATTCCGTTGTACAACCTTCAATATTTCCTAAACTTGCCATTGGAATCTCAAACTTATCATCGAAGAGTTAGAGCACAATAAACGTTGAGTATTGTTTTCGCAAAATAACCACGGCAATACAAAAGTACCAGGCGATCATAGAACGGTGGGCAGTTTATCATTCGGTCCGTTATCTCGTTCACTGCGATTCGCTTCGTTTAGTTCACTCGTTTCGCGATCGCAGGTGGCTAGGCCCTTTGATTCTGCTTTCGGGGTCAACGACCGGAAGTGACGCTGAAGTCTGCTATTTAAAATCATATAGCTACCTTCTGTTTCTGAACGCCTGGTACTTAAGATCGCTGACCACTTCAATTATCCGGCATGTTTTTTTTGCCAATGGCAACTCTTAGACTTTTTTATTGGGAAATTTTAACATAAAAAGAGCAATGCTTAAATAACAAGTAAAGTTGCATAAAAACCTAATCCATTGGATGAGTTTAATAGCTTATAATGCTGTTCATTATTAGTACATTCGAACTCATCACTTTATTTATTTCTTCTTCACTCCATCAACGTTAACTTTGTATACCTACCCCAAGAATGTATCAAAGAAAACCTCCAAAAATATGGAACAACTCTAGGTAGAGTATGGTATATACTAGTTTTACTTGTTTAGTGTTAGATAGCCCATTTATCAAGGAAGGCTATAGACTATTTAAGGTCACGCTACGACAAATAGGAGCGGACCATCAATGGAAAATGTTACAAAAACGAGAAAAAAATCTTATATGATTCAGACAAAGTTGCGTGAATCAGCTACTCTATCTATAATATGAGCCTCAATTTATGAACATCAGAAACATTGATTGCGATAATAACTTAAATATATAAGAACTATAATAATACATAATTGCAATTACCTAACGCTTTTCCACACGCAAATACAATCGATTAACACATACTGAATATCGAATAAATAATTTGACGTTTCATAACTTAACTAGAGACGAGACAAGCGAGATGCAAAAACTTGAACAAAAACTGACAGGTTGATGGGAAACCGATGTAATCGAGTGTTTTATCGAATGATACGTAATAATCGATGCCAATTTGAATAAATAAAAACTATAGACGGTAATCGGTTTGTTATGATGTACTCCTGTCGTAAATATATTACTTAAATAGAAACGGGTTTGTCGTGGTAAAATAGACTAAGGTATCAACTAGATTCTGCCCGCGGTTTTACCAGCACTCCCGGATGACCTTCAACTTTTCTGTGATAAAAGGTATCCTAGTATATGAAAGGATAATAAGTACCAAGCTCTAGTCCAAATCTGTACCAATTTCCACATAATACTTCTAACAAACCGCCCAACCAATTTTCATAAGCTTTTCACTATTTGAAAGAGCGTTAGATGAGAAGGTTTATATGTATAATTTGTAAAAATTATGTACATAATTGCTTAACTATGACGGTATTATGATTAGGTGTAAATCTATACGAAGCCGAAGTGGGTCGCTAGCTATACAAAATATTAAAAAACCTCTTCAATTTTGAAAACCTACAGTTTGCATCCACCATAGCCCAAATCTTTCAGTATAAATAGAATGTCTATATGGAAAAAAAACACTTTAATTTTAACTTAACTATATTCAATCATGCATGTTCTTCACTTAACCACGCTTAATTACTAGTAGGGTTGCCAGCATACATGCTAGATAAACTTCCGCGCGCTGGGTGGCGGTGTTGCCAACTGAAATAAGCCATTAGCAGTGGACAGGTGTGTCCGCAACGCTTAATTGGAGGCCATGTCTGATAAAGTATCGATATTGGATCGATGTAGATGTATGGAATGCCGCTGGGTATTTAAAGGGTTTTTAATACGGGTTGCCAGGATTAAAAATGCAGGCGAAATGTTGCCGTTTACGAATGAACTTGTATTTATATCTCTGTTCTGTTCTGATATAGTGATACTTACTCTATCCGAGCTAATATTATAAGTGCGAATGTGAGTTTGTTTATTACGCTTTAACGTCTAAACAAATAAACCGTTTTTAAAAATTTTACTACCTCATAATGTACCTTTCCGTTCAGATCGCTCCCTTAGTTTCAGAGCCTATTTAACATACACAATAAACAAAAAACCCATGTTTTCCCTTTATATTTTAGTATACATATAGAAGAGCAATTTCATCTACCTTATTCACTACCTAAAGAAAACACGCCCAAAGCGAAAGATATTTATCCTAACTACCCCACGCTGACCTTCGGTTATCTGTAAACTAAATGGCAGCAAGTTAATATCAGTTCGACTGTACAGTTACCGGACACTACAGGTGTTTGTCCGAACCGTTTCGTTAAGTAATGATTATAAGATGGTTATCTTTACTGCGATACTGTAAACTTGAGCTTACACTGAAGAAAGTTACACAGAGGTGAAAGGTGGAATACAAAAATCATATTTGTGTGCCAATTTGTTTGTTTTGTGTCCGAGTGTAGGCATTTGTACATGTTAAGAAGTAGGTATATATAAAAAACTGTTTCTCTAAGTCGGTTAATTAAAATATAATACTTTCTCCCACAATTACAAAACCATAGATATCACAATATAATGAGATATAAAAATAATACTAGTGGCTAGGGGAGCTGCGTTCCCTGGGATCTTAAATTTTCCCGAGATGAAAAGTAGCCTATGTCTTATTCCAGAACATATTCTAGCTCTGTGCCAAATTTCATAGCAATCCCTTCATTCGTTGTTGCGTGACAGATTAAAAAACATACAGTGTCAAAAACTTTCTCATTTATAATATTAGTTAGTTTTAAAGTATACAATGTATCACACTAAACTAATAGCTGCTATTCGCAAGTGTTCTAACTATCCAACTGCCCGCTAACCCTAACATGTAGTTAACAGTTTAAAAGCTTTGTTGCGATATAGTTCCGTGTTCGATGTCTGGTTAGCACTTAAGTGTTGCCAGTACTCGTACGTGTAATATATACTTGGGGAATAATTTATGTTAGCTTTAACATAATTGTATTGCCAGCTAGAAAACTTGCACTAAGTTTTTAGATTTAAAACTTTTACTTGAAAAATAGAATTTTTTTTTTCTTAAATATTAAAAGATTTTGATCATAGATTGACATCCTCCAACTATACCTACCATAAAGCCAAGCCTTAAATAGAAACAGTCATAAATAATATATATTATATATAATTTATATAAAATTATATAATTATATAAAATTAATTATATTTGGTGATTTAGAAAAAAATTACTTACTTAATTACAAGCATTCCTAAAAATACCTACCAAACTGAAGACCGTCATTTTAAAGTATTTTCCGATGTCTTACCTTCCGCCCGGCGGTTTCACCCGGAAACTTGCAACCTTCAACTTTCCCGGAATAAAAGGTACCCTATGTACTTTTCCAAACCCTTGTTTATTTCATTTAAATCCTTTGAGTGGCTTAGGCGTGAAAGTGTAACAAACACAGTCGTAGTCGTAGTACAGTAGTAGAAAAAAAACAATATCACATAACCTACCTACCTACCTACTTTAATATAGCAAAACCTCATTCATACTAACAAACCGTAACATTTATATAGACCGTCTAATTAACGGCTATAAATAACATATTGATCCGAGACCTACATCGCAGTTTATCTTCGAACCTGAATCGCAATCAACGATCGGCGCTTGCGCATGCCAATACGAGATTTATTGATACTGCACTTACACCTGGTTGTTGAGATGCGGTGACTGTGATAACAGTTTTTTCATCCTGCTCTTTCGACTGGCAAATGATAAGGCTGCAAGATATATTAGTATCATTGAAGGAAAGACGATTTGTTAATATAAATATACAATGTGTTAGCAATATAATAAAAATAGGTGTTATAATATTCTTTACAACATGTATGTATCTTTGATAAAAAACCTTAACTAAATATGTACGTACATCTTAGGTTTAAAAATGATTGCTTTTTTAAATCGTGTGTCATGTTTTCATTGTAAAAATGTTAAGTCCAGTATAAAAGAGACAATATTCTAATATTCGATGATTGACAGCCCGGTTGGCTTTGTGGTTAGTGACCCTGACTTTCAAGCCGCGGGTCGTAGGTTCGATTCCCACCCAGGACAAACATTCGTATGCATGAATATGTCTGTTTGTCCTGTGTCTGGATGTAAATATCTATATAAGTATGTATTTAAAAGTAGTATATGTAGTATATCAGCTATCTGGTTACCATAACACAAGCTCACTATGATGCTTAATTTGGAATCAGATTGGCCGTGTGTGAAAAATGTCCCGGGATATTTATTTATTTATTTATAACGGAACTTCATAAAGTGAACATTTAACAATAAATATTATATGTAGTTTTAATAGTAATGGCTAAATGACGTTAAACAATCTCCAATTCACATGCCCCAGTGTCCACAAATTTCGGACCACAGTTACGAAATCTATTTGTAATATTAACTCCATATATCAAATTACAATACCTAAGTAGTTTCATTGTAAAGTGACAGAGGCCAGAGCATGGTATATTGTGCAAACACCGTCACACCTTATTTGCAATACTGTTCCACTTAATTTTATTCGCACACTAAGCAATTGTAGAGATAAAAAGCAATGCAATACTGTAATTAGGTAAATAAAGAAATGGGCTTATTAAGAAGACGCATCCAATAATATGCCATGATGGTACAGCCTATCTATACTAATATTATTTGTAAATTTGGTACACAGATACACGGGGGCCACTAGTTTCGAATATTTTAGTATATCTCTGAGATTCAGGTTTATAAGACACTAGCTGCCTCCGCGCGGTTTTACCTGCGTAGTTCCCGTTCCCGTGGGAGTAAAGGGATAAAATATAGCCTATGTTACTCGGGGATAATGTAGCTTTCCAAAGGTGAAAGAATTTTTGAAATCGGTCCAGTAGTTTCGGAGCCTATTCATTACAAACAAACAAACAAATCTTTCCTCTTTATAATATTAGTATAGATAGAGCTTATTAGGCACTTGAGCAGAGTCTATTCCACGAATTATAGAATGACTAGTTCTTTAATTCGTGGTTTCTTCTGTGACAACACAAGGTTTATAATTCCTTATTAAAAAAAACAAGATTATATAATCTAGGAACACTTTTTTGATTAGAAAAATATGTATATTCTGCCTCCCAAACATCGACAAAGTGATATAAACAATACCATTTCCTCATCTATCTATAATGGAATGTAATTTTGAACCTTATCTCTCATTCGATTCAACCTTTGCACACGCTGCCGAAATGACCCAGTAAGGCGTGACGGTACCTACTGCAATTTTGTGTAGCAAATTGAATTTTTACGCCGCCAATGACCTTTTAACAACTCATGCTGTCTGAACAATGTCTATTAACTTCAAATGAACAGGTTAAATACCAAGTAATGGTCAAATCTGTTGGTACTTCTTATTGAAAGGGCAAAATATCATGTCCATTGACCTTTAGATATTTATAACCTCTAGAACGGATTATGTCTCTATTTGAAAACCTGTGTGAAACTATTTATTTATTACTAGTGGCTCCCCGCGGTTTCACCCACGTAACCATTTTCCCGGGATAAAAAGTAGCTTATGTCCTTTCTCAGGCTCTAGACTATTTGTGTACCAAATCTAATTTAAATCGGTTCACTAGTTTTAAGGTGAAAGCGAGACAGACAGAGTTACAATCGTATTTATAATATTTGTATAGATTGTATATTTATACTCTGCGCTCACCGAAAAAGTCCGCGTAACGGTGTAAAAGCCATCTGAGGCTGTCACCTGCTAGTCCATTAAAAAAAAATTGTATATTTATATGTTTCTCAAACAAATACCCCATTCCCTTAGCAATACGGGGATAAAATATAACCTATGTTACTCCCTGATAATGTAGCTTTCTATTGATGAAAGATTTTTATATTACCTTAGCGGTTAAGGCGTAACAAACAAACATTCATTCACATTTATATTAGGATTAGGATATTATGCTTCAAACACAACCGGAATAAAATACATCGGAAATTCTAAAACTTCAACATTCTACATTAAGACTAGTTTGCGAAACTTCAAATCATTATGACCAGACAGGGCGTGGCTAGATAACAAAGTTCGGATAATGTACCTACTTTGAATATGAACAATCCTTATAAGGACCAGTATAAATATCATTGTGAATTTAATATTGGTAATTATCATGGATCTTTGAAATTATGTCTGATATTATTTGAAGTGACAAATCATCTGACACAGTTTTTAGGGAGTTAGAGTTAGTTATATCTAAATAAATAATGCTTAAATTATGCCATATGTGCATTTCCAAGCCATTGATCAGATTTTGATGAAATGCAGAATCTTTTTTTTTTTTTTTATACCACAAGGGTGGCAAACAGGCATACGGTCCCACCTGATGGGAAGCGGTTACCGTAGCCTATGGACGCTTGCGACACCTCTTATTATTATTTTTGTGGTTGTGATGTGTTTTGTGCGTATAAATAAATAAATAAATAAACTTATTGGCAAAGGGTTCAGAAACAAGACTCTATACGGTCTATACTATACTATAGGTACACCAAAAATCAATATGATAATTTTTACAATTTTTACTTTACATGGTAGGTATGGCAACCCTTGCAGGGTTACGCATAGTAATTTATATATACAAAAATATTACATTAATTTGAGTATATTTTCAATACAAATTACAAGAAAATGTTAGATCCTTCAAGGTCATGCTTAGAGTATTCGAAAACAAGGTTAAACACGTAGTAAAACATAACACGAAACCCAGTTCTATATATAAACCAGTAAAGTTTGTTTGTTTGTAATGAATAGGCTCCGAAACTACTGGACCGATTTCAAAAATTCTTTCACCTTTGGAAAGCTACATTATCCCCGAGTAACATAGGCTATATTTTATCCCTGTATTCCCACGGGAACGGGAACTACGCGGGTAAAACCGCGGGGAGGCAGCTAGTATTTAATATTTTCTACGTGAAAACTTGTATTTGGCCTTCCATTTTTTACTCTGTCTGTACTCAATCAATTTTATACCTAACTGTAAGTTTTCCTCAAAGTGATAAAATAAAAATAAAATAATCACAAAAGATATTTCGAAAAATAATAAAACAATAACATCTTTGAAGGTACTGTAATTTAAACTCAATTACGAAAGATGTAAGAGTCATTTTAATTTGAACTCCTGATACCTTCTCCGAGAATGGTATCAACTCATGCATGGAATGCATTTTGAAAATGTATTGACAGCCTTTTTTTATTCAAATGAATCTAAAACGCTGCCAGCCATAAACAAATTGATTTTAGTACAATAAAATAATTTATACCTTACAATAATCAAGTCACGGAAATCAATTTTAATATATTAATGAGTTATGCCCGCGGCTTCTAAAGGTAATGACTATAACACTACATATTAGTGAATATTATTTTATATTTTTAAGGTTTATTTAAACTTATGGTACCCAAAAAAAATATTTTTATTATAGACTTTATAAACGATAAACATTTTAAAAACTTACCTCTATGTAAAGTATAAAATAAAGGTCATAAAAGGAACCAGCAAATGTTACTAACTAAACTAACATTTACTTTAAGTTCAAAATTAACAGATAGGTAGGTTAAAAATTACCTAAAATATCCGAATAATTTCGGATACATTATATCGCTGACACTAAGTAGGAAATTATCTTTGAAACTTTCCTAAAGATCTCATAAATTATCATTCCCTCACGCGATCGAGTTAACTCTTTTTTTATCCGACTTAAAAAGATGGAGGTTACACATTACGAAAGATGGAGCTTCGAGTTTAATTCCTTCAAATGTGAGCCAATTTAAATTTACGATTACTAAAAGAATTATCCAGAACGCTTCAATAGTTTCGGAGCCTATTCATAACGAACATACAAAAAATTAAATCTGTAATAGTATTAGTATAGACATGTTCACACTATCTCTATTACATTCGGGCGTGGTTGCAATTATAAACATAATGTTATCAGTTATTGTTGTAATATTGTTGATTAATGTATTTAAAGTTTAAAAATGTGGGCGTCATGTTCTACACTTCCAGTGGAAGCGAAGATATAGCACAGCGATATTAAAGCTAGTACCTTCACACACAGTCCGTTTAAGAGTCCAAAAGCCAATTGCCAATCTTCTTGGCCATTAAAAAATATACTTTCAAATAGGTCCCGTCTTACTAGCTGGCAAAAGGTCTACTAGTTTGGAATCAGATTGGACGTGTGTGAAATATGTTCCTGAGTTTTATTTATTTTTTTACTTTGCAGTGATAATATCAAATATCCGACGATATATAACATATGAAAGAATACTGGTTTTAATTTATGTCATTACTAAGAATAGAGCACCATAAGTGTGCAGTTATTTTAATTGCCTTGGCATATAAATTTTGTCGGGGTAGGCTCTATTTTATGCCCTTCGAACAAGGTAGGTACCTATATAAAACCATATGTAAAAGTTAACCTTGTATAAACTAATACAAAAGAAGCATCATGCAGCTATCTGTAAGCTTTTAATGTCATAAAACAGCTTCTATTCTCTTGATACGTTTGTTTACTAAGAAAAGTAAATAAAGCTATGCACTTACTGTCTTCCAAATTCTGTAATGCAAGTATAAAATCTCTTTCAATCGCTCGACACAGTGAAAGCCTTGTGTGTAACAAGCCTAAGGCCCATCGATATAACAGTGGATAGGGACTCATCAAATGTAATTTTTGTTTGATTGCTTTTTGATTGGTTTTGTACGAGAGAAGTTATGGTCACTTATGGTTAGGCGCCCAAATGTATGGTTGTAGTATAATGATACTTACCGACTGCCATGATGTGTATTGTGTTATGTAATTATCGATTACTGAGTTCATCTCTATCTGTTATGCACTCTAGACGATAATCGATTAAAATCTATAGGAATGTTAAAAATATCCTATGACAAATTTGACACACGACCAATCCTACAGCAAAAAAATAAATGTCAATCTGACTCCAAACTAAGTCGAGCAGACTTGTCCGGTACCTAACGAGTAAGGGGATTAACAACAAACCTAAACGAGTTTTAAGTACATACCTAGCTATATAAATAAATAAATATTCTGAGACATTTTTGACACAGCCTATCTGATATCGAACTATGCAAATCTTATCCTAAGGTACCTAGATAGTTGATATGCTTCATATACTATTTTTAAATAATAGATATTTTTATCCAGATAACTCCTGTGTAAAAATCGATTCCACTACCGGCAGTTGCTTAAAATCTTGCGCGAGATTTTAGTACTGGCAATTTTTTTTCACACGATTTAACTACGCACAGCAACATGCTAACTTTAAAATAATTCTATAGATACAAAGCAAGCAACTGTGTTATAAATTTAACATCGTGACTATGCAAATTATTCCCTTAGGGCAATATCAAGCCGCTTCGGCCATTTAAGTGGCAACACTAACTTATTGTTCGAATTAACATCTTTGCGTGGATTCTAAAGGACAATGCCCATATTGGACACTTATATATTAATTCTACACACCCACTGGATGGTTGGGAAACTTGCTAGTATTGTTTACGGATAGACAGGACAGAACAAATTCTTGGCTGTAAATTTTATTGTAACACTAGTTGACCCGCGCAAAGCTTAGCGTTACTTGCCCGTTTTTGCGATATTTTTTATTGATGCTCCTGTTCGACGTAGCGTGATGGTATAAAGCCTTACTCCAATAAATGGACTTTCTAACAGTGATATTTTTTTCAAATCGGACCAGTATTACCTGAGATTAGCGTGTTCAAACAAACAAACTCTTCAGCTTTATATTTTAGTAACCTACAATAGATACTATAACCTAAAAATTTAACAACCCGTTAAGGAAAAACTATCTGTAATTGAATGTCCTCTGGTGACGATACAAAAAGTCAATTTCTAGTAAACCTACTTTAAATCAGCATTCAATACATTACATAAATGTTATTTAACTAGAAAGTTGTCAGATTACGTGCCTAACTAAATAAACTGGGTAAGTGTCTAGGCAATTGAGACATGAGAGGGAAGCCATTTTTTATTTAAAAATCATTGTAATGTTTGACTAGGTATTTGAAATTGTAATAATAAAGTTGCTAAGCAATAAGATCACGTAGATATTTCAAACTCGGGCATATTTAAGTATCATCTATATATATATATATATATATCATAGCCCTCATTTGCACGAGAGTTTTTTTAACGTACCTTAAAAAAGCGCTGAAACACATCAAATGCATTCCTATGTTTAAGGTCACACGACAGCTTTTTGGAAACGCGACGCTTTTTATCGAGCGGTGTTGCATTTTCAATTTTGGGCGTTGGCAATAGAGATCATATTATGTTACTTGGAAATGTATTTGTTGTGTTTGAACGCTTACAATCGGGAGCTGAGAATCGGGTACATCTATTTTTGATACCTCTAAGTGATCACGGTAACGGGAACTACGCGAGTGAAACCACGAGGCGGCAGGTCGTTATATAGAAAACTAACAGTTCGCGTCAAACACACAATCAAAATATTGAGAATCAAAACAAACCAACAGATATTTTGTAATCCTCATAGTACTCTACAGTGCAAGTTAATTATTTCGTAAGTGCGTTCCGCGGCAATTACGAATTTCTCTTTAAACTTTTTTATTGGTATTTCATTTAAATTGTAATTATAGTGTTCCCACGCATTTTGTTTCACAATTTTTATATTGTACTAGCTGACCTGCAACTTCATCAACATCACATTAGAAATATTCCCCTTTGTTGCTACATTTTTCATTATATCTCTGCTCCTATTGGTCGTAGCGTAGTAATATATAATAGCCTTCCTCAACATATAGGTTATCCGACACAAATATATTTTTTTACGAAACCATAGTTTCTGAGACGCTTTCATACAAACAATCTCTTCAGTTTTATGATATTAAGGATAGACTCCATAACTAGTTGATAAGCGTGTGACAGGTTATGACAACGATGTTTCGACGACGGATTCGTCGACGAGAGTTACCTACTATCGGCCTTGGAGCTTTACTACAACTCTTTATACATTCATTATTAATTATATTTATATTAAAGACTAGTGGCTCCCCGCGGTTTCACCCGCGTATCCGGAAGATCTTCCATTTTCCCAAGATAAAAAGTAGCCTATGTCCTTTCTCACTTTATAAAGTATCTGTGTACCAGATTTCATTTAAATCGATTCTACAGTTTTAGCTTGAAAGCGAGACAGACAGACAGACAGCGTTACTTTCGCATTTATAATATTAGTTATGATTTACACAATCACGAAATTCGCTCGATCATAAAGATAGATAAACCCACATTATTACTACCGCAACAGTTCACCAATTCAACAGCATATTCGATACAAATCGAGTTGTACTCGAATCGAATCGTTTCGTAATTGTAATCGATGCCGCGATCGAAGCTGGTGTTGCCATTGTTCCGACAGTTTTATCGTACTATTGATATTAAATAGGGAAATGGAATGTATTTTATAGTGGTCAAGGTTGTTTTTGTCTTTATAATATTTTTAAGTTTGATAAGATATAAGCAGGTAATAGGTATTCACATGGAAGCAAATATACCTCTAGTGTTAAAACTTGTAAGTTAGAATTAATCGGGCAGTTTCCGAAAAGAAATACTTACCCGAATTTCACTTGTAAATACTAAAGTACATAATATACCTATTGCTGTAAACCCGCTTTATATTTTATGTAATTACCTGATCTAATTATTTTTATATTTATCTACATTCTAACTTCATAAAAACTTCTCTAAAGTTACATTAAAATATGTCTAATTGCACCAACCCTGAAATGTCAATCATATTTTTCTGATTCGATCGATTGCGACCTTAATCGATTTTTTTGAGGGGAAAATCGATTGTAGATTACAAATCGAATGGGTTCTATGGGTCATCTTTGGTGGAACAGCGAAAGTTAGTACCTATAATAGTTACACAGTAGTAAATTCATGGAAAAGTACACCTTTATTCTTTAATTAGATACCTATCTATTATAACGAATCGATTGAATTGTATAGGTCAAAATCGTTAACCACAAAATATAGTCTATTAACTTCAAGGTTGATTTTAAAAAGGTTATATTGTATCTCATATAATTTACCAATATTTTCTATTGTTACAGGCCAACTACACTGCTGACCTACAGAAAAAAAAACTAGCCACAGACAAACTGACCATAAACAAAACCTTTGCAATTAAAAAGTTGTAAATAAAAAAAAAAACAAAATGCCACCGACGAACGCGCTCAGCTGAAACGAATTCTATGTTTGAAAAATGCGTGAATGTCACATAGCCATTTGATTGGGTAATAAACAAAGATGGCGCACAAAGTAAAAAACAATCATTATGTGGCTACCCACCGGTCTGGTGTGGATTCTCCTTCGTCCGGAGGATATTTGCACAGAGCATCGTCTAGGGACGAGAATGACAGCCACCGAGCACCATCTGAAAGGACACTATCTGAATATACGGTGAGTTTAAATAATAAGGAGGAAAGATTTGTATTTTGTATGTAAAAAATAGGTTTCGAAGACAGGACCGATCTGAATAATTTCACCAATGCAAAGCTACATTAGGGAGTAAAAGAGGCTATTTTTTATCGGGAACGGGACGGGAACTATGCGGGTGAAACAACAAGGCTAGAACTAGTACTTTATATAAACAGTCATATGGTTGAGATTAGAATCTTTCAATTCGTTTAATCAATCGTTGTATGAAATGCTCTTTAAGGCAAAAACATTTCTTATTACCATAGAATTAAAATCTTAAATACTATGATTAACTATCAATAATGACAGAAAAACATACCAAATCATAGAGTATTTTCAACAATGACGACCACATAAATTACATCTGATTTATACATACCTATGTTCACAAACAAGACAATAAAAACTTGTCAGATTTTGTTGAAGAAGTTGTTCTTTTGAACTTTGCTTTTTAACCTAGTAGGTACTTGATTTTACAAGGTCTGTCACGATTTATTATTTTTACTCATTTAGTAGGTATAAATACAAAAGTGTGAACCTACTGTTTAGGAACATTATATTTTAGAGTATTTCGTATAAAACGGAGCGTCAGTTCAAACCCCTGGGCCGTACCTTTGAGTTTAAAAACTTACGTACGGATTCACACCATTGACTTTCGGTGAAGGAAAATATTGTGAAGTAACCTACATGCCCGAGATGTCACAAATAAAGGCATGTGGAATCCGCACTAGCCCTGCGTGGTGGACTATGTCCTAAACCCCACGTTTTTAGGGGAGGCTCGTGCTCCACGGTGAAGACCTATATACATATATGAGCTGATGATGATGATTATGAATTTTCGTGTGTCTTACTTCTAGATACAATATAAGTCCATTAATGTTATATCATGCATGTATACTTATTAATATACCTACTTTTTCGTATAATATATAAAAATAAACATTAGAAAAAATATCATTATTTGCATCGTAAATAAATAATACTAACTTCCGCTTCGTGGATCTTCAACTTTCCAAAATAAAGTAACCTATTTTCAAATTTATGTCCGTAACAAATATCACTCATCCTGCGCATATATACATCCAAATTTTCGTATAATAATAGTTGCAATTTTCTCCTCAGTAACTCTAAATATTCTCTTCTACAAATTGTTTTTATGCTATCACATTTAAATAGTTCAAATTATATGTCTTGACGTACACACAGACAGAAAACACATGGCTACTGTATCACATGTTTCCTGTATAGCTCATATCAATTAAAATGGCTCGAAAACATTCCGACATTGGAATGTTGCGCTAATATTGGACTATTGCTATTATATATACGAAAGTTTGTGAGTATGTTTGTAACTATATCACACCGGAAC
This sequence comes from Thyatira batis, assembly GCA_905147785.2. Taxonomy (NCBI): domain Eukaryota; kingdom Metazoa; phylum Arthropoda; class Insecta; order Lepidoptera; family Drepanidae; genus Thyatira; species Thyatira batis. The sequence continues at coordinate 2,474,266 of LR990497.1, read as the reverse complement.
GGAAGGGATCGGGATAAAATTTGGCAGTTGGTTAGAGTATATTCTGGAATAAAACATAGGTTACATAAATCCTGGAAAAATTTAAGGTCCCTCGGGAATGCGGGTGAATCGGCGGCGAGCCACTAGTATATTTATATGAGTGTTTCATTCCTGATAATGCCTACATGTTTCCTTATAGTCATACTCTATCTGTATCATCATAAAGACCATCTGACCATTACTACCTTTTTAGGTTTATATTACAACTAGTGGCTCCCCGCGGCTTCGCCCGCGTTCCCGGGGGTCTTAAATTTTCCCGGGATAAAAAGTAGCCTATGTCCTTTCTCAGGCTCTGGATTATCTGTGTACCAAATTTCATTTAAATCGGTTCTGTAGTTTTACCGTGAAAGCGTAACAGGCAGACAGACAGAGTTACTTTTGCATTCATAATATTAGTATGTATCGTGAAATCTTAGCGAATAAACCTAACTCTCCTACTTTTATAACTCACATTGTTTCCATTATGAGTACCCATAACCACTCTAGTAGTAGTGGATTCGATTCCAATACCAATCAACAACAAACATTTGTTAACAAAACAAACTTTGGCGAAGCTTTTAAGCTCACATGACTCGTCCATTTCCTCCAGCCACCCACGTGTTTTTAACAAATCGTCATAATTTTCTAAGTTAAATCCTTTTTTGTAGGACAGTGATGCTGTTTTCATCCTACGCTGATCCTTAATGGCTTCACCTTATATAAACTAGCTGCCTCCGCGCAGTTTTACCCGCGTAGTTCCCGTTCCCGTGGGAACACAGGGATAAAATATAGCCTATGTTACTCAGTGATAATGTAGCTTTCTAATGAAAAAATATTTATTAAAATCGGTCCAGTACTTATTGAGTTTATTCGTTACATACAAAAATACAAATCTTTCCTCTTTATAATATTAGTGTAGATAATGACCAATTCTTCATTATTTCTGGTAATATTATTCGAATGTTTGTGAGAATGTGTGGATGTATGTTTGCTAATCTTTCACGCAAGTACGGCTAAAGGGATCTGTTGTGTAGTATCAAGTCTATAGGCTATATAACATCATGCTAGGAGCGGATCATCAATAAATATGTGACGCTAACGAAGTTAGATAAAAATCGTAATCGTTATTTCGAATACGAGATTAATTATTTAAACAAAACCAAATAGAATTCCCTCATTCATGACGCGAAATGAAATCGAAATCAATCGAGACGAGCCGAGATATTAGCAGAGGCGATCAATCAGTGTTTATTGCTGTTTAATCACCCTGTTTATACGTGGATTACGTCTGGGATAACAAACAGTCTTTATGCGAATGGAAATGCTTTTCTGTTTGTCTGTCAGAAATATATAATTCAACTAATACTATTTTTTGTAGGCAAAACTTCAGGCCTGTCTAGGCAGCAGAATCTTTAGTTCGACAGCGTGTTTGTTTAAAAGTAATGTTCTTTCTTACTCGTAATTTATAATTATTGGTTTATTAATATTACTTCTAAGGAATAAGATTGTCATATACGAAAGGATTATTGAATGTGTACTTTTCCTGAATCCCTATTTTTGCTGCTTGTATACGTACACTGCAGGATAACAGCATTTTTTTCGATTTATGAGCCATCAAAATAATAGGTATTATGCCATGAAACACATAAATAAATCATTATGTACGTGTTTACTGGTACATATTTATTGTCGGTTTGAATCGAATGTATTTGTGTTTGTTGTGTATAGTACTTATAAGAATGCGCAAGCTCTGCTTAGTTAAGAATCTGATTAACCATGTGCGAAAATGTCCCAGAATATTTACGACAGACCGCTTGGCTTTGTGGTTAGTGACAACGTCTGTCGTGTGTTCAAATCCCACCCAGGACAAACATTTGTATGCATGAATATGTCTGTTTGTTCTGAGTCTAAGTATGTATTTAAAACGTAGTAAGTATATGTCCCATACCATAACACAAGCTCATTTTGAAGCTTACTTTGGAATCCGATTGGCCGTGTGTACAAAATGTACCAGGATATTATTATTTATTTATAATGCTTTATGTCCAGCAGACAATGGATGAAAGGACGCGGTCGCCGTCTGGAGGCGAGCACCGCAACGGGCGGCGGCACCACCACCCCCACGCGAACGGCTCCCCCCGCGCCGACTCCGCTTCAGACGTCTACGTCACCAGCGCTGCTTACAGACCACCTTCCGAGATGAGGTATGTACCTAAAACATCCTCAGTTTATTTGTCTGTGAGGGTTTATTATTTCAGATGACTTGCCCTCTTCCATGGTACATAACTCAGCAAAATTTGCAACTTGTAAATCAGCTAACGTTAGGCTTAGATTAGACTAGGAGGTCCGTCTTCTGACGTCTACGTCTACTAGCGCAGCTTACCGACCACCTTCTGAAATGAGGTTAGTAGAACATCCCTGAGGATCCTGGGTTCATATTATGTATGTGCATTCCAGAATTGCCTATGAATAAATTTAAAGCACGAGTTAAGTCAGCGTTGGTACAGAAGGCTTAGTAAAATACATAGTAATTACCTAACATGTAGATAAGAGAGAGAAGATCTTGAATTTATCATAATTTATTTATTCTGTCGGGTTAAAGGTGATATAGTCATGGTGGAAAAGGGCCTTCTTAAGCGCCCTACTTACACAAAATATAAGCCAAGCCGTGGTGACTCAGTGAGGAACGCACCGTTTAATCACGGAGGTGCAAATTCAAACCCCCGGCCCGTACCTACTACAAAGTTTAAATCTTACTTACGGATTCACACAACTCTATGTAAACCTACTGACATAAAACTCACATATATATATAAGTCAATAAATCGTAGTTATATCCTTGAAAATAATTTCCATGCCAATTTACTTTTTATTCAAATTTAGATGGTTTAGTGTTTGCCCTTCACGCCTTGACGGATCGACTTGACTTTTTGACGTGAACACCTAACTAGGTAGATGAGACATAACATTTTTTACTCTGCTAAGTCGAAATCGTTAGAATAAAATATTTGTTCTAAATTTTTATGATTTATAACAAGGAAACACACTAGTTTCCTTCCCGCTGCTTCACCCATATTCCAGGACGCCCTTAAATATTTTAAGTTGAAACAATGGTTAATTGGACTCCAAAAACTATGGTAATTATTTACGTTTCTATTACTTTTTTTCGTCCGTTTGTAATCATGTCTCAGAAAAATCTCAGTACTTATTTCAAACTTAAGGTTAGGTTCCTCAGATTTCTAGTACTTATCAAAGTATTTTACAATATTATCTTGGCAGAGTTAGCTCATTACAACTTAGTAGTTTTATAGCACCAATGTTGTAGTAATATATTCTGAAACACCCAGCATTATTTATATACCATTTCACCCCTAGGGCAGTCGGTCAGTGAAGATTAACTAGCTATAAATAACATCTATCTATACTCTATACTAATATTATAAACCTGATGAGCTTGTTTGAACGCGCTAATCTCAGGAACTATTGGTCCGATTTGAAAAATTATTTCAATGTTACATAGCCCATTTATCGAGGAAGGCTATAAGCTATATATCATCACGCTATGATGAATAGGAGCGGAGCATCAATGAAAAATGATGCAAAAACGGGTAGATAAGTGATGTTAACGAAGTGGCGCGGGTCAACTTGTCTCATATAAAGTTTATTGAACAGGTCTCACCGTGGTAACAGAATAGATACCAGTGTCTATGCCCCTATGGCCTATGTGCTGGTATTTTCTAGTTAGGTTGGTACCTACCCTAAATATTGACAAATTTGTGCTTAAACTTAAGATATTGTTAAAAACTTTTGAGTATTTACCGCTTTCGTAACAATGAAGAATTTATGCTTTCTTATTTTTGTTTTGTTGTAACTTTTCTACACTTATTATATAAACAGGTGTATTTATTTGAAATATATATTATGTTCCCACTAGGCAATACCTTCAATACAGTAAAATATACAGTTAGGAACATTCCCCAAAATATTTATTTGTAAGGAATATTTCGGATTTATTTCCATAATTTCATTTACTGATACAATATATAATTAACCCCATAATCAATAAGCTTAAGCTTTTATTCCGGGATTCCCTAACACATCTAGAAACGGGATCAAACACACACACACAGGTCCTTTACAAAAAAAACTCTTACATTACATTAATCCGACCACCATGCCAACCAAATACCTGTATTGCCTTACCAGATAACACTATCCTCATCTCTGTCACTCGTTACACTTTCCCAACGGCTAGAACGAGACAAAACACTATAGACTGGTTGTTTATTATAAAGGAAGTCAATGTATGCGTTCTAATTGACATTGAATTACAATAATTATGTAAAGGGCCTCCCGCGGCTTAGCAGTATGGAGTTCGAATCCCGTTTAAATCTTTGTAATGGGAATATAGAGCTTTGATGTTCTGGCTTATGTTAGTCTGAATGATACCCGTGGGAAGATTGTATTAAATCGAATAAGTAGGTATTTCAAAACATATTTGCATTTGGAAACCTAGCAATTTTTATTTTTATGTTATGTGTACTGTGATGTATTAAGGACTTCATGGTCGGCCATATCTATACCTACTCACTAGCTGTCACATTTTATGATTGTCACATTACATTTTGAACACGATCTGTCAATGGCGACGAGGATGGGATGACGCTTATAATCAAGAACAAGAGTACAGGTACGACTTCGAAGAGCTTCATACAACGATAACAACTAAACTTTTAACAAAACAGACTCAGAATGAAGGTCAGCAACAGGGCCAGCAACAGCAACAACGCATACAACCAAGTGAATCCAGGCGTAGTAATACACCAAAAATACAATTTCAACCCCTACAACAATCAGAAACTTTCAAAAATTTCAAAAAAAGACTAGAAGTGTATTTTCGATTGAACGACATATCGGAAGCGCACATGAAGTCGAATATCTTACTGACAACATTATCACCAGAAATCCACGAAAAACTTTGCGATTTAACATCACCAGAGGAACCAATGAATATGTCATTTGCTGATATTACTGAAATACTTGACGACTACTTAGACCCAAAACCTAGCAAATGGACGCTACAACATAAATTCATAACAAGGACGCAAAAAGCCGATGAAACTGCAGCGCAATACGCCGCAGAGCTTACCACTAACTGTGAATTCAATTGCCAACACTGTCAAAAAAATACATCAGAAAGTTTTTTATCTCTACAATTTATTAGGGGGCTGAAAGATAGCGATGCACGTACAAAAATATTACAAGACCGAACAGTATCTACATTCAAATCACTGACGCAGATTGCGACATCTATTGAAATGAGTAAGGCAGAAAACGCATCAATGATTATTAACGAACAACCAAGTACCAGTAGTGATCACATCAACAAAATCACTCCATACAAGAGACCGGTAGAACCAGGGCGAAGCCCAAGACAAATTACACCTAAAGATCTAAAAGGAAAATGCTTCCGCTGTGGTGCAAATCACGAATCAAACAAATGTGGCGCTATAAATGTTACATGCCATAAATGCAATAAAGTTGGTCATTTAGCTCGTGTGTGCCTACAGCGCCACTCTGATGCAAGTCTTAAAAATTATAAACCGAATACGAACCTATTAGAAGACTCAATGACAAGTGACCATGACGACTGGAATGATATAAATGTCATATCTAGAGACTCGTCAGAAAAATATATGATAACAGTACAAATTGAACACGTTACTATAAAGATGGAATTTGACACTGGAGCTACACTGACTTCAATGTCATTACGAGACTATCAAAAACTAAGCATTGGAAAAAGAATTTTTAAGACAAACATTAAGCTCAGAACCTATACTGGAGAAGTAATCAAACCAACAGGCGTGGCATACGTGCAATGCCGATGCCAAGGGAGAGAATTCCACGGAAAACTGTACGTTATTAACAACAACGTTGACCCCATTTTTGGCCGCAGCTGGATGAAAGAACTTAAAACACTGAATTTAGCAGAAATAAAAGCCGTACAACATATTGAAAACATTGAATTAGACCAGCTTCTGGAGCTCTACAAGACATCAGTCTTCAGAAACGACCTTGGCGAAATACCCAATTACAGAGGACACCTAAACCTGAAAGAAAACACTAAGCCAATTTTTATTAAACCACGTAGAATACCTTACGCTTTAAAAACCAAAGTGGATGAAGAAATAGAGCGACTATGCACACAAGGCGTCATCACGAAAGTTGATCACTCAGAGTGGGGTACTCCAGTAGTACCAGTTGTAAAGCCAAATGGGAATATCCGATTATGCGCTGATTATAAGGTTACACTAAATAAAATTATACAAGATGAACAATATCCAATACCTATGATTGAAGATATTTTCACAGAAATGAACGGAGGTAAACTATTTTGTACACTCGACATAAATCAGGCTTACTTAAACATGGTAATGGATGAAGAGAGCGCAATGTTACAAACACTAAGTACACACAAAGGAACTTACAGAGTAAACAGGCTCATGTTCGGAGTTAAGGTCGCCCCAAGCCTGTGGCAGAAATTCATGGACAAACTCTTACAAGGGCTAGAAGGCGTTAAATGCTTCTTTGACGATATAATTATACAAGGAGCGAACCGAGAACAATTACTACAGAGGCTCAGACTCGTACTCGATAAACTAAAAGGAAGTAACCTTCGAGTAAACAAAGACAAGTGCCATTTTTTCAAAACAAGTATAAATTACCTTGGACACACTATCGACAAAGAAGGTCTACACAAAAATAGGGACAAGATAAACGCAATAGTTGAAACAGAACACCCAAAAAATGATGATGATGATGATGACCCAAAAAATACAGCAGAATTAAGAACATTTCTTGGGATAGCAAATTTTTACAACAAATTCATACCAAACTTAGCATCGATCACGAACCCACTAAACAACTTACTAAAAAAAGAATCCAGTTTTGCTTGGTCTGCAGAATGTGAACAAGCATTTATACAAATTAAGAGAGAAATTGTAAGTGAAAGAGTATTGATACACTTTGACTCTAAGAAGCACTTAGTGCTATCAACAGACGCATCGCCACTGGGACTCGGAGCAGTACTGTCACATAGGCTTCCAGATGGATCAGAAAGACCTATAGCATTTGCTTCGAGGACGCTGTCTAGTAGCGAGAAGAATTACAGTCAAATCGACAAGGAAGCTACAGCGATATACTGGGGATTGAAAAAGTTTTTCTACTATTGTTATGGTCGAAAATTCATTCTTGTTACAGACCATAAACCACTGACCGTAATTTTCCACCCACATCAAACGCTACCAGCTATGAGTACAATGAGGTTGTTTCACTACGCTCACTTCTTATCTGGATTTGACTACACTATTGAATACAGAACTTCTGCGAACAACTCAAATGCAGATTATTTATCGAGGTTTCCAGTAGAAAACACCAAGACCAACAGTATTGACCAAAATCACAGTTTCCAATTTCAGCAAATCCATACCATTGATATAAATCCAGATGTCATAGCGAAGGAAACAAGAAACGATACCGACTGTACAATTTTGTTACACGCATTGGAAACTGGCAAATCACTAAAAACACTCGGTTATAAGGACAATGAATTGACTTTGCATGATGGCTGTTTATTGAGAGGTTCACGAGTCTTCATTCCAAGATCACTACGGGAACATGTGCTCGACGAACTACACCTCGGTCACCCAGGTATTGTAAAAATGAAGCTATTGGCTCGCAGTTTCGTATACTGGAAAGGAATTGACAACGAGATTGAGACTAAAGTAAAGTCATGTAGAACCTGTAGATTACAACAAAATGAACCAGAGAAGGCACCACTGCACCATTGGGAACAGCCAAATGGCCCCTGGCAAAGACTTCATATTGATTTCGCTGGACCTGTGCACGGACACCAACTTTTAATTATTGTAGATGCATTTTCCAAATGGACTGAGATTATACCAACCAAATCAACTACAAGCTCTTGGTGCATACAAAAATTGAAAGAACTGTTTTGCACCTTTGGGACACCTCACGTCTTGGTTTCAGACAATGGTCGACAATTCGTTTCGGAAGAGTTCGAAAAATACTTAAAATATAGTAAGATCGTTCATAAGACATCCGCTCCTTACCACCCTGCAACCAATGGGCAAGCAGAGCGTTTTGTGCAGACAGTTGAGAGAATCTTACGAAGCTTAGATGGGGAAGGAGGTAACCTATCAGAGAAGTTAGTGACTGTCAAAAGTCGTCTCCGACGGACGCCAAATGTGAATGGTAAATCTCCGTACCAGCTTATGTTTGGCAGAGAAGTACGCACGGCACTACATGCTATGTTTTTAAGGAAAGAAAAGGTGGCCGCATCAACGTATCAAGAGATCAGTGACAGAGAGTTCAACCCAGGCGATCGGGTACAGGCTCGTGACTACACGAGTGCTGCGCAGCGGTGGCAGTTTGGAACTATTATTAAACGTTTGGGCCTACTGCACTATGAAGTTCGCACCGACAACGGTGATGTATGGCGCCGACACCTCGACCAGCTCTTGGGTGCACCCTTGATCCGCAGCAGCTAGGAGGGGAGAGCTGTGATGTATTAAGGACTTCATGGTCGGCCATATCTATACCTACTCACTAGCTGTCACATTTTATGATTGTCACATTACATTTTGAACACGATCTGTCATGTACCATCATCTACTACATAGAAATAAGTTCCCAGTATATTTATCACTAGCTTCGTGGTTTTACCCGCCATGTTCCCGTTTTCGTATTAATACGGGGATAAAATATAGCCAATGTTACTCCCTGATAATGTGCTTTAATGGTTTTAGGATTATTCGGATTGGTCCAGTAGTTTCGGAGCCTATTCAATACAAACAAAAAAAGAAAACATAATGCAGCGTTAGGTCAGTACAATTTCAGGGACCCCCTAAAAATACTGTGATTTTGATTGATGTTATTAATATCAGATTTTAACTATTTCTAAATGTCTATAGATAACATTTTAAACCACCATACACATACTTGCAAATTAATAAATAAAGAATATAATTTATACTTACCAACCAAAACAAATGATCACAAGTTTAATAAATCTAATCCACACTCCCGTACAACGCGCAGTTATTTCCTATAACAAACACATTTAGTACGCGGAATGTATAAAACATGTTTAACGGTGTTCCAACCAACATGCATTAATAAAACAATCGTAAAGTATTCTCGGGAGTTATAAAGAGACATTATTGATACGCCGGGATATTGTGAAACTGGGTAAATGTACACATGTGTGTGTTGCTTTGAATCTTAGCCCGATTTAAAATTTCATACAGGGATTATCCTTGCTCAAAATCAAAACCAAAAATCAAAATATTTTTTATGAATAGTCACTATTAATACTCCCGTCCGTGGTTCCCGTTCCCGTAGGAATACGGGGATAAAATATAGTTTTTGTAACTCCCTGATAATGTAGCGTTACATTGGTAAGGGAGTTTTTAAAATCAGCTCCATGGTTCAGGCGTGACAGCGTAACAAACTGGTACCCAAATTTATGATATTTGTTAGGTGAGATATATTTTTGTATTGAATCAAGTTGGTTTTGAAAAGAGTAATTGCCGGCTCTTATAAGCAAAATAAACTTTCCGAATCGAGCATTAGAGTGACTGTTCATAACTACTTGAAAAGGCCTATTTGAATTTGAAAACGTAGATAGGAAAGCAAAATATAGTTTTCCTTCCTTTAATACACAAAATATGCAAATAAGATGCATAAATCTCTACATACCTGGTAAATGACCCAATGGTGGCCAGTTTAAGAAAAAAAAACTGGTTTTTGTGAAATATTACCAAAATTGTGAAAGTTTCAGCACTGAATATAGTGAAACTGTAAAGTCCAGTCCTTATTTAATATTTGTAATGTGTTACGCGTGAGATACGGCAAAGCTGAATTCAATTAATTTAACAAATAAAAGTTGTAGTTTTGTGACCCAGTCTTGGCCAGGGAAAATTCATTAATGGATACCCCAGTCTTAGTCTTAGTTTATCTTTATTTTATGGTTAATACATCAAACAAAACTAATTTTGATTTTAATTAAGCAATACTATTTTACAAGTGAAACTTTCTGCTCACCGCCTTAACGATTTCCTTAAGAAAAGCCGTCGTTGTCAATTTCAAATCACCTTACACTTTGTATTCTCGCAAATTTGTACATATACCTGACTGAATTGAATAAAACGTTAAACTTAGATAGTTCGATGTCTAAAGTCAATGTCACAGTGATCCCAATGTAAAAACATTCGCTCATGTCCGAATTCTAGATGTTTCTTTTAATTTTTGGCCATTACTGGTACCGTGGCCACGACTGGTACACTTACGATACGCCTGTAATAAGGGTTTCAATCAAAGCTACAACTGACCTTGTTTGATACTCCATTATTACAGTTCCGATATCTCGGCCAGGCCTAATTAAATAGGCCCTCGCAGATGTGGCCTATCATCGTGGGGATATTAAAACGCCGTTAGTGATCTCGCTAAATCCTTGAACGAATCCCCTAATTCAGCCAACGGATCTCGCAACGTGTTGAATTACATACTGGCCCAGTCTCCCGTGTTGCATACGGGCGGTGGAAACGCTGCGGTTTTGTTTGACACTTTGGTGTCGTTATCAAAACTGCTGTAACACGTGAAATAGCAAGAAATATGTCATTACAGGATCATTAGTAGGATTGCCTAACATGGAATCATTGTGATGAAATGACCGTAGATAGTAAGCACATAAAGCAGAAAAAGAAGCTGAATTTTTGAATCAATAAACAGGTTAGACATATAAATCAAAGTCAAAATTTACAATCAACTGCTCTATATATAATGGTATAAATCGAGACTTAAAACATACCATATTTGTAACTAAAATAATATTTATATACAGTCTGTTATATTGTCATAACATTATTATTCAGAGGTTATTTCGAGTCTAATCAAACGCTTTTCAAAGCCGCCGCGTTGCAACCGCCCGTGTACAAACCACAGAACACAAAACAAAACCTTTTGCATTAAACGTCTAGATTGATGGAAAATTACCCATAGACTGTAGAGCAGGCACGGTATGACTCATCTCACGTTTGGGAACGCATTTAAAGTTAACATCAGGCACCATGATATGTATAATTTATAGCTTATACCTTGATTATGTTTACCGCTTAGCTTGTATTGTCAGAATTTATGGGAAATTTTCTTTGTTTTGTACCTTTGGTAACTGTTTACCGAGTTATGTATGTTTGTTTATCATTGTTTGTGTAGAGTACGTTTGGACGATGGAGGTACTTGGTTTGGTTTCCGGTTGTAAACTATTGTTTTTAAAGTGGTTGAGAGGAGTTAACAATACATAAGTTACCTGGTTTTGATACTAATGGTTTTACGTTTTAACCTTAATAAATTAAAGTTTGATGACCCAATTATTTACATGAATGTAATATTTCGTTTATCTAGTTACTTTTTGACACGACTTTAGTGCCTAATAGTTTCAAAGAAAAAGCATTTTCCATTGAAATTAATCATTTTAAAGTAACAATTTCGATTCACTAATAGAAAGACCAATAAACAAGTGAAGTTGTTCTTTATTAGGTAAATAAATAAAAAATAGAACCGAAGTCGATCCAAAAACCACGAGTCGCCGTTAACTATAAAATAAAATGGTTTTTTTTTTACATCCTACAAGCATTATTTATTTTAACCAAACCTCATATTATGAATCATATAATATTATTATCCGGAATACATAACATTTTCCATGAACATGTGGCTGCGCTTGCGCCGTTAACAAACGAAAACAAACATGGCGGAAGTACAGTCGACCAGATAAATATTGTAGCCAGTTCTAAATCCAACGAACACAGTCGTATCATAAATCGCATTCGCAGTATAACTCGGGCCGCGGACGTTTCAATGATGTCGCGACGCGGGAATCGAACCCAGGCATCTCTAGAACGATTTATTGACCTTTACGAAGCTGAGCCGAGAGTGTGGCTCTAACTGAGTGGGTCAGAACGGTATATTGTGAATGTCTTGGAAAATGGAAGGCAATTCAGGGAAACAGCGCTTGTGGTGAAATGAAAATAAATGAAATGAACTTAGCTCTGTAACCAGAAACCTAAATTTTTTTAGGACTGGGACTATATAGATACTGGAATGTTTATTACCTATTCAACGATTTTTTCAAGTTGACTTGTATTTATTAAAACCAGTATGTTTCCAGAAATCTACGTTATTCGCTCATGATTCTTTCGTGAGGTCCAGAAATGAGGGCGCCACTAGTCGATTGTTTGACAGATCTATAAAAGGTCCTTAAAACATTTTAGTTCCTTATTTTCCCGCAATATGGCGGAGTATTTAGTAATACACAATATAATAAAACACCACAGAAATAGTAATACCAACAGATTTATAACAATCGATTAAAAAAAAACTTGTTTCAACAAATTCCAAAATACAGTTTGTACCTACGTAGGCATAAAATATAACTAGCTGCCTCCTCCCGGTTTTACCCGCATAGTTCCCGTTCCCGTGGGAATACAGGGATAAAATATAGCCTACATTACTCAGTGATAATATAGCTTTCAAATGAAAAAATAATTATTTAAATCGGTCCAGTACTTTTTGAGTTTATTCGTTGTTACATACAAAAATACAAATCTTTCCACTTTATAATATTAGTGTAGACTACCATAACGGATATTTTCCGTGATCATTACGAATTTCGTTTACTTTCTACTGACGTTTCGGTCGTCCTTGACGTTTGTGTGACTATACGGAACCCTTGTAGGGTTGACAGCTGTCAAAACATCAACTAACCTCAAAAATAACGAAATAGTTTTTCAATAAGGAAATACTTAAGTTACTCTTTCTTAACTACATTTTTAAACGTTTAGTTAAATTTCAGGTCTTCCTAATAGTTATATCTACCTCCGTAATATAAGATATCTCCATAAAGAAATAAATGAAAATTAGAAAAATTATACAGTTATTAAGTCATATAAACTACAAATACAGCATATAATATCAAAGTCAAACAATCGATATTACAACAAAAAATCATCCAAAAAACAAACATCCCAAGCCAAATAAAAAATACTATTTGTGCTTACCCTACGTCCATATCTAACAGATAGGTAATTTAAGTTCCCTGACACATTTTCCGTAACACAATTTCTAAGCATGACGGCATACTATAGGTACTAGTCCTTTGACAAACCGCCGACTTTGGTCATATAATTTGTTCCCAAATTAAATGTCGTACGTAATGGCATCCATCATTTGAGTACTCCGTGAGAAAATATCTCTAGCTGGTTTTTATGAATGAAAAAAGAGTTCTCTTTACTATAGGTACTTGCATATTAAAAAAAAACAGAAGCATCCAAAGTAACGAATTCAACGAATATAATCTAACATAAAAACATAATAAAATTGAAGCTTCGAAATTCGATTTTAGACAAGCGTCTACTTTATTAGGTTTAAATTTATAGTAAAACTAGCTTCCGCCCCACGGTTTCACCCGCGTAGTTCCAGTTCCTGTGATCACTTAGAGGTGTGAAAAATAGATAGTAGCCGATTCTCAGTCCTACTGAACATGCATATTAAATTTCATAAAAATCGGTAAAGCCGTTTCGGAGGAGTAACTAACATTATGACACGAGAATTTTAGGTATCTATACTTCTATACTAATATAATATTATAAAGAGGAAAGATTTGTTTGTTTGTTTGTTTGTTTGTTTGTTTGTTTGTTTGTAATGAATAGGCTCCGAAACTACTGGACCGATTTCAAAAATTCTTTCACCTTTGGAAAGCTACATTATCCCCGAGTAACATAGGCTATATTTTATCCCTGTATTCCCACGGGAACGGGAACTACGCGGGTAAAACCGCGGGGAGGCAGCTAGTAATATATAAGATTCTTCCCGACTGTACTTATTTGAAATTTAAAAAAAAACCCAAACCAATGATTGAATGTTAAAAGCTTCCATTTATAAGATTTTTTTAATTAATTAAAAATTGTTCCATAATAAAGTCACGACTCTAATAGAAATGTTTGAAAAAGCTACTTACGTGTTTATTTATTATACAATGCCCTTTGTATAAGTATATATGGGTAAATCTTGAACGCTTGTCATGATGTTTATAAAGTGTAACTAGTGTAATCTAAGTCATTTGTAAGTCACTTCATTAAAATGAAGCGAGAAACTTATGAATTTTATTTAATTTTGTATCCTATACTCAAAACAAAAGCGACTTAGGTAAGCACTGTAAAGTTGGTATAAATGAGGTAACGACCTTCTACATAATAACACAAAAAAGTCAATATCTATTTTATTTGTTTGGTGGATTTATTTATAATCTTTCTTCAAGTAAAATTTTGTAATACCATACTTTTTATATGTCAAGTTAGCTAACATACATGCGGGCACCGGAGGAATAAAATACCCTAATAATTTGAACTAAATTTTTTATTGTCAAATGGTTGTGACAAGTATACTAGAGAAGCAATATATATTTTTTTATAAAATACCAATACCAACCAATGGAAAGTTTAATTCGATAAAAACGTGATTTCTTTTCCAATAGTAGCAACCATCGACCCTAAAGACAGCTTATTCAAAAGGGTTTTTTGTCCTTCACTTTCTATCGAATGGGATTCGACTTTGACAACTCATTTTATAAGTAGGTATGTAAGTACTTAAATGTTTATTTAGAATAGAATGACTCGGGAATTTCAAGCCTTGTTAGGACGTGGCCTTTCGTCAACGAATAAATACAAAATTACCTCTTTGATGTGTCAACACTGGCTACCGGACTTTAAAAAAAAGTATTCTATTTGTCACGATTTGAAAGTTTCGAAAAAGGTCTAAGTAAGTTACTTTCTTCTAATAAAAACTCCTTATAAAATTTAATAAGTATTATACTTACGCATCTTCGTACTTATTTTCGTTTTCTTCATTAGGTAATTAATATAAAAATAAATATTAGAACAAGAAACATATCTTCCTAATACCTTACTTAGTAGAAATATTATAATACTTATGTACCTAACTACTCAAATAGCCTATCTATGGTAAAACAACATGACAATTAACAAAAAAAAAACAAAATCACGTAATTCGACTCGTGACAACTCGATGCGACCTTGAATCGATTGTGTCAAAATCGTGCCTCGAACTGTATCATCGATCGTCAATTTTTGATTGATGTGATGACATTATGATTGTATTTTGAATAATTTAATTAATGATATTTCAGCGTGCGCGCCGTAATCGAATAATAAATCGAGTTACATTTAATTTAAAGTTTAAATTAATGCATTAGATATATTTGTACGTTTCGCAATAAATATGTACAAAGATCTGCCTAGCTGATAGAAAATACTATTAGTGAAAAAGGCCCCGTTGATTGGTTTACTAAACCCGAGTTTCAATATTCACAAACGATTCGTTTTACCTACAGCTACTTTTTGATTATTATTCATTTGGCTAATTTAGAAACAAGCCTAAAACTTACACACCAAAAACCCTACTGAAACATCAAATCTGTATATAGACAATAATTTTAAATATCATAAGAAATTCATTGTCGGTAGAGAAAATCTCTACCGTTCTGGTATCATACGACTGAAGGCTTCAATAGTAACCTTCACTCAATGAACCGTGATAAGCGGAATCCGTGCGACATCGCATCGCATTCGCATCGCTTTACGATCGTCGTGAGGTAAGTACGTGACCATAGATTACAGACGTCGTGTGTTGTCTACCTGCCGTGGCGTGCCCGTGACGGAACCGGCACGGAATGTTCTAGAAATGTGAGTCAGGTGTATCTTCTCGGAATTGTCTATTTTGTTCTATAACGTGAAAACGCCGTGGAGTTTCATCAGATAACAATGAAATGTTATGCACTGCACTACCCAATAGTATATTGACCTTGTGCACTTGTATAAATGCCGACCTATATTTCAAAAGCTGTTTGTAAAAAAATTATCATAAACCGTAACGTTTTTATAAAGTAGTTTTAGCACACACATTTTAAGTAGGTACATCAAAAATCTTTCTCAATTTAAAGACATTATTTATGACAAATTTCGATTTTAAATTATATACAAACTTTTAAAACTGACTTGTAACCGAGGGTAGTTCAAAATAATCTAATAATTTTAGTAATATGTATGTATATTTTTAATTTCAGTCGACAGTCGCGTGCGCCGCGCAGCGTGTACTCGTACCGCAGCGCCGTGGCGCCATCTGTCGCCTCCACGCACAGATCCAAAGTGTCCAGAAAGGTAACTACCCTCCTAATTATATAATAGATCTCGTTTGATATAAAATATTTGGTATTTCTTTTGATTTTACGGTATTTTCACTAAATAAAGATTGTAAATAAATGTAAACCGAAATAAAGGCATTATAATATATGTAATAATAACACAACTTTTTGACACAAACAATGTAGAAAAGAAAAAGTGAATATTTTGAAAGTACGTTAGTAAGTTAGGTACTTACTAAAACTTAAATAAGTATTTTTTCATGATTAAATTAACA
Organism: Thyatira batis; assembly: GCA_905147785.2. Taxonomy (NCBI): domain Eukaryota; kingdom Metazoa; phylum Arthropoda; class Insecta; order Lepidoptera; family Drepanidae; genus Thyatira; species Thyatira batis. The sequence goes on along the minus strand of LR990497.1, from coordinate 2,457,670 downwards.
TTAAATATGTACCTATTTGTTTATTAAGATAATGTCAAACATGAAGCCACCAATACCTACCTACAATAATAAATATTGTAAAACCCTATAAAAAAATATTTTTTCGATCTTTTATTTAATGTTTAGGTAAACTATAACATACTTACTACAATCAAACCCTTAAATATTAGATTTGCTAACCACATAAACAACCAGTGAATCTTTCTATCGGTAAACCCAAATTTCCCAATGTTCTCTCTAGGCGGGTGTAAAGGTGGATGCCATGGCGGCTCCCAACCCCTTCTGCCCGAACGTGAAGGGCATGTGCTGCCTGATGCTGCTGCTGAACCTGGGCCTCATCCTGGTGACCCTCGGCTTCGTCATCGTACTGCAGTTCTTCGAGCCGCTGTTTGTTTGGTGAGCATATTCATAAAACTCTTACATCATCATCATCAGCTCATATATGTCTTAGGAACACAAGCCTCCCTTAACAACGAGTTTTGGCCATCTTATCTTTACATAGGATATTTTCTGAAATCAGTCGATAGATGGCGAAGAAATCGGTTAACATACTACCTGGTTAAAAATAACCAGCAGAATATAGAACCTCCCTGTTTTGAAGTCTAAACGCAAAGTCACTTCGCACAGTCCGTACGGTTAGATCTTTTAAATTACTCAACGGATTTTTATGCGGCTTTCAACAATAGATAAAGTGATTTAAAAGAAACGTAAACCTTATACGTAATAATGTCGAATTATAATCTGATTCTAACATTCTTTGAGACACAATAAGCTTTAGTAAATGGTACACGGAGCGTGTCACACCAAATTACACTAACCGTTACATCTCCACAGAAATGTAAAGTGATTTTTAATGATCCTGCACTTTGAGATACAATTGTTGGAATTTATAAAGTGAAAAACCGCAGGGCGCTCTAGTTTTGAGTCTGAGATCGTGTCTAGGCGTGTCTAATGTAATATCGTCCACGATGGTATATGGTCGAGAGAACTTTGACCTGACATTAGGATTTTATTTAGCTTCCGCTTAATTTCTACTTTTTTCCAGAATGGAATTTATGCACTATTCCAGACTAAGTATATTCTGTCTGTTCGTTCTGTCTCTAAATATTTATAAGTAAGCAATATAAGTACAAAAATGAAATTAGTAAGTTGGTATATCAGATTCCTACTATGGTACCTACAACCTCATTATAGTGTCAGTTTGGCCATGTGTGAAAGATGTCCCAAGATTAAAAAAAATCAAACCTTATGTCAAATTTTGTCCAGATCGTGTGGTGTATTTATAATATTAGTACATATCCAACTCAAAAATCCTATTACCTCCACCACATTCAGCCCTCACATTGTTAATTAATTAAAATTTTCTTCCAGGATCCTAGGAATAGTGTTCCTCATTTTCGGTTTCATAACCCTCGTGGGGAGTCTCATCTACTGCGTGGTGTTATGCAGGGAGAACCCTTATCCGCGGTACCCTGACGACTTCTACTGGACTCACCACTGGTCTAAAACCATAGGCCCTTCAGAAATACACTACAGTGCCAGTGAAAAACAATACAGGCAGAACGGCCACAGTGATAAATACAATAATAAATACAACGGAAAGTATTCTGATAGGGAAAGCGCTAAAGGTTACTCCGATAGAGAGAGCAAATTGAGCAGGTATTGAAGGTAAAACAAAATCGAGTGGGGTTTTCTAGAGCGTTTTGCTAAACTATACGGTACTTATGTACCTATTTATAGTTTCAAAATAAGGAAATTTTATTGTCCAAATGAATTATTGGGAAAATTAAAAAAAATGGTTTTTCAATTCTCGGACCAAAATATGTATGTTAATTAATATCATTAAAATTACTAACCCAAATGAAGGTGATATAATATATCAAAAAAGGAAATATTATTGTATAATATTATTGTATAATATTTGAAAATTTTGTCAGATACTTATTTTGTATCATCGAGCATGTAACCAATAGAGTAGCAATAGTGAGCCATCTGTTTAGCAACGCATCAATGGTTTGTCACGTATAACTAACAAGCCACGCTCGAGAACTGTTAACAGTTCTACTCTATTGGTTACATGCTCGATGTTTTGTATACTCTTTAAAACTTTTGGAGTTTTTCCGTACCTTCCTAAATATACTTGTAGTAACAATTACCTAATTATCTAGTATAATTGTATACCTATACGTAATGAGGAAAAATATTAATTCAATGTAAATAATAATTTTTATATACAATCTGAATTAAATGCCATATTAAATATTATCGGTTAAATGAAGTGTATTTTAGGGTTCCGTGAACAAACAATAAAACCTTAATAAATATCCCCAGAATCTATCTTACATACTATATTCAACTTTCGTTCGACCAAATGTTTGTAAAATTTTGTCATGATAACAGAAGCAACTGTCTATATAAAAATAAAATGATCCCTAAGGCTTTGTACGGAACCCTTTATTGTGTGTGGTCCATTACGCACTTGGCCAATTTTTGTATATTAAGTTTACTGTTAAGCCGAACCACCTAATTGATACATTTAAAATGAAGCTATGGTTGGTAAATAAATATATACAAAAAAGCACTTTTTTTTTGCAAAAGCTTCACTAAATTTAGAAAATCAATCAATATTTTGGTTTATAATAAACTTAAAATACAATATGACGTGTTGGCCAATTATTAGATATTTAAGCATGTGAATTATAAATAACCCAAAATGTAAAATAATCATTAGTTTATAAAGATATCATAAAATAAAATATATTATAATAAAGATATTGTGTAACTACCTGTTTGTTTGTTTTGGTAGCCGTGGGAAGAAGAAAATCTCTATCTATATACATAATTACTAGCTGCCACCCCGCGGTTTCACCCGGGTAGTTTCCCGTGATCACTTAGGGGTATGAAAAATAGATAGTAGCCGATTCTCAGACCTATTGAATATGCATATTAACAGAGAAACAATATAGTCGTTTTGTATTGTTCATTTATTTACAAATTGTTTATAATTAACAATACGTGAAATTATAATGAAATTAAATTAATGAATTTATAGAAATTTGTAACTTGTTCTATATATATTTCTATAATATTTCATCGCAATTTTCATTAATTGACAATTCCAAGATACAATACATTCCGTGGAATGATCTTATTTATTCACAACAAGAACAGAAATTTACAAATGTTTACTACTAACAATAAAGTAATACACTGAAATAAATATTTAGAAAAAATCTAATAAGTAACGAAATGCCTTGATGCGTCAAATAATAAAAAAACGACACATCACGTGATAAAATATTCAAAATATTATAAGAAGATTGTTAGTCAGAAATATGAAAATTAATTAAAAAACAAGACAAGAATTTAAAGAGCTGCTTTCATTGAAGATTGCAATGAGTCACTATGTACAAAATTTCATGGAAAAAATTCTAGACATCAGAATACATTAAATCTTTTTAGGCTTTCAGTGTCTCAAATGGACGTTTCAGACAACAATATATTTAATTTTCATTAATTACGTATAATTATATTACTTATGTGTAATTGTGCCTAAGTTATTTATAGTTAAATTAAAATTATCGAGATTACAACACTTTGTTCAATTCAATGAAGGTATCTAAAGTGTCATGTTGGATAGACCAAAAAATGTATAAAAAATACATGTAAGGGTGCCTCGGTACCCTTACGATAATCCGAATAGATAAGTATAAAACAACGTCAACTTTTTTCAATAGCTCTTCAAGCTTCATGCCTCCATTTGCTTTATCTCACTCATCGCTGAATGTACAGAATACTGGGTCTGCAAATAAAATAAGACATAATTTATTGGTTGAGAAAAAATATACCATTTCTCTCGTTCAGACATTGATGCATACTAAATAAGTAACTGGAAAATTTCAACCAAAATTAATGAGGCATTTCAGATACAGTTTGTTGAAGATCTTGCAGCATACGTCCGGGCAATTAGTTCACTGCCAATAAATATTTTCTTTACTTTCCTGTAATCTCCGACCTACTTATTTTTTTAATTTATACTGTCAGTTATAAATTGGACGTATATAGGTTCTTGACAGACTGATTCCATGCTTGCCTGGAATGCGGATGGGGGGATGCATTTGTTGTATTTGAACGTTTTTTTAGCGTTCGTTAACAAAAACTCGTGTGGATGCCTAAGTAGGTAATGTAACTTACCCTATAAACTAGTAATAACATCCCTAATCACTATCAGACTCGTCGCTAAAGTTGTATTTCTTCTGCGGCCGAGCTCGAGCCCCGCCCCGCGCCGCCGGGCTGGGCGACGGCGGAAGCGACGCCTCCGAATCGGACTCGCTGCTCGCCTTGCGTTTCGCCTTCTTCTTGGGATTTACCTTCTTTTTATCCTACAATTTAAAAAGAGTCACTAATGTATAATAACATCCATTTAATAGTGGAGAAATACTGTTAGTATGAGAATGTAAAATGATCAAGTGACGCTAACGAAGTTGCTTATATTATAAAGCTAAAGAGTTTGTTTGAACACGCAAATCTTAGAAAGTATTTGGTCAAATTGAAAATATTTTTTGTGTTAGATTGCCCATTAATTGAAGAAGGGATAGGAGCAGGGTATAACTGAAAAATATTGCAAAAACGGGAAAGTTGGATGAAGATTGATTACTCACCTTTTTACTGTCAAATATGCTGTCATCATCACTCTCTAGACTCAATACTTTAGCCGGCCTTTTCTTAGGTTTTTTCTCTTCCTTCTCTTTGTCAACATTCATTAGTTTTCTTTTAGGGGCCGGTTTCTTTTTGGGCGGTGATTCCACTACTGGTGGGGGCTCGTCGTCACTCGAAAGGACCGTCGTGTCTAAATCATTGTGATTTGATTTTGACTTTACAGATTCTTCCTTCTTCGTGTCTTCGATTAGGGAGTCGAAGAGACAATCTGAAATTGTGTGAATATGAATTAAAGAGCAAAATCAGCGTGAGTAATAATGCATATACAACCTTGTTTTGTGTTTAATAAAATACTTATTTGAGAAAACTTCTGGGTTTAATCTACATTTTATGTTTTTATATATGTTTAGGACTGTTCCTTCCTTAAATAAATACTAAATACAAAATTTCATGAACATGTCTATTATCAATCGCCATTTTTTCACAAACACGTGCAAATATTTGTCCGCTGATATTGTTTTTGGATGCATCTTTAGGAAATCGAGGGGCGAGACCTATGTTCAGCAGTGGATGTCTAGGTTATATTATTACCAGTAGATAACTGCTCAATAGACATTACAGACATAAAAAATAAATGTTCACTATAATTAACACACTAGTTTTTCAGCACAAATTACTGTTGAAAAATGAAATGTAAAATTAAAGCCTTATAGAATAAATGGCTTAATTATTATTATTAGACATTACAGCATACGATATGGTCACATAGCTATCTAATACTAACCAGAATCCATCTCAGCGGGTTTCTTGCCAACGTTTTTCTTGACATTAAAGTCTTCCTCGTCGTCACTGAGCGACATGACGCGCTGCGGCGGCTCGGGCTCCGAGTCTACCTTGTTGTCGAGGAGCTCCGGCTCCGAACCCGAGTCCGAATCTTCACCGTCTTTGTATTTTTGTACCTAAAAAATTTATGGTTTAGTATTTTGTTTAGCCATAAAGTAGTGAAGTGAGTAAGGGAGCATATTGGTGATGGTACTTGTTTTGTATATATTTCCATGCAAAAAGCAGTTAGAGAGGTGAAGAAGGGAGCACATGATGTGTCTCAGAATGTACATTGCATCGGTAATGCTACCAGTATTGGATATTCCCATGAGGAACTGATCAATTCCAATCAGGCAGTCTACCTGGTTGTTTATGAAAAGAATTTATTTCCACAATATTATTTATTAAAATACATTATTAGTTGTTTTTGTTGATTATGTATATTATATTATTATAAAGTACCTTAGGCATAAGATTTTTTGCTACAAATATTATAAAAAATTAAAAAAATTAAAAATCTAAATTTAGTTGCATGACAGAGACACACTGAAATTGCAAATGAATGTGAATTGATATACAATTTTTTTTTATATTATATAGGCCACATACAGCGGTCTCACCTGATGGGAACCATAGCCTATGCACACTTGCAACATGCAGGTATACTAATAACGTAAGATTGTGATAATATTAGGAGTTAAGACTTAGTTTGTAAAATATTGTGTAAATATGTGTAGTTAAGACTTGGTAGGTAAATAAATAAGGTACCTTGGTGGCCGCCCTCCTGGCGCCGGCCTTCTGCCGCGGCGGCGCCGGCGCGTCCGCCAACTCCACCTCCGAGCCCGACATCTCCTCTGAACTACTGCCGCTGAATGTCCTCTTCTGTAACGACATACATACCATTATATTAAATACTAGCTGCCTCCCCGCGGTTTTACCCGCGTAGTTCCCGTTCCCGTGGGAATACAGGGATAAAATATAGCCTATGTTACTCGGGGATAATGTAGCTTTCCAAAGGTGAAAGAATTTTTGAAATCGGTCCAGTAGTTTCGGAGCCTATTCATTACAAACAAACAAATCTTTCCTCTTTATAATATTAGTATAGACTAGTGGAGCAGGCAGACTTCGTTCTGCCCACCAGCGCCACCTACCGGGTCCAAGTATATGTAAGCTATCCTATCTCTCAAGTTGGATCGAACTGCACATGGTGTGCGAATTTTATTATTATCGGTTAAGTGGTTTAGGAGTCCATTGAGGACAAACATTGTGACACGAGATTTATATATATTAAGATAAATATCTTGGGACAGAAGACAAGGTCATAACTGACCTAACAGTCCCTTCAACAGATCTGCCGTGAAAGAGTAACAAACATATATACAAACTCGTGTAGTTCCCGTTCGCGTAAAAACATAGACACAAAATACTTATAACAATAATCCATACTAATATTATAAATGCGAAAGTAGCTCTGTCTGTCACGCTTTCACGCTTAAACTACTGAACCGATTTAAATGAAACTTGGTACACATATAGACTAGAGCCTGAGAAAGGACATAGGCTACTTTTTATAAGTAAGCTAGTAAGCTTATATAATACTAGATGCCTCCTCGCAGTTTCACCTGCGTACCCGGGAGATCTTCCATTTTCCCGGGACAAAATGTCCATTCACACATAAAAATACGAATTTTTCCTCTTTATTTACAATGTTAGTGTAGATTAAGCTCTTATTCTTAACTTCAAATACAGTTTCATGTTATTGATACTAATTAGCACTCAAACCATACTTAAACACTTTATATGTGTTCAACTACTGAATATACAAAGTGAAGTAAAATATAGATAAATTAATACTAAAAAGTATCTATTTCCTTACAATACATAAAATTATTTACATGAATAAAGAAAAATATAGCTACCTTCTTAGGTTCTTTCTTGAATGTGAGTTTCGTCTGTTTGAGACCATCGACCTTCTCCGGTTTGTCCGGTTTCTCCGCCTTCTCCGGTTTTTCCTTCTTCACTCGAGACTTGGGCTTCTTCTCACCACTTGATGGACTGATACCAGTTGGATCCTCCTGAAAAAGTAATAAGTGCGTTTAACTTACGAATGAGGCAGAATAAAACCAAATTAATTAAGGTAACTAATGTTTAGAAATATTCATGTAACCTAGGCACAAAATCTGTTAACTGCCACTATAAAAACCAAACATTCTTAAATCTATCAGGACGATAACACATCTTTCAACTATCTGGATCTTAATACTCTATAAGCATATATATGACGAAAATCTCGCTGGTGATCGTAAAGTGGAATACATATACTAACAAAACTTAAATGAAGCTTCAGAAATACTAATATGTTAATTGTGACCAGATATGTGTTTATATACTTATACATGCCTAGCTTCCGTCCCGCGGTTTCACATGCACTCCCGTAGGACCTTCAGCCTACCCGTGATAAAAGGTACCCTATATCCTATTCCATTTTCATCTTTGGACGTCAAAGCTCAACAGACGGACAGTAACTTTCACATTAATAATATTAGTAGGAAATAGGTGTACTTACAGGATCATATTCTTTCTTGAACTCTTTCCTCGTCTTGGCCTTCTCGGCCGCCTGTATCCTCTTGATGAGATCTTCCGATATCTTGGGCTCGACGCGCCTACCGTTGTCCGACGGTGCGATTTCGAACATGGATTTGCGATTCTTTTTGTTTGCAGTCTGTATAAGAAAATAAATTATTAAATACTTATGTATATTAGCGATAAATATTAATATTTTCCACAATAATTTGAGTGTTCATTAGAGCTATTAAGAGTTACTATAACATAATATTACCTTCATCCTCTCCATCTAAAAGATTGCATGAAAATAAAATGTTCACTATTTTAGAACTCAACTTTAAGTATAGTAATATTTACAACCCAAATCATAAACATACAAATACCTACAGGTCATATGAAGAAACCAATTAAAACTATATTTATAACAAAAATTCAAAAATTATATTCACTCTTTTTACCACAAATCCTCATATTTATAAAAAAAAATACGCTATTTCTTTTGCTCATCGACTTGGACATTTTAGTATGTCTTCCGAAAGTGAAGCTGTGTAACTAACCATCGCTTTGGAGCTCTTCTTGTTGACGGTGAGTTCCTCCTGGCGTTCCTTCTCCTCCACCTCCTCCAGCTTCAGCAGCAGCGCGTCCAGGTCCTCGCGCCAGAGCAGCGATGGAGACTTTGCTCTGTTAACAAACATTTTCATTAAAATAAATATTAACATTGAAAAACTTATTAGAATAAAAACATAGTAAATTTCAAGTGCCAATAAAAGATTTCCATATGAAAAACCACCCGTTAGTGGTACTATTAATCTATTTCTCTATTTTAATGCCAACGTCTAATATTTGCAATATTAAATCAGTAGGTATTAAGCTTAAATTCTGAGTTCTGCCATACACCTAGGGCACAATATTTATGAAATAGAATTGATCACTTTTGCATAAAATGATGAAAATCCAGCATCCTATCACAACATATAGTTTTTATAGACTAAACAGATAAAATTATATAATAATATGTAAGTACCCCACAACTTTAAACTTCCTACGATAAGATTACTATTTGGCAACACAGGAAATACCGCGTGATGATAACTAGTCTTAAATAAAACATGTCTCACTTGAGTGTGTTGAGTTCACTCAACTTCTGGTCCCGTTGCTTGAGAAGGTCGTCCTTCTTCTCCTTCGTTAGCATCCACATGGACATGCCCAACAGATAGTTGAACTTCTTCACTTCCTTCAACTGCTGGAATGCTTTCTCTGTTGAAGAATAATTACAATTAAAATAAGGATGCATAAAGATGTCTTAAATGTTGAAAACTTTAAGAGAAACTGCATTTATTGATAGATATATATCAATAAAGATCAACTAACATAATCAATAATTATTTACTATTGTGTAACTTAGTCTTTATCTTTACATAGTATAAAACGATGTCGGTTTCCGCCGCCTGTACGCTTAGATCTTATTAGTTAAAAAAAAAGTAGGTAACGGATTTTACCTATTTTTAACAGTATTTATTTTTTATACCCTTAAGTGATCACGGGAACGGGAACTACGTGGGTGAAACTGCGGATTGGCAGCTAGTAAATGAATAATATAGACTTACCAGGGTCTACAGGCTTGCCCTTATCCTCCTGTACTTCCTCTTCGTCAGATTCAACCGGATCTTCCTCCAAAGCAGTGAGTCCCTGCATTTTGCTCGCTCGCTTCTTCCATTCCGAAATAGGGTCAGGGGCGTAGCCTACAAAGATAGATTTATTAAAGTATTGTGCACATGAACATTTTTCTAGACAGAATATGCTTCAAAATAACTATGTATTATATTAAAAAAATATAATGTAGTAAATCAGCTATATGGTTACCATAATACAGGATCTGCTAGGTTAGACTCAAATTGGCCACATTGAAGTGTCCCACAACATTAATTTATTCATTATTTTAAGTGTACAAATCCCATGAAATTGATAAAAATACATATTCTAAGAGATTATATATGAAATCGTATACAGCTAAGTACAAATTATGATGCTTTCCCTATTATATATTATAACATACCTCTCTTAATGAGTTCCTCAACCATAGCCTTCCTCTTCTTGTTCTCAACCACGAGCCCTTTGTCGCACTTCTCAAGGATGAACCTGGCTTGGTTGGTGAGCTTGTCCGCTTCGGCTTGCAACTGCCCTTCTAGGTAGTCCTTGCGACGTACATAGTACTTCATTCGAAGGTCGAAGAAGTTACGGAGTATCTCTTCTACTTTGTCGTATCTGGGAGAAGACAGTAACTATTATTTATTTTTTTGTTTGGATGACTAAGTCTCGCTAACAGAAGTACAGACACTTTGCAGAAGGACATGTAGCAATGTATTTAATGTGGCAGTTTATTCTAATTATTGTCTGGGACCCAACTAGTAACATATTATATCGCACACCCACAACAACACTGTATTATGTCGACTTTTATATATCGACGAATGGCCAAAAATTTGCCGCATATACTACGAAGACAAACTTATTTGCATTAATTAATTTCAACAAATGGCACAATATTAACAAGTTTGTTTTTACGTAGAGCAGTGATGTTTACTTTGTCTGGATATTTCATTTTTCATTTTCAATGCTAAATTCATTGTCTTGCGTCGGGAAAAAATAATATCTTAATCATTATCCCCATTGGTACAATATTAAAACAAAAACACATGTCTTACTTATTCAAACAGCAATTATGGTCGAACGCGTTCATACAAGTGAGCGATATAGTGGTCTGCAACTTGAACACCTTGTGAATACCCTCAGCTTCGACCTCCGCCAGTTTCCCGGGTAGGAGGGACACCACGAAACGTACTGTCGTGTCTGTGTTGTATTCCTGCAATTGAAATAAGTTTTATGATTATGAACTTTATTGATGGCTATATACGATTCATTTTTGAAGAGGTTGTTTTTGTGGGAGCAAGTTTTTCATTATTGTTATGGCAAAACACTAATATGGGCAGAGATTTTTTGTTATAGACAGCACATAATGTGATTTTTTTATATTTTATATGTATTTTTGACTAAGCGATATACTAGCTACTAGCTAGACCAGCTTCCGACCCACGGTTTCACCTGCATTCCTGGGGGACCTCCAAATTTCCAGGGATAAAAGATAGCCTGTTCTTTCCTAAGCTCACTAGAGCTATACAAAATTTTATGATAATCGGATCAGTGTTTTAGGTGTGAAAGCGTAACAGACAGACAAAAAAACGTTACTATCACATTTTTAATATTAATGGGAATTAACATTGTAAATGACCCATAACCGACAAACATAACTAAGCAATTATAATTAACTTTACATACATGTCAAATCTACATAATATAACAATTACACTCACTCTATATTCAGATATGAGCGGTTTAACTTTGTCAGTCCCCAGCATGGGTTCGAGCACGTTCTCCTTGTAGTTCTGCGTCCAGGCGCCGACGGGCAGCTCGGTGATCTCGAGCTTCTCCCCCGGGAGGACGGCCGCCTCGCCGGAGATCACGTACTTGTCGCTGAAGCCTTCTATGGTGCCGCGGAAGTTCTTGTACCACGGGTGCATTGTGCGGGGTTCGTCGCCGTCTAGCATTCGACTGGAAATGTTATAGAATAGTACTTTAGTAAGCACAAACTCGCTATACCTGTAACTAGACTTACTAAAGTCAAAAATTCATTTAAGGGGGCAATGTATATGTTTCTTCAATAAACTACCTAAAGATATTCAGGATTTACCAATTTATAAATTTAAGCAGGTAGTGAAGAAAACTTTATATCAAAAGGGCTTTTATAGCGTACTTGGCAGTGAAATGCTCGCTACAGGCTATTTCACACATTTTGTAAAAATCACTATTGTATTAGATCTAAGCTGTTTTTTTTTCAAAGAGTAATTACTGAGTTTATTGCCGGCTCTTCTCAGCAAAAAACAACTTTCAGAACCGAGAATTAATAGTGACTATTCATAAGTGCTTTATTGAGGTCTATTTGAATAAAAAATATTTGTTTTTTTATTTTGATTTTAGTGAGAAAAATAACAAATTAAATGCACAGAAATACAATGTGGTATTAGTGATTTGAATTCATTGTAGCGGTGAACAACTATGTATAGTGAAACATGCCATTGGAAGATACTCTAGCTAGGTGGTCAAGACAATGTGTTCGTAACTAAAATCAAAATATAATAGAATAGTCACTCTTAATGCCTGGTTCTGAAAGTCGTGTTTACTGAGAAGAGCCAACAATAAACTCAGCATTTTTCTGCTAAAGGTATTTTCGTAACAAGTTATCTGATACATATAAAAAACTCAAAATAAAAAAATTGCTCATAAGATAGAATAATAGTGATGTAAACTTAGGGAGCGTTCAAGTATTACGTAACGCAATTTTTGTACCCCCCCACTGTAACACTCCGTAACGTTATTCTGTAACCCCCCACCCCCCTCTCTAAACGTTACGTAACACTCAAGTGATCATTTTTACCCTGAAGTCGCAAAAAGTTATGTTATAGTTTTTATCCTTGGTATAGATATAGTTTTAATTGCCTTATAATAAAACAACTCTCTTACCGTATATTCTCGACAATATCTCTAGGATTGTAGTTAGGTATCTTAGTGGACCAGCCAGTTCCGATGCCTTCAGCTCCGTTCACGAGCACCATTGGGATGATGGGCAGGTAGTGTATCGGCTCAATCTTCTGATTATCCTCAAATTCATGCTGAAGAAGAAAATATGAATTATTGAGTGATTTGATTGAAAGAGTCATCTTTATTACAAGTCTGTTTGTTCTGGGTGTGGGTATAAATAACTTATCTATGTATTTAAAAGATGTATAATAGCTATATGGTTACCATAGTCGTGACTTTCGACAGGAATATCTGAGAATCAATAAAATCATAATTATTGATAATTCCAATTTCCAAATTAAGGAGAAGAAAATGTATCTACAAACGGCTGATATTTCAGTTCTACTACGTAAGTGAATTCACGTGTTTGAGATTATTCTGTATTGTATGCTATATATTAAATAAATAAATAAATAATTGCCACTAAGAGATAGCATTGTTAATTTTTTTAACAAGTTATGGTTTCTTTCTAACGAAATTATGACTTTAATAAAATTTGTTATTTGAATGGGAGTTTTACTGTATGTGTGCAGTTTTCCAGTAAAATTATGAACAAAACTGTTTTAATGTTGTCATCTAATACAGTGGTTCTTAACCGGTGGTCCCTTAACAAGTGGTCCGCGAGGCCATCCCAATAAATAATAAAATATATGTTTTTTATAGATAGATAGAACAAATCTTTATTTATTTACACTTACATAATGTAGGTATATAACCTTGAAACTGATAAACCGATAGGTGGTCCGTGACAAGACAAACATTTCAGCAAATGTCTAAAAGGAACCACTGATCTAACAGCTCTATATAACGTAGATACTCACAACAAGCAGGGGATCGTCGTGCGGATGGAATATGAGCCTAGTGAGCGGCGACATAAGGGTGAATATGTAACGCGGGCTCGCCGAGTCCTTGCCGCCGCACAGGCGCGTGCCGAACTGGCCGCGCGGCTCCAGCAGGTTGATGTTGTTGGAGCCCACGTAGTTCTGCGCCAGGTTCACTATCGTCATCGCGAGGGACTGCTCGCCTATACACATACAATCAATCATCATCACTACATACTATAAGACAAAGTCGCTATCCACTGTCTGTCTATCCCTAGATATGCTACGGATTTTGATGCGGTTTGATAGATAGTGATTCTTAAGCAAGGTTTTTATGTATAAATCATTACGCTACGACGAATAGGAGCGGAGCATCAATCCCCTAACATCGAGGGACACATTATAGTACCTACTACCTGACCCTACAACATGGGCAGTTCTATATAGGAGCTTTATGGGCTGCAGCTCAAGGCCCCGGCGGTACAAGGGATACCCTTCATCATCAGCTCAGGGAGTTAAGGCTATAGTCCACCACGCGGGCCTAGTGCGGATTGGCGGACATCACATGCCTTTAATTGTGACATGGCGAGCATACAAGTTTCCTGACGATATTTTCCTTCACCGAATTAAGCCGGTGGTGTAAATCCGTACATAATATAATTATAGTACCTATTATTTACTTATTGCAAAATTTAAATTAAAATATTTAGATTTGCTTTGGATGAAATTCGAATCGCTGATAGATTATAACCTCGATTAACATACCAGGGAACGCAGGAACCGCGCGGAGCCAATAGGATAATAATAATTCCATGTTAAATTGACTATTAAATAAGCAAATTAGATTACCGTGATGGTATGCTGAGTGTTCTGCAACGGAACCAGCCAGTTGCGCCACTTTGACTTCACGTTTGTCGTTACGTTTTATGCACGTGAATATGACCTTACGCTGACCGGGCTTCAGCCCGTCTATCATTGATGGAATAGATCTGAAAAGGATAGATATAATTTAGGAAATGATAGTTAATATTTTAGGTATCACAAGTGCACAAAAAAAATGCGCATGATCATATCAATTTTTTTTTTAGTTAGCCAATCTACAAATTTAATACTGAATTATCTGATGATAAAGTTTTGAACCTATCTAAAATCTGTATATTTAGCTGCTCTTTTTAGTTTAGGTTGAGGTAATCAGGCATAGATTGTTTTCCTGAATAAAAATGATTACTCACCTAACATTATCGCCGTTAGAGAAGAGTACCAGCTCCAAATTAACGAAATCCGAATAAGAAACAGCTTTTGTCTCTTTCGTGTACAGATACCTCTCCGGTAAACCAATCTCCTTCCGTCTCTTGACTTCGTCCATGTGACTTGTAAGCCATTCCTTACGTTGGTCCGCACCTTTCTTGGAAAAGGCCAATTCTATATGATGGTCATCTGTTGGGCCACCATACTTAAACTTTATCCTATGCCTCTCCATATTCTGGAAATATTCTTTAGCCTCCTTGGATGTGGAGGTACCCAAACCTTTGTAGTACTTTATATTGTATGTGTGATTGTTCTCTGTATCCCGCTTCCACTCTTCAAATTCTGGCAACGAATAGAAGGATATTTCCTTATCTTTCTTCGTCGCTTTAACAATGGGAGTAATAAACTCCTCTAAGAACGGCAGTTTCAACAACTCAGGCCAATTGTGATGAATGAAATTGATAATCAAACCCTTAATATGTGACCCGTCCTGATCTTGATCGGCCATGATCATACATTTGCCGTAACGCAACGATTTCAAATCGTCTACGCTATTGTATTTCTTCTTGTATTGTAAGCCGAGGATTTTGATCAAATTGTTGATTTCCACGTTTTCTAAGACCTGCTTGTGAGATGCGTCGCGGACGTTTAAAGGTTTACCCTTTAGGGGGAAGACGCCATAATGGTCCCTGCCGACTACACTGAGTCCCGACACAGCTAAAGTTTTGGCTGAGTCTCCCTCAGTAAGAATGAGTGTGCAGAGATGCGCATTTTTCGTGCCAGCGTCATTAGCGTCCTCTAACTTCGGTATACCTTTCAGTTTACTCTGCTTCTTTCCCGAAGCTTTCACGAGTTCTGTCTGCGCCTTAAACTTAGCCCAAGTCAACACAGACTCGACTAAGCCAGATTTGCTCACCGCCGTTATAAATTTCTCAGAGAAAGTACACTTGGATCCAAAACTCTTGGCTTGGAGTGTCATGTTTTCTTTTGTTTGCGAATCAAAGGTCGGGTTAACTATGAGGCAATTGATAAACACCCACATGTGATTCTTCACTTGGAAAGGTTTAATATTTACACCACCCTTATTCTTCTTCTTTAATACTTCTAGAACGTTTTTAACAACGCTATCGGCTACAGTGTCGACATGTTTACCACCTTTAGTGGTGGCTATTGAGTTTACGAAGGAGACCTGTTGGAAACCTCTGTCAGATAGCGTGAGTGCGACCTCCCAGCGGTCGTTCACCTTTTCGTAGACAACCTTCAAAGGTTGTCCGTTCTCGTCCTCTTTGCCTTTTATATATAAATCAATATAATCCTTAAATTTATTTATTTTTAGCCTCTCCCCATTGAGGTATACTTTGACGCCGTGCGAGGACGCGGCGACGTCGTATGCCCTACGCGACATCAACGCTATAATGTCATCTTCTAACTTCTCCATTTTAAACTTTGCCAAATCGGGGCTGAATGTCACTTTTGTAAAATCGTCATCCCTACCGGCATCTTTAATCTTCGGTTCTGATGCTTTTGTCATGTTTGAACCCCACGTTTGTTTGAAGTGTTTCTTGTACTGTTTGGATGCTGTTTCAACTGTGAATTTTGTCGAGAATATATTACACAATTTTGCACCATATCCGTTTCTGCCTCCCGTCACTTTTTCTTCTTCATCATTATAATTTGATGATGTCAATAAATGTCCAAATATCATAGTGGGTACAAACATTTTCTCTTCCTTGTGCATTACTACGGGAATACCGCAGCCGTTATTGTATACTGAAATAGTATTCGATTCCTGATTGATTTCAATCTTAATAACATCCATTTTAGCGTCCCTTTGTTTGTTGTCAGCTGCGTTTACCAATATTTCGTCATATATTTTGTATAAACCTGTGAAACATGATATATTATTAATCATTTACATAAGTAAACTAACATGTTGTAATTCAGTGCTAATTGTATCACTCATGATGATTCACTGAGGTAACCCTCCATCCTTATTTATTGTCATCAAGCAAAAAAGGACAGCAATAGACAACCATAGCTGTGGCTTGCAGTTGTGGTTGTGATGAGAAAGTGAGATAGCACCTACCTGGCACATAAGTCAACTCCTTCTGGACCATACACTCCTTTTCCTTGTCAAAGACCCACATAGTCTCCGTGGCCCGTTCAACAGACCCAATGTATGTGTCGGGACGCAGGAGTATATGCTCAAGCTGAGATTTTTTCTGGTACATCTTCTCTATGGAACCCTTCTGGCCCTTGGCTGGAGGCGCCGCCTCTGCCGAGCCGTTTTGGGTCGCGCTGCTCATTTTATTGAACATTGCCTGGAAATTTGAATAGACTATTAGTAAAGTCCAAGGAGAGATAAGGGCAGGTAGGTAAAGGTAATGGAAAATATAGTGTTTTGAAACATTTGCCAAATAAATAAATTCATAAATGGAAAATATTGGTATACATAAAAATATGAGAGGATGAGGAATAATGATGAGGCTGGAAATTTAAATTTTGTCAAGAATTTTCTGAACATTACCCATACATATTTCAATAAATATGTATGGGTAATGTTACATGACCATAAGAGTCAATACTCTTATGGTCAGAAAAAAAGTATGTGAATGGTGATACTAATAATAA
The DNA here is from genome assembly GCA_905147785.2 of Thyatira batis. Classification (NCBI taxonomy): domain Eukaryota; kingdom Metazoa; phylum Arthropoda; class Insecta; order Lepidoptera; family Drepanidae; genus Thyatira; species Thyatira batis. Next base: position 2,440,289 of record LR990497.1, on the reverse strand, counting down.
TTTTGTATTATTTGAAGCTTAGATATTTCAATAAAATCAGAGACGTATTTACCAAAATCTATTTTTTTATACACAATTTTTTTTTTTTTATACTACAAGGGTGGCAAACAGGCAAACGGTCCCACCTGATGGGAAGCGGTTACCGTAGCCTATGGACGCTTGCAACACCAGAGGCGTCACTCACGCTTTGCCGACTCTATATAAAAGGGAGCAACTGTATAGGCAGTGAAAGGGACAAAGCGCAATGTACTTTACGTCGAAAGGCTAAACAGGTATCACTCCTGCATACCCCTACGACGCTACTCCATCCCTGGTCCCCCCACTGCCGCTACAGCGTCTCCTCATGGAGCTCTGGCTACCTTACTCACCGCAGGAACACAACACTACATGTAGTGTTATTTGGCTGCGGTCTTCTGTAAGGTGGAGGTACTACCCCCATTTCTTTTAGAATGTATCTTATTTTAAAAAGATACATTTGTATCTTTTTCGATACATTTTAAAAGAAACTACCTACTATTCTCAGCCTACCCCAACAAACAACATATTAGTATGTACATATTCTCAACAGACTTAATTACACTGTGACTTCACTCGATCAAATCTGAATCAGAATCACAATATGTAGGTACGATTCAATAAAACCATATTAAAATGACATCCATCCTTGTGAACTTGGAATAAAACATGAGCTATTAACTTGTTATGGTCGTATGTGTACGTCATATGGGGCAGAGTGACAAAATTCAAAAACAAAAAATGGCAAAGTAGAAGTCCCGATACAATTTACATTAAAACATTTAGAAATGATTATCTCTAGTGCCTCAGATAATGTAGAAGCTATTAGAATATAAGTGGAAAAAAAAAATACAAATTAACATTAACATTTATTTTCCATATTCATGTCTTTTAGGTTTATATTGCTAATAGGTAGGTATCTACTTAAGAAAATTGCACATTTTAATAGCATATGCTACATATACAAATACAGGTTTAAGGGTTATACTAAGAAATATAATATAATTAGGAAAGACATAAAACAGTTCAGGAGTTAATTTGAAAAAAGGCTGTAGGTAGGCTGCCTAATCAATATAACTAGGAATTATATAGGTTTTTTCAAAGGTGAGGTGACAAAGCCAGAGGAAATTACCATGAATTTATATTTTTATGAATTATGATACATGAAGGTAGATTAAGATTTATATTTAAATGTAACGGATTTTACAACGAAAAAGACATAGAATAGGATCCTCTCGCTTGTGATGATTATTGATTCATGGCTACCATAAAAACATACCTATATTAATACCACATTAATTTCCATGTAAAATACCAAGTAGTTTTTCAAAGAGATCAAATGGATAATTTATTAGATATAAACACATTAACAATATGATATCATCTCGTTCCGCGTTAACTCATTTAACATATTCCAAAACAGTATAATTAAAAATCAAATAGCCATGTATCTGACCGTTATTAATCAAAATGCCGCCAAATGCCAGTAAACTCTTACCTTTATATCAGCCATCTTGTTAGTCGTGCATAAAATACGTGTGCGATCAACGCTGAGCACGGTTTGCCTCGAGATCAAGGTAAAACATAAATTAACAACATTAGATTTTATGAAATAACATTTTTACAATTATTGAAATTGGAATTACACGAGCGCAATGAAACAACGAAGACGCCAGGAATAAACCATAGACGCATAAGTGAAGAGCTTGCTTGTCATTTTTTAGCGTCTGTTTTGTTTATTGCCAGACAATATTTTGCATATTCATGGTTCATTACTTACCACTCGACTAAACAAAAGTAAAAAATTTACTATTATAAAAATATAACTAGCCATCAGTGTTATTCACAAATAAAGATTCGACTTTTGTTATTTATATTGAGTGTTTCAATAGGATGAGAAACCGAGGGATTTTCACTAAGAGATAAATGTATGTATTTTTATTAAATCCATATCACTTAAAATCCAATAAAGGCAGCGGTAAAATTATTTGTAATATATGCTTGGTATGTATTTGTGATGAAACCTAAGATTATTTTTCGCTTAGAAAATTATTCGTCATTTCATTAAAATTGAACAAAAACAACAAAAAATATTAATAGGTTAAAACTAAAATGATTAGTCGTTATTCGCCTCACTTTTGTCAGTCTCGGTCTGTCTGCTGTCAGCAGTGTCATTACTGACAGTTCAGTCAGCTCAGCTGTTCAAGATTGTAAGGTTATGTTATGAAATTTAGGAAAAAAACAAGCCTTCTGTTATAAATAATATATAAAATGTCTTTTTTATCATACGCATCTATAATATTAAGAAAAAGCGCTGCCTATAGATATCCGCTAAAATGTTATGAAAGTGTACCAAAAGCGAGAAACGCATCAAGCAGTTCTATCACAACAAAATCAATTCACGATGTTAATACTAATGTTGTTAAAGATGTAATTCTGTTTAAATACGAGAATCCTAAGTTTTACATGTACATGAATGCGTTTGCTATAGTGCAGTATATGTTTTGGAATTACTTGGGTTTATTTTCGTTCACGTCTCTTAAGGATGCTCCGGTGGACAAATCGACGATTACGGATGACACACCATGGTTTAGAAGAGTTAATCTTGGAGATAATAAATATAGGAATACACTGGGAGGACTTGCTGTACTAATTGGTAAGGATTTTGTGCAATATTTTCGCTTTAAGCATTGTCAAACATTGCATCAGAGTTAAAATCTGAATGTGTGGTATCTTCAGTTGTTATGCTGATATAGTAAACAAAGAACCACCCTAACCTTAGTTGCATGTATGCAATGGACTAATGTGGCATTATAATGTCTAAGGACTGTAGTGAAAGCTTTAATCTTAGATATAACAGTGGTTTAATGCAAACCATTAAAGATTTTCCGCCGAAAATGACTCTACTTCAAAATATTTATATTCTGTGTTTATTTTTAGGTACCGGCTCATTAGCCATGATATGGACACTCACACTTAGATCAGTCCGTTTCCTGATACTCAACAAGGGTGGCAAACATCTGACCTTTGTCACATACTCACCGTTTGGCAAGAACCGCATCCTTACGGTACCATTAGAAAATGTTTGTTGTAGAGAGACCCGCAGCCGTGCTAAAGTTCAGTTACCGTTGAAACTGAAGAACACATGGATGCATTACATGTTGGATATGCGCGGTGAATTCAAGAACCCAATCTTGTTCGACAGCACGGCTGGGTTATTGAGGAAGTGGTGAACAATGAGTGAATGATTTGGATTACTGTGTACTTGAATATTGTATTTTTGTAGGTGAAGTTAGTGGATGTCTTTATTGCAGTTGTATTTTTCTTTTATTTGATGATGGGTAACTTAGTTGTAATAAAAAAATTATACGACTGAGATGTGAAACAGGCATATGGTCCCACCTGATGGGAAGCGATTACCATAGCCTATGGATGCTTGCAACATCATTATTTACTACATTACTTTAACTACAGTGAATGCTTTATTTTCCAGGCTTTATTACCTTTTTGTTATTAAGATTTTTCACCATTATCAAATCTAGAAAGATCCTTAGAAATAAAATAATCATTTTGAGATTTATGAGAAAAAATCTTTATTAAATTGTTTTAATTAGCGTAACGGAAAAATATGTCTGTATCAACATATAAATAAAGAAGTACAATTGATAACAAAAAAATAAATTTCTATTTACAATATGCTGATCTAATTTCAATTGTAGGTGCAAATATAATATTTTATGATTTTATCAATTTTTTTCCAAAAATATTATTCAAACTAATTTATATCACATTCTGATGAATATTCTTGATAATATTAGATTTGCACCTAACAATGGAGAAATTAAATTATTACAGTACACAATGAAATTAAGTCTTTCAATACCATAATAAGAGTGGTTTTACAAACAACTTATGAGAAAAAAAATATTGTAAAGGTGATGCTCCATTAGCAATGCTATTGCTAAGCCAAGCTATTCTACATTTAATCAGTTAATTGCAGATGTTATTTTTAGGTAGCATTTGCCTTATTGCATAGCTTAACATAGCTATAGCATTCCGATTGGATTACCTTAAGGACTTATCAATTCTAACCACCTACTGACAATTTTTAAGTCTACAAATGCTTTAACTAGCTTGCTACAACAAGCTATTTAGGATCGACTGTGGAATTTGGTACAATTTTATAACAATGAAACACATATTTTGGCAGACATTGTGTTAAATTCAAATTAAACAAACAATTTATGACATGATATGTTTAAATAGGAGTTAATATCGTCCTATTTAAACTATCAGTCGGTAATTTATTTAAACGAATCCAATGTTTTTCAAACGAGCAATTATTCAAAATGCCTTCATTCATTGTTCGGAGATCATTTTTTTAATGTACCATTAAGCACAATCGATCCACATCTATAAAATTAAGTACAACATTAAATTCTTATTTACATTAAAATCATAAATATTTAACATACTACAAATAAGTTATCAAGTTAAGCGTCAAACGCACCGCAGAAGAAAACACGTTACTGAAATAAATGGGTATTTTATATGTCGAGCCCGAGCTACGTACATAAGCAATATAGGCTACTCGGGACACGACACCCAGTTCGACCACTACATACAATGCGGTTTTACGTTTTGCCGCAACATGTTTTATGCTGATATGCGTTTGATGCTTTAAGGCTTTAGACACACGAGAAGCAGTGCGTTTTATCTGCATTTATTGTAAAGGCGTTTACACACATAATGATGTCAACGCGACGGTTTTTCAGGCTTTTATGACATTGCCTTTCGTCGAACAATCACAAGTGATAATTAAAGGGGAAATTATAAAAAATAATTAATTATAAATTACATGCATTTGTCACACTGCATTGCAGTTACACTTACGTACATAATTCTGATCTTTATTCATTTAAACTCGAAACGAAGTCTTCAATGTATCTGCCAATGTTACATCGTCTAGTCATTTAGAAAAATACCACCAATATCTGTTGTGATTTCATATTTTTTTTCCATTAAATTACTGTATAAAGCGATTTTTTACAGCATCAGAAAATTACTTATCAAATTGCTTTTTAGAAAATATAATCTTCCCTTTGTTGGCAAGACTTTCACGTGACTTTTGTAAGAGAAACTTCAAACTTTTACCATTTATGTACACTGCAAGGTAACCTTTATTAATAAGTACCAGGTTGAGTCGAAAAAATAACACTTAAAAGGGATACCTAATTTGTTTTGCAATATCATAAATTGGATATCGCGTCAGTTTTACTATAAGTATGAAACACTCTTTAAAGCGTTCCGTTTTATGGAAACTCGTGGACTCTAATACAGCGTGTGCATAATGGAACGGAATATATTAATGAATCAAGTTATAATTGGCACCCATTCTTCATTCACTTTTTCATTCAGTCTATTCGACACTTCAGTCCAAGAATTGCTATCACATAAGTTCACAAAACAACATCATGACAAAAGAAATTAAAAAAACAAAACGAACTATATTTACATTAATCACGCGATTATGTTTATATTATTTTAAGCATATTCGCCCCAATAAGTTAAACATCTTTTTACACATTTTTTTTGCCCTTTTGCGGACGTTATTATTTTATGACATTGAAACATTTAAATTCAATTCATAGTATTTTTACATATATATTTTAGTCTACTTAAAGACAGCGACTAATTAGAATTTAGTCTAACATATTTTTTTTATTGTAATTAGTCTACAAAATGCATACCTATCGACAGATCTATGTCGACTTTGCGTCAGTTTGCGTTAAGTATTGTCAATAAAAAAATTGGTTGCCTGTAAAGTCGGTATACGGGCGAAAGTTTTACGTAACAACGACTTTGAGTGGTAAAATAATTTTAATGTGAATATTCATTCGTATAGTAGGAAGAAGGATGAAATAATAGTAACAATTTAAAACATAACGTCACGTTACGTGAGCGGAGCGTAACGCAGTTTCTTGAAGTGTCACCCGGCAAACCAATTTATAAGACGTTGTCACGTCAATAGTAACAATTTAAAACATAACGTCACGTTACGTGAGCGGAGCGTAACGCAGTTTCTTGAAGTGTCACCCGGCAAACCAATTTATAAGACGTTGTCACGTCAAAATTTCCATACGCACATAAAATTTTATGAAAAATTATTCATATCAATCACTAAATAATTAACAACTAAATGAAATCAGTTAATAGTCTCATAAGTAATTTGCTTCATAACAGATTTTTTGATCTGGTCAACTTTTATTAGAAATTATTAGGCAACCCATGTCAAATTCATCCATTTGTGTCGTCAAACATTTGCCCGTCAAACTTCATAATTTATAAACCAAATCTATCATTCACTTACGCCCGATGTCAATAATCGATCCTGATCCATTTTTTGCTATCTAAGATTGATATATCAATCAATTTTCTGGGTGAAGCTTTAAAATCAATCTATCTTCGATCTACGATCGATCGAATCTGTTCGAAAATGATAGTTTTTGCTTGCCAATAAGCTATCCGTCCATTTTGACAACTCGTTGGTTTTACTCTCGGATAGGAGATAGATTATTAACATCGGGCGTTAATGATTTCGTTCGCGATAACTCACTCACTGTCCAATGGTAATTAATAGTCCATATTTGGCAACTCTTCACATGCTTATGATAGACACATTATCCAATATTACATATTTCTCTGATACACTGATATATCTCAAGTCCTTCGCACCGAATCTTCAACTCTCATAATTCCGTCGAACTCTAAGCTTATGCCAATATTCTATGTCTCCAAAAACTGCAACTAAGTACTCCGAACCGCAGTATGACTTCTGCCAAAGTTTGGCAATTACCAGATTTCTATTTAATCAAATTCTCTGCACTTGTTTGCGCACTCCACGGGCTTTGAACCGCAGTTTGGCATTTGGCAAATTTGACATTTGGTTTAATTCGGGGATTGCCAAATTTAACGTGTATCAAATCTGACATTTGCCAAATATGACGTGCACCAAATCTGACGTTTGCCAAATTTGACGTGTAGCAAATCTGACGTTTGCCAAATCTGACGTTTGCCAAATCTGACGTATGTCCAAATTCGACGTGTGCCAATACGTGTGGCATCAGGTTGTGTAAGTCCAGGTCGAGGGTTAGTACCTGGGCGTGCGTCAGTCGGACAGGTAGCGGTCCCGCGCGCGCGTGATCTCGTCTCCATCGTCTTCACGAGGGCTGATGCTGTCGATCTCATCCACCTCCTCGAGGTTCTTCGTACTTGGGTTGCAGAGCCTTAAATGGGAGATAAATCAATTTAGATATTTTGACGTTAGTATTGGTATATATTATGTGGTAATGAAACTGGACTCTTAAAGTGTGATTTGAAATGCATGCAGTTAAAAAGATAAGTTATACAGCATTTCATTTGTAGTAGTATATAAGTACTTGCTATATGAAATCATAAATTTATTATTACGATAAATTCGAAAGTTTGCGAGTAAGGATGGATACTTGTTACTCTTTCACGCCAAAACGGCAGAAGAAATCCTGGAATTTTCCACAGAATAAAAACATATTCTGGAATAGTACATAATTTTCATCCCACCTGAAACCACAACCACTAGTCATACTGGTCATTTCTAGTGATTTGCCAGTAATTTGGTATATTAATTAATAGTAATGATGACATAAAGCTCACCTGCATTTGCAGCAGACAATACAGGGTGCAGCGAGCAGCAGCAGCGGGCTGGCCACTAGCAGGAGCAACCCAAAACCGGCGAAGATCCCGACCACCTGGAAAAAAAAACAATAAATATTAAGTAAATATCCTGGTACAAGAGAATCCAAATAAAGCAAAGTAGGTATATTATTAAAAAAAATATTTTCCAAAGACACATTTTCATTCAGGCATACAAATGTTTGACATGTAAGGGAATCGAATTCACGCCCATCGGCATGGAATTCAAGGTAGCTAACCAATTAACCGCAACCATTCCATATATTTATGACAAGTTAATACCGTGAATTTTGATAAACGCATTATTGAATTTTAAATTGTGAAAAAATTACAAAGTGCTGTTTAAGCTATTAGGTGAAAAAACTAGAAAAGTATATAGAATAGCAACGATTAAAAGTAATTAAAATACAATATCTACGTATTAACGTAATTTAATTACATTGAAAACCCAAATTTTGCGGTGCTTAAAAAGGTTAATCATTAACATAAATTATATAACATAATGTTTTATAGCCCCTTTTTATAATCATTAGCCTGTAAATTCTAGCGCAAAAAGGTACATTAATACAAACTCCTGTACGCGACCTCAATCTTATACCTTTAGACAAGCAATTAAGTTTTTACTTCAATTTAATCATCAGTAGCCTTATATAAGTTTTTGTACCTACAACTAATGTTGTAGTATAAGTAATGCCATAAAATATGTAATTTCATTAATACTTCTAACGAGGTGACGGTCAACAAGACAATACGTTTAGATTTATGATATTCGCAAGTAGATGCTATCGATAAAATATAATTAAATTGCTGTTGGCAGACTATATATTAATTATACGTAGATTCTTAATAGGCTATGTTGAATTAACGTAGTTAGGTTTAAAGGGTAAAAAAATTGGCAATTTTTATACTGTATTTTTATAATATTGAAAAATTAATAAATTTAATGTGTCTTTCTTAACTAGTTATTGTCAAATCTACCTAAATTAAAGTTTATACGGTATCTACACTTTTGTTGTTGGTCTATTTGTATCGGCTTATCACATAATCTATTAGACGAATTTTGACGTAACTTTAACTGGCATGTAGCTGATAATAAGGACTAATATAATACTTAATTATACACGGTCACACCTTATTTTTCCGACAGGAAAATGCATTACGCATACCCCCACACCTTGAAGGGACGGTGTGGGTGGTTATGTGGGACTCTCCTCTACTGAGAGAGGCATAGACCCACTAAAAACCTGTCGGTGATCCTCTATGCTTTTTTGCAGATGTCCGCCTACTCCCCATACACGGTCACAGCTAGTAAAATAAATTTGAACCCACCTGAGCGCGGTGCCACAGTACAGATGCGCGCGAGTGGCCCAACTTGTTCTTGCACGGTCCCTTGTCGTAGTGGCGCAGTAGGAAGTCGTCCTGAAAGTCAATAAAATAAGTCTTTCAGCACTTTATGTCATATTAAACGTTAGCTGATCTGCTATCCCGTTTTGCAACACCTGTTCATTAATGCTCTAATTGTATGGTCGTAGCGAGCAGTTATGTAGCCTAGAGCCTTCCTCGATAAATGGGTTATCTTTGCTTTTATTTTACCCTATGTAGGATATTTATATATATTGTAGGTATAAATTATATTGATTCCATCTTTAGATATTTTGAAATCGAGAAAACTCTGCACTTTATTTTTGAGTTTATGCTTTTGTTTGTAATGAATAGGCTCCGAAACTACTGGATCGATTTGAATAACTCATTCTCCATTGTACAAAAGTATTAAATTAAACTAAACTTCGCGTATTCCTACGGGAACGGGAAGCACGCGGGTGAAACCGCGCGGCGGCAGCTAGTAGATATACATACACACTTGGCCTATCTAATCCCTAACTAAGCAGAGCTTATATAGTATTATATGCTATGGTAACCAGATAGCTAAACCACTTTTAAATACATACTTGTATTCATATTTACCTACATATCTACACTACTATTATGATGAGGAAAGATTTTTATTTAATTAATTCCTCTGCCGGTAGAAAGAGCTACATTATCAGGTAGTAACATAGTCTATGTTTTATGAAACTACGCGGGTGAAACCGAGGGGCGGAGGCTAGTATTTTTAATAGATAACATTTCGAGACCACCAACTTCGTTCCAATAAATCTAATAATAATAATAAATAAATTTATTCGGTAAAAATATTCTGGTTTACAGATAATGGTTTTAATGGTACCTGGAGTCTCCTTTTAAACATACAATGGCTATAAAATCTGGATTTTTTCTGGTCGGTTCCCCACAAGAATACTGTCCATTACCCAGATGACTTCTTGGTATGAATAGTATAATAAATGTAGGTACCAGTGGCGGTGGCATCCCTGATTGCATCAATTATGCACAGCTACTTGAGCTCTCACAGTAAAGTACTAGGGCAGCCAACTGACAACTCGCCGTCCTTTGTTCTAAGATTAGAAAGCGTTTTTAGAGAGCTCCCTTCATTGTTAACTTGGCTTATCGTTTTACAAGTGACAATAGTATTAAGTTCTGTGATTTCATCGTTTTCTGTTTTGTTCCTTAATTTCGGCTTAGCGCAATACTGCTTACCCCGAACTACTAACGCGCGCCGCGTTGCGAAAATTTTAACAGCATTCTAAATTCAACATCGACTCTGAATGGACACAATATGTATCTCTATTTCCCTAGTGCACACTGCAGTTTAATATGATGTTGTATTGGCTGATTTTGGCAATATCCGATTAGGTTGATACAATTTTTTTCTTTTTTTAATGGACTAGAAGGTCTTAACCTTAGATGCCTACAGCCTAAAGAAAGGGTAAACCCGCGGGAGCCACTAGCCTATAATATATATGTGTAACTAAAGCGTAATCGCCTGTAACAAACACGCTATTGAATATTATGATAAATACAAAAATATGCCGAGAATGCCGCACGTTGTGTTATTTGTGAAACTGTAATTTAGAACTCGTGCCAGTGTTTCTCAAAATGATAGCTCTCTTGTCCCCTTAGTAAGGCTTAGTATATAATCTTTCGAGATGTTGGCCCCTTTTCGGCACAACGAATATAACAAAAAATATTTATTCTGCCAATATGTACTTGAAAGTATGTAAGTCACTGGTTTACTTACTTGCATAGTAATTAATTTATAACATTAGAAATCAAAGCAAGGGTTAGATGGAACCCCTAATGAAAAACTAATCCATAAAATAAGCACAGTAAATTAAATGTCGTGTATATGTATGTATTATGTTTATTACAATAAATTAATAAATAACAGTTTTTAAACACTCACGAGGCAATAAATAGCGATTTTAATGTTAATGTTAAACGTTACCTTCTCACATAACATTGTATCCAATACATTAAATTAATATTTTAATACTTAAACCATGTAATGTTGAGAGTATCAAATTATGCATTATCCTGAAATGTGCCAATTTACTTAAAAATGGTAAAGTAGTTCTGTAATCAGAGCACATTTTTGACCGAGAGTTATGTTTTTTTACTATATTTAAACAAGACCTCAAAATGTTTAATCATATTTACTGTTAAAAGAAATCACAAGTTTTTAACTTATAAACTTGAGAAGTTTAGTAGGTAAAGTTTTAAATTTACATACTTATATAACGAGACATAACATTACACCAGCAAAAAAACCTCTTGACAAAAAGAATGCGTATTACCCAAATTTCCAAAATTATTCAATGATATTTCATCATATTCATTGTACCAAAACTAGCCCTAGATTTAAAGAAAACTCACATAATAACGGGTGAAAAGTTTGAGAATCCCGCCCTACATTGTTGTGAAGCCATTGTGTTTGTATGGTTAATATTTTTAGTCGTAAATCACAGTCGGTGTGCACGCTCATAATAGATGTCAAGGAAAACACTGTTTTACCAACCGATAGCTGTGAAACAAGATGCATGCGACCCGTCCCCGCTCCGAATCGTCTAATTTTCCACTAAAGCATCTTTAATTATTTAATTAACCATCTATAGCAAAATATATTAATAAAATAGTATTTCTGTCGTTGTTATTGAGCCATCTTTGTTAGAAAATAGGTAAGTAAATAAACTGTTTTCAAACCCTAAATTCCTAATGTCACTGAATGTACACATTTCTATAAAAAAATCTGGATTATTTATTTTCTTAATTTAACCTGATCCTTAACTAACCAAAGCTTGCTACGATTACCAAATATACCACTACACTATACACTAGCCAACTCCCGCAAGATCGTCTACGTCACACGACAGTTTTCATGAATGCTTCGCTCCTATTTGCCTATCATTAGAAACTAGTGCTTATCCTATAGCCTGACTTCCTCAATAAATGGGCTACCCAACACTAAAACGCATTTTCATTTTTAAACAGTAGTACTGCAGCTTTATTATATTAGTAAACATAGGTACCTACTTATATAAAAATCACCCTAGCATAATCAGTCAATAATACTTACATCAAGCGAGGCGAGGCAGTACCAGCAGAACACATGTTTGCATCGCTTGCACATCATCTGCGCGCAACCCTCGTCCTTCTCAATGGGCACACGACACGTGGGGCACAGCTTGATCAGCTCGGAGTCCGGCAGGAGTGGGGCACCGGCCCCCATGGAGGATGAAGCAGCCGCAGCTTCACAGGTCAGCCCACCGTGCCACTGGAAGAGAAACAGCTCTATTATTATAACCATAGAATTTATTTTTCAAGGATAGATCTGGGGTAGAGTTTGGGAGCTAGATGTTAGTCCTAACTATAGATAAATATCCTGGGACATTTTTCACACACGGCCAATCTGATTACAAACTAAGCAGAGCTTGTAATATGGTAACCAGATATCTGATAGGAAGATCAGCGAAATCTTATTTATAAAATAGAATAAAAACATAAATTAAATGGCACATATTGGATACCTTTTACCTTACATAAAATACCTTTAAGTTAAGTAATTAATATTAATAATTCATTGGAATCACAGTAACGCGGCGTGCACGCATATGTCATCACAGGATCATAGATCACAATTTGAATACAATGAATAACGAAAATAGGAGCCATGAACTTGTAATGTGGGTTTTACAGTACACGTAATTGTAAAAAAAATATATGTAAAGTTGTTATGTATTAGCATCGAGCATGTAACCAATAGAGTAGAACTGTTAACAGTTTTGTTAGAAAACAAAATACGCCAAAACGCTGCGCCGGCCCCTGCGTTCTGATTGGCCGACTCAAGGTCAAGTGTTGCACTAGACGTACACACAGGCCTCTTATTGGTCGGGTACTGTTTTAGTTCGAGCGTGGCTTGTTAGTTATACGTGACAAATCATCGAAACGTTGCTAAACAAATGGCTCACTATTGCTACTCTATTGGTTACATGCTCGATGTGTATTAGTCAAGTCAATTTAGATACTAGCGACCCGCCCCGGCTCGCACGGTGTTACTATTTTCGGGAAAATTGCAAATTGAAAATACTGAAATTCAATTTATTTGGAAGAACATGTAAAATTCAGGTTGTCCCGTCCCGGTGAATATGTAGAGGTTATGAATAAAAAATCAGAAACCGGTATTCACCTAGGCACCTACCTACATAGTTGAATTTTAACAGATCTGAATTTCCAAAATAACCGACACAAGAGGTAATTTATTTCGGTTTTTACACACGACATAACACCAGTCTATTCTACCAATTCGTATATTCATATTATAGTAATCGTTTTGTTTCAAATTCACTTAGCAACTTACGTAGGTGCCTAACCTACCGCTAACATTTAATAGTTGGTAATACCCCAGTGCATATTAATCTGGTTTTCGACAATTACGACTCATCTATATTATACTCATATTATGGGAAGGAAACATTTGATTTTTTGTTTGTTGCTCCGAAACTACTGGACCAATCTGAATAATTATTTTACCAATAGAAGACTACGTTATTTGTCAAAATCAAATCAAAATATTTTTTATTTAAATAGGCCTTTACAATTTCTGAATGTTGCTTTTACTGAGAAGAGCCGGCAATAAACTAAAATGTAATTTTTATAGGCTAAATCTTATCACTGTATTCCTACGGGAACGGTAACTATGCGAGTGAAACCGTTAGTATTGAATACCTACTCTATTTCCATGTCCATAGAGAAACGAAAACCGCTTCGAAATTCAAATATACCTAATATTCACGTAGTGATGTCACGTGATTACCACAACCACAAGTAGAGTCGCACCTTAAGGGGATGTTAGATAGAAGTCATCATGAAAATGAGGACTTTTAAAAGTATACGGGGTATATACGAAACAAAAACGAATTCTAGATTTAAGCTTACGAGTAGTACGTAGTAAGATAAGTTTGTCTTGATAAACCTTACTATTATCTAATTATTATTAAATGCTAAAGTCTATTACGCATTCACGACTAAACCACGATTTTGATGAAATTTGGTACATATATAGACTAAAGCTTGGAAAAGGTGGTAAGATACTTTTTATAAGTGTTTACCATTTTCCATCGTCTCAATTCAATCGTGTTTTGACTTCGGCCATCGTCTGCCACATACAATCAACAACACGGATCATGTAAATAAATAAAATATCTAAGTCCCTATGTATTCGGCGCCTTAATATGTATTTGCGAATAACTCGCATGGAAGGGACGTACGTGGGCAGAGCCGGGTGGGGCGTGGGTAGTCGGTAAGCTATCGTCAAAAGGTAATATTCACTAAATCTTACTATTGAGGCGGAACGGGCGACGAGACGAGGGAAATAGCCGTTCGACATGTTAGGAATTCAAATGTTAGGTAAGTATATATATACGTTTATAAATAGCATTATAAGAAGTTATTAGAAATAAATGGAACATTCAATTTAATATGTAAGATTACTTAGTGTGGCTGAAAAATTAATACCACACCAAGAACAGAAAAGAAGAGAAGTCGTACAGATGTTGTAGGTATCAGGATTATTAAAGTTATACCACCTACGGGTTTACCTACGTTCCCGGAGCGTCTTATCTTTTAGCTTAGATTTGTAATATCGATACCTTAATTTGCAAACCTAAGAACTCCACTTTTTCACGAAAATTTAATTTTGATACCCGCAGACACTAGATGACATCTTGTTTCTGCCGGTATCAAAAAGGTTTGCCAATTAACGTATCGATGGTAAATATACATAAATATAAAATAGGATATGTCCAATTCCATTACATATTCTAACATTGTACCAATGTTTATCCAGATCCGTCCAGCCAATCTGGCGTGATTTCGGTACAAACATCCATCTTGCTTTCGCATTTTTAATGTAAGTATGTGCTATAAATAAACTATATTATTTCGTGTCTCTATATACTTTATAAATAATGCTACTCTGTTCTTTTGTCATCAGACATAATATCAGACCTTTCACATATTTTAAAGGTCTTTAAAAATAGTCGCAGTTTACGAGTCCTGTTTTGACAATAGGCTATATCTCTTTTGCCGCTCTATGTGTGTCTCTTTTCCACACATGATTATTATATGTGGTATCAAAATGCACATTTATAACTTTAAGTATAAATACACCCACGCCACAAAACTAGTTTCTAATGTTAGTATAATTTGTGTTTTTGTAGCAAATTGAGGAAAATGTGCTGACCTTTTGCTCGTGAAAATATTTATAGCTCTATAGGTCTTCCAGTCTCGCCCATTAAGGTGTTACCTTCAGATTATTACGTACTAAAAACTGAAGCCTAATTTGAGTGTCAAATTTATGGTAAAAGCTATAAAAAAATCGCTAGTCAATGGTTTATAAATAGATTATGATTTCTAGTAATTCTTAAACTCGACATCAAACGAATGATATTCTAACATATGAAAAGACAGAACAGAAATTAATCTGTAGCAATATTATAAATGCTATAGTAACTCTGACTGTCTGTCCGTCTGTTACGTTCTCACATATTTTTTTTTATTTGTGGGGGAGGGCGGTAGGGAGGCGGCCGGATTATGCCCGATATGGTCGGTTAGAACCACTGAGGCAATTTTGATGCCATTGTGAGAGTACCAGAGATAGACTAGACCCTGAGAACGGGCATAGGATAGTTATTATCCCGGGAAAGTTAAAGGTATCTCTGGAATTTCCGGAGGACGGGATTTGGGAAATGAAATAGTAACGTACATCATTTTTATTCAAACAAGCTTAGCAACATTATTCGACATAGTAACATAATTATATACCTAATACCTAAATGTTATTTTTATCTAGAGATCAAACCGGGGCAGGGAATTTCCTAGTTATTAAATAACGGATTTGCATAACTGACTCACGAGTAGTAACTAAGGTGACTTTTGCATCTTATAATTTTTAATATAAACAAAGAAACATATTCACATACGTGTACCAGAATAATTATGTATTTCAGATTTACTTATGAAAGATTCAAACAGCTTTACCTACTAAATCTATAATTTAACTGGTCGAGTGTACTTCACGTGTCAAAAAGCAGCAAAAATGTCTGCTTTCTACACCATCGTTTAGTCCGCGATCGACCATTATTGCTTTCGGACGTCAAAGAAAAAGTGACACGTTATCTAGTTTTATGTGGCTTCCCGCGGGGTTTCCCGGGATCAAAAGTAGCCTATGTGTTATTCCAGAACATATTCTAACTCTGTGCCAAATTTCAAGCAGATCCCTTCAGCCGTTGGCGTGGAAGAGTAACAAACATCTATACTCACAAACAGTCGAATCAATGTCAGTAGGATAAGTCTGTGGTGAAAACCGTAACAATATTCCACGACCATTCAATTTTGAATTTTATTTTGTGAACATTAAGAGTTATTTCACGCAGTACCCTCATGGTTGGTATTGACATACCTTCGAACTGCTTATATACTGCTACCGATGTAAGCAATAACGCTTTTGTTCAACAACAAATGCTGGTCTTTGTGTTTATTTTTAACACGCCATTGTTAAATACTGAGAGTTATAACATCCTTCATGAGTACTGGCTTCAGGAATGCGATGCAAATATTATGAGGAAATTTGGACGAAAAATCAATTAGATACTGCTGTTTTACTTTTCCAAAAAAAAGAGAAAGAGAGAGATATATTTATTCTCCGAAGACAATTGTGGGATTATAACACTGCTGATGCCAATAAATATAGAAGATGCTCTTCCGCCGCGGGGTTTCACCCGCGTAGTTCCCGTTCCTGTAGGAATACGGGGATAAAATATAAACTGTTGTTATATGATAATGTTGATTTCCAATGGTGAAATAATTATTTAGATCGTTCCAGTAGTTTCGGAGTCTATTCGTTACAAATAAAAACTCAAATCTTTCTTTCTTTGTAGATATCATACACAGTAAAGGAAAATAAATTGGCATCTTAACCTTGTATGGTAGAAAACCTTGGAATACCAAACCCCAAAGCCACAGATGACATGATTAATTACATATATTCAAAATCTCTCCCATTCAACGTGAATAGTAACAATTTTACTTTCACATTTCTCATATCAAACAACAAAAGGCCTCTTACGTCAATTGAACCGACTGATGCCACAAACAACATGATAAACGAGCAGCCAGAACGTCTCGGGATCGGAAAACTCAAATAAATATCACCCCAGAGAGATTTCTTCGCTTCGAACGTGTTTTACTAGCTTTTGCAGCATTCCGGATAAAAAGTAGCCTATGAGGCATTTTAGGACATCTTACTCTGTGCTTTCATTAAGATCTTTTCAGTCGTGCTTTAGTAACAAACATACATTTAATTTTACGCATTATTATAGTAAGAACTAGACCTACAACTTATCCGATATAAAATCTATAGTCTATATAAGTACTAATTATCATCAAAATAGTTTCAATGGTTTTGGCGTGAAATCGTAACTAATAGAAACTTTCGCAGAATATTAGGTAGTAGTAGGCATCAAAACCATTTTGGATCTATCAGTTTCCCCAGAGTATGTTTAAAACATGCAAGTGCATCGAACTATATTTTACCGAATTGAGCAATAAAATAAATATATGTTTACATATTTCATCCAATTTCAATGCCACAACCAATACTAAACGTTCATCACCAGAGAAAAATGTATGGAACATTGAATATTGTTTACTTCAACGCACGCACGAAACAACGAATCCAGATTGGATTCCATCCAAATTAACGTTATTTATTCTGCTTATTTATATCACATTAGTTGTATCTGGAATAGATAATGCCGAGTGCGTATTTAATAAATTCTGAAATATTTACGTAAACAAGACAACTGTAAGAGATATTTTCCAACATTAGCATCGATGGAAATAGATCTAATCTTGCAACTTTCCGTATAATAATTTCCAGACTTTATGAGCAACAGCTGACGAAGGTATGCGATGGCATTCACCTGCTGAAAATATTATTTATAGCTTCACACAAATGGAGGAAGCGTTCCAGGAAAATCCGCTCTTAGCCGTGCAATGAAATGAGCGTAAAAACATTTTATAGATATACATTCTTGTTTGTGTGATGACATTATTGTGGAATGCCTAGTCTGCTTAACTTTGTTGTACATTTTTTTATACAGTTAAAATTTCATCACATTCATACCTTCTAATCTTTCGATATAAAAAGGTAATCTATTGACCCGCAGAACCTCAACAACGAATATAAAATTTATCAGGGCGCAGCATATTTTAAGGGGTGTACTATGAAAGGTAATAACCCTAAAGTAAGGAGTAACAAGTTCATATGTTAAACAGATAGTACGGGATACGTAGAAGATTGACCTTCACCGATCGAGTATCCGAATGAAATGGATTTTTTATGAAATAAAATATGTTGACAAAAGTAACGTTAATTAGTTGCCTAAAAAAATCTGTTCAAGGCTATGTTGAATTAACAATTGAATATTTTTTTTTTTTCGATATCTTCACCGATGTTGTATCCGAATGAATTTAACACTAATCGAAAGTATAAAGCCTATAGAATATGCAAGTATATCGTTGCTTATGTTTTTTCGTTCAAGACTTTACGGTTGCCAGGTTTAAATAGGTGTTTCGGAAATGATATCTTCACCGATCGAGTATCCTATTCAATTATACATCAAAATAAAGCTTATACTTTTTGCGAAACGATGGTATACGGTTGCTTACGAAAATCCGTTCAAGAGTCATTGTTGCCAGGCTTTTAAAATTATAAATTATAGCTGCCTCCCCGCGGTTTTACCCGCGTAGTTCCCGTTCCCGTGGGAATACAGGGATAAAATATAGCCTATGTTACTCGGGGATAATGTAGCTTTCCAAAGGTGAAAGAATTTTTGAAATCGGTCCAGTAGTTTCGGAGCCTATTCATTACAAACAAACAAACAAACAAATCTTTCCTCTTTATAATATTACATAGTATAGATAAAGCGTATGAAAATGTGCGAGAAGGACAGTCTATCCATTCAATTCAGTGCGATAGAAGGAGACGTAGCGCAGGAGCTGCTCCCTCAACGTCAACCGTTTGAAATTTGGTGAGAGAAAGAGTCTATGCGTACCTACTATCAAATGCGACAGAAAAGGACGCAGCATAGCAACTAGGCCCAACTCTTGAGACTTATCGCGGAGAGCGCGCTTTCGCTGTGCGGTAACGGTAAAATGTTAGTAAATACCTACCAACCGTTATTTTGAACATTGAAACCACTTCTTGCTATTCTTATCTCGTAATAAGTCTCGTGCAACGGAGTAAACATTCATACAGTGTATTATTGTTTCCTTTTATTTGTGAATTTGATTTAAAAATGGTAAAAAAGTGCTTCTTGTGTAACTCGAAAGAGCCTGTTCTTGACTTTGACGATAAAACTTTTAAAAACTCTTTGTCAAAGTTATCATTTCGAAAAATCAAAAACTTTAAATACGGAGATGTGGATATGACAAATATTCTGCAAGATTCAATTGGATACCATTCGCAGTGTTATAAAAAATGTGACAGTTTTGAAAAAAGTGTATAACGAACAATAAAATAATTTCATTGCAGAGCAAGAAGTAAGTAGTACATTATATATAATTTTCCCAATTATCGTCTTAAAAAAAACTATTTTTTTTTGTAAAATACTTACTGAAGTTTGTACTAAAAAACTGTAAAGTACTTACAAAATTAATTGTATTGGTTGAATAATAATGTTTTTTATTTTTTTTTAAATATATAGCTCATAGCTCATGTTGTGACGCCTTAAAAGGTTGTACATTTACATTAAATAAATATATAATTTTGATAATAAATTTACATCATTGATCTTACAATAGTTATTCATGAAATTTCCGATAGTTATTGAAAGTGGCAAATATCTGACAATTTCTTGGATTCTTTTTTAGACAAATAAATATTTTAAGGATCAATAAATTATATAGAATTAGGTAATTGAAAAAAAATATAAGTCCAAATTTTGGTAGCATTACTTTAAATTATATTTTTTTTGGTTAAAAAGAACATGCAAAGTTCTACAAACTTCAGTAAGTATTTTACAAAAAAATATAGTTTTTTTTTAAGACGATAATTGGGAAAATTATATATAATGTACTACTTACTTCTTGCTCTGCAATGAAATTATTATATTGTTCGTTATACACTTTTTTCAAAACTGTCACATTTTTATAACACTGCGAATGGTATCCAATTGAATCTTGCAGAATATTTGTCATATACACATCTCCGTATTTAAAGTTTTTGATTTTTCGAAATGATAACTTTGACAAACAGTTTTTAAAAGTTTTATCGTCAAAGTCAAGAACAGGCTCTTTCGAGTTACACAAGAAGCACTTTTTTACCATTTTTAAATCAAATTCACAAATAAAAGGAAACAATAATACACTGTATGAATGTTTACTCCGTTGCACGAGACTTATTACGAGATAAGAATAGCAAGAAGTGGTTTCAATGTTCAAAATAACGGTTGGTAGGTATTTACTAACATTTTACCGTTACCGCACAGCGAAAGCGCGCTCTCCGCGATAAGTCTCAAGAGTTGGGCCTAGTTGCTATGCTGCGTCCTTTTCTGTCGCATTTGATAGTAGGTACGCATAGACTCTTTCTCTCACCAAATTTCAAACGGTTGACGTTGAGGGAGCAGCTCCTGCGCTACGTCTCCTTCTATCGCACTGAATTGAATGGATAGACTGTCCTTCTCGCACATTTTCATACGCTTTATCTATACTATGTAATAATATTATAAAGAGGAAAGATTTGTTTGTTTGTTTGTTTGTTTGTAATGAATAGGCTCCGAAACTACTGGACCGATTTCAAAAATTCTTTCACCTTTGGAAAGCTACATTATCCCCGAGTAACATAGGCTATATTTTATCCCTGTATTCCCACGGGAACGGGAACTACGCGGGTAAAACCGCGGGGAGGCAGCTATAATTTATAATTTTAAAAGCCTGGCAACAATGACTCTTGAACGGATTTTCGTAAGCAACCGTATACCATCGTTTCGCAAAAAGTATAAGCTTTATTTTGATGTATAATTGAATAGGATACTCGATCGGTGAAGATATCATTTCCGAAACACCTATTTAAACCTGGCAACCGTAAAGTCTTGAACGAAAAAACATAAGCAACGATATACTTGCATATTCTATAGGCTTTATACTTTCGATTAGTGTTAAATTCATTCGGATACAACATCGGTGAAGATATCGAAAAAAAAAAAATATTCAATTGTTAATTCAACATAGCCTTGAACAGATTTTTTTAGGCAACTAATTAACGTTACTTTTGTCAACATATTTTATTTCATAAAAAATCCATTTCATTCGGATACTCGATCGGTGAAGGTCAATCTTCTACGTATCTTAGACTAAGAGAAAGTGGTATAAACGTCAACAAAGCTAGTAACACTTGTACAAGAATTACGAGACCTAATTTCCGCGTCCCAAAATAAACTATTATACTGCCAACTGGCAACCCTGTGAACTGTATTGTGTGAACAACTCGACCCAGTTCCATTGAGCCGGGTGGCGCGAAAAGGGACGTATACTTCATACAGGATAGTGCATTATAGTGTACTTTCTTATTTAGTCGGGTCGCTTCGCCTCTTTGTATGGAGGTCGGGATAGGCTGCCGTGAGAGGCGAGCTGGGGACGTCGCATGACATACTTTGAGTTTATGAGTGCCTGGTACCAACTTTGCTTGAAAGATGTACCTGTTTTGTTTTAGGTCTATATTAAAAAAAATGATGAACTGCTTAGAGTTGATATTTCAAGTTACATTCAAGGCAAGAAAAGTTGATAAGGAAGGTCATCTCTGATGTTATATCACGAAGTAAAATAGGTTTTCTTGAAGTAGGCCAACAAATTGTCAGATGGTCTATCTGATGGTAAGTGGTCACCACTGTAATGGACATTTGCAATAACAGTGTTGTCTGCTCTCGACATTTAAAGATATCTAGTCTCGTTTTGCCTTATTCGATTTTAGTGGAGATATTTACATACAATTTTAGTACAACAATAATAAACATACAGATAATTTGCGACTACATATATGTATATCTATATCATGGACTAGCTTTCGCCTGCGGTTTCTCCCATTCGTCAAGGATCTTAAATATTCCCGGGATAGGTATTTTTAGCATAGGGATTTCATCCAGATTCGTCCGTTCGTCCGCTCAGTAGGCCTAGCCAATGTAATACGTGTTTTTATCGATTCTCTTTCTGCATTCGACATCGACTCATCGTTCGCGTCGGTAAATTGGTAGCCAACGTGATCCAATCGCGACCAACGTTCTATCTATTCGTTCCTGCGCTAAAAGTTAATATAAGTCTATGGTCAGCGTTGGCAATTGTCAAATTGATTAAAAGAGGCAGTTGGCGCCAAACTCCTCCGTAGTGAAAATTACTGGCTACAGGCGCCATTTAAATAAAGAAGAAGAAGTAATTGAACGTGTGTTGTGCATTGAATTTGTGTTGTAAAGTAAGTTATTATGTGAAATCAATTATTTCCGAATTATACTCAAGATAAAGTAAATAGACGTTTTAGTTAATGTTTATTTTTAAAACTTTCAGCCATGGAACCGAGACTGCGAGCAAGTGCGGAGCAATTCGCAATATTAATTGAATTCATGGAAAGGTAAATTCACAAAAAACTACATATTATTATCAATAGCAAAACCTCCTCATTATGAAATCCGAACTATAATATTTCTCGTACCGAAATGTAATTTTGGTCTTAGATTGTTTGGACTCCACGTAAGTAGGTAATAAAAACAATGACGAAAACGAATGATTGATACAATACTTTCGTTGTTCTTGTTTATGTTTTAGGAATGGGGACATTGCAAGACCCCAGGCAGGGGCTCAAGGCCGTATACGGGCCGATAATTTATGGCAGGAGTTGGCCACCATACTTAATTCAGTTGGTGGTGGTGTGCAAAAACCACCTGAAAAGTGGAAAAAGGTGTACTTAGTTCATTTATCTTTTAAATTAATATGGCTTTTAATGAATGATCATAAATTTTTTGCTATCCTTCTAATAAAGGTTTGGGCAGACTGGAAAACCAAGTCTAAAAAGAAATCATTGACTATAAGAAATGATGCTAGTCGCACTGGTGGAGGTCCAAGCTGTAAACTAGCACTTACAGCTTTGGAAGAGCGGGTGCTGGCCATAATGGGGCTAGTGAGCATTGAGGGGCATGCTGGTGTTATGGAGAGAGGTCTTCATGTTAGTAGTTATTTTTTACATTGTGTGTTATATTGTCTACATTAATTTGTTGATTTGGAAGTATTCTGTACCAATAATATTGTGTTTAGTTTTATTGGAAAATTGATTTTCAGAGACCAACACTTAATGTTCGCCGTCCCATCGGAGACAGCGAAGTTCAGCTGGAGGTAGAAATGTTAGATGTGGACATTCGGCAACAGGCAGGTAATAATATAATTTTGTTACCAAGTTGAACAGCATGATAGTTTAAAATATACCATGTTTGAAATCTTTTACTTTTTAAATGACTTCAAAAAAGGAGTTGGTTCTATGTTCCAATGTATTCTGATGATATTTAATTGTAATATAAGCATGGATTAAAAGAACATTAGCAATAATATTTTCTGAAACTTCTACATGCATATGTGTATAATCTTTATTTCCATTATTCCTAAATAGTAAATCTATTATATTTAATAAATAAAGGTAAACATTTGGCTGCCGCTAGTGGAGGTGTTCACTTGAGACACAAGCTCTTCATCATCATTTGTATCTGTAGGTGTCTCTTGCGAAGGTGGTAGTCTGGCTTTCAAAGCGATGTTGTGCAGCACACAACATGCTTGAATAATTTTACCGGCTACAAGTGGATGGTAATGAAGAGTTCTATCTCTAAGTAAACATCTCCACCGTGATTTTAGCACTCCAAAGCAACGCTCAATACAATTTCTGGCTTGAACATGTCGCCTAGTGTACACTTCTTCCTGGGTTCCTGGAGCAGCATTAAGGACTGGAGTCATTAACCATGCTCTTTGGGGGTATCCAGAATCACCTTAAAAAAATTCATTGCTTTCACTCAAAATGGTCATTTTATCTCAATAAAATTATACATTAATCAATACAATTTTCATTCATACCCAGAAGCCAAACTTGTTCTCCGTTTTGATGCAGTCCACGCATGTATGGCTCAATGATACTCGATGACCATATATATGAGTCATGTGTAGCACCACCAAACTTAGTATTGATGTTAGTTATGCGCAAGGTACTATCGCAGATCTGAAATATTAAATAAATCTTTAACTATTATTATTTTAAAAGAGTCAGCCAGATTTTAGTTTTATTTAAATATTTGAGTAACTAACTTACCATTTGAACATTTATGGAGTGATACCCTTTTCTATTATAATATATGTGCTCATTGTTACTGGGTTTGACAATGGCAACATGAGTGCAGTCAATACACCCTATAACACCCGGCAAATTAAACTTACTTTGGAAGCTGTAACAAATGTAATTTCTATTATTTCTGTGTCATGTTAATTCATATTTAAATATCACTTCCTTTAGCACTTACAATGTGTTTTTTATGTTATACTTAAACTAAACTGCCTACCTATATATCTATATTAGGGTATTTATAATACAGGGCTTAAGGCTTCTATTATACATTTTAATAATAAATAAGTTAAAATCCTACAATTGAATATGGGCAACATAAAAAAAACCTCCAATGTATAAGTGTATATATAATGGTGTGATGGTTGGAAAGGTTCTGTGGAAATCCTACTCATATTTAATGTTTTTGTGGTCAGAGAGTTTAGTTTAAATTTAGTTGACAATGCTTCAATTGTTTGTCTTTATTACAATATCATGACTACTTACTCTTGTTTTATAATGGACCTCTCTTGTGTTGACTGTGGAAACACAATCCACCTATCTATAAAATTATTTTCATTTATAGCATCCACAACTTGTCTAATACATCTGCTAGTGGTTCGTTGTGGCAGATGGTGTGATACGCCTACAATTCTTTGATATGACCCTGTCGCTAAGAAGCTTAAGGCACAAAGAACCTGAAAATGAACGATTTGACCATACAAAAATATGCATCACTAAACAAGTGATACACCCACTTGTGCACTTTTATATTTAAAACATCTTTTTTACTTACTTTGACTTCCAGAGGTATCTCCCTAGTACCTCTCAGTGAAGTTTGAGATCGTAGGTCAACACAAAGCTGCTTAAAAGTGTTTTTATCAAATCTAAAGCGTTGCCTGAAGAGCAAATCGGGCATGTCTTCAATAGTCTCCATACAACGCCGATTCTCCATTCTATCGCGTCTACGAATCCAAACTTGTTCATTATGGGCGGCCCAAAATAATCTAAAACTATGCATGTTGCTAAAATAACCACAAAATCCACGAAACTTTCATGAAAATGTCACCACTTTAGCGTTATCTACAAGGTATTCACTTACGCTTAGCTTCCGTCAAAACGAATAGAAAGCAATCGTAGTCGACTGTCAAACTTGCATTTTGGCTACGAATTGTATGCAGTAACAACGGATAGAATAGATACAATAACGTTTCGTTTATCGACTGAAACATTGGCTGCCACTTTTCTAGTCGTTGACGTCGTGTCACGTGACTAAGCGAACCCTTATGTCAATCTCATACATTTTGTATCTTTCTATTCGTACCAACGCTGGGAAAATATTACTTTGGCTAAGCCTACTGGCATGATTGAGAAACAAACATCCATACAAGCATTCGCGTTTATAATATTGTTAGGAATTAGGATAATATCAATCACGTATTTTTTATCATCATCATAACATACCTAATTAAATTAACATTAGGTAGCTGAGAGATAATTGATAGGTATGCTTAGCAGCTTTGATAAATACTTGTTGAATATCGAGATATTAGATTTTTTGTTCAGATTAGACTTAGGTATGATTCATTTAACTTATTATCTTGTATTTGTAAATTATACAATACGTGTTAATAGTGTTTTTTTAGTGTTTTGACAGTTGTAATATTTCTTTAATTCAATTCGAGGACACGATTTGTCTCGTAGTGCCTTATATGGAATACTGTAATTGATATTTTTGACATTCTCGTCTAATGATATAGGTATTTTACATTATTAATCACATTATTATTTTAGATACCATTAAAATAAGTACCTATTGATCTATTTAATTATTTACGCTACTCATCCATGCAAAATGGGACAGTTTGTTAGAATGTATCAATGTATGTATGGTATGTGTGTATTGTATGGATGTTTGTTTCTATTTCACGCAACAACGACTGAAGGGATTTGTATTCTAACAGAATACATAGCATCTATGTATCAATAGTTTCTATATAAATCCTTTTGTTTGTTCTATGTCTGGATGTAATTATCTATATAAGTATGTATTTAAAAAAGTAGTATATGTAGTATAATATCCGCTATCTGGTTACCATATTACAAGCTCTGCTTAGTTTGGCATCAGATTGGCCGTGTGTGAAAAATGTCCCAGGATATTTTATTAATTTATTTTTCATAGATTTCACAGAGACAAAATTTGCCTCTAGGGTAACTGCAAAGTACAGTTATAGTTTTCCAATAATGTGCCGCGAAGTGCATACGCAAATGCGCACGCGCCGACCAATCAGAAGCGAGCGGGCGCCGTTTTGCTTTCCCGCTAATTCTATTGTTCAAATGTTACAGGTCTACATTTCGTTTCACAATGACCATGTTACAGCTGCCTTTAGAAGTAACTATTATATTTAAAAGTAAGTAATTCACTGCTTCACTTATTTATTTTGTTTACAAACTAAAATAGTCAAGGTACGGCTGGTTTTAAAAGTAACGATTTAAAACTAAATAATTCATTTCTTCACGTATTTTATTTACAGACTAACTTTAATATTTTGTGACACTATTTATACACACTAAAACTAAGCAGATTTACTTATATAGCCAGACGTATATACTTAGTTAAGTACATACTTGTATAGATATTAACATCCCGCTGCAAGACAAACGGACAGACATGTTCACGTAAAACATTTATTTTTGGATGGGAATTTTGTTTGAAAATCAGAATAAATAGCTTAAAATAAGTATATTTATCTATTTGGTAAACTGACCTGACTGAAATAATCTATCAAGATCTATTCATATTTAAATTTCTCTTCTACACTAATATAAAGAGGAAAGATATGACTGTTTTTGTTTGTTTGTTTCCATTGAATAGGCTCCGAAACTACTTGACCTTTTTGAAAAATTATTTCACTGTTGGGAAGCTACACTATCTCCAGTAAACATTGACTATACATATAAACTAACATAGGCTATATTTCATCCCCGTATTCCCAAGGGAACGGGAACTACGCGGGTGGAACCACGCGGAGGCAGCAAGTTTATGAGAATTTGATGGTGAATGTACCTTTTAAAGATTATACCTATTCGTGTCTTAAAATAACAATATCATTTCATTATTCTATTCGTAGCGAGCGCTCGCAATGTCGCAGGAATTTAATTTTCTTCAATATTGCAAGTATTTGCTTTGAATAAAATACTTTATGAGGAGTCGTTTCTCTTTGTTGTTGGAGTTTTGAGAT